>CM021102.1:785366899-786028923 GCA_007115665.2 Sequoiadendron giganteum | reverse complement strand
GGATGGGGCTGTTTGGAATGGTGAAAACACAACAGAATCCCGGGAAGGAAATTCCAGAGGTGGAAGTCCGAGATGGGAAAAAGCATCGAGAGTTTCAACTGGAAGATGGAAGGTCTTGCGACCGGGAAGCGAAGTCCGAAAAGCTGCATGGTGAAGGCCGTTTGAAATGGAAAAACGGGGATGGAGTTTCGGTAAGGGAATCCCAAAGACCGAATCCTGAGGGGAAGGTTGAATTGGTAAGATGGCGATGAGTTTTGAGTTTAGACAGACTTCGAGGGTTTGGGGTCCGAGGGTCGGGAGGACACTTGGGCAGGGCCGTTTGAAATGGTGGAGATACAATGGAATCTCGGGAAGGGAATTCCGGAGGTGGAAATCCGAAGAACGGAAAAAACCAAATTCAAAATTTTAAGAGGGGTACGGACGGCCGCGGGAAGACCCGGGCCTGGAAGGTGCCAGCGCTATTCTGAAGAACAACCATAGCACGGTGAAGTTCCAGATCGAATTTCAGGGGATTTAAAGATTGATTCTCATATTTTTAAAATATGGGTTTTGACTGGAAGGCACGAATCTACTTTATTTCAAACTCATTTTACAAATTTCATGCACAAAAATGCAAAAATCATGAAATAGAAAGGGAGAGCACGCAGACGGCGAACCTATCTCGAAATCCCGAAGAACGAACAGTCGGCTGCACGAAAAATGGTTGAAAAGGGAGCTTGGAAAGTTGGGCGGAAAACACCTAGTCGTTGAAAGTTCTCCAAACTCATCTATCACTCACGCAATTGATATTGATGGATGCAAAATTTGTTTTTACAGCAGAACTACCATTAATGCGGCATTAAACTCTTCCGTATGGTTGCAAGTTCAGTTGGTGAACTCAAAAATGCAGGGGCAGCAAGAGGTCTAAGGTCTGGGATCTGGAAAGCTATTTGAAACAGCGAAGACCAATAGGAAATCTAGCAGGGGAAACCCGGCAAGGGAAACCCGACAGGGGAAACCCGGTGGAGGCAATCTGGTCGAGGCAATCCAGAAAGGGAAACCCAAAAATTACCACAGATGCTAGAATTCCGACAAGGAAAACCCGGGTTAGCCCAAGACTTAAAATATGGCATTGGGAAACGTGCTACCCCTCGCCTCTGGGGCACAAAAAAATGGGTACGCAAATCAAGGTGAAACAAAAGGGACAAAAAAAGCAAAGAGGGAAAGAGGGTCCCCGTTCCGAACGGGGCATGTGTGCAAAAGGCACAATAGGTACTTTTCCAAAGCGCCACCGAAGTGGTTTTCACTAGAGGACAATTTTTTCTTTACTGTTTTCAATCTTTTTTCTAATTTTTTTGGATTTTTATATTTTTTGATTTTTTTGTATTTTTTGAGAGATTTTAAGCTTATCCTGAACCACCTAGTGGTGCTGACGTAGATTCTTTTTTTATAACATTCCATCGGTATCCTACTTGAAGAAGCTTCTTTGCCAAGACACATGCACTTGAAAGCAACTTTTGAGTTCCCTGATCTGCTTTGTTGATACTGGAGTTAACTCTGTCTCTGTGCACACATCGCAATAGAGTGCCTTCAAAATCCTTATGATGAAGGTTATTTTCCAATACATGGTCAATGTGAGAATTGGATATCATGCGTGGAGGTGTGGATAGAGTGTATTTAGGAGTAAAATATGGATTGGTTGATAGTTTGGAACCTTTCACTCTCCAAAATTGGGAAGATGAGCAATAATGGGTGGATATGAAAGTGTTCATGGAATTAGGACCAACTGCTTGATACACTTTGTATGTAGCTTGAGAAGCCTTCTTTTTCCTTTGTGGACATCTTTGATGGATACTTGCCGCATTTTTATTTTTTCCCATGGTTTCTTTGACTGATGGAGTTTGATAGGAATAATATTTCTTTGTATTCTTTGGTATCCATATGTATTTGATTTGTACTTCATGCTTCTTAGCTTCTTTATCTTTGATAAGGTTCTTTATGCTTTGATTCAAAACCTTATTTTGATGTTGGTCCCAATTTGTGGATGGGGTGATGGGTGGATGAAGATTCATGACATGGCTAGTTGTAGTATTGACATCGGTTTCACCATAAGGATTCTTTGTGCTCCCTATGTTGACGTTTACTCGAGATGAAGTTGCCCCTAGTTTTGTGGAAATATTACTGATATGTTGAGATCCCTTGATTGTTGAATAACCAAGGCCTTGATGCTTAGGATTTCCAATAATCTGCACTGGTTCTAGGATACCCTATTCATGTAGGTCTAATCCTCTACCTTGATAATTCTTTTGTTGAAAAAACTTATTTGCAATATGATATGATTTACCTTGGAAACAATGTGCTAATCCTTCTCTGCTCTGTGATGTATCTTCAAAGGTGCTAACTTCTTCATTGATGAGATAGCTTTCCCTTAAAAAGGTAAGTGATCCAGCTTTATAAGTGTTAGGATCCTCCATATGTGGGATGAATTCCTGATTGGTAAGTTTAGCTTGATCTTGTGAGATATCAGATTGTAATGCTTCTTCAAGAAGTGTTGATGCTTCACTGTTCTTGTAAAATTCTTCCTCATGATTCATTCTTGGTATACTTTCACATGATGTTTCTAATTCATGACTTATGTAGGAGCCTTCTTCATGACCCATTTCTGCTATGTCTCCACAGGATGTTTCTAATTTTCAACTTTTGTAGAAGCCTTTTGATATGTCTCCACATGATGTCTCTAATTCAAAACTTCTATAGAAGCCTTCTTCATGATCCACTTTTGGTATGTCTCTAGATTTTTCTATACTTTGATCATATGTCCAAATGTTAAGAGTAGGAGAATCTTGTACCTTGGTAATGATGTCAGGAGTATGAGAGTCTTGTTTTGAATGAAGATCATCTACATGTTCGTCCAAAGAAAGCATCTTGTGGGTAGATGGAGGAATATGTGCTATATGGATATGATCATCATTTGCGACATCTTTTATAGATAGGAGAGTGCCCATTAGATCATTGTAGTATCTTGGCGATACGAATTCTCAATCTTGAGTGATTTTAGAACTATTTTCAACATTCTTTGGATCAAGTTCTTGACATGGGTCAATTTCAAAGGATGTATTGCTTATAGTAGGTTCTTGGACATCGTTCTTAGGAAGTGGCTCAATATTCTCTTGAGATGTGAGTGGATTTGGATCAAATTTTGAGCTAGGGATTCCTTGAATATTCATAACAATGAGGTCAAAGGATGTCCATATGTCTTGGGAAGGAACATTGCTATACCTTGGTGATAAATTTTGATCATGCTTTCGAATACCTTCTTGAGATATGTCCTCTAACTCATAAGGCAATGTAGAGACCTTTTCGATATGATCATTGGTTGATGGATCGTAGATTATGTCAGTGGGATCAAATAATTGTAACACATATTGAAATAGATCACTAAAAAGTGGCTCTTGATGAATGTTGAGTTGATCACTGGATGGGGTAGAAGCATCTTCAAGATCTTGAACATTGTTTTCAACAATTGTGGAAGAGAGATTACCAATGTCTTCAACCATAGGATCAAGTGATGTTGACATTTCTTGAATTTGATCATTGTTGGGTATTTTTGGCAGATTTTGATCGTGATTGAAAAGTAGCTCTTTGTGTATGTTGATTTGATCATTGGTCAAGGTGGAAACATCTTCAAGGTGCTTATTGATAGATTGATCTTGATTTTTGATTTCAACAATTGTGGTGGGAATCTATTGCAAGCTTTGTTGAGCAAGTAATGCCTATGTTTTCTGTTGAGCCAACAACACTTGTTTTTGGTCGTGTCGTTGTTGTGCCAACAATGCTTTTTGTTGGGCTTGTTGTTGGTCTAGTTGTTGTTGTGCCAAAAAATCTTTTTGTTTAGCTTGTTGTTATTTCTGGAAATCTTGCAGGGCTTGTTGGTATGCTCGTAGATGAATTGCTTGTAACTATGCATGAGTTTGAGCCTGTGCTTTTTGGGCTATTCATGTTGCTTGTGTAGCTTGTTGGTTTCAGAGCATCTTTCGATGAGTGGCTTGTCGAGTAGCTTGCAACATGATGCATAATGAATTTTTCATGTTGTGTTTTGGCGGTGGTGGCAGTGGATGGGGAATGGTGTTGATTGTTGGGTTTTCTTGGATGGTTGTCATTTGTTGTTGCGATATGGATGGGAAAAAGGGGGGATTTGGTATGATGTTTCAATTTGGTATTATAGGTTGAATTTGAATATTGTTGTGGTTGAGAATCATATTGCCTTGATTTAGGTAACTTTTATTTTGCATGGTGTTACCTTCACTTGGATCAATACCTAGAGTCATCAACATATTGCTTGGATTTTGAACAACATTGATGGGATTTGCAAACATGTCGACCCCAAAGTTTACCAAGCGTGGATTTGAAATGGTCATGTTTGGTAAAGTTTCACTTAGCATGTATGGATTTGGTGGGATAATGTTGTTTGGAAAACTCATGCATTGACCATTTGGTTGATAGATTTGCAAATTTGGACTTGTATTTAAATCTACCATTGGGAAAGGTGTTCCAAACTTTGGATTGGACATACTCACATTTGTTGTACTTTTGAGGTTTGGAGGAGATAATGATTCCATGTATAAATGTGAGTTTCAATAATCATTTGGCATTGTGAGACTTGGATAGTTTGGTTGACTTGGATCACTCATGATGTATGAGTCGAGTTTGAATTCCATGTTTCTCTTGTGTTTTGACCTTGCTAACCTCAGAGGGGTTTAGGACCAATGATGAGATGAAGGATGAAAGGGGTGAATAATATGGGTGTTTGAACCTTTAGGGGCTTTGGATCAATGTTAGACTTGAGGACTTGATTTTATGTGATTTTGAGGATAGTTTGACTAGGTGTGTTAAGCCAAACAAGATGATGGTGAACTTGTAAGCCCTAGGAAGCTGTGTTATCCTAGGGAAACTTGCTCAAGAGAATAAATTGGCTAAGCATGTTAAGCTAATAAAAGTGATCATGAATTAGTAGACCTCAGGAACTTGAGTTATCCTAGAGGCAAATTTGTTCAAGAGGATTGATAATTTGACTAGGTGTGTTAAGTCAAATAAGGTGATGTTTCAAAGTTTCAAAAGTTGTTGGTGAGATGGAAATTTGATTGATGTTTGAGAGATGGGTGAAGTGATGATTTTGATCCTAGATGACCCTATGAGGACTTACTTACAAGACCAAGGTAATGAAGAACATGCTTTTCCCTAGGAGTAATTCAAACCAAAAGACCAATGTTTGCGTGAAAACCATAAGACTCAAAAGAGAACAAGCACATGTGTGGTTCAGTTGTTTGTTTATCTTTCTTAGATTCAATTCTTTTTACCACAAAAACTTTCTTGATTATGCTTTTCAAACTAAATGTCCAATACCCTAATTTTCTCTCATCCCACAAAGTGCATTATGTGGAAATCAAGGAAATCAAGGCAAAGGTTTCCTAGTGTTTAACCTTGGTGAAAACAAATGATGATTAAACATAAGAACTTAGAAACCTCTAAGGATATGATCCCTAGGGAAATCAAGCATACTTAGATTCGTCAAGGATATGTGTTTCCTCAAAAGGTTTGAAATTTGGATCTCTTTATGGATGTTTGTTTTTCCAAATGTTTTAGAACCAAACAAGGTGTCTCAATAACATGCACAACCCTAGGCTGAAAAGATAGTATTTGTTGGGTTCCCACTTGGATAAATCCAACTGCACATATTCTGTGTGGATGACTAGATGGTTGACCACACTGGCTCCCCTCCATGACACACACTTCTCGGGTCAGCCAAGCATCAATACCCATGAATCTCCCATGGCACACTTTTCATCTCTACAATAAAACCGCGTGTATAATGTGGGGTGACTTCAAAGGACATGACCTTTTTCACCAACAAAATAGATAAGGTTTTGTCCTTTTCTAAACAAAGGGTTCTAATGCGGGCTTTCCGTTCATGGGGGATTATCCAACATTGGTGAGAGTCCATTTCTGTCCATCTCATCAGAATAATCCTCATGATTCTTGAACTTTCCTCAAGAATCCACACTTGTATACCGGTTGGAAGTCGCTTGGCTTTAGCGTGTTCCTGGTTGGATCGTTCCCTTGGGTGAGTACTTTTTTCCACAAAGCAGGCCCTCTAAGATAAACAAAAGCAAGTAAACATATTCGTAGTTCGATCAACCTTCATTTAGAAATAGAGGGAGAACACTCGCAATAAGTTTACTCACACTCACATGTTTTGTTCAATTGTTAGGTACCCGAGTTGAAATGTGGAGGCAATATTTTATGCAACTTAGTGTCACCAAAAAGACTTGATTCTCAAGATCGCCGTGAAGTGCAAGAGAAGCGTATACGCCTTTTCAAATGAAACTACTTTGCAAAAAGGATTACAAGACAAAAAGAACACATGTTCATTTTAAATCCCTCAAAACAATAATTAATTCTTTTTAAGCACCAAAGGAAATGTGAGATTGCCTTGTTCCATTGTTATCCTTTAAACAAAATCTAGTATGTTTGTCTAAGGTTCTTTTTATCCCTTTTGCAACTTTTGAAAAGAAATTTGATTGTTTATTTTAGAACCCAAAAGAAGTTTAGTGTTCCTAATGCAAATGAAATTAACAAACTCCTTTTAAACAAGAATCTAAAAATCCTTAAAGAGTGTTCAAGAACACTTTGTACAAAATGAGCATGGTGTCATAATGGATCTCCTACTTTGCTCGAAAAAAGGGGAGATTATTTGTTCTTTTTAAACCCAAAGTAAATCTAGTGTTTCTAAGGCCAAATATATTAAAAAATTTCTCTTAACAAGCAGAATTTTAAAATCCTCCAAAAGTGTTAAAGAACACTTTAGTGTTTAAAAACACTTTTTTGCATGATGAGTATGAGGTCATGATGAGATTGCAACCTACAAAATGATAGAAAACGAGAGAGAAAAAGACAACCAACAAGGTTAGGAATTAAAAAGTCCAAAACTTAAAAGGAACATGTCAATTTTAGATCTCACCATTTTGTCGTGGTGCAGTTTGTAAAAGCAGTGCAGTTTGGGTGAAAGCGACGCTATATAGCGTCACACAATTGACTGTGGGTGGCACTTTGCAGAAAAAGAGAGTGAAAAAGTGGCGCTATATGGGCAAGCGGTGCTGTTTGGAAGCGACCCTATTTGAAATTTCAAATTTTTCTAGTGGGAAAGCAGGAGCGGCAGAGTTTGGAGCAAACGCGATGCAATATGGTGTCGCAGTACTGAAGGCGATGCAGTATAGTGCTGCAGTGATGAACACGATGGAGTTAGGAAATTTAAACAATGATAGGCAGGAAGAAAAGTGGCGAGGTTTGGAAACTTATGTGTGGTTTAGTATGGCACCGCTTCCCTAAAAGAGGTGGAGTATTGCGTCGTGCCTCTGAAAGCAGCTCAATATGGAGCCGCGCGACTGGTTTCCTATGGCCTGTAGGAAAATGTTAGAAAAAAAAATGCAAAAATTTAAAAAACGCGATTAATTTCTTGAGTTCAAGCCCTCCTTCTAGCGCCAAAATGTGAACCCCTAAACTTGCAAATGCACAAGAGCAACAAACATGTTAGGTTGTTAGATCAAATGCATGCAAACAAGTATGAGAAATTCCCCATGAAATCCATCTATTCAAACTAAAATTAGGAAATGGAGAACACAATACAAGAAATGAAGTTAAATCCTAATTAAGCCAATGAATTAGTGATCCCATGGGGGAATTGATGCCAATGAAGTGTTGCAATTGGCCCTTTCTCAATTCCTAAGTTGCAATGTTGAGTGATTGAGAAATGGTCAAATCTCCAAAGAGATTTGAGCATAACTTTGTTACCATTTGTGAAAATGGTGATAGGTTGGGTGAAATAGGAAAAATTAGCTCTCAATGTGAAGAGAGTAACTTTGCATATGATTGTGGATGATGATGAATTTGAGAATAGTAAGTCTACTCAAATTGTGGATGATGATGATGTTGAGTATAGTAGGTCTACTCAAATTGTGGATGATAGAATGAGAGGAAGAGTCTCTCATTTATAGATTTCCAAAATGGAAGAGAGAGTGAAAACAAGCAATGTGAGATCATTCAACATCCAATGGCCAAGTTCAATTTGTCAAGATGTGAATGGTTGAAGGTTGAGCACATTTTGATCAATGTGCAAGTTTGAATTTTGAATTTTGACGAAGTGACATGTTTAGGGGGGATGAAAGAAATGGAGTTAATGTCACTTGGCTCAATGCACAAGTACATGTAAGAGACATTAAATGCCTTGTTGGAAGGACCAAGCCCATTTGAATTTGAATTCAAATTTGAAGGAATATTCCCTTTTGATGCCATGTGAGGGAAAATAGAGATTTAATAAATCAAAGTATTTGATTTGTTGTGCAAGTTGCATTCTCTAGAGAATGTGGCATAGATTAAGATTAAATTAATCAAAGTTTAATTAATTTAATCAGGAATTTAGGAGATGTGACAATTTAGACTTAAATTTATGAATTGATTTAACTCAAATTGAGAGGAAGGGTTTAATTAAATAAATGATTTTGATTTATTTAACTAAAGGAGATAATGTTAGATTAAATAAAATAATGTTTAATTTATTCAATTTAATAAGAGGAATTTAAAGGTTTAATTAAAAAGATGAATTATTTAATTAAAGAGGGATTACAAAAATAATTAAATAAAATTGATTTATTTAATTAACAGGAGATGATGATTTAATTAGATAAAGTTGATTTAGTTAATTAAGAGATGAAGAGTGATGAATTCAATCAAATACAGATTATTCGATTAAATGATTTGAAAAGGAGATGATTCAAGGTGAAATGGTGTTAGTAAATCAAGATCCAGTGTGTTAGATCGAATTGTATATTTTCCATGTCTACATGGGGGTAGGTTAAACCCTAGTGTAAAGTGAATCTTGGCCACACAATGAGATTAAATCTTGGGCACTCTTTTTTCTTTTTGAAAACTATAAAATGGAATATAAATACATATATCTTGGTGCATTTCTAGATTTCTTCTCATGTTTCATGATTCTTCTCTCATAAGTTAAGATTTTAGTTTGATTTACTTTATTTTTCTAGTTTTCTCTTAGCTATCCTTAGTAGATTTAGTAATGTTGTCCTTGGTTGTGAATATTCTTGGTGTGTGTATGCTTTTCTTGTCCATACTTTTAGTCATTTGTTGCTGGTAGATGGTTGTGTAAAGGTAGTTTGGACTCTGATTTTATAGCTGCTCCTTAAAATTTATCTTTGTTCATACGTGTATATGGGGAATGAATGATGAAATATCTATAGGTCTTCAAAGATAGCATAGATTTCATGGCATTGTGAGATTTTTGATTAAGTGAAGTTCTATTTTAAGAAAATTATCCACAATAGAAACCTCCATGATCACTGTTCATTGATAGTTGCAGGTCCAGGAACTCTTTCTGTCCCCTACCCTTTTTCCCTTTTTTTTTAGAAGTGACCTATGCTAAGGTTCATTGCACATTGTGAAGCCAAAAATTAAAAATGAAATGGAGTTCCAAACTACTGTTTGAACCTATAGCAGAAGTGTAGTAATTTCCTTTCTGAAGAACTCTATTCACATATCTAGTTCTCCTCTAGCTTAGTCCACGTAAGACCACCTTGTGATTCCAGCAAATCACATGAAACAACTGAGATATTCCGAGAAATTCAAGACCTGACATTAGAGACCTTGGGATAGTGTTCTGCAATCTGATTGTGGAAAGTTGTATTTCAAGAGAGGTGATGCACCCATGCATTACCTATGTTGAGAAGTTCCTAAAAACCCCATCAAGAAGGTCGATTGCATATTCCTTCTTTTTACAAATTCAAATTAGGATGGCTACTCAACATTCTTGCAGTGGATAAGAATGAGAGAGGACCAAACAAAAAATTAATCAGGACCCATACAATATCTTGGATCAATCAAATGCTTCCTTAAATGATGCTTAATCTTCATGTAACGTGTATACATCGGGTCGTCCAAACCTAATGAAAACACCAATGATCTTTGAAGTACATGCATCTCTAGCAAGATGATTACACATGGATCAACCAACACGCTTCACCTGATACTGAAAAACTTCTTAGAAACTTTTAGGAACATCCACAACAACTGCAACAACTTCCATACATCGAACTCACTTCAACAGTCTAATCAGATTGAACAAAAACACACTGTAGCTTTGGAAAAAACCTTCCAGAGCACTAAACCACAAGCACGTTTTCCAATTTATAGAAACCATTAGGATTAAACTTCTTTCAGATCCGCAAGATCTGAAATGAACCACTAGAAGATTGTGAAGCAAAAAAATCTCTCCCAATCCATAGACAAAGAGTTCTATCAAATGAGTTCATACACTGGTGAACACATCTTTCACTCTCTAGTGATCCAAAAGCTAAAAATTAGGATATATTATCCATTGAAGCTCATGAACACAACTATAGATCTACATAGGCATAGGATCAAAATAGAAGAAATGTAGAGCACATTAACAGAGCACGCTCATAACACACACTTAACATTGTCTTCATTATTTCTTAATTTTCTCAAAGGCACTTGGCATCAACACATTGCGACTTCATAAATATAGCTCCATGTACTCTCAACACTTCCACGTTATATCAACTATACTTTTACCATCTACAATTACTCAAAACTATGTTGAAATCAATGAAAACACCACCAAACACATCCATATGTTGGAGTGGAAAAGACACTGAGAAGGGGGGGTGAATCAGTGTCATTAACTATTTTGACAAATTTTAAGCAAATTGAAATAAAACTGATTTATGTTCTCATTTATCAATGATAAACTCATTCATGTATTGAATGCAATCACATATAACTGAAACGAGAATTATAATAGTGAAACTTAGCATATTAAATAATTCATGCAGTGAATCATATGAACCGCAGATATGCAAAATGACACAAGATATGCCAAGAGGAAAACCCTCCTGGGGTAGAAAAACTACTCCTAAACTGCTACCTTTCTAGACTTTTATTTTAATAAACACTTTTTCCAATGCCTCATAGGCTGATTTCTGAGCACCAACTCAAGGAGCACCAACCCCTCTTTTAGAAATACTGATTTCAAGGAGCACCAACCCCTTTTATGTTTTTAGTAAGACAATGATGATACATAGGATCTCTCTATTTCTCTCGTTTCTCTCAAGTGGCTCTTGACGGACAATGCGTACAATCCTCAAGGTTCAAGAATGACCCTTGAAAATTCTAACCATTGTCAATCCTTAAGACAACTTGATATTTAATTCATATTTCTTATTTTCAATCTCAAAGCTCAACATTTTTTCAATACAGTAGCTGTAGTTTTTCACTGTTCTTCACTGTCATGTTTTTTTCTCCCAAAAAATAGTTAACACTTTCTCTCAAGTTTACAAGTAATCTCAAAAACCCTAATCTCTCTATTTTTCTACTTATAGGAATTTCATTATTACATCTCAAGTAAAATACAATACAATAACTGCTTTTTCCATTTTTCAAAACAACAGAGGTAAAATTCAAAGTACCCACTTTTTGTTGAACAACATTGCCACGTATTGTTGTGAGTTTGAGAAAATGATTAGTCATGGAGGTTTTCTTTTGTTAGAAATAGTCAAGTAATATGCATTTTTAGAAAGGAGACTGAACCCTATCCACATAAGGATCCTTCACAGGCAATGCTAACCGAATCAACATTAAACATAAAAATATTCCATGTACAATACACTAGAAAACTGTTGCAACAATAATGTAACTCAAACCCCATTATAGTGCAACTGAAACCTCATAATAATGCACCCAAAAACAATTATCACTGAATCCAGGTGAGAGATTGAAAGGATTTGTCAAACTCATGATTACCCATAAAGAAAAAACACCATCCCTTAAAGCAAGAGAAGAATCAATATGGTAAAATATTTTGATTTTCATTTTAGATTATGTGAAATCGACATGCATTATTTCTGACCACAAACATAATAAACCCATTTTACCATTTTTGAGATAGAAGTAAACACATTCCTTCTATTATAAGAGCCAATAGAAGTAACAGTTCTTCAAAACAGTTGAAAAGATGAATACCTGAGAAGAATGATGGAGAGATTGTCATGAATATATTTACCAGATCAATCAGAGAGAAAAACGTCCAAGACTCCTTCCAATTTTGAGAGTTCACCCAAAGACAAGAAGCTAATGCAACCGTCGACTAGGGTAAGGATCTTTTAGATACCCCCATTCGTTGTCCAAGTGTTTCAGAAGGCCAATAAACACATTGAAACAACTGAGAAGATTTCTATGGTGGCGGCCAAGTTAGGGTTCCAAACCCTCGAGCATGTGAAATAAAACATGATTGCCCTAAACTTTCCAAAGCAAATCAATCGATGAATTTTACAAATATTGATAAGGTTTGAAGTCCGAAAGGACTGAAGTAATAATTAGAAACCCATAATGCATTCATAATTCTGTGGATAGACCAAAGTAATGCATGTCGACCATCTCCTTACCTTTGAATGCATGCACACCGTAGATCATCATTATCAAAGTTAAATTATTAATCAACTGAAATGCCAACACAATAATGCCTTACATAATTTATCATGACCACTTTAAAAACCAAATGCCGATTACCTTAGTCATTCTTGTTTCCAAGGAATCAAAGCCATGTCACTTCCATTATGACTTAAATAAACATAACCTCATACCTGTTGTCGGCCTTAAGGCCTAGTGATTTATCAACCACAAGACCCGATATCATTGGAAATGTAATGATCAATTTGTTTTCCTTTATTCACAGCCGATTGCCATGATATAATGCCCTATATATCTAATGCCTTATGAAGTGTAATAAAGGCTAATTTCATGCCAATTTCAATATACCATATGCCCAATCCATTATCAAGTGTTTCATATACCCATGCCAATTAACAATTATTTAAGGAAACCCGATAGGGTTTTCTTAAGACTAAGAACCAACTGTATTTGATAATCCCAAGAACCAAGATAACTATAAGAATTACCTAAAAGAGTTTGAATAGAGAAGAACACCTCTGATGTTGTTCAAAAAATTGTATCAAAGTCATGATGTTAGAAATCTGAACAAGCCAATAACATATAACCCTGTAGATCACTGTAGCAATAAAATGTCAAACCAAAATCATATCACCTGAACATTGGAACATTATCATGTAAACAAGATTCCTTATGATCTGCACATGGATTCAAGAGATCAGTTCCATCAAAGATAACATCATAATGCCGTAGTAAGTATGGCAATGACAGAATAAAAATAGTGCAACTGAATAATCAACAACAAAGATGCCAAACTTAAACACAATATTGTCATCAAGGACAAATAGCAAAAGAGAAGCTCAACACCATAGTTGCAACAATTCCTTCCTTGGGTATTCTTGATAGCATCCCTAGTTATTATGTGGCATCACACGTTATATCTCCTACCACTTTACCACCTATATGCATTCCATTCACTTGTCCTACGAACACATACACCCCTTCACCTTTGTCACTTCCATCTCATAACACAAACAATAACCCTCTCATAACCCAACTCTTTCAAACCATTTAATTCTTCCAAAATCAAGTTTCCACCATCAATCAAAATCAAAATGGCCCACCTCCATATTATATCTGAAGCAGTCCATTTTCCTTGGAGATATTGTGAACATCGATGCCACAAGGTGTAGAGGTGCCTAGATTTGAGAAATACGGAGGGAAGGGAGATCCTTTTAACCATGTTAATGCCTATACTACCCTATGTAGTGACCTTTTCCTTGATGATAAACTATTGGCTAAACGTTTTCCTAGATCATTAAAAGACACCGCCGTGGAATGGTTCTCCTCTTTACCGAATAACTCAATTAGTTCATTCAATGAACTTGTTGATGCATTTGTGAACCATTTCCAAGTGCACATGACCCCTAAGATGACCTTGGCCAATTTTATGAGATGCAAGCAAAAGGAATAAGAAAATTTAACAAGATTTATCTCACACTATCAATTGCTTTATTCCCAAATTGATGTCAAGGTCCTCGACCCTCACCTTCAAAATATGTTCATAAAAAATTTACAAAATAAAATCCAACACAAGATGAACATGATGAAATTCCCATCCTTCATGCAGTTATGTACTGCCCTCCATGATTATCAAAATTTTATTAGTAGTCGAGATACAAAGTCTAATTCTTTCCGATTTGAGAAATTTGAGCCCACAAACCAAAACAATGCACAACCTTTTAGGAGACAAAATAAAGGGTTCCTTCAATTCAATCCCCCTCAACAAAAAACCCACAATTCCAATAACCAAGTAGCTGTTGTTAGATCCACGAAATCCTTTAGCTATGGGGACCTTAAAAGAAAATTCACTCCCTTACCCAATACCCTTCATAACACAATGTCCCAAATTTTAGAACAATAAATGATTACCTTACCTCCAGTTAAAACACCTGATCCTAATAAGCCTTTACCCTCGAGCTTTAGATCAAATGCCTATTGGCACTATCACTGACAAAATGGACATGACACAAAAAATTTCAAGTGTCTTAAACATCTTGTGCAAGACCCCATTTATTCTGGTTGTCTTTCCGTTGGAGGTGTTAGTGATCAAGGAAATAAGTTTGTTGCCCGTGCTAACCAAAACTTGCAAATTTTCACCAACCCCATGCCAAATCATAATATTTCATTTGTCAAAAATAGTGAAACCACAAATAATGATGTGATGAATGTGGACATAGATGATGATAACAATGATTCTATTCTAAATAATGCTACCGATAATAATCCTATATATGAAATGGTAGGAGTGATAGAAATCATTCCGCGTAAGGGTCAAACTAAAAATCATCTTGAAATTGATTTCTCCTCTAAGGATATACTTAAAAATGCACTTGATGGTCCTCTCTACATAGTCAGTCATATAAATGAAAAGCCCACTAATGAGATACTAATAGATCCTGACTGTGGAGAGAACATGATCACTGTGGAATTCTTACTTTTGCATGAACTCTATCAAGATCAATACGATAAACTAAAATCATGGATCAAGACACATAATGGTTTTGGTTTCCCTAAGATGTGATCAATCACTCTTCCTTTACAAAATAAGACTGAAAACATTAGATACTTCATTTTCCATCATCCTAAAGTCAGACCAATTTTGTGTGAAGCAAGGCTACCCATGGCTTCACTCAATGAAAGTAGTCCCTTCCATTTTGCATAAATTCTTAAAGTTTCTCTTTGAAAATGAAATATTCACTGTCCATCATAGTGGCTTTAAAACTTTTTCCTACAAAGAAAACTTATCCTTAGATTCCTTTTGGCCTAAACCTATGGAACATATAAAACCAAGAGAAGATTTCTTTTTCTTGTCCTATCAAAAGTTCAAGGTGAAGAAGATAGAAGAACTGTCCCTTCGAAACATGTCCCCACACACCACTAAGCCTACTATCCTTGACGAAAACATGCTTGAATCTAAGAAAGTCCCAAAAAACCCAGACCAACCTAAGACCGAAACTTCACCTACATCTTACAAATGACCAAGAAACTATGAAAGAAACCCTGTCACAACTCCTAGAATAGAACAAGTATACAAAGTCAAAGAGAAAGTGGTTGAATAAACTCATATGTTTCCTTTTATTCCCCCCTTAGGGAAGAAAAGAAACCTATGGTTGATCAACCCACTCCTACATAAATGCAAGTTGAAAATAAAACTAAGAGAAATAAAGGTTCTAGAGAGCGTAGGCATAGACATAGTGCTATTTCTCATAGGTTACATAAAGAATTAAAGAAAGAAAATCAAGATCCAAACTTGACTGAAGCAATGCAAGATGACTCTACTCCCACCTTAACACAAAGAAATCCAATAAAACAACCAAAAAAAGAGTTGAACTCTTCCATGGACATTATCCTCCGACCTCTTGTTGTGATTAACTTCGATGACAATGACAAGGTGGCTAAAATTGACGAAGAGGTGCATATTGAATTAAATACATTATTTTCCTCTTCCATGAGCTTAGACGACAAATCTCCTAGAAAGAGTGTTGAACTTGGCGCTTCTCCTATTTCGACACTTGCTCTTGTCCCTTTGGCTAGTTGCCCTCCCTTAGTATACAATGAACATGATTGGGAGGAAAATGACCTCATATGTTGACTCACATGTGGCTTACTAATATTTTGCATTATTTATTTCTTTTGTGCGATTACATGTGCCTAATGTCATCCCTCATGATGTTTTGTTTGATGTATATCTCTCTCTTTGTGAAATTCCTCTATGTGTACCTTCATTCTTCTATAATTCATCCATATTTTATTTGTTTTTATCTCTTTTTTAGTTGTCTTGTGTTTTCCTTTTGGGGATGATGTGAGGCATTGAGACATTCATGTCTCTTTCATGTTGACCCAAAAGTTTTTTTTGCTTTATCTTTTTCATTTGTCTTTTGTTTTCCTTTTGGGGATGACACAAGATGTCAATAAATTTGTTGGATGTTGTGATTGTGTTTCTGATATATTGAGGTCATTGATGTCAACACTATTAGCATTTTAATCTGCTTAAGGTTGTATATGTCGAGGAGATTGAGAAAATTGTCAAAGATTTAGTAGAGGCAACTAATGGAGCTAAGAATGATAGAATGTTGGAAAGCTCTGTGTGTTAAAGATATGGAGGTTAACTTCAAAGGGTTTGTTGTTGAACCTTTCTAGTATGTTTTCTGAAAGTTTCAGAGGTGCGCATGAAGTTTTGTGGAAGTTATGAAGATATGTGTGCCTGCAGTTATTCAATTTCTATAGATGGTGTTCTTGGTCGAAGCAGATGAAGTTATTGTAATCGCATGTGGTGCACATGTACCTATGGTGTTCATGGATGATTATAGATCTTAATATATCCTTGTTGTACGTTCACAGTGATTGGAATGTTCGTGATCGAAGATTTGTCTAATATGTGCCCGAGTGTTCATGTTCTTGGCCAACATTGTGGTGTTAGCGTGTTGCGGATCCATCAGGATTAATATTTTATTGTTTGGCGTGTTTGGAGATGTTTTTTTGTGTCCTCACTATGTTGTGATTGACTTGTGTTGGTACGCATTGAAATTTATTCATGTATCAAGGCCGACGGTTGTAAGTTATTCTTTATTTGTGGCCGACTAAATAGTGGATGCAAATTCGTGTAGGGGATATATATACAAGATTTTTTTCCTCATTTATAATAGGTGCTCTAGTGTACAAGTGATGTACAAGTGCGAATAAAGGTCAAATCATTCAAAGTATAGTGTGGAAGATTTTGGAGAAGTTTTGTGTTCCCAACTGGAACTATAATCAGGCTTTTGTAGAAGCTATTTTCTCAGTTCAAATTCATCAGATGGATTTAATCTGATTACTATATGTAAGGCAGTGAGCCTTCCCTTTGACCAATGTGCTCTAGGAAGTGTGCCTAAATGCAAGTTCATTCTCTTTTTATTCTTTATTATACTTCTAATAGGGTATAATCTTGTGAACTAACATCCGCCATGGTTTTTCCCCTAACAGGGTTTCCGCGTATAAAATCTTAGTGTTCATGTGTCTCTAATGTGTTGTTCTTATGCTTGCACTGTTAATTATCAGATCTGTGATATAAGGATTGGTTAGTGTTGTATAAGTTTGATTTTGATAACAACTGATTCACCTCCCCCCTCTTAGTTGTGTATCCTTGTTTTTCCAACAATTAATATCATCAACAAAGACTTCAATGATCAATTCTTTGCTCTGATACAATTTTAAATACAAATTATTGTCAGTAGTACCTTTATTGAATCCAAGTTTCAACAAGTATTTGTTCAATCTAGCATACCAAGCTCTAGGGGATTGCTTTAGTCCATAAAGATATTTCTTCAATCGGTATACCATGTCCTTTTCATCACAGTGTTGCCTTGAGTCCAACAATTGGTATGAGATCAAGCAAGCAAAAATTAATACCAGGTCAGTAGAAACACTGGTGAGTGCTTTGATAGATTCAAAAATGACAAATGTGATGGGATTGATGACTGCATATGAGATTTGGAAAAATCTGGAAACAATGTATGAAGGAGATGCACTAGTTAAAAGTGCTAAGCTACAAAGTCTAAAAGGAAAATGGGAGAACTTGAAGATGAGTGAAGATGAGAACATATTTTTGTTCTCGCATAAGATAAATGAATTGGTGATGGACATTAGATGTGTCAGTGGAACTATGAATGATGATGAAATTTTGGCTAAGATACTTAGATTTGTTCCCCCTTCCTACAAGACAAAATCTCATGCAATTGATGAACTCAGAATAGTGATAAATATTACAAAAGACATGTTGATTGGAAAACTTGTTGTATTTGAATTAAGTGAGCTTGGTGAGTTTGCTCCTAAGACTGAATCTTCTTTCAAGGCCACTGTATCTGGGAAAAAGATATATGATTCAAGAGAGAGTTCCTAGAGAACATTCATATATGAAGATGAGATTAAGTGGATTGAAGATGAAGAAAGGGAATTGGAAGAATTGTAAGCATTGATTGTGAAAAGAGAATCAAGAGGTCATGGTAAGTACAAAGGAAAGTTACCTATTAAATTATTTTCTTGTAGTAAGATAGGTGATGTAGAGATAGGAGGATTAAAAAACATATCTCACAAACCTTCAACAATAATCCAAATCAATCTTTGTATAACACATGCTATTAGTCATTCTATGTCACATTGGAAACATAACTATGGCAGCCCACAATTTAATGCAACAAACGGTCATTAATAAATTTCACAAAAAAACTAATGAAGCCAATATCTCTGATGAGATTGAATAAATAATAGTTATATAGCTGTCCTCCTATGTTTATGAAGATCCAAAGGTAGAAAAGAAAGTTATTACATTTTCCCCAAAACTGCAAAACCCTAGGTAGGCTTAAGACCTTCCCTCACTAAAATAGTCCTAACTTATTCAAATCTTAATGAAATTTGATGCGACTTGAAGAAAATTAAAGTATATACACATGGAAAAAAACCCCAATTTTTTTCAGATCAAAATATGGAACGTACAATCCATACCATCACATTTTTTAGACTGCAAATTCTGCACATTATTGTTAGAATAGGGCAGTCTCACCAAAATAGTCATATCTGCAACAAAACTCAATAAAATTCAATGAGAAAAAAAGAAATGGAAACTAGAAACATATGTATTTCCATCCAGATATGATAATCCATTATTTGTATCCATAATAGTTCGTAAAATGCACAACTTCAGCCTGGAAACATTTTAAAAATCTGAAAATGCACACAAAATTGGGGGTTCCATTCAACAACCCTAAAAAAAAATGTCTCCCAATCCCCAAATCGAGTTTTGGAGGGTGTAGTTATACATTTCCAACCAAAACCAACCATTTTCAACAAAATTTTTATTATTTTTTTGGCAAAACACCTTAATGACACTTTTTGAAAAGTTTCTTGACAACTTTCTGGACAACTTTTACAATTTTTCTAATATGGAACAAATTTAAACATTACTTGCCAAATGACTTAAAATATAACTTCCTAAGACTCAAACACCTCTAAAATGGTTTGATAAAAAATATTATAAGACCCAATACACAAAATAGAGAAACTATTTACAAATGGCCTCATGGAGGCAAGAAATCAAACAGGTGCTCCTGCACCAATAGGTCATTTTGCTTAAGATGTCGTGAAAGAATTTCAAAATATAAGCCTCAGATTAATAGTTTTCAAATAAAGTGCTATTATGCTGAAGAAGGTGTAATTGATGAAGAATCTGATAAAGAAATTGAAAATGAAGATGAATGGGTATTTATTTCTATCAAAGAAAATGGTCAATTGTCCACTGAATCTGCTAGTAATGTAAATGTTGAGAAAGCTCTTGCAGCTAAAGTTGAAGAGAAAAATGAGTGGGTAATTGAAAGTGAATGCTCACATCATATGACTGGTGAAAAAATAAAATTTTTAAGCTTGGAAAACTATGATGGTGGTGTAGTGAGGTTCGGTGACAACACTTCTGGTGTGATTCATGGTAGAGGCACTATTTCTTTTGATGGTAAGCACAATATTGATGATGTTCTTTATGTAGAAGGCCTAAAGCATAAATTTTTGAGTTTTGGACAAATGGTAGACAAAGGCTACAATCTGTAGTTCAAGAATGGTAAGTGCAGAATAATAGGAAGTTCGTGAAATATAATTGCTTCAGGAACAAAGACAAAAGGTAATATCTTTCATTTAAGTATTGCTAGTCAATTTTTTTTTATTGCTCAAATTTATGTAATCTAGTTATGGCATAGGAGGTTATGTGATGTGAACTTTGATAACATTGTCAAGATAAGTTCTACTCAATCAGTCAGAGATTTACCTACGTTAGTGAAGCCTACTAACACTATGTGCAAGGAATGTCAGATGGGAAAACAAACAAGAAATTCATTCTGGAGAAAATAATACAACTCTAATGGAGTGTTGGATTTGATACATACTAATCTATGTGGTCCTTCCAAAATAAGAAGCCTACAAGGTAAAAGGTACTTTATGTTACTCATTGATGATTATTCTAGAATGATATGGGTCACTTTCTTGAGAGAAAAACATGAAGCATTAGAAAAGTTCAAAAGTTTTAAAGCTATGGCAGAGAATGAGACAGGTCAAAAAATTAAATGTCTAAGGTCAGGCAAAGGCAGTGAATTTAATTCATGGGAATTCAATTATTTTTGTGAAGAGCATGGAATTCAAAGACATCCATCTACTCCCTGGACCCCTCAACAAAATGTAGTTGTTGAAAGAAAGAACAAAACCATTCTAGACACTGCTAGAACCATGATGTTGGAAGTAAATGTTCCTCATTTCTATTGGAGAGAAGTTGTAAGCACTGTTGTGTATACTATTAATAGGGTGAATATCAATAGTAATTCTGGTAAAACACCTTTTGAGCTATGGTTTAGTTATAAGCCTATTGTCAAATACTTCAAAATTTTTGGAAGCAAATGCTATATCAAGAGAGATGATGATATAGGTAAGTTTGATGCTAGAAGTGATGAAGGGATCTTCCTAGGATACTCTATTAAAAGCAAAGCTTATCGGTGCTTTAATAAAAGGTTGAAGAAAGTGGTTGAAAGTGCAAATGTTAAGGTTGATGAAGATATTGGTAAATCATCTAGAGTCAGTGATTATGATTCAAATGATCAACATGATGATGCTGACAATGATGCTTAGACACAAAATCAACTTCATATTGTTTCGATGAATCAAGGAAATCAAGAAGCAGAAGCAAAAAAAAGTGTAGGAGAAAGATCACAAGAACAAGAGGTAAGAGAAAAATTTAAAACTCCTAAGTATGCCAGAAGAAATCATATTTATAGTTAGATCATAGGAGACAAAACCAAAGGTGTGCAAACTAGAAGAATATTGTCTAATTTCTAAAGTTGAACCTAGAAATATAAGTGAAGCATGCAAGGATGAACATTGGATGGAAGCCATGAAAGAAGAACTATTGTAGATACAGAAGAATACTACATGGGATCTTGTTCCCAGACCTTAGAACAAAAATGTGATTGGAACCAAGTGGGTATTCTAGAATAAGGTGAATGAACAAGGTGATGTGGTTAGAAACAAAGAAAGATATGTTTGCAAAGGTTACTCACAGATGGAAGGTATTGATTTTGAAGAAAAATTTGCTCTTTTTTCTAGAATTGAGGTTGTTAGACTACTTCTTTCTTATGCTACTTTCAAGAACTACATAGTTTATCAGATGGATGTGAAGTTAGCATTTCTGAATGGTGAACTAGAAGAAGAATTTTATGTTGAACAACTAGATGGATTTCGGTTGATTGATGAAAAGGACATGGTATGCCAATTGAAGAAAGATATTTATGGACTAAAGCAAGCCCCTAGAACTTGGTATGCTAGATTGAACAAATAATTGTTGAAACTTGGATTCAATAAAGGTACTGCTGACAGCAATTTTTATTTCAAATTGGATCAGAGCAAATAATTGATCATTAAAGTCTTTGTTGATGATTTTTGTATGAAGTTTTCCAATGAAATGAAAAGTTAATTTGAAATGTCAATGATAGGAGAGCTAAAATTATTTTTAGGATTGCAAATTACTTAGTTAGATGATGGAATCTTTGTATCTCAATCTAAGTATGTGAAAGAATTACTGAAGAAGTTTGGCATGGAAGATGAAAAACTAGTTGGTACACCTATGGTGACCAGATGCAATTTTACACAGAAAGATGATACTCCCAAAACAAATCAGACAAGATACAAGTCAATGATTGGTGGACTACTTTACTTGACTCAGACTAGGCCAAACATAATGAATGTTGTGTGCATAGTCACTAGATTTCAAGTTGATCCTAAAGAGTCCCATGTGACTACTGTGAAAAGAATATTTAGATATTTGAAAGGGACAGTTGATCTTGGTCTTACTCTAAGTGCTTTTACTGATGCTGATTGGGCAGGAGATGTAGATGATAGGAAGAGTACCATTGATGTTGCATTCTTGTTAGGTAAGAAGTTGTTATCTTGGTTAAGCAAAAAGTAAAACTTAGTTTCATTATCTACTGTTGAGGCAAAGTACATTGCTGGTGCAAACAATTGTACCCAGGTATTATGGATGAAGCAAATTTTGAGAGATGTTAGAATTGAGTATGAAGAACCCATTGCTATATTCTATGACAATTCAAGCGCCATTAAAATTTTGAATAATCCAGTATTGCATTCAAAGAAAAAGCATATATCCATCAAGTATCACTTCTTGAGAGACAAAGTAAGTGACAAAGAAGTCAAACTAGAGTACACACCTACCAAAGAGTAGATTGTAGATATATTTACAAAGTCATTGCCTAAGGATAATTTTGAGTACCCCAGAGGCAAGTTAGGGGTAATTTCCCCTCCTAATTAGAACTAAGATGCAGGTATTTGCATCACTCCGTGAATTCACTACTATATCATATTCTGGATTTATGTTGTCGTGACTGCTACTCAGGGGGAGTAGTCAGATGTTTTCAAAATTGAAATAAGAGCATATGTACCTTTGCAATTGATGTCAAAAGGGGAGAGAAGAAATGTGATAAAATGGGAAAGAAGAGCAATGAAAGAAACACGAAAAAAATTGCACAATCTCATGGGGAGATTATTGAAGAAGAGTTAGTTGGGTAGATGGTATTATTTTTCACATCATGTGTTGCCATCAATGCCAAAGGGGGAAATTTTTGGATGTTGTGGTTGTGTTGCTGATATATTGTTGTCATTGATGTCAACACTATTATCATTTTAATCTGCTTAAGGCTGTATATATCGAGGAGATTGAGAAAATTGTAAAAGATATAGTATAGGTGCTAGTGGAGCTGAGAAGGTCAGAATGTTGGAAAGATCTGTGTGTTAAAGATCTAGAGGTTCACTTCAAAGGGTTTTTTGTTGAACCTTTCTAGTATATTTTCCAAAAGTTTCAGAGGTGCGCATGAATTTTTGTGGAAGTTATGAAGATCTGTGTGCCTATAGTTATTCAGTTTCTGTAGATGGTGTTCTTGGTTGAAGCGAATGAAATTATGGTAATCTCATGTTTTGTGCATGTACCTATGACATTCATGGATGAGTCTAGATCATACTTTATCCTTGTTGTACGTTAGCAGTGATTGGAGTGTTTGTGACAGAAGATTTTTCTGATATGTGCTCGAGTGTTCATTTTCTTGGCTAACATTGTGGTGTTAGCATGTTGCAGATCCATGTTGATTAATATTTTATTGTTTGGTGTGTTTGGAGATGTTTTTTTGGGTCCTCACTATGTTGTGACCAACTTGTGTTGGTACACATTGAAATTTATTCATGTATCAAGGCCGACAGTTGTAAGTTATTCTTTACTTGTGGTTGACTAAATACTGGATGCAAATTCCTGTAGCAGATATATATACAAGATTGTTTTCCTCATTTATAACAAGTTTTGAAGTGTACAAGTGATGTACAACTGCGAATAAAGGTCGGATCATTCAAATCAGAGTGTGGAAGAGTTTGGAGAAGTTTTGTGTGCCTAACTGGAACTGTAATCAGGCTTTTGCAGAAGCTATTTTCTTAGTTCAAATTCATCAGACGGATTTAATTTGATTACTGTATGTAAGGAAATGAGCCTTCCCTTTGCGAAATGTGCTCTAGGCAGTGTTCCTGAATGGAAGTGTATTCTCTTTTTATTCTTCATTATACTTCTAACAAGGTATAATATTATGGACTAACATCCAGCGTGGTTTTTCCCCTAATAGGGTTTCCACATATAAAATCTTGGTGTTCATGTGTCTCTGATGTGTTGTTCTTATGCTTGCACTGTTAATTATCAGATCTATGATATTAGGATTGGTTAATGTTGTATAAGTTTGATTTTGGTAACAACTGATTCACCCCCCCCTCTTAGTTGTCTATCTTTATTTTTCCAACAAAATTCATGTCTCTTCCATGATGATTCGAAAGTATTTTTCTTTTTTTTTGCTCCCTTTGTCACATTCTTCCAATTCTATATGTATTTGGGGAATGATGATAGTTCTCATCTCTCTAAAAACACTACAACAAAGAACATACTAACCCCAAATCCATAGATCCCTTATGTGTTTGGTGTTTCATTTTGGGGGCAACCCCTCTCTTTTCCTTTTTCTCTTATATGACGTAGCGTTACTTGGAAACATATGACATGGCATAGGGATTTCCAAGTTGGATCTCATGTCTTCTTGTTTCCATTCACCATTTTCTACTTGAAAGTAATTACTCATAGTATAATGTTTAGAAATTTCTTTAAAGTGGGGGCATACATTGGCATTATTCTTTTGCATTTTTCTTTTCCAGGGTTCATCGTGCAGTTTTCTTATTTCATACGATGAGTTTCTCTGTTTGTGGATGAAATTAGGTATGATTTATATCAAGAGCATGATCTCTCTTGGCATATTACATTCCTCTTAGTGGCTTGATGCAATACATTGTATCCCCTAAGTTACAAATCTTTTATTCTTTGATTGGTCCTCTCTTGGAGACATTAGGTACAATATTCCCTAAGTTAAAGACCTCGCATGAACTAAGAAAAACTCCTTTTAACATTTCCTATTTTTCATTTTTCATTTTTTGTTATATGGACTTCTTACAAAACACAACTTGCATGTCTATAGAGCCATCCTGTTTGTTCATGAGCTCCAAGCATATGAAGTTTCTCTTGTGTCATGAAACTCGAAAATCATTTTGCATGGCACCTTATTAAAGTTATCAAGAGGTATACATTTGGTATGGTTTGAGCAGGAAGCCCAACCAAGGCATACCTTTCCTCATATACACTTGCATATGTGTGTGAGTGCATACCAGCTATGAGTGTATTTTTCTCACCTTTTCAGATTTCTCACCCAACGGACAACTAGGAGTTCCATTTGCACAAAGTGAGTATGCATTTTTCTTTTCAAACAAATAGCGTAGATTTGATGCACATCACGATGGAAAAATGGTCAAATATTGATCAAAATTTATTTTTATCTTTTCTCTTTCATCTTTGGCAGTGTATGCTCGTGCTTTTTTGTTTCTCTTTATATCATTCTCATGTGTGTTCTTTTGTGCCTATGTTGGTTTGTCATGGGATATTGATCCTAGGGGATTGATTACCCCTCTTGATCGTTATCTCATCTTATTGAAATCGGTACACTTGGACCCCTCTTGATGTGTGTTGGTCTACTTTAGTGTGAGTTTGAAGCAAGTTCATCCTCTCACTAAAGTGAGGGCTAGATGTAGTCATCAAGAAAGTAACCCTTCTACTTTTTCTGGCTTGTTTGGGCCCTCCTTGTGATTTTCACTTAATGTTTCCTAGATTTAGTGTTGTAATGTAATTGACACATTCAAATTAAGTCTTGGGCCCTTGTGAACTAATGGATTTTAATTGTACCTTGCTAAAGTGTTGTAACACACTTTCACACTTTTCTAGGTTTTATCAAATAATTAAACATAATAAACCTATTTTTAATCAAAATTAACATTAATCTTACCTTATTTAGAGTGTTGTAAATTTTTGTAACACACTTTCACATTTTTCTAGGCTTGTCATTAATAATTGGGCTTTATTATGCTTTAATTGGCCCTATTTTGCATCCACAAACCTCATTTGTTGCATCTTTTTGAGGATAATCTCGACACAAATAAGTATTCAATCATAATTCAGGTGTTTCTGGCTTGTGTGGCCCAAATTTAGGGATCTTCGACTCATTCACCACATTGGGTGAATGGGTCCTGCTGACAATGATGTCACTCACAACAACAATGCAGATAAAATCATCACAAGAAAACCACAAAGAGCCTATCTTCTTGAAAGACTTAACCAGGGTAACCTTAGGGTGTGTCCATGTAATTAGAGAAGGTTGAATTAGCTCAATCCCAAGTCTCCGGTAGTCAAGTCTTGACCATACTAGGTTTACTTTAGGGTATGATGTGATAATGATATTAATCTCAAGGGGTATATGGTTATCTTTGGTTTCACTATTATTTCTAGTTTCATTCAGAATCATGAATATTAAGAACAATATTTCCAGTTTGATCATAAAATAATATCATGAAATCAAAAGATTGGAAATAAAATTTCATGAACATCAGACAATTTTGCTATCACTTAAGTAGATTTGACTTTAAGCATTCAGAAAATTCATAGAAAATGATTTTTTTTAATAAATTTTCATCCAATCATCTATTTTTTGAAACATTTTTAAATATTTAAACATCTAATCTAGAATAAAGCATCAAAATATTGAAAATTAAAATTTCTCCTGGTTATCCTCCATGCATGCCCCAATATATAACCAAATAAAACCAAACCGCTTTATACTTCACTAGATTGCTTCACAACCAGGCATAAAATGGTGCAAGATTTTAAAGAAGAGGTTTTTAGTTTGGACAATGAGTAGGTTCCATATGCACCCTTAAATTGCACAACATACAGTCTTGTTCAGCTGAACTAACAAAAATTGATACAAAGATTTATGAGATATGTAGGTATCAAATTGGCTTCGATGTGGATTAAATTCTATGTGCATAGAAGTTTTTAGTCTGGAATGTTTCAAAAAATAAGAAAAAGGAACAAAAAATAGAGAAGTTTTGGCTCTTTTGACATCCACAAATTCTGAACTCAACTTAAAAAAATATATCCCCTAGCCTTTTATAGAAATAAGACATAGGTATGATAATTCAAATAAAAGAGAGGAAATACAAGGGATGAATCTCATCAAGGCACTTGGAATATAGTTATTGGCAAGAGAATTGCAAATGAAGTCAATGGAAGTCAACCTCCCTCTACACGTTGAAGTCCTTCAGGTTTTTTATCTTTTATTATTGCTAAGATAATAACTTGAATTAGGATAGTGTGTAGGAAATTTCCCATACATTCAGAATGATCACTTCATCATCCTATTCCTACACTTATGTTCTACCTTGGGCTTTCTACTCTCAAGAATGAGCTTACTCGGAGGTTGGCACTTTCCATCACCGAATACAAATTACTGGGATTTCAATTTTTCGGTGGATTCAAACACCTCGTCATATAATTCCCTGAAGTATACAACTTGATCTGGTTATGACTCTATCCATGATTCAAATTTTCCTGATTGTGCATACCTGAATTCTACATTGCAATTTGCTTCTCCTGAAATCATAAATTCCAACTATTAAATCCCTTTTAAAGAAACATTTCTAAAAAAAATTGCATGTAAATAAAACCATTATTCATTCGTTATCATGCAAGTGCACCATAAATAACACACTTTAAAGAAACACAAATTCTTGCATAAACATCCTCTTATATTGGATCACTAGACCATCACACCTTTTAGATAAGCTTTAAAATTTAAAACTTTATTTTGCGTTGTTACCCGATGCCCGATACTCAATATTCAACTTTACCCATGATTTTCCCAAACTTCATTTTTACTAGAACTTCCATCTTTATTGAACCCCACCTATTGGACCACAATGCTCTACTTAACACTTGCATTACCTTTTACACCTCTAACATTCCCGATTTTTGATACTCGGTACCCAAAACACTTGAATTATGAAATACTCTTTTTTTTAAAAAGATTTATCTTTGCTTTTGACTTCCGGTGATCTTCCAAACTAGTCAGCACCTCCCATATGCATTATTTTTCACTTGGGGCATGTTGTGAGACCACACAACAACTTGCAACCAATAAAACAAAATTTAAACCAAAGCTTGGGATTAAATAACCAGCCGTAAATTATAATTTATACATATTCTAAAACAATAAAACTTTACTTTAACCTAGATTATGACATAAAAATAGTAAAAATTCCTTCGGAAATATCTTGGTGTACTCTGATCAATTCTAGTTTCTGGAACTTAGTGAAAAAATTAGTTCACTGACATTGAACTACATAATTTGTTAGTTCTCTGTAATTCCCCCAAACATAGCTGTACTACCAGCTAGACGTCTATAGCCCCGGTAGAGTTATTTGGATAGCCTAAAGAGTTGATATATATATATATATATTAGATATTTCATTGATAACTCATTTTTTCTTTTTGATATTTCATTGATACCTCATTTTCAACTTGCAAGAAATGAAGCCTGCTATTAGGTTGGGAATTATAGTGGTAACGAAGGTTACCTTTTGATTTTTCATTCAATGCAAATCCCTTCATTGTTTCACTACCTCCCAAATACTCATTAAAACATTCCTTGTTGGTACATGTTTCTGGCTAAATCTTACCACTTTTATGCCAAATCCTATCTAATTGGAACATGCCATATTTCAGAGAATATGCATAAATTAAAATTTAGCAGCAAATAACTTAATCACCAAATTTAAATCTAAATTTAGAACCATTAGTTGGCACCCTTCCAATCAAATTTTATGGAAACTACTAAATACTCAGCTAGCACTTCCTATGTGATGGTGTTGCAACACATTAATAGATAAAAAATGTCATGATGACATTAAAACGATCACATTATTTTGCATTAAATTCACACACCTCAATGCACACATATCATTCCTCTCAAAATTCCAAGGTGATGACGTGTGTTGCCTTACCGACTTCATTTTCCTTTCTACTTTGCACACATAAGCACCTTCATGATTGATATGGCTTAATAAAAACAAAAAGAAATGACCAACATTAATTTCAAAATCTTTAGATTTATTGATTCGCAATCTTCGTATAGGATGAATTTGAAGCAAATTGTCACCAATTGTGTGTAAAAATTAATTTGATTTAAAAATCCACTCTGGAGAAACTCATCTGGTTGCCACCTTGATTACAATTTTCAAGATTTAGATCTAGGAAACTATGTACCATAACTTCCTCACAGTTTTCTATAAATTCAACATTTATTTCAAATTTTTTACAGTTCTACTTTTCCTTTCTTTTTACTTTTGCATTTCTCTATTCTGCTAGTTTTTTTCTTGCTTCCAGGTCATGGATACTCCAATTTTCTTGACCTACTCTTACCACCAGAATTTTTTCTTGGGTTGCATCACGAATCAGAGGCTTGAAAAAGTTTTCTTCATTAAGACTACCAATTTTACTATTCCAAATTTGTGCTTAGTCCTTGAGGAACAATATGTGGAATCCAAAGCTTACTACCAGTTTCACTCTAATTTAGCTTCCCACTTTGTAGCCCTGCTCCTGGATATTGGGTTGAACCTAGTGAAGATGTTCGCTCAACTACAAATATGATAGTGTGGCCTAAATATTTAGAGAATCTGGATATTGTTCTATTTGTCGCACATTCAACCATTGTAATTCCTTCCATGTATGATATTCCTCGTTTCCTAGAACATGGGGAAGTGGTTCCACTTCAGCCTTTCTTGACTGACCTCCATACTCCTGACTTTGAAGTTAATGAGGAAATTTATTATGTAGGATACTTAGCTCTGATGGACGAGGCATCCCAAATCGATTGAATGGCTACTTTTGTCTACAACTCAGCTCCCTCATTTTTTACTTTTTGATCTTTTACAACAAGAATTTTGATACTTCCATGTATATACTTGATATACACACATATATAGCTTTGTCGTACATTTTAAAGCATGTATTTATTATGTGTGGATTTATCATTTTCATTTGATAGCACAATGTTACAAATTTTTGAATTAACTCTCATGTGTATGATAAGTTAACCAAAATTTTCCAATGTAGAGGGCCAAACAGAAAAAGAAAAAAAAAAAGAAAAACTCTACAAAAAGCAAATTAACCCTCACTAACCGAAATTCTAGTCTAACAAGCGACTAACCCTAAAAAAAAAAATATTTTAAGTTAAATGACTATTTCCATTGTTATTTTGGTATGAATTACAATAGGTTTGTCCTTAAATTCACTGAAATACACCTCAAATGTCCTACTGTAAAAATGAATTTCTTCATATTTCCTATGTTTAACAAATGTAAATTCAAAGGAGTACTTACCAATAACTTGGCTCATATGTATGAAAACAACCTCATTAAAGGTTGATCTCCCACACCTTCACTGGTTCGTTAATACTTACCTTCTTCTATCCCTGGTTCATGGTTTTCCTCTTAACTTTGCTCAGTTCCATGGATGGTTGTGTCCATTTCTTGATTTTCTTCTCCTCCAAATTTTTTCATTTCGTCAACCTTTCCTTTAGTTTGAAATTTTTTAGCACAAATGATATCACAATTTATATTATTATCAAGGAAATAAAAAGTAAAAACTCGATACTCTATATCTTGCATAAAATGAAGAAAATTTCTATTTTTAGCATGCGAACTTTTGGTTTGGAACGAAAAACATGCATCTCCTGCTCGATTTTTCCACTCCTTCTCTTCACTTACATTCTCCACATATGAAAATAATAATGACTCATCAATGTAATTTTCTCGTTTTCAGTGTAGTATTTCTAAGTCACAACATTCTCGCATGCTTTCCTACAAAACCTTAATATTTTTGTCATAACAGTTGCAGTTATCAAACCGTTTTGATATATCAGTTAACTTTTTAACATTTTTAGTTCCACTAGGGTTACAATATTTTTTGGAATTCAACATATTTCTTGTGTAACAGTACCTTTCTTTTAGTATTTAAAACTTCTTTGGGTATGTGCAGGATCATGATGGGCGAAAAAGTGGCGATATGTAAGTGATATGATGGCCCTTGTGGTTGACGACTTTTTTTTACCCAAAATTGATGAAATGAAAAGGGTTTTTAAAGGAGATTCTCATCTTTTAACCAATATAAATTATTTTTTACTTTGAATTTAATAAATTATTATTATTCATTTTCTATTTGAATTACGACTAAAGTCCTGATTGATAGGTTGATTGAAACACATCTATAGATTTCAAATGGTATCATATTTTTTGAATCCAAAACATGCGTCACATTCTATGCTTCACATACTATAAGGTTAAAAAAAGAAATTTAATTTCATGAAGTTTTTACCAAGTTAAGGTGGTTAGACATACAGGTTTTTATATTTTTTAAAAGTTGTAATAAGAATTTCATAATTAATTATTTACCTGGAAAAAAATATGCATAACATTGAGACATGAGTCCTCTACTTATATCTAAAATATTATTAAAAAATATTATCATTTTATTGTGGTTAGTGTGGTCAGATAGACACCTATTTCTTATTTTTTCCCTCAGATTTAAGTATTACTACATTGAAATTTTAAATTTTCACCAAATATTTAAAAAAAAATAAAATAAACCTAGTAGTTTAGAAACTATATTCAATTTGCTACAGATTCTATTCTTACATATTTTTGAAATAATATAGATAAATTATTCAAATTTTTATGTCAAGTTGCCTAACTCTTATTTTTTGAATTTTCATCGCCACTTAAGGGCCTATTTTTTCCATGATGATCCTGCACATACCCCTTTCGTTAACAGAATCACCTTATGTGTAGCCAAAAATACCCTAGTTAAAAATAATTCACAATCAAGTTCACCGTGATAAGTTGTATCATGAATTCGACACTCGGTGACTCTACCAAAGGTGAAAAACTCAAAGGATGTAATCTCTAATTATGAATTTTCTAAATTTTTTCAACTTGAATTGTTGAAACACTAGCTTGCCTTAAACTTTCACCTTTTCAAGATACCCTTATATTCGGAGCCAATATAGATTCTTAAACAAAACACGAAGATAATAGTATGAAGAACAATCAAACATGAAGAAAAATAGCCCGTGTGCACCCTCCTTCTAGCGCCAGTTCCTATTTCAACGATGTTGTCACTTGCAACAACAATTTAGATAAAATACTCATAGGAAAACCACAAAGAGCCTATCTTCTTGAAATTCTTAACTAGGGAAAACTTAGGGTCTTTTCGTGTAATTAGAAAAGGTTGACTTAGCTCAATCCCAAGTCTCCGATAATCAGGTCTTGACCATACTAGGTTTACTTTAGGGTATGATGTGATAATTCTATTAATCTCAAGGGGTATATGGTTATCTCCGATTTCACTATTATTTCTAGTTTCATTCAGAATCATAAATATTAAGCATAAGATTTCCAGTTCAATCATAAAATAATATTCTTGAAATCAAAAGATTTGCAATAAAATTTCATGAACATTAGACAATTTTGCTATCACTTAAGTAGATTTGGATTTAAGCATTCAACAAATTCATAGAAAATGAAATATTTCCAATAAATTTCCATCCATTCATCTATTTTTGATATATTTTTAGAAATTTAAACATCTAATCTAAAATAAAACATGAAAATACTAAAAATAAAAATTTTCTCGGTTATTCTCCACGCATGCCCCAAGATATAATAAAATAAAAGAAAACCACTTTATACTTCACCAGATTGCTTCACAGCTAGGCATAAAATGATGCAAGCTTTTAAAGAAGGGGGTTTTAGTTTGGACACCGAGTAGGTTTTGTATGCACCCTTAAACGGTGCAACATACAGTCTTGTTCGACTGAACTAACAAAACCAACTACAAAGATTCATGAGATAGATAGTTATCAAATTGGCTTGAATATTGATTAAAGTCTATGTACATACAAGTTTTTCATCCAGAATGATTCAAAAAACAGGAAAAAAGAACAAAACTTAGAGAATTTTTCACTAGTAGAATTTGGCAAATAAATGACTAGGTCACTAAAAATTTTAGTCACAACAACTAAAAATGACTAAATTATACTCATTTTTTGTAACTCAGCTATAAATGAGTAAATAAATGACTAATTTGTTCATTGACTAAAAAATTTTTAGTCATAGAAATAATAATGACTAAATAGTTAGTCGTCAAATCCAAAGTAGACAAAATTTTGACAAACAATTCAGCCAATTATTGGCGCAATTATTCACGTTCATTGCACATTCATTCGTTAGCATGGCATTGCAGATCTTGACCTCACTTCACCTCACTTCATTCATTAGCCTAGAATTAGGTGCTTTGATTAGTTGTAGTAGCTAATTGCATGGGTGATAAGAATTTGGAGAGGACTTGGAGACTTTTGAAGAGGCGGGCAAGGGCAAGGAATGTGGAGTTTGCTGCAACAAATTTGAATTTGCCGAGGCCCTCTGTAGTGAAATCAGATTTGGGGATGCCCTCTGCAATGAATTTAGAGGTAATTTGAAGCCCTCATTACAATCTACTGCTCTTAATAATGTTCAACTTCTCTTAATAATGTTCTTTTACAATCTTTCCACTGTTCTGCTTCATAATGTGTTCGAACTAAATATAATAAAATTTGGGTTTAGTGCCAAAATAGAATTTCCTCAAATAATTTTGATACATTTTCACTGTAAGTGCAAACTATCCTCGTGCAAAGTAAACATGTCCTACATTTACCCACACATTAGGCACCTAAACAAAGATGTTTCTTGCAACAACTTCTTGTACCTATGTAAATTATATTTCCTTTGCAATATCAAATTGACCCTTTTCAACTAGCATAATGGATGCCCCATTTGTAGCATAAACATTTCCTAGTCTCTGTGTCAACACTTTACAATGGCTGCCCCATTTGTAGCATAAATTTTTTCACTACAAGCACAAACTATCCTTGTGCAAAGTAATCATGGGCTACATTTACCCACAAATTAGGCATCTAAACAAAGTTGTTTCCTTCAACAAATTCTTGTACCTATGTAAAAATTTCCTTTGCAATATCAAATCGACCCCTTTTAGCTAGCACAATGGCTGCCCCATTTGTAGCATAAACATTTCCTAGTCTCTATTCCAACACTTAAGTGGCCCCTTTTATGACATTAAGATCCTCTTGAGTTATTATTATACTCCTATTTTCAAAGAGAAAAATCCCCAAGGCCCATGGGAAATGAACAAGGGGACATTACATTGTACAAGATTTGTTTAACAACAAAATAATTTAATCCACCTATTTGGGATTGTAAAATAAAAATAGATGAATAAATCTATTTTCAATTATAGTTTCTTTTAATCTAGAATCTAATAGAAAGATAAAGTTGTTGAAATGCACAAGACAACTAAGAGGGGGGGTGAATCAGTTGTATCAAATCACTTTACTTATAAACCTAATATTTTCACCTTAACTTCAATTTGTTATTAAGTGTAAACATGAAATGTAAATAATAGAAAGCAGACCCCAAAGACACCATATTTACGTGGAAAACCCAATGAGGGAAAAACCATGGTGAGGATTAACTCACAATATAGTAGTAATGCAATACCAAATACAAAGGCTCACTGCTAGAGGGCTCACTTCCTAGATACAAAGACTCACTTCTTAGATTAAGCCACTAGGGTTCCATTCACAACTTGATTAGAAGATTGTAGATGCCACCAACTAATTTCTTTCAGGAATAGAACACCTTAAAGTAATGTTGCCTCAATTCGCTCTTCCACTCTCCGATTTTTGCACTTGTTCACACACTTCACTCACTTACTCATTTCGTGGATGATAGATGGATGGATATGAAATTCGCCACAACTTGATTTGCTTTTATACCATCCTTAACCTTAGAAAAATTCGCCAAGGTCAGCTATACAATTTTAAATTAAAAATTCAAACTAGGTCAACTACTCAACATTCACGTAGTGGATAAGAATATGAGAGGACCAATTAAATATTTAATTTAGGACCCAAGAAACATCTGGGATCATGCACATGCTTTCTCAAATTGATGCAAAATATTAATGTGACGTGTAAACATGAGGTCAGCCAGACGTAATGAAAACACCTTTGATCTTTTAAAGTACACACATCTCCATCAAGATAATCACATGTGGATTACTCAACACACTTCATCATACATCTCACCATCTCTAAGAACACCTCAGGTACATCTGTAGCAATTACAAAAAACTTGATTCACAGAGAACTCTTAACCAGTCCAACTAGACCAACTAGAAAAAACACAGGAGCTCTGGAGCAGGTCTTCCAGAGTGCCAAACCACAAGAAAATTTGTTAGAACACAAAAAACATCAAGAAAAGTCGTTTCCCAAATCCACAAGATCTGAAACCAAATATCAAAAGACTGTGGAGCCAAAACATTTCTCCCAGTCCATAAACAAATAGTTTTGGCAAACCAGTTCACACACCATTGAACATATCTCCTACTCTCCATCGATCCAAAAGCTAAAACTCAAAATATACAATCCATTTAAGCTTATGAACACACCTACAAATACACAAAGGTATAAGATCAGGGGATGCCACAATAATGGGTTACACTTTTTGGGACATCCTAATTTTTGTCTGAAATCACATATTTTTGGAAAATATAATGATTTAAGTCTTTAAAGGTTCCATTTAAAGTATTTTAATTAAAGAGGGTTTGGTCAAACCCCGTTAGATCAAACCCCCTTGGATAGAACCTCGTTAGTTTTAAACCATACCTATAATGGAGTCTCCTCTACATCTATCAAAATGCTGATAAAAAACCACTTTTTATTTACCTTTTGTGGGATCAAATGAAGTCATTCAAAATTTGTGTTTTGCAAGAATCTAGCCCTTATTATAAGCTTCCCAAAAAGTATAATTTTAAATATATTTTTAATATGATTATTATATTTATTTCTTATTTCTTGTAAATGTAGGATTTTCAATGAACATCAAGGTATTTGTTTCACACATATGAATAATAGGAAAATAGAGAAAAAAATTCTAAAAATTACATGTGCACTAGGTATTGATGTCCTTATATAAAAAAAAAAAGAATAAGTTAATTCAAATGCATACAAAAAATGTTATATGGGCCAAAGTACACCTCTATCCAAACTATAATTACTCTGAATTGGAAAATTAATTTAAAAAAAAACATGGAACAAAAAATTATGAAAAAATATCCATGTACTAGATATTGAGGTGAAAAATCTGTATTTCAAAAATTAGAATTGTATCATTTCTATAAAAAAAAGTTATGCGGGCCGAAGTAAACATCACTTTTTAAAAATGTTCTTTTGTAGAAAAAATAAGTTATTCAAAATTACATGGAAGGATTCACAATTTCTTACTCCTATTCTTAATGGTTTAGCTACTATAGATGTAAGAAAGTGAAGATCTGGTGAAAAATGTTGATTAAAATGTCAAGTTTGGCCAAAAAGTGTAACCCATTATTTTGGGATCACCCATAAACACAAGAGAAATGCATAGTACAATACCAGAGCACACTCAGAACACACTTCAACATTGCTTTCATTATTTCTCAAATTTTCTCAAAATAAATTGGCAAAAACACAACTACCACTTTATAAATATAGCTCCATGTACTCTAAGCACTTCTATACCATCTGCAACAACCTAAACTGTGTTGACATCAATGAAAACATTAATCACAACACCACCAAACACATCCATACTTGCAACAAAAGAATAATACATTAAAGGACACATAAAATGTTCTAAAATAAAGACTAAAATAGGTTTTCCATAAAAAACAAGAAAGAGGAAAAAGTAAAAGATAACATAGAAATGATTCATTTGATGTTTTTGATAAGATCTCATTTAACTATGTCAAATGGATTTGGAAGGGACAAAGCATATTTGATTGACTAAAATTTTGAGGTAGCCTATCCATCGTCATTGTATGCATCATCTTCTCTTGGAATCTATTTCTACAATGCACCAAGCCTAGAATTGATTGGGGATGCAGTTAAGGTGGATAAAAAATCATCAAATTATTTATGTATGCTTGAAAAAATGGAACTAAAAATAGATGAAAGGCATAAAGAAAAAGAAAACATTAAAGTAGCACACCAACTTGTCTTGGTAGATGAAGCAAAACAAAATGTTGATGAAGAACGAAGGATTCAGATGGAAAGGAGAAAGCAAGAGGAAGAACTTCAACAAGTGATGCAACAAGAGGAGAAATTTGAACGCGTGAAGGAATTATGGAAGAGTAAGGGTAAGGTCAGGGATGATGATGATGATAAGACTGGTTAGTTTGAGAAGCAACAAAAGAAGGAAAAGAAGAAAAAGAAGAAGGATACGGACCACAAGGCTTATGATTCTTATATGGAGGAACCTGATGTTGCCATGGAAGATGAGGAAAATTATATGAGTGATAAGGAACAAGATGATGAAGAAAATACCAAAGATCTTCTTGTAAATGAAGGTCTAGAATAATTTGATGATGATGAGACAGATTCTCCAGTTTCAATTAAATCACGAAGGAGACATGCATACTTTGATTCTGAAGATGATGAACAATTGCAGAAACAGAGTTCAAAAGAAGATGATCCATATGATGATAATGTCTAGGCTTCCTAAGATCTAACCAAACCTAGCACCTATTTTCCAAGAGAAAAATCCCCATCGCCCATGGGAAATGAATGATAAACATTTGAGTTTCAACTGATTCCAAGAGAAGATGATGCATATAATGACAATGGACAAGTTGTGTAAAATTTTTAGTCAATTAAATATGCTTTGTCCCTTCCAAATCCATTTGACATAGTTAAATGAACAAGATCTTATCAAAAACCTCAAATGAATCATCAGTATGCTATCTTTTCATTTTTCCTCTTTCTTGTTTTTTATGGGAAACCTATTTTTAGTCTGTTGAAACTCAAATGCTCATCATTCATGTCCCATGGGCCTTGGGGAATTTTTTTTTAGAAATCGGGAGCTAGGTTTGGTTAAAGCTTAGGAAGCCTAGACATCATCATCATATGGATCAACTTCTCTCAGACTTTATTTTTGCAATGGTTCATCATCTTCAGAATCAGAGTATGCATGTCTCCTTCATGATTTTGTTGAAACTGGATAATTTGTCTCACCATCATTAGAGTCTTCTAGACCTGCAGCTGCAAGAAGATCTTGGGAATTTTTTGCATCATCTTGTGCCTTATTTCTCATATGATTTTCCTCATATTCCATGGAAACATTAGGTTCCTCCATATAAGAATCCTAAGCCTTGTGGTCCTTATTATTCTTATTTTTCTTCTTTTTCTTCTATTTCTTCTCAGACTGACCAGCCTCATCATCATCATCATCCCTGTCCTTACGCTTACTCTTCCATAATTCCTTCACACGTTCAAATTTCTCCTCTTGTTGCATCACTTGCCAAATTTCTTCCTCTTGCTTTCTCATTTCCATTTGAATCCTTCATTCTTCATCAAATTTTCATTTTGGTTCATTAGCCAAGACAAGTTGACATTCTACTTTAATTTTTTCTTTTTCTTTAAGCAAGTCATCTATTTTTAGTTCCATGTTTCCAAGCATAAATAAAGTATTTGATGAGTTTTTATCCACCTTAAGTTCTTTCTTTTTCTTTAAGTCAAACATCTATTTTAAGTTCCATGTTACGAAGCATACATAAAGCATTTGATGAATTTTAATCCATTTTAAGTGCATCCCCAATCAATTCTAGGCTTAGTTGGATTTCATTATGAGCCTGAGCCATGGCTGCAAGATGTAGATATGCATCCATATAATCAAGAAACTTGAACAATGTCGGCCTTTATAAAAGATATAATTTTTTAGTATCATGTAGCTGTTCAAACAACCTAGAAATATTAAATAGTGTTGTGACTTTATCCCATGGTAACTCAAGTGAAACACCACCTTCTTCTAGTTGATGGAAGAATTCCATATCCTTTAAGTGCACAGAAAAAACTACATAATTGACATTGGGGATTTTATTTATGAATTCAACCCAAATATCATTTCCTAATGCCTCCATAAAAGTTTTTTGAGCCAACTCTAGTTCATCACGCTTAAAATGAAGAACCCAAATGTTGTTTAAAAATTCAATGGGTACTTCTTCACTACTCTTCTTCAGAAGAGACTTTTCTATCTTAAGAGAATCTAAGACTGCATTGGGGTCTTTCAATATTAATAACTCACTTATTTTGATAAATGCATGGACATCATGTGGATCTATGCGAGTTACCTTTCTTAAAATTTCCAAAGCCTTCTCTACCTACCCTTTTTGAGCATATATATGGAACACAAATTTTAAGCTCTCACACTTCTCATGGTGGATTATGTCGCCTCTAGCTTTCCTTGATTGATGCCATACACAGTAGTAGCTAGTGGTGTCATAATCACCTTTACTATCATAAGATCATGTAAGATTATAATATGAATGAGATTTCATGAGAGGGTGGTCAATTGAAACAAGAGCCATCTTAGTCAATTGTTCCACAAGAAAATGTTGCCCTATGAAGAAAAAATGGTTTGCTAAATGATTTAATGCCATTGCACAGTACGGGTATAATTCAAAGGCTCTATGTATAATTTCCATTCCTTCATGAATACTACCTTTTTCACTAACTATCAGAATCCTACAATTAAAAATGCACAAAACTGACCACAAAGATTTTTCCCCATTTGAAACAGCAAAATTGCCAAGAAAGTGCATTTAAAACCTACAAATAAATGCAAATAAAATCATGCTGATTTTCATGCCAAAAAAAACATAAGACCATAGCTTTTTGCTTACTATTATGCTTTGAGATATTTTTTCCAAGCATCCATGGCTTGTTTGAAATCACCTTTTAAGGCTTTTAGCCATAGCCGCAAGGTAGTGATTTGTTTGATAAAATGCTTTGGTAGACATGTATGAAAAATGTGGTAGCATAGACAAGGCAATAAACTTTAGAAAAAATTACTCAAAGAAATATGGTCTCATGGTGATGGAATACCATGATGAACTCTATGACAAGTGAATTGTTATGGATTTTCATGGCATTCAATCACCATGAGACCACATTTCTTTGAGGCATGTTTTCAACCAGTTGACTACCTTGTCTATGCTATTGCTTACTATTATGCTTTGATAGATTTTTTCCAATCATCCATAGCTTGTTTGAAAGAACTTGTTTTAGGCTTTTATCCATAGCAATAAGGCAGTGAACTATTTGATAAAATGATTTGGTAGACAATATGCATGAAAAATGTGGTAGCATAGACAAGTCAATGAACTATTTGAACAAATGCCTCAAAAAAATGTGGTCTCATGGAATTCCACGACAAGAAAATATAATTGGCAGTTGCTCCTAGTTATTAGTTATGCAATGTGAAATAATCGCATAACTACTTAGGTTGAATTTGTAAAAACTATATTGTAATTGAGTTTTTGTCATCAATCAACATCTAGTTATTAGTTATGCAATGTGAAGTTCTTCCACTATGACAGCCCCAAGGCATACTGTTTGGGGGGAGGACCCATATACCTCTGATCTCACTCATACACTGTATAATCATGTGGTCATCTATATTCTTGAATTTTCAATATATTTGCAAGGTGAATCTTTCATCATTTGTCTAGTAACACCCTGCCATCCATGATAAAATTAGAATATCCAACATCCAACGCTATTAATCCATCCATGATTAAGTTGAACTTGTCAAGACTCAATTCACAATCCTTTTATATGTGAGTGATGCATTGTGGAACAATCTAGCCAAATTCACTCTTCCATTCAATTAGTTCCTTCAAGTGGTCATCATATTTCAATAGTTTTTGAAAAAACCATTGATTCAGAGTATGAAATGAATCTATTCTTGTTCTGATCTTTTGGTCCTCTCCTCAAGCATATATTGGAATTCATCTATAATGATTTTGGCCATCTTCTCTATAGCTTTTAATGTTTATGGAGCCTTAGTACTACTCTATAAGACTCTGCACAAGGTTACCAATGTGTGGTGTATTCATGGGATGGTTGTTCTTAAAAAGGGGATCTATTATGGGTAGATGTGTTTTCATTTGATCAATTTCCAGTGTTAGTGAGTTGTAGCAATCATACACACTTTCCAACTTATCCATAATTAGCTTTATCATATGCTTGAGGACCTTCTCTAAAAAAATGTAGATTTTCTTATTCACTCCTTCCTTACCCTCATTTTTGGGTTTCTTTAACTCTTCAATCTCCTATCTAAGAATTCTCACTTGTTCAATAGAAGCACCTTCTATATCAAATAGTGGAGCAAGAGGATGTTGGTAGAACATTATTCCCTTGTTTTGTGAGGGGCCTTCTCTTTTCAATTCTTCCTTCAACTTCACATTTTCCATGAACAATTTATTGACTTCATCATTTAAAAACTTTTGTTCTTTTTCATACTCTCCCAATCTAGCTTCCATCTCCTTAACTACAACTTGAGTGAACATAACTAAATGCATTTCATGGTTGTAGCTTCTAGAGGAGATTTATCCTTTAATGTTTTCACCATAACTATCCCTTTTATTTCTTGTGCTACATCTAGTAACTTTGGTTTTTGTGTACTCTTTTGTTTGGCCTAGAATGTTAAGGTTTCAATCTTAGGGTTATACCCTATGCCACTTACCCCTTCATCTGATTCAAACTCAACATCAATATTATCAATCCTTAATTCATTAAAATTTTGGGCTACTATCTGGTCATGGTGGGATTCCTCAACTCCTATCTTATCTATTTCAATCCTCGCTTCAAACTCTCTCATTTTCATCTTAACCCAAAAGTCTTTAAACTCAGGGGTTTTGATAAGTTCATCATTTTCCAAGAACTTGTGAGCTGCAACTACCCTATCATCCTCATGCATTTATCTTTCTCCTTGTTGTTTATTGTTGAGTATTTTTGATATGTGGTTTTCATTTATGTAAACACTATTAGCATTAATGTATTTAAGACGGTATATGTCGAGGATATTGAGAAAATTGTAATAAAATAAGTTGCAGGTTGTCGGTGAAGCAGTGAAGTTCAGTATGTTGGATAGTTTAGTATATTGATGATCAAAATTTGTGGATTAAAGGGTTTGTTGAAAATCCTACCTATTTTATCCAATGAAAACTTTAGAGGTTCACATAAAGATTTGATTGAGTTATGAGTATTTGTGTTCTGACAGTTTTTGTGTTGATTCAGTTGGTGTTCCTAGAAGAAGATAATGTGATTCTAGTAATCTGAGTTGATGTGAATTATTCTATGGTGATTCATGATGCTTGTGGATGTTTCTAGATCATGATTTATCTATGTTGTTGGTTCACATTGATCAGTGTGCTCACGATTGAATATTTTCTCTTGTGTGTTTATTTTTTTATGTTCATGGACAACATGGTGATTGTAGCATGTTGTGGATCTTCAAGGAATAATTTTTGAGGGTGTTTCATGTCAAAGGATGTTATTTTGGAACCTCATAATGTTGTGACCAACTTTGGTTGATTCGTATTGATAATTATTTATGTTTTGGGTCAAAAGTTTGTATTCACTTTATATTTTATTGAAGTCGACATGTAGATGATGTTATTCTTAGTTGCAAATATATATGAGTGATTGTATATCTCATTTGAGAAATTCATGATGTGCAGTGTGCGAAGTTTGAGCCCTATGTGTGAATAAAGTTCAAATCATTTGAAGGCAGAAGTTAAGCGTGAAGAAGAGTGAGCAGAGTATATGTGCTTAACCAGATCTGTAATCAGGCATTAGTAGATGCTATTTAATTAGTTCAAAATCTTCATATGGATTTAATATGAATGTAATTGTAAGACAATGTGTCTTCCTTTGGGCAGTAATCCTTTTTTGTATTTGAGCAGTGAGCTCTAGGCAGTGTTTCTGAATGCAAGTGCATTCCCCATTTTCTATACTTTTAATAGAGTATAAACTTGTGGATTAACCTCCCCATGGTTTTTCTCCTAACAGGGTTTTCCACTCAAAAATATTGGTGTTATGTGTGGTTCTAATGTGTTGATGATTTATGATTTCATGTTTAATTATTAGATCTGAAAATAAGTTTAAAATCTGTATAATCTCTGAGACAACTAATTCACCCCCCCCTCAATTGTCTTCCCTTGTGTTGCTAACACTCCTTGTACCTCAATATCGACTCTATCTTCCAGCCTGAGGGCTTTAGTTTCAAGCATTGGTTGGTCCACTTCAACATCATCCTTGAAATGTCTTTACACATTAACTACTTCATCTGTATCTCCAACCTCCTCACTTATTTCATAGGAAACAAATGGCTCTATCTCTTGTGTCTTCTATTTTTTAGAAGGTGGTTGTTCAGGAGGTGGTCCTGGAGAAGCATGACATACTGAAACAATATACAGAGTTGGTTCTATAATTAAAATACCACTCAACCTTTTGGGACACAATTTGGAAAGTCCCTGTATCTGCTGCAGTCTTATATAATTCATAAAACTTATCAACTATCATATTAATCCTCTTGAAAGGATTTGTTTCCTCTACAAAATAACCCAAGAAATCACCATGCTTCATCTTTCTATCTTCCTCAAGCCTTTTCATAAGTTCCCATTTTCTCCTTCTATCATATACCTATTAAGGAGTGAAACAATTTCTTATTACATCTTCTTCATAGTCAATTTGGTGAGTAACCATAGTCTTGGTAAGGATGGTGCATCTTACAAAATTCACATGACCCTCACGGTCAAAAGCTCTTAATTTTCTAGAATGTAAAGAGTACCTTGATTTTAGATAATTCTGCAACTCTTCAAGTGTATCGGATCCCACTGATAGTTCCCAACATGATGTCAAATTGGGTAGAAATGTACCCTTCCTTTTTTACTCATGACATCCTTTTCCATCCATAGAATTTTCCATAGAACTCTAAAAAGGCTAATCAAAGGGGAACAAACTTTGGAAGTATATGCGGGGCCTGTAGGCATCCATAAATCCTGATTATTGCGCTATTTGGTAGAAAAAACCAATCAATGAAGTTATGTATGGAATTGCTCAGGTTTCAAAGCCAAAGGTCTTAACAATTATAGCACAAGTGTGTGTAGTCTTGGTGGTTGGTGGCCAAGAACTCTCATAATTTTGTACACAAACTCATCATAGAATATCACATAATTTGAATTCTTACATTTGCTATCCCATATATAAAACCATAGTTGCACTAGCAGCAAATTCCCGTTCTTTTCAATTTGACCCAAACACATCCTTTTGCCCCATCTATCTTTATTTTGGTATAATATCAGGTGGCACAACAAAGAATATTGCCTGAATGTTATGGGGGCTCTATTTTTCCTGAATTGCAGAAATGCTTCATGCAATGATTTCTCAAGATATGAGGCAAAATCATATTCAATGTTCATCTCAGGGTTTTGGATCTTCATAGCCATCATCATTAAGCTAACTGGAATTCACTCTTCTACATCTATCCCAAGTACTTGACAGAGAGCAAAGTAAATTTTCTTGAAATAGAATTGAAATTTGAGACTTCAAATGGTTCAGTAGTAGAAGGGGATATATGAATCAACCTATTGTTCAAACCCCTTTTCATGTAAATGGGGACTTCATCACTTCTATTGTTTTTCCTCAATCTAGTATATTAGTCTTTACTTCTTTGCGGATCAATTTTAGTTAGGGCTTGTTTGTTTAGGTAAAAAAATTCAACAATGGCCACTTTCGCCAACACAACTACTGGTGAACTATCTGGAAATCTCACAAACCTAGTAGAGGATAATAACTCCAAGCCAATACTCTAATGAACTCTACATCTATAAGAACATTTGGTACAATTAACTTGTAAAACTCTAATGCCCATGGATTTGAAACCGGAATCTTTCCCTCCCTTTTGTCATAAAAGTACCAGAATAGCTCCCACCTAGGGATAGGGATAAGGCCCTATCTAAAATGGTGAGACACATCATTAAAAACATTCTTAAATCCTCTCTCAATTGATTCAGTGAATATATCCATGATAGACTAGTTTAGGGACCTCTTTTTAACCTTAGATTCTTCCTTTTTAGTTCCAAGTTCTTCCTTCTTGGGTGGCATGATGGCCTTTTTAGTTTCAGGTTCTTTCTTCTTGGGAAAAATAATGTTTAACTATCTTACTTATCCTAGTGTGTCTGAAATGAAAAATTCCAAACAATCTTGTACTCATAAAACTTAATTCATAGTTTAACTATCTTACTTCTCCTATACTTCTGAAATGCAAAATTCCAAACAATCTTGTACTTGTAAAACTTAATTCACAAGAGTTTTATGCACTTACTTGGGTTACGATGGTTGTAGATCTTAACCTCTTTAAACTCCCAGCTCCCCACATGATATTTTTTGCAAATGAGTGCAAAGAGAATGCAAAATTATCGGTTTAATGGCTTCTAAGCTCAGTCATGTAAACATTAATATTAATGTTATGCCAAATATTTTTCTTGTAGTTCGAGTTTGAACATGCACCATTGATTTTACAAGATCAGGCAGTTGAAGGTATTTGTGCATTTAATACCACTTTACCACCATCACTTTCGATAACTGTCATGGGATAGAGGGGTACAAATACCTATACCACATGTTTCTTTTTATTTCACCATGGGGTAGCGAGATCCTTACCTCTATACCACAAGCTTGATTTGTTTAACCAATGGTACTGTGGTTTACATTAACGGTTATTGCAATACTGCATGCTTTGTCACATCCTTCCATGGTATAATAATTCATACTACCCTACCACATGCCTTTATGATCTTCCTTGTGGGATGGAAGGTTATTCCTCGCTATACTACACCCTTCATTTTTCCTTCTTGCAGTATGGAAGTTTATGATGCATAGTTTAAATTATCTCATACCACCCAACCATGTCCTCATTATAATACTTCAGTAGTGTGGCAGTAAACAATTTCATGTTGTCTATTACACACAGCCAACCTGCCAAGAGTTCAGATTACTGCTGCAGGATCATGGTAAGAGATTGTTAAGGGATTTGGAATGTTTTTAGCTATACATGTTTTTTCTTAAGTATATATATGATGAATTTTTGGATTTTTATAGGTCTTTCAATGTTAGTCAGACCTAAAAAAATTATATGTTCAGTAAAAATGAAAAAGGAATATAAGGGTCAATGCTCAAGTCATGGAGCTTAAGGTTAATTGTGATGATGGAACTAGGAATTTTTTTAAGGTTCTAACACACCTCATGATTAACTATACTATGTTTTTCTTTCATCCTGCTTGTGTTATTTTTTTATGAGTTCGTCTCTTGTGAAATATCCCTAAGGAAATTTTGTTTGATACCTATAATTGTAAACATCTTCTTGGTTTTTGATTGCAAATTATTTTTAATCTGTAAATTGAATTCTATTTTAAGTTTCCATTTGCAATTATCAATAGATTGGAAAGTCAACACTTATCAACTTATGAAATCAATAGTTTTATTGATTCAAGTTGTTGATTTATACATTATTTTTATTTGGACTTCAAGAAATGGAGACAAGGACTGTAAGGCATAAATTAGATGATAGTGATCATAATGTTCAAATGCCACAGGAAGAATATGAGCACATGCATACTGAAATTTTTTCCAAGAATAATAAATATTTTTGGAGTCTTGGTTTGAAAAGGCAAGTTGTGAATCCACTAACTAGTATATTATTTGTTTAATAGTGTTTAATAAAATTTTATTGGAAAGAGTGTTATGTATATAAGACATAATATGATTTTTTTTTTGTTTTATAGGCAACAAAAAGAGTGCAAAGAAAATGTGGAGAAAAAATAAAAGGAAAAAAAAGATACACTATCGTCATCTCGTAGAATTCAACGATTTTGTGATTCAACAAATGAAGTTGGTGAAAACAATAATTGTGATGATGTGTAGCCTGGTATAGCACATGGTGATGTGCAGCCTAATATAGCACATGGTAATGTGCAGCCTGATATAGGACATGGTGATGTGCAACCTGATATAGCACATGGTGATGTGTAGCCTGATATAGCACATTGTGATGTGCAACATTGTGATGATCTCTTAGGACTAAGTCAAAGAGAGATTATTGCAAAACATTAGGGCACAGGAACATCAAGTTTTCAGATGATTTTTTCAACATTAAAGGATGTGTTTACTAATGTGGAATCCATGAAGACCAATATTGATCTACCTACTCATGCCACACCTGATGTGGCCAAGGAGCATTAAGTTCCAGTTAATGGAAGTCATGAAGAGAGACCGCTTGCATCTGTTGTGCCTCAAAGTGCACTTGTTGCATCTATAACTTTTGATGGAAGTAGTGGATCAGCCAAAAATATTGGTAGTAGTAATTTAATAGAAGATGTGGATGCTTTTGTCAAAATACAAATATTGAGTCAAGATTTTTACAGATCTACTGAGAGGAATGCAAAAGAAAGAAAATTAGAAGACAAGAAGCCATTCTTGCTTGAGGTATCGAGAGATGGTGAGCCCATTGGGCCAAATTATGTGAAGTGGGTCACCGAGTTGGGTGTAAGGTGTAGGTCCCATTTAGATATTTTCAAATCAAATTTTGTAGAGAAAGATCTACAAGCTATGGAAAATTTTATACAAAAAATGGAAAATTCTTTTGAGACTACTAGTGGACAAATATCTAGAAAATATTACAAGCAAAGGATGAGAGTTTTGATTAACAATTATAGATACATGTGCATAAAAAAAATCATGTTGGGAAAAGAGAGGTTCAACTCCAGTCTATCTCCCAAAGAGTGGGAGGAATTAAGAGAAAGTATGCATTCTAAAGAATATTTGGTAAAGAGTAATATATGCAAGAGAGCAAGAGATAATGTGAGGGTTGGATATATATTTGGCCGAGGTGGGTTGCACACAAAAATGGAAAAATTTGTAGTAAGTGTATGGATTTTTAGTTCAATTTACATTGTGTTATTTATTTCAATTTTTTATTGAACTGACTATAGGTTGAAATTGAAACTGTATTTTAGGTGGAAAACAATAATAGAGAAGCAGGTGCAAAAGATATTGTCAATTATATGGTAGCACTAGATGCTAGTAAATCTAAGAGTAGGATGAATTTGAAATCTAGTTCGTCAACAAATATTTCACAACCATCTATTCAATTCCTAGTAGGAGCCTTTGTAGATCATGTCAACTCATATGAAAAAGGGTACCAAAATGTAATGAGTTGCATATTAGGTCTCAGTCACCAAGTTTCACAGTTGGTTGAAATCATTAACCCTATGGTTGTTGCATGGAATGAGCATAAATCCATGGATTCGGATGAGGTAAGAGGCTCTTTTGATCTCATTTCTTCTTGTTTGGCAATTCTATATACAAATGACTCTTAATATGTAGATTATTGAAATCTGAGTGTAGGAGAATCCAACCTAGTTTCTTTATTGTTGGAGTGATCCATAAAATGTTATTTTGGAAAAATTTATAGCTTGCATTCCTTACTTGAATATTGAATGCTTTGTATATATTTTTGCACGATGGTTAAACCACATGCAGAGAAATTTTTTCAAAGCAATAGGAAAATGAAAAATACTTTAGGGTATCAATAGAGCTGTTGATATTGATAGTGATGAAGTGGAAAAGAATGCCCACCAAAATCGTCTTAGTTTCCTGAAGTTGAGGTAATTAGCATAATAGTTGTCAGTTATATGTCCCAATGTTTTATCATTCTTCTTTCTTAAAATGTTCTTTTGGACAAAAATGTATAGCTTTTGTATTCTTTACTTGACTTATAATAATTTTTTCATGATGATTAAACCACATGATGCAGAGAAATTATTTGAAATAAGGGCAAAAAGAAAAAGGCCCTATCAATAGAACTCTCTACAAAGTTGTACAACTTAATGTTTTCACTGTTGTTGATAGTGGTTATGATGATGAACTTGATGATCATGCACATGATATTCATAGTGGTAGTCAAGCTGAACTCGAGGTGAGTGCTATGAAACCACATGCAAGTAAGTATTATTCAAGTAAGTAATGGTTGTTTTATTATGTAAATAAGGGTAATCATTACCTATTTGATAGAAGTTGGACATTAGAATATTAGTGAAGTGTAATTAGCTAGTATGCATAGATTATGGAATTAAGGGAGAACATATAACTTACATATCAAAGCTTAGAGCTTAGTTGTAATAGAGTGTTTTATAAAAGCACATACAAAAAATGATTTGTTCAAAGACATAAGACATTACATACAACTATCAAAAACAATATATAATGTGTGTTTTATATCTCAATATAATGTCTATTTTTTGTTTTTACAGACATTTAATGATAAACTCTAAAAATGGGATACAGTTGAGGTGTTCGATCTGCATGATGGTGTTGCTGCAAGCATTGGGTGGATTCACTCACTATCTATTATACATGGAGTCAAATTAAAAGGAATATGAGATGAAAATGTATGTATTTCATAGGTCTCAAGTGACATACCCCTTCCTCATCTAGACAAAATAGGACAAAATAGATGGAGTTCTCCATTTGAAATAGAAACTAGGGACCTTTGTATGGTGGACACTAAAATATTTGAAAAAATCACAAAGAGTTAGCCGTAAGTGCAGAAGAGAAAAAGAAGGCTTAGCAACAAAAAAATGTGGAGAGTGAAGTTGTAGACATAGAATGTACTTAGGCCGAATAAGTTGAACCCAAACAAAAACTAGAAAATTTGATTTGGGTGTACACCCTATGAGTAGAATAGATAATGTTCTATCTTACTACGCCTGTAATGCAAAACCCCTTGATTATGTTTTTCTCTTTTTGTTTGGGTTCAAATCATTCAAATTGGTGCATTATAGAAGAGGGGATATGTTGTTGTGTAAGCAGTAGACACAAAGAACATGGGCGCAGAAAAATAATTAAATATAGAGAAGATAAAGAGGTGTAGAGAAGAGGAAAAGTTACAAAGAGTGCAACATTCATGTATTTGTAGTTGCAAATAAGTTGCAACATAGAATTGTCATCAAAATTTTAATATCTTGAATAACCAAAAAAAAGGGCATTGTAACTTAGTTTTCTCAATCACAAAACTAAGAAACACACTTTGTAATAGTACATTTTTCAAAGCAAAGACACATTTATGTCTTGTATCTACTATAAGAACAAGCTTTCTCAATAAAATTTTAGTATTTTTCCTTCTTAATAGTCATTTCATTTTGTGTAAATGAATGATTGATTATTTTTTTGTATGTTTTTATATGTTTAAACCCCAATTAAAGAATTGTCTCATTTACAACACTTATAGGAAAAAATTAGTGAACAAAAACAATTAAATAAACTACCAATTGACTACATATACTAGCAACTGACAAAAATCAATGTTAATAAATATGAGTAAATATAATTATTATATAAATAATAAACAATGTATCAATATACCTATCAGTTAACAAAATTAGAGACAAAAAACAATTAAATAAACTACCAAATTGATCAAAATGATTATTAAAACTGTATAGGAGAGAATTTGCACCCCTAACACAAATTCCCCTTTCACCCCTTTCCACTTTAGAAAACCAAAGGCAGAGGCTTAATTCCACATAAGCTCATTGTTTGCATCACTCTTGGTGCCTATTTTGAGTGTTGGTGGAGGCATTTCTATCAGGGATGTCTGCATGGCGCGCAGACGTTCACGCAGCTCACTTACATCCTTGGCAGATTCCTTCTGTTGGAGTTTGCAAAGATGTTACACTTCCTATTGGAAGTTGAAGTGTAATGCCTCCCTTCGGCTGGCTGACCCAAACATGACCATTTTCTTCTATTCCTTCTTCATATTCTCCATTCATTGATCCATTTTCAAGCTAGTTGATCTCTAGACCATCTCTTCACACTTTAAGCATACATCCACAAGAATTTTAGTAGAATTTCACACTCCATAACAATAATCTATTACTTCATCACTTCAATAGAGTAAGCACAAAATGAATCCATTGTAGTAGAGGCTTGAGTTCCTCTCATATTTCTCCTCCACTAGCCTTGAGCACTTTGGATGGAGGTGGTAAGCTCCTCTCATCTTCTTTATTGTTTGGTTGAGTAAACACGTACTATTTTGTAGTGTTTTTTGGTGTACATTGCTTGTATTCCTTCTTTATTGCTTTATTTCTATATCATTGCAAACTTGGTTGTCTATGGAGGTGAAAACACCAAAACAGGGGTCTGATTGAAGCAGACCCCTAGAAATCCCCCCAACATTTTCCCTCTTTTCTGTGTGTAGATGGAGAGATCTTGGAGCAAGCTAGCAAAAATGTTATTGTGTGAAATTGTCTTCATCACCCTTGCAGTAATATACTTTATTTATCACATTCATCCTTACATTTTGTATTTCTTAATCTCATTCTACACCTTTAAAAATACTTAACTAGGATGTTAGTCCATCTTTTAGAGGTTAGATATTGTTTCGTTGGTTTTCTGGTTGTACAGATGCCAGCATGCTTGAGAGATTCCAGAGCGTGATGCCTTCATCCCAGAACCATGATTTTGTCCTCTGATAGAAAGCTATCTAAGACACAGAGTCAACCCTAAAAATCAGCTCTCCTAGTCTCCTTTTAGCATTCAAGTTTGCAGAGTGATCGAAGAACCCCATAGTTCTCATCATTCTCATCCTTTCTATCCTATCATCTTTTCAAACTGAGGTAAGTTAGGGCAGCCATACTACTCTTAGCCTTTCATGACTTGGGGCCTTGCAGTGGCTAGTCCCCCTCTCTTACATTTTTGGTGAACCCGATGTGAACCAATGTTTCCTCTTTTTTTGGTGATTCTAAGCCTTTCCTCTTGTACCCTTTGATCGTTGTGCTCCCTACGTGTTGTGAAAGTTTTATGAGCATCACAACCCAATATAACCTTTATGTATATTTTTAGGAGAAGTTTGTGACATAGCTCGATGGAGAAGACAAAGGTCTCTTCTAGTTTCACTAATGATCTTTTCTCTAGTTCTACAGTTGGTGTGTCTATGCAAGAGCAGGTGTTATAGGGCGAGTCTAGATTCCTTGATGAAACTGACCACATCCCTACTCCTCCTGCATCACCAACTTCATCATCCATAAATGAGCATGAAGCTATCCACATCCCTTTTGAATACGTCATTAGTATTAGTAAAGGGTTGGGTGCATTAGAGAATCACCTGGAGAAATAATCGAAGTTGGCAAGGGCCACTAAGGTTACTAGAAAAATAAGGTACATGGTAGGAAAAGACAGAACATGCATAAAACTCCTAGCTAGTCTCACTGGTCTGGCTAAAGCCTGTTCCCCTTTGAACCATGATAACATGATATGAGGCGGCCCATTTGAACAACACGAGAGACAACTAGAGGTATCAATTCCTCCCACATCTGTGTACATGGCTGACACAGTCCCTTCAGTTAGTGCACCTGTTGCTTCCAAAAATTCTGAAATTGTCAAAGTAAACAAAAACCCCCTGGGTTTTCACTTCACCCCTTCCGTCACCTCTGGTGGTGGAGGATTTGGTGGTGGTAACTTCAATGGCAGAGGTGGTATTGGCAGAAGTGGTTTCAAAGGGGTTCATGGTAATGGCTTTAGAAGTGGTGTTGGCTCTGATGGAGGTCACATTGGTGGCAGTGGCATTGGTGGAGGCTCTAATGGTAGTCACAATGATGGATCTAGTAGTGGTTTCAGTGGTCCTATGCCTTCTAATGACCCTATTCTAAACACCCTTCTTCAAAACATGGGGAAGATGCAAAACCAACTGGCAAACCTTTCCCAGGCCTCGACCCAGCCTATATTCCATCCCTTCTTCTGACATAGCCCATTTTTCAGTAGCAATCCTAAACACTCCTTTTCCACAAGGGATGGAGATTCCTAAATTTGAGAAATATGGTGGTAAAGGGGACTCGCAAAAAATGTGTCTGCCTTAAACACCTTATGTACAAAATTCTTCCATCATGATGCGTTGATGGAAAAACTATTCCTTCAATCCCGCAAGGATACAATGCTCCAGTGGTACTACTCCTTGCCCGAAAATTCTATCTTTACATTTGATCAGCTTCTAAACTAGTTCCTATGACAATTTTGTTGACAACGATTTCACTCGCATCAACATTGTCGAATAAAAATCTCAACAGACAAACCGTGAAGAAGCCTATTCTTCTTGAAAGATATGGAACAAGAAAATCTTGAAAATAGGGGATCTACCTAAACAAAACAACAAGGTTGACTCAGGTCAATCCCAAGTCTCTGGTAATCAGGTCATGATCATACAAGGTTCGCTTCAGGTTATGATGTGAATTTTCTATTAATCTTAAAGATAATATGTTTGTTAATTTATTTTATACTAGACACTAAGTTTTCAATTTGGATTTCAAGAGTGATTATCATGAAACCGAAAGATTTGAAATAGTATTTCAAGAACATCAACAATTTAAATTACTATCACTTAAGTAGATTTAGCTTTAAGAATTCAACAATTTTGATGTAAAACGAAATATTTTCAATAAATTTCCATCCATTCATCTATTTTTTGGAACATTTTCAAAGAATTTAAGCATCTATTCTAAAATAAAGCATAAAAAAATATTGAAATTAAAAGTTCTCCCGGTTATTCTCCACACATGCCCCAAAGAATTAATTAAATAAGAGAAAATCACTTTATACTTCACCAGATTGCTTCACAGCTACATACAAAATGGTGCAAGCTTTTAAAGAGAGGGTTCAATTTGGACACCGAGTAGTTTCTGTTAGAGTAAATAAAATAAAAAAAAAGAGGTAGAGAAGGAAAAATCTAGTGGGACAAAAGCCCCCTACAATGAGATGACATGCTGTAAAGAAGCATTGGAAGAACATTGTAGAGTAATAATGGAACCACAATATGGCAAGCAAGGAAATATACTTTTGTCTACTACTGAAACCGGATGAGAGTCACTGATTGACTCAAGGAATCGTGAAAAAATAAACAGCAGATTCGATGCCTCGGAACACTCGAAAACTCCAAACGGGAACAACCCTGGAATCTATAAAGCAAATCATTGCATTGTAATATTGAATTCCTGAGTAATATCAATTTGCACATTGACATGCAAAGCTCTACCCTTTTTATTTTTTCTCTTATGTGGAAGGTGTTTAGGTTTGCATGTATGATCTAGGGTTTCTAACATGGTATCAGAGCTCCAAACCTACAACTACCTATTCGTGATCTGAAGATATGGCCTTTCAGTGAGTTTCAAGTGGAAGGGTTTCCACATGCATCTTTTTTGCAAGATCTGGGGGTAGCCAATTTTTTGGGACACTTTGGGCTCAAACAGATGTCGCCATCACGTTCGCAATGCCCCAAAACCCTAGAAATTCCTGTCAAATCATCAATATTGGACCAATTCATTTTTGAGGAAATAAAATTTTGCCAAAGAAGCCGTACAGCCTCCCTGGCACACTTCACGATGCATGAATTTTTTTTATTTTAAAAATGGTGCATTTTTGGGATCCACGTCGGCACCTCCAATTTAGACGGCTCCTGCCGCTTGGCAGCCACCAGGCAGCCACCCGCCCGCAACCGCCACCCTTGCCACCGTCCTCCGACCAGCCCCCATGGGCTCTGATAGGCTTAGCCTTGGTCACACGGACGACCGAGGGCCGTTCTCCAGCCCCTATGGGCTCTTCCATTGCAGCCACGGTCCCATGGAGAACCAAGGGCTCTGCCACAACACCCTGCCCTACGCCCACAGTCACATGGGTGACCAGGGGCTGAAATGTTTTTTGCAAGGGGGCCAAATTTTTGCAGCGATGGCCAGATGGCCATGAAATTTTTCCCATGAAGTGCTAACGTCAACATGATGTCATTGGCCGTATGGCCTCTTTGCCCCCTCCTAACCCTAGTTTGCCCTAAAAGAGCAATTTTTTTGTTTTTGGCATAACTTGGGCATATGTTGTCAAAATCGGGCAAACGAGATATCGCCGAAAATCTGGTTCTGAGCATTATCCTATGGTGTAGTTTATTTTATAGTATTTTCCTATTTTATTGCATTTATTTCTGTTTGAAGTCATGTTTATTTTTATGCTTCCGAGCTCATAAATTTTTGCCACGATCTCTGATTTTCGCTATCTTTGCGGCATTGGAAAGGTATTGAGGAGATTTATCTTGCTAGCCATGCAATCTTTTTTGTATCTATTCCAAGTTTATCATTATTCCATATTTGTCCCGATGGGTGTCTTAGAGATTACTTGGATGTTTTGGCAGTTGGGAGAGTGCACCTTGCATCTTTGCACTTCATTTTTAGTAATACATCATTCAATAATTGACTATTGCTTCATAGATTCCAGGGTTGTTCTTGTTTGGAGTTTTCGAGTGTTTCGAGGCATCGGGTCTGCTGTTGCTTTTTTCATGATTCCTTGAGTCAATCAGTGACTCTCATTTGGTTTCAGTAGTAGACAAAAGTATCTTTACTTGCTTGCAAAATTGTGGTTCCAGTGTTACTCTACAGTGTTCTTCCAGTGCTTCTTTGCAGCATGTCATCTCATTATAGGGGGGTTTTGTCCCACTGGGTTTTTCCTTCTCTACCTCTTTTTTGAATTTGTAAATGGGTACCTGATTAGGCCTAGTTGCCGAGACCCATGTTTTCTTGCATGCATCTTCTTCTAGTGTTTTAGCTTCTTCCTAAGTTCATCTTAAGGGGGGTGTTAGAGTAATAAGTTATTATGCTTAATTAATTATATCATACTGGTTAATTAATTAAGTCACTTATTCCTTTAGTTGCTTAAGCTAAACTTAGGCACATTAATTATTAATTATTAAGTGTGCACACTAGGGTTTCTTGATCTCCTTCATAAGGATTGATCTCTTTGTATTAACAGAGATTCCCAATAATGCATTTTACACTTTGAGGTTTATAGAACTTCTTGTTTATTCTGAATGTCTTTTGCATGTGATAGGTATCCATTTGCATACAGGTGATCTTGATTTCTAACAGTTTCTTCATACATCCTTAAATGACGTAGTATACGAGCTTGTTCAACGAAACTAAAAAAACTAGCTAGAAAAGATTCATCAGATATGTAGCTATCAAATTGGCTATGATATTAATCAATGTCTACGTGCATACAAGTTTTTAGACCGGAATGATGTAGAAAATAGAAAAAAATAACAAAACTTAAAGAAGTTTTGGCTCTTCCGACATCCACAAATTATGAACTTAAATGAAAATAAAATAGAAAATGGCCTTTTATAGAGACAAGGCCCCAAGAGTTTAAACTTAAAGTCTATCAGAGTATCAGAACTAACGAATCAAAAGGTAGCACATGGTAGACACCAACTGTCATTTAGAACATTCCAAATGAAATCAAAGATTTGACTTCACCAGTAGCAACACTCTTCACTCCCTAATCCAGTATGCAAAACTCCACATAAACCAAGACTATAAACATTATTTTCAATAATATACAAGATACATTCACTAAGACCAGGATCAACCTGCAAAATTAGAAAAAAAAAATTATAGGAACACCTTTAGTATTTAGTATCCTTTATCGCTCAAGGCTCAGGCTAAGACTTTTCTCTGTCTTTCTTTTCTTGATAATCTCAGAAATCTCCCAATACTTCATGCATATAATCTTTTTAAATTCCCTATATAGCTTTCCAAGTAAACTTAAGCGTAGTATATTCTTTTGATATTCGAAGTATTATATCATTTCTCCATACTCTGTCTACTGCATATTTATCTATGGTTTTATTGCACTGTATGATCTCATCAATAACCTCCCAGGTTGATAACTAATAAGGATATATGTTTATTCTTTTAATCCATTCCTTGAAAGCTCTGGCTTCCTTACCTTCTTGTCCTAAAGTTTGAGGATCACACCTTTGACGTTCTAACAATTCAATAAAACCTTGATATTCATCAATTAATCATTTACTTTCCATGGTGATTTTCTCAAATCCTTAAGCATATTTCATTAAGATGTCACCTTCCCACTTTAATTGTTTCTTCCACTTTTCTGGCAATAGAGCTGCTTGCTCTGACATTACATTTTCTTGCATGAAATCTTGAACATCCGCTTGTATGAGAATTTCAACATTTTGCTTCTCCATATTAATTTGTTCTTGACGAACCTTGCATTCACTCTCAAAGCTTGTAGAATTTTTTTAGACCTATGGTATACTTCTTCATATATCCCTATCTCATCTATAATGAACTCTTCTCCCTGCTTTACCCACTAATCAATCCATTCTTCAAATACATTCATTTTGTGGCGAATCGTTGCAATTGCATCCACCTGCTCTTGTGACATTAATATTGGATGTTGGGGAAATTTTGTATGTGCTTGACCTAATAGGGTTAGGGATTTTATAAAATTTTCTAAGGTAGCAACCCTTTCTTTCAATTCTCTTTTCTTATTTTTGTATTTCTATACTCTAGCAACAGTGGCATCTAAATTCACTTTTATTTCACTTTATGTCTTTGTTTGCTATATGAGTAGCTATATGGATGGTTCTGTCACCATCTACATTCTTTTGTATGGCATGCTTTGCTTTATCTCTGTGGCTAGGCTTTGGACTATCTATTTCTTGTACAAAAATGCTAAGATCCAGAGGTAGTACTTCTACTTCCATTGGGGAAGCTAACTCCCTAATCAACCAATCAGGTGCATCATTATCTAACTCTACCTTTGTAATAGTCCTCTGCCCCTAATATTCACTGGATTCAAGAATCTCTTCTCTTATTTCTTCATCTTTATTTTTTGTTTCCTCTGAAATAGGAACCCCTTTAGCAATTTTTGGCATAGAGTCAGGATTATTAGGATTTGAAATTGTCTCTTCTATTTAGAGACTTACATTCTCTTGTCTATCCAGAAGTTCAATATTAATTTCCTGGGGATTACCTTCTTCATTATATGCTATACCATGGTTTTCTTCATTTTCAAATTTTTCACCCTGAATATGTGTAGTTTCCTTTCCTACTTAAGTTTCGGCCAAGTCCTTATCCGATTTCTCAAAGACCTAGGATTGTTCATTATCATTTGATATATTCCCAAGTGAAGGCTAGGAATAAAAAATATCTTCAACAATTGTTTGATCAATAGGATCCTACTTTGTAGTCTCATGTGTCTCCATATAAAGAATATTAGGGTTCTCGCTTCTGAGGCGAGCGTTCCTTGTATAAATTCTTCTTCTTCAATATTTATAGGGCCAAACCCTGTATAAGGAATTTATTCCACCATTGGTTGTACCATGGGTTTATCTTTGGACTTCTTTTCTTTTACTTTCTCCTACATGGCACCCCATTTATCCATTTGTTCTTTAATTGTGGCCTCATTTGTCTCAAAATTTTTATCCAAGGCCACAAGAGTTCCTCCCAATGCTTGTTTCACATTAGCCATGTTAACTGATGGAGGAGAAGTAAATAGTGTTGTAGCTTTATGAGATGCATACCTTGTTTGTGTACCAACATTTTCTGTTACTCTTGCTTCTTCCTCAATAACCAAATTATTTCTTGGTTTTGTTGTAGAGGAGGATGCACCTTTAGTTTTTACTTTCATTTTATCTTTATTCAATTTTGCATCCCTTCATTTAATAGATGGTTTCATTGGAATTTTAGGTTTCAAAACCTCAGGGGTTTTCTCTTCAATTCTTATACTAGGAACCAGTTTACTAGTTCTCATTTTCTTTCTAGTAGATTCCCCACTCTCAAATGTAGTTTCATTTTTTTTTTCTCTTCTTATCTTCTAAGAATGTGAAATTGATTCCTCTTTCTCTCAAAGTTGTACAAAAATCATTTATCCAGTATTGAGTATGCAATAAAACTGGTGTAGAGAACTCATAAATTGACATCATTTCTTCACCCTCATAATCTGGGTCTAGAATAGGTTCATCATACACGCTATTTTCATTATAGTCTGTATTCAACACTTCTCCATCATCCTTTTCTAGGTGGTCTAGAATGTCATGAAACATTAGAATGTGGGTTGAGTCTAAAGAGAATATTTCATATTTTCTTAACCTTACTCTGTGCTCATCCTCACAATTAAGCCAATAATATTCTAAATGTTGGACATGAGAATGATTTACAACAATAGTCTTGGCAATGTTCCCTTTAGGATCATAGTACATTCTCTAAAGTGGAAAAAACTCAAAATTATATGTTCTCAATTCTTTCTCACACAAGTTAGACAACCTTATTTCATTGCATTTGTAATTCCTAATACTATAGGAAACCTGAAGGATGCCTTCTTATGGGTTTTTTCATAAAGGGCATGACATGGCTTCAACTGTCTCACCAATTCTAATAAAATAATATTATCTATTGGGTACCTGGGAAACATAAATGGATTTCCATTGAATCCTTCCATCTTGATGTAGGAGAATGTAGGGAACTAAATATACCAACCTCCCATTGGTCGAATAACACTTTGTGCTTCCAAGGGCAATCTTTTGGCTTTATCACCTTCCATTGTTCTGACCAAATTCATGGAGAACACATCATTAACTCTCCTATAATTTTATTTGTACCCATAGATAGTGATCTAGGGTAAATGATCATATATCAAACTATTTCCAACCTCCTTGCCTAGAGTACCAACTAATTTCAACCCTTGTTTGCTTGCTTTCAAGGTGCAAGAATAAATCACATATAAAGACAAATAAAAATATCTAGTTTTGTAAAATTCCTTTATTTGTTCACATAATATATCACTAATAAACTTTCCACAATGCATTTGCACAATATTTTCCATCAATCTGGATATTATCACAAACATCCAGGGTTTAATTTACTAGCATCTCTTAAACTAGCCATCTTGCTTAGCAGAGTAACAATGTCTTGAATTTCCTGGTTGAACATAGACCTTTGAAGTACTTTGGTATGTGGTATAATTCACTCATGGCACCATTGGGTACTCATAATCTTTCTATTGTGAGACTCAACATTTTGATATGTCATGGCCATTGCCTTTATATCAATGTTGTACATCTGAGTGAAAATAGGAAGCCCAAATGTGTACGTAATTCCTTTAAGTGTGAGATCAACATAAATTCTTCCTTCCTTCTCAATGATTCTTTTATCAGGGTCATAATAATTCATACAATGTGTAATCAATTCAGGAGCTTCCATTGCTGGTGGAAACCCTGCTGCAGAAAATAACCCACTTCCTATAACATTTCCAATACATTGAGAAGCATTCTCTTGTTGTATCTGAGTGCAGATTTAAATATTAGAAGACCACCCTATATGAGTGTCTGTCACTACCATATTGATTGGTATGGATTGTGAATTACAATACTTTAATTCATCTTCTTCTCTTACGTCAAAATTACTCATTTTTATTGGTATTTTCTACATTTTTCAAATATGTGCCTTGTATGTGAGTTAGGGTTAAATTTATCCAGAAATTTCTTACAATTTCATATGAATTTCATTCATTTTTTGGTTAAATTCAAAATCAAAGAATAAAGATTACTTCAACTTCAAACATTTTAAGGGAAAAAACATCTAGCATAAAATCAATTATTCAAAACATACTTGGTTTTGGCTGATAATGATAATATCTTGAAATGGGACTCCAAAACCCTTGGTAATTTTTTTCTTTAGTTTCTCGAAATTTATCTTTCCTTGCATGCTAGAATTATTTCATTTTTTCAATGTCCTTTGGAAAGTTGTAGCATGACACAAAGTAGGGAGTTACAAAAGTAACTCTATGCTCGATTTGGTGTGAAGTACATGATTACACATTCATTAATAACCTGTTACAATGCATTAAATTTCTCAAATAAAGGTGCAATAATTACGAATTAGGGTTCAAATTACGAACACCTAGATTTCTGCATAGGCTCACTACTAGAGGGAAAAGATGGCACGGTGATCATATGGGGCACACTGGTATCACTTCGATTACCATATAGGCATGGACCATGAAAGATATGTGAGCAATCTATGATCACCAGGATTGAAGCTTCCTGGTATCAACTTTTTAAAGAAATACTAGGGTCCGGTAAATTACTTCCTAGCTTTAGAGAGAACACAGACCAAAATGAAAGAAAATACCGAAAACTGGGCTCGAGAAAAAATAAAGCACTTCAAAGTAGACCCTCCAGTTTCTGGGTTACGAATAAAATTATCATATTACGATACATGAATAAAAGATATCATCGGGATAAACATTTTTCAATTGGTGAATTACTAGGTGAAGTTAAAATCAATTGAAGATAGAATCACTTCGATACAATCGCAGGACTCCGAGATTCCAATTTCTGGTAAAAATATCAAGCTTCATAAAAAGGACCGAAAATCGAATTCGAGAAATAAAACATAGGTAAAAAATAAAAGGCCAACAAGATCAAAAGAGAGTTGGAAGTAACCAAACCTTAGAACAATGCCAAAGCAAGCCAAAAGCCAAAAAAAAAAACAAGAGGAAAAAAAAGGGTCCCCGTTTTTCCAAAGAGAAAAATGGGGTGTGTCTTGAAACTACACAAAAACTAGCAACCAAAAAAACTAAACAAAATAATAGAAAGTCAATTCTGGACCGAACATCAGCGCATTAAATTTTTTTAGTTGTAGACATGGAAAATTGATCGACACACTTGATCCTGATTACTAACATTGTTTCATCTAGAATCATACTCTCAACTTATCATTACATGTCGTCTCTTAATTAGATAAATCATTGTTTATTTAATTAGGTATTTCTCCTCTATTGATTAAATTAATCAATTTAATTTAATTAACCCTAAATCCCTTTTTAATTAAATAACTCATCTTATTTGATTAAATCCCTAAAGTCTTCTCATTAAATTGAATAAATTAAACCTTATTTAATTTAATCTAACATCATCCCCCTTTAGTTAAATAAATCAAAATCTTTATTTAATTAAAGTCTAAATCATTTTCTTCTCAATCTTGATTTAAATAAATCCTAAAATTTGAGTCAAAATTTTCAAATCACCTAATCTCTCATTAAATTGATCAAATCTTGATGAATTTAATTTCAATCACTAAAATCCTCTAGAGAATGCAACTTTCACAATAAATCAGTTACTTTGATTTATTAAATTTCCTATTTTCTCTCAACATGGAATACAAGAGGAATATTCCCTCAAATTTGAATTCAAAATCCAAGCGGATTTGTCCTTCCAACAAATCATTCACTCCTTTTACATGTCCTTATGCATTGAGCCAAGTGGCATTTATTTCATTCATTTTTCCCTCTCACATGTCATTTCCCCAATTTCAAACTCCACGTAATGGCATTTACTATGCACATTGACAAAAATGTGCACAACCTTCAACCATTCACATCTTGACAAGTGGCACTTGGCCATTGGATGTTGAATGATCCCACATTGATCAATTCCACTCTTTCTTCCAATTTGGAAATCTATAAATGAAAGACTCTTCCTCTCATTCACACATCCACAATTTGAGTAAACTTACTATACTCAACTTCATCCTCAAGCATATCTAGTTTCATCCATTCCATCAAATTCTTAGCTAGGTTATGTAGATTTTTCATCATGGAGCTTGATTGAATCTTCATCAAGGTGGATCACTCATCAAATCATCAACATTGAAACAAAGGAGTTGGGAAAGGGCTAATTTCGACACACCAATTGGCACCAATTCCCCCATGGGATCAAGAGTTTGCATGCTTAATTAGGATTTCACTTATCTTTCCATGTTTTGTTTCTTAATTTTCCTATTTTGAGCATTGTAAATGGATTTCATGGGGAATCCTTGTTTTATCTTGCATATGAGCCTAACTATGTGTTTGTTTTTTGTGTTTGTGCAAGAATAGGATTGGGGTTCACATTTTGGCACTAAAAGGAGGGCTGAGTTGGAAAAATTCATCACATTTTTAAAAAAAAATCATGGTTTGTTAACACTTTTGTGCTTACAGGAAAATGTGTCGCTTACAGTCACACAACGCCATATTGCACCACTTTCAGACAGGCGATGCTATATTGCACCACTCTAACCTCAAAATCCATCGCACCTGCTTTCCTGCCCAGGAATTTCAAATTTGCAAACTTCACTGTGGATCCCTTAACTCCAAACTGTGTCGCATGCTAAAACAATGTCGCATTTGTGCTCTTTGTCTACTGCAGAGCGCCACACTCAGTTAGTATGCGATGCTAAATTATGTCATTGGAGTTCTAAACTGCACCACATATGCAGATTGCGCCGCTGGGTTTCAGTGAAAAATTCAGATTTATTTCTTTTTGACATGTGCTTTTTTGTTTCTAAGTTTTTGAACTTCTAACCTATTTGCTTTCTCTGTATCTTCTGGTTTTAATGATTTTTCAGGTTAGGGAAAGGAAGAAAGAAAAATGGAAGGCTCCAGTATGACATCATTCTCATCCTATGAAAAGTGTTTTTGAACACTATAGTGTTGTTTAACACTTTTAGAGGATTTTTCAATCTCTTTTTAAGAATTTTTTTATCTTTCATGCTTTAGGGAACAATACATTTTCTTTTAGGCTCTAAAAACAACAATACAAAATTTCTTTCAAAATTTGCAAACAAAAGGCTTAAAAAGAACCTTAGCAAAAATTTGCTAGATTTGGTTCGAGGTTTAACAATTGAACAAGACAAATCCCACATTTGATTTGGTATTTTAAAAATAATTCACTTTTTCTTTGTGGGATTAAAATGAACAAGTGTTGTTTTTTTTTGTAATTATTTACTCAAAGTAATGTCATCAAAAGGACGTATGTGCTTCTCTCGTACCTCATAGCGATGTTGAGAATCAAAATCTCTTTTGATGATCTTAAGTTGAGTAAGGTAATTTCCTCCACACTTCATTTTTTGGATTAAAATTGAACCAATCTTGTGAGTGTGAGTGTGGCATATTGCGAGTGTTCTCCCTTTGTTTTTCAATGAAGGTTGATTGAACTATGGGCTATGCTTTCTTGCTTTTGTTTATCTTAGCAGGCCTGCCTTGTGGGAAAAATTAATCACCCAAGGGAGCGACCCAACCGGGAACATGCTAAAGCCAAGCGACTTCAACTCAGGATATAAGTGAGGATATTGGAACAAAGGCCAACATCATGAGGATTATTCTGATGAGAAGGGAAGCAATGGTCTCTCACCATACTGGATAGTCCCCTGTGAATGAAATGCCCACATTAAAACCCCTTGTTTAGAAAAGGCCAAAATCTTATCTATTTTTTGTTGCAAAAGGTCATGTTCTTTAAAGCCACCCCATGTACACATGCAGTTCTACTGTAGAGATGAAAATTATTCCTTGGGAGATTCATGGTTACTAATGCTTGATTGACTCGAGAAGTGAGTGCACTGTAAGGGGGAGCCAGTGTTGTCAAGCATCTAATCATCCACACTGAATATGGATAGCTAGATTCATCCAAGTGGGAACCCAACAAATATTGTCTTTTCAACCTATGGATTGTGCATGTTCTTGAAATCAAAACACTTTGCTTGGATCTAAAAATTTGGGAAAAAAACATTCATAAAAGCATCAAGATTTCAAACCCTTTGGAGGAAAATAATTTCCTTTGACAAATCCAAGTGCTCTTGCTTACCCTAGGGATTCTATCCTTAGAGGTTTCTAAGTGCTTGGGTTCAATCATCATTTTTTTTCACTGAAGTCAACCTAGGAAACTATGCTCTTGAAACCTTGATTTTCACATAATGGACTTTGTGGAATGAAAAGGAATTGAGACATAGACATTTATTTTGAAATAGTAATCAAGAAAATTTATTTTGGTAAAAGGAACTCATTAAGCAAAGATAAGGACAATTGGACCTCACATGTGTTCTCTCAAATGATTTCCCATAAAATCAAAGTCCAAAAACCAAAGTTCAAGAAGCTTAGTCTAAAAGCTCGTGAGGAGCATCTTGAAAGGACTTTTGAAGTTAGAGAAATATTGGTATACAATTTCTACAAGGAGGCTTCAAAGAACAACCCAAGTTTGTATGAGTACTATTATCAACAAAATCCAACTCTTTTTCAAAGGTTTTCTTTTCTCACATAAGAAGTATGGCATGTTCTTCAATCCCAAGGTTTTGTAAGAAAGAGTCTTGTCTAGGTCAAGTCTAGGATCAAAATCATCACTCTCATCCACCTCTCCATCATAAAAATCAAATCTCATCTCACCAACAAACTCTTGAGAACTTTGAAACATCATTCATGTTAAAATTAAAGGCAAAATCAACATCACTTTGTTTTACTTAACACACCTATTCAAATTATCAATCCTCTTGAATGAATTTACCTCTAGGATAACACAACTTCCTAAGGTTTACTAGTTCATAATCACTTTGATTGGCTTATCACACTTAGTAAATTGATTCTCTTGTATGAGTTTTCTCTAGGATAACACAACTTCCTAGGGATTACAATTTCATTATCATCTTGTTTGGCTTAACGCACGTAGTCAAACTATCGAAATCAAATCAATTCAAGCCCTAAACATTTTAGTATCCCCCCCAAAAAAAATTCTTCAAGAGTTTCACTCATCTGCATTCTCCATCCTCCATTTATTTCATCATCACTTTTTGATCCTTAGACTCTCCTAGTTATTCTCCTTTTGGACCTAAAGACTAAGATCAAATGATCTCTATTTTATGGTTCAAATGAGATCAGAACACAAGAGGAACATGGAAATCACCAAGGAAACATGAACTTCAAGTGACCTAAGCCAAGTGACCTCTGAAGTAAACCTTGTAGGATCAAACAATCCTCCAAACAACTCCTCTATGTCATCGGAAAACCCTCACAAGGAAGGCAATATAGAGGACATCCTCAATGATGACTTGGGAATGAACCAAGAGGAAATAACTAAAATGGTTTGGAATCCTAAGAATCATAGAATCATGAATGCCATGTTGAAACTTAATCCCTCTATATATATATATATGTGTGTTAATGAAAGAAGGAGCCAAACTCCCTTCTGAAGTTGACGTAAGTACCAATATGGAAAGGCCTCTTGCAACCACACCCCCAATGTCACTTCCAAGCATCACTCAAGAAATTCCCCAAATCATATCAACAATCACATCAAACCCACCAGTTGTTAACAAGGGAAGTGTCATGTTTCGTGAATTACAAAACCATCGCCTTGTAAACAACAAAGAGGTAAATATCAACATCACATCGGATAACTATGTCTCGGTAAATTCATTACACTTGTATGTTCCACTCACTCTCCATAATCATACAAAATCATCCTCATTTCATGCAACACCAACCTATCTTCTGAACACACAAACTTCTCTCCCTGTGATTTCACAAGGAGAAGGTGGGTTATTCGGGATAGGGGGAGTCTTTGACCCCTCCTCGTCATCACTTTTTCAAGGGAACATACAATCATTCCCTCCATTACCACTCACATCCATATCTCCTCTTGGGTTGGGTCTCCCCCCCTACCCACTACCAATTTCTCAAACAAAAGCAATCAGAGCACCATATCAAGTCCCCTTCTTTTTCCAGTGGTATCACAACAACATACGACAACCATTCAAGCCACTGCAATGGTCAAAACATCCACTAGTCCCCAAATCTCTCAAAGTTTGGTTTTCCAAGGACCAAGAATCTCAATCACACCACCCACAACCCAAACCCCGATCACCAACACAACCCTTCTGCCCACCACAATGGTCAGTACCATCCCCAATCCACCATCAATTCCACCAAAAGCCAATATGATGAATTCTTTCATCATCATGATTCAAGAAGTCCAAAAAGACACCCACCAAAGGGTAATCCAAAACCAACAAGCTGCACAGTAGGTTGCTCAGTAAGCGCAAACACAATTAGCCACCTAACAAACCGCACAAGCTGCACAAGTTGCGTAAGTGGAACAAATAGCCCAACAAGCACATGCCCAAGCTCAAGCCCAACACCAGGCTCAACAGGCACAAGTACAGTACCATGCACAATTGCAAGCAATGCATGAACAAGTGTATCAACAAGTAACTCAACAACAAGCCCAACAACAAGCATTGTTGGCACAATAACGACACGACCAACAACAAGCATTGTCGACTCAATAGGCATATCAACAAGCCTTACTCATGCAACAAAGCTTGCAATAGATTCCCACCACAATAATTGAAAATGATGATCAAGATCCTTCAACCAATGATCATGTTGAAAATGTCTCTACATCACCTAATGCATTAGAGGACATATCTCAAGAATTTGTTCCAAAGTGTGATCAACATCTTTCACCAAAGTCTAGCAATGGACCTTTCCAAGACATACTGACATTCTTAGATCTCATGGTTATAGATATTGAAGAAATCCTCAACTCACCATTTGATCCAAGTCCACTCAAAGCTCAAGAGGATATCGAGCCATTTCCCATTCCTAATAAATATACCCAAGAACCCTTTGGAAGAAATCCATCCTTTGAAATTGACCCATGTCAAGGACTTGTTCCAAAGCATGTCGAAATAAATTTTGAAATCATTCGAGATCAAGAATTTGTATCTCCAAGCTACTACAATGATATAATGGACACCCTCGTATCTATACAAGATGACCACATCCACATATCACATACTCCTCCATCTACCCATGAGATGATTTCCTTGGATGGAGATGTAGACGATCTTCATTCAAAATAGGATTCCTTTACTCCTGACATTATTAGAAAAAAAGAGCAAGTTATTGATTCCTATAGTCAAACTGAGTTGTCAACATCAGGATCAGATAAATCCCAAATTCAGACTGAGGACATCATGTATGAAGATATCCAACATTATCCACTCAAGGAAATAGGTTAGACAAAATAGGATATTCTAAAGTTAGCAGAGCAACAAATTGAAATGACATCATCTACAATGGTCATTTTTCAGAGAATGCATTTTGAACACGGCATCTCATAACAAGCAGATACAAATAACAAAGGTGATACTATCACCATACTGGGGGAAACTTCGTCTCAAGAAAATGTCAACATAGGGGGCATGAAGGATCCTTATGATTCAACCAATTCCAATACTACAACTAGCCATGTCATGAATTTTCATCCACCCATCACCCCATCCACGAATTGGGACCAACATCAAAAGAAATATTTGAATCAAAGCATGCAAAATTTTATCAAATAAAAATAAGTTGAGAAGCATATTAGATAAATCAAATATATATGGATACCAAAAAATACAAAGAAACTATGGGGAAAAATTAAAAAGGGACAAGTATCCATCAAAGATGTCTACAAAGGAAAAAACATGCTTCTCAAGAAACATACAAAGTGTATCAAGTAGTTGGTCCTAATTCCACTCACACTTCTATATCCACCCATCATTGCTCATCTTCCCAAGTTTGGAGAATCAAAGGTTCCAAACTATCAACCAATCCATATTTTATTCCTAAACACACACCATCCATGCCTCCATGCATGATATCCAATTCTTACATTAACCATGTATTGGCAAAAACCCTTCATCATAAGGATTCAAAAGGAACTCTATTGCGATGTGCGCACAAAGATAGAGTTACCTCTAGTATCAACAAAAAAAATTAGGGATCTCAAAAGTTGCATTCAAGTGAACACATCTTGAAAAAGAAACTTCTTCACGAAGGATATCAATGGAACATTATGACAGAAGCATCTACATCGACAAAACCAAGTGGTTCAACATGAGCTTAAAATACTTCATAAAAAATCCAAAAAAATAAAAAAAAAGGATTGAAAATAGTAAAGAAAAAAAAATCGTCCTCTAGTGAAAACGACTTTGGTGGCACTTTGGGAAAATACCATGATGAAAACCTAGAAAATAGACATCATGTGTAGAATCGAGCATCTACATGCACCAGTTCAGGTAAGAGAATCTCATCCAATCCATAATAAAGCCAACGTTCCATCCATAATAAATCCATTCATCCAGGAACCATTTATCCAATCCATGTTCATCTATCTGCATCCATCTTCCAAATTATCTTGATCTTGAAAAATTATGGGGAACACTTTACACTTGCTTATGGTAAACATCTTGACATGGGTCATTTTCATTGATTCTATCCTACCCAGCGTTATCTGAGCCATGAAGCATTATCCAAATGATCATCCTCTGTTCGAACACCTTATCTTATCACAAGATAATCCTTGGCATCCTTTTCATGCTTATTGTATCCATCCATCCATCCATCTATCCAAGAATCCAACCATAGCCTTTCAAACATTGCTAGACATGAGGGGCAGATGTTTGCATCTTGCTTCGAGAATAAATCTTGATCTATATCCTCCAACTTATGTGATGATCTGAACATTGGCAAACGTAAAATCAAATTGCTGAAGCATTTGTGAGCCAAAAATCCAAATCACTAGCCCATGGCATATTTTGACAAAAGGATGTTCCTTATCAAGCTTTATCTTTCATTGAACATCAATCCAAACAATCAATATAAGTTGCATTTATCTTACACTTCAGTGTCACATCAAATCATTCAAAACAATTTTGTTCCAAATCAAGCTTCAAAATCTTGATCAATCAAATCCAATCAATCCATCATCATCTCGGGATATCCTTCCCAATCCTTGTGTTTCTTAACACTATCCTTGCATTGTTGTGTATCCTCAGCAATGTTATCATCATGAATTCATCATCATCCTTGTGTTTCTTAACACTATCCTTGCATTGTTGTGTATCCTCAAAAATGTTATCACCATCAATCCATTGATCTGATCAACCTAGCTTGGTTTTCAAGAAAATCCCAAAACAGAGCATTGATATCATCACATATCCATATCCAAATCATATCAAAATTCAAAACATTTGAAAATAAAAAAAGTCAAAAAGTGGCATCATCTTGTCGAACTACGTCATCTCTGAGATTGAACATAGGAAAGGTTGATCTTTGATCATCCCCTGAGACATTTAGTTCAGTCCTTTAGGCATCCATCGCAATGGCAATCTGTTTTCCCATTTATTTCACATTTAGGTCAGTCCTTTAGGCATTTGTCACAATGGCAATTTGTTTGCCAATCTATTTCACATTTAGGTCAATCCTTTAGGTGTCTATTGCAATGGAAATCCATTTTCTCATCTATTTCACATTTTAGGTTAGTCCTTTAGGCATTCGTCGCAATGGCAATCTATTTGTCCATCTATTTCACATTTTAGGTCAGTCCTTTAGGTGTTCATCGCAATCTAGCAATCCGTTTTCCCATCTTTCTCATCAGTAATAAAGTCTGTCATCAGTCAAACTAAATGGTCTCTATGTATATAACATAGGAAAGGATAATCCTTGATTGGCCCCGAGACAAAAAATCGAAAAACATTCATAAATCTTGAAAATATCCAAAAATCAAAACAGCCTCAAAATATTTTAAAAAACCCAAAATGGTGCATCTATCTCATCTTGCTTTCATCCGCAATAAAATTCACTCATAATAAATCATCGTCACCTTCGTCCTTTGGTAAGGCAATCAAAAGCAAGTCTAGCAGGTTCAAAAGTGAACACTCTAATCATCAGAAGTCTCAAGTCTAGGTCAGTAAGCAAGCAAGTTGATCAACTTGGAGTATCAATAGCTTATCATCCAATCAATCTCATCAAAAACCTGATCATAACATGTCCTAGGATCCATCCTTTCTACACTAGACATCAGCATCAAGTATCACCTTAGTTTAGCCTTGGCTAGCGGTACGAAGAACATTAGCTTGTTTGTTAACTTTATCTAGTCTTTTTGACTTATCTTATTTTGCACTCATTCCAAGGACCTCTCGATGATGCCTAAACAAAATAGGTTTAGAGAGAAAGGAATGGGGCAGTGATCATTATCTTTTTGTCTATTGTGCTTGTTGGATACTCTTATAGAATAACTTGGTGAATACTTGCTTTGTTAGGTCTATCCTAGCAAGGTTTTTGTATGTCAAGTGTGAAAAAGAATACTCCTATCTATTTGTCGAGTCAAATTCAATCGCACTAGGTACAATGCCATCCTAGTTCTTTATACCATGATACATCATACCTATGTGTGTTATCAAACATAAATTAATTGGGCCTTTGAAAATACCGACTCCTGGTAAGAAAATCATCATCATCATCATAACATAGGCTTGTTGGATCCTCCTTCCATCCATCTTATTCTTCTTATTCTTCTATCTTTACTAACATCTCTATCTAAATTAGGTGTGAGATCTCAATATATACATGAGGCTACCCATGGCTGATGACTGTCTATACATCATTAGAATTGTCTACATCAAAGAATTATCTTTCGTCCTCAGATCAATGGAACCACTCCTCTCGCATTTTATCACAATCTCGATCAGAAAATCAAACATTTTTGCTCGATCTCTCAAGGGGGCAATATACCAGCATAATCCTCTCTACTGGGGCAGCAATGAGGCATCTGAAAAATCAAGAATTTTTTGAATTTTTATCACAACAGTTTATTCTTTGAACCAATACAACAAGTGCATTGCTTCAAAGAGGGGCAAAATGTAGACATGGAAAATTGACTGACACACTTGATCCTGATTGCTAACATCGTTTCATCCTAAATCATACTCTCAGCTTATCATCACTTTTCATCTCTTAATTAAATAAATCATTATCTATTTAATTAGGTCTTTCTCCTCTATTGATTAAATTAATCAATTTAATTTAATTAACCCTATATTTAAATAATTCATTTTATTTAAATTAAAACTCTAAAGTCCTCTTATTATCTTGAATAAATTAAACCTTATTTGATTTAATCTAACATTATCCCCTTTGGTTAAATAAATCAAAACATTTTTTTTAATTAAACCCTTCCTCTCAATTTGATTTAAATCAATACATAAATTTAAGTCTAAATTGTCACATCTCCTAATTCTTCATTAGATTAATTAACCCATGATTAATTTAATCTTAATCTATGTCACATTCTCTAGAGAATGAAACTTGCACAATAAATAATTTACTTTGATTTATTAAATCTCCTATTTTCCCTCACATGGCATAAAAGGGGAACATTCCCTCAAATTTGAATTCAAATTCAAATGGATTTGGTCCTTCCAACAAGGCATTTATTTCACCTTACAAGTCCTTTCGCTTTGAGCCAAGTGGCCATAAATCCATTTTCTTCCCTCTCCAACAATTCATTTCACTAATTTGAAATTTCACCTAATGTCATTTATTGGCACTTTGATCAAAACTTGCACAACCTTCAACCATTCACATCTTGACAAGTGACACTTGGCCATTAGATGTTGAATGATCTCACATTGCTCAATTTCAATCACTCTTCCAATTTGGAAATCTATAAATGAGAGACTCTTCCTCTCATTCACACATCCACAATTTGAGTAAACTTACTATACTCAACTTCATCCTCAAGCATATCTAGTTTCATTAATTCCATCAAATTCTTAGCTAGGTTATGCAGATTTTTCATCATGGAGCTTGATTGAATCTTCATCAAGGTGGATCACTCATCAAATCATCAACATTGCAACAAAGGATTTGGGAAAGGGCCAATTTCAACACACCGATTGGCACCAATTCCCCCATGGGATCAAGAGTTTGTATGCTTAATTAGGATTTCACTTATCTTTCCATGTTTTGTTTCTTCATCTTCCTATTTTGAGCATTGTAAATGGATTTCATGGGGAATCCTTGTTTTATCTTGCATATGAACCTAACTATGTGTTTGTTTGTTGTGTTTGTGTAGGAATGGGATTGGGGTTCACATTAGTCTTCTAATTATAAATTACTAAATCCTTATTCCACATTCAAATTCCACTTCAGCTAGCATACAAAATTAAGTATCACTGAGTTCACATGTGTGCAATTGGTTATTTCACTACAACTTAAAAAATAAAAATTGTTTTCATTAATCTACATAACATGACAATTCCTTTTAATCCAACTAGGGATAGAGCCTTGTTTCCACTCAAGCATCCATAGCCCTGAGAAGGTTATCTCCATAATTCCCCACAAACATAGCTCTACTTCTAGTCAGGTGTCTATAGCCCCGGTAGAGTTATTTGGATAGCCTAAAGAGTTGATTTATCTTTTGTTTTTAGATATAGCAATGATAGCTTAGTTTCAACTTGCAAGAAATGAAGCCCGCTATTAGGTTGAGAATTACAGTGGTAGCAAAGGTAGTCTTTTAATTTTTCAATTAATGCAAACAAATGATATCCCAAATTTTAGTAGGATGATTTAAATGTGTGCATTTGTAACTCAATATCCACTGAATAATTAATGCTAACTAGAGTACAAAGATTGAAACAAAATTTCTAATAATCCATAATTAGAAAACTACTTCTGGTCAAAGCATGGATCAAATTTCCAGAATTGATGCTCCATTAACTTGTTCACCTTCAAAAGTTTCTAATCATTGAAAATTCGAACAACACAACACCCAAAAAAAAGAAAAACAAAGCACAAAAAAAAAAAAAAAACTATTTACAAGAAAACTATTTACCTATGACTAGAAATAATGCTTTAGGAATTGCCCATTAACAAGTAATGGGATGTCTTCACCAGTCAAAGACTTCAATCTATAAGTGTTATCACCCAAAATTTCATAAACTTGATATGGGCCTATCCACATCTTATCAAACTTACCATGACCACCTTTTCTTTCATGAGCCTTATCCCAATATAAGACCAAATCCTATATTTTAAAAGTTTTTAATCTGGCCCTTTTATCAAGCCATCTTTTACCTACAGATTTATGCCTAGCAAAATGATCTATAGCTCAAGTACACTTTTCATCTAAATTCATCAATTGTAATAATCGGGCCTTAGTTTGGTCATCTAATCCTATATACTCTTGGGAAAACTCCCAAGTAGGGATCTTCAAATTTATTGGCAGTATAGGATCAACTCCATAAAATAAATAATAAGGGTAATTCCCTAATGAAACTTTAATCCTAGTGTGATCTACCCAAAGGGATAATTTCAATAAAGCATGGCATTCCTTAGGATTCTTTTCAATCAACTTTTTTATTATATCCAACAATTTTTATTCGATGGTTCAGCTAATCCATTTCCCTATGGATAATAGTTAGATGAGAACTTTAATGTGATACCATATTCAAATGCCCAATTGAAACATTTTAACAAAGAAAAGGTAAGGCAATTTCCACATACCAGTGTGTAAGGTGTTCCAAACCTAGTAATAATATTTTCTTCCAAACATTTGATTACCACCTCTGTAGTGCATTGTTTACCGGGACAAGCTTCTGTCCACCTAGTACAATAATAAGTAGCAGTTAATATAAATATATGACCAATAGATGATGGAGGATTGATAGTTACAATAAAATCAAGTCCCCATTATGAAAAGGGACACATTTACATCACTGGTTGTAATGGTTGAGCATTAAATCTTCCTTTTTTTGATGCAGCCTGACATGTATGACAATGTTTCATGTGTTCAAATGTGTTTAGAAATCGTTGGCCAGTATTAACCAGCTCTTAAAATGAGGTGTGCAGTAGCTAATGGTTCTCCATGAGCTGCTCCAAATTTATCATGTAATTATTGCTACACTTTTTCTGCTTCTATTCTATTCAAGCATCTCAAATAGACTCCTTCATGATTTCTTTTGAATAGATCACCTCCTTTGATCATATAAATTTGTGACTTTATCTTGAGGGCTCTCCTTTGATTTCTTTGCATATGATAAGGACAAGTATGGCTAGCCAAATAATGCCATATGTCTGCGTACTAGTCATCTTGGTCCTTTGCATCCAACACATATTGCTAACTTGAAATTTGCGGATCTATTTATGTAATAGACTTGACCAAGGCTTGTCTTCTAACTGACTTCATGGGTATGATTTCTATATCAAATTATTGTAAGATATTAACCCATTTGGCTCTCTTTTCTTCGAGCTCTCACTATGTGTTAAATTTTTTTTGATTGTAGCATCCAAAATAATAGCCTTAACCATACTCCTGAGGACATAATGTCTGAATTTACGTACTACTTTAACCAAAGAAAAGGCTTGTTTTTCAACAACTATATATCTCAACTCCGCTTCTTTGAATGGAGTTCTCATAAAATGAATTGGATTTTCTTCTTTTTTCTCACCCTTCTGTGTTAATATTGCTGCACAAGTATGACAAGAGGCAAAAGATTAAATATAAAAAGGTTTCATATAATTCAGACTTACCAGTACCGGAGCCTCCATGATAGAAGTCTTTATATTTTCAAATTCCATTTTAGCTTCATTTGTACACTCTATTTTGGCATCTTTCTCCAACATATCATTGAGTGGTTTTATTATTTCCATGAATCCGGTGATAAATTTTCGAACAAAATTAATTTTTCCAAAATTGGACTTCAATTCTTTCTTGCTTCTTGGGGGTTGTAGCTTGAGTAATGCACTTAATCTATCTGGGTCTATCGAAATACCTGGGTATGTGCAGGATCATGATGGGCCAAAAATTGGTGATATATAAGTGATATGATTGGCCATGTGGCTGACAACTTTTTTTTTACCCAAAATTGATGAAACGAAAAGGTCTTTTAAAGGATATTCTCAACTTTCCACCAATATAAATTATTTTTTACTTTGAATTTAATAAATAATTATTATTCATTTTCTATTTGAATTACAACTAAATTCTTGATTGATAGGCTCATTGAAAAACATATATAGCTTTCAAATGGTATCAGATTTTTTGAATCTGAAACATGCGTCACATTCTATGCTTCAAATACTATAGTATTAAAAAAAAAAAAATTTAATTTCATGAATTTTTGACCAAGTTAAGGTGGTCAAACATACGAGTTTAAATATTTTTTGAAATTTGTAATAAATTTTTTATAATTAATCATTTACTTAGAAAAATATTACAAAAAAATATGCATCACATCAAGTCATGAGTCCTCTACTTATATCTAAAATCTTATAAAAATATTACCATTTTATTGTGGTTAGGGTGGTTAGACAGACACCTATTTCTTATTTTTTCCCTGAAATTTAAGTACTACTGCATTGAAATTTAAAATTTTCACCAAATAGATTTTTTTTTTAATAAACCTAGTAGTTTAGAAACTACATTCAATTTGCTATAGATTCTATTGTTACATATTTTTGAAATAATATAGATAACTTATTCAAATTTTTATGTCAATTTTCCTACCTCTGATTTTTTGAATTTTCATTGCCACTTAAGGGCCTATTTTCTCCATGATGATCCTGCACATACCCACCTCATTCAAAAATAATATGCCCCAGTAGCTTACCTTTGGTTACCCCGAAAATACACTTTTTAGGATTCAGTGAAACTCCGTAAGTTTCACACTTCTGTAATATTGCTCTGAGATCTCGAACATGATCTCCTCTATCTTTCAAAAATACTGTGAGGTTGTCCATGTAAATAATAATACACTTTCCTATCAATCCACAAAAACCATAATCCATTGCTCTTTGATACGTAGCTCCGACATTTATCAATCCAAATGGAATTCTTCAAAAAGAAAAATTTCCCCACTTTGTGGTAAATGTTGTCTTAATCCTATATTCCCTTGCTACCATTACTTGATTATATCCAGAGAATCCATCCAAAAAGGACATCATCTGTGAACTGTTAACTATTTGTAGCACTTCTTCCAATGATGGTAAGGGATAATTATCTTTCTCAGATGCCTTATTGAGATTTCAAAAATATACACACAACCTTATATCTCCATTCTTCTTTCTCATGGGAACCAAATTTTCCACCCAAGTAGAATGTCTGATAGGAAAGATTATTTCAATTGATAAAAGCTTCTGGACTTCCTTTTGAATTAATGGTTCTAAGAGTGCATTTACTAGCCTTTGTTTCTGCAAGAAAGGATTTGCATCAGGATTTAATGGTACCGTATGAGTAATAATGGAAGTATTATATGTCTTCAAATTTTCATATGTCCAAGCTATTTAACCTTCCAATAATCTTTAAGTGCCTGAGAAATATTTTTCTTTTCTTCTTCAGTACAAACCTTTCCAATTAGCACATTCTTAGGATCTTCTCTAGTGTGTAAATTGTATAATTCAGATTTCCCTCCATCGCTTCGAGGAAAATATTTCTATTTGATTATCCGATCGATGTGAAATATCCTTTCTAGCTCAATTATTCCTTTCAAAATATTATTATCTCTCGCTTGAGCTAATTCTTCATTTTAGATTTCGTCATCAGGGTGACCTATTTCTTTGATTATTTGTGCTTCAAAAATACCAGAATTAGTGATGAAATATAATATATGTCAGTCATCTTCAAACACTTGAAAAGTGGTAACATTATCAGGAACCAAAGGTAAGAGTACCAACTCAATTGTGAATCATTTCAAATCAGAAGCATCTAGAGGCTCTAGAGTACTGGAAATAGTAGCCAAAGTATCAGATCTTTTGTTAAATCTTCTTGGAATATGAGTAATATTGAATGTGTCAAAAATTTCTATCAAATGCCATACTTTGTGTCGATAGTTGGATAAATGCTTGTAGTGACAAATGTATTGATTTCGAACTTGTCTCACTACCAATTCTGAATCACCAAATACCTTGAGGATTCTAACTTTCTTTTTAATTTCAAGGATCAGGCCATGTATAAGGGCTTCATAATCTGCCACATTGTTAGTACATTGAAATTGTAACCGATATGTAGCCAAAAAAGGTTTACCTTGCGGATCGACGAGTTCAACTCCAACTCCAATTCTTTGTTTTGATTTAGATTCATCGAATTTAAGAATCCAAACTTTATCATTTATAACTTGTAACTTACCATTCTTCGATGATGTTAGATTAGTCCTTTCGATCTGAGTGACATGACTTTGTCTATGTTCATTTTTGATTCAGGTCCTTTGGCCTTATTGTGTTCTAGAAAATACTATTTTTCAATTCTATGAATTATCTCCAGACACATCATACAACTATTTTCTAAGTGTGCAACATCATGTAACTTGCACCAACCATGCAATAATAAACTTCTTAGTGAAAATTTAAAATGGTTGCTCTTCTGAGCTTCTACAATAATATTCTTCTGAAATCTATCATAGGTACTATTTTCTTCTTCAGAAGAATAATAATTTGACTCAATTAAAAATTTTATTCTAGGAGTTAAATAATTTGTTTTTCTAACATCGCATGTAAATATTTCTTTGATTTTGACTCCTAAATTTTGTACTTTGTAAACTCTTGGTTGTACATCAATGTATAGAACTTCGTTCTTCTAGTTATATTCGGTGATCATATACTTCATGTGCGGTTCCCTTTCAATCTTGATTTGATTAGGAACTCCCTTCCATGGTAACCACATCTGTGAGAAGTCAGTAGCCATATATCCATTCAAGAACTTAGACCAATCCTTGCTCAATAACACACCATAAGTGTCAGGTATCTCAATAACTTGAATATATATATAATATTGAATTCTAGGATTCGACGCTAATTGCATATGAATGTTAGTCAACTCTCCAACTATATTTACTTTCATTTTATCAAGCTAAGTAACCTTCTTTAAAGAACTTTCCGGAGTTAATCCTAGTGTTTGAAATGTAGACAAAGGCATTATGATAGTAGAAGCTCCAGAATCCACTAAGCAATTATGAAGATTTTTACCAAATATTCTCAAAGTGAGTAGAAATGATGGAGATTCTAATTTTCCTTTGTAAAAGGCTACATGCATATCCGCTATAGGAACAACGTTTTTATCTTTCGTTTTAGCCTCACTATCTCTTGATTGAGTATCTTTGAGCTTACCTTCTTTTGAAAAATATTCTAGAGAATTAAGGAAAGCTTTCTTAATTGTAGGGATTTTGAGTAATTCTAATAAAGAAAGATTGATCTTTACCTTTTTTTATTTCTTCTGCGAAATAGGTATTGAAATTGTCTTGATCAACATAATCTATCTTTTCATTTTTTAAAACATTTGACAAAATATAATGAGAGGTCGCTTTGGGTAACGCGGAGTTATTAGTTGATTTTTCATTAGGTGGAGTGTTAAAGTTGTTTAGCGAAATCAATGTCGTTAATGGTGTTAGGAAAATATTAAGTGCAGAACAAGCTCTCCTAATTGTCCTCCTCTACAACCATCTACTCACCCGTATTGTCATCTGCCTCTTCCTCAGGCCTCCCTCCAAACCACTCCCTATCCCCGATTGGGAGAGTAAATTAGTGGTCAATTTATCTAACCATTCCCTTGATCCCCTTGCCATTAATGTTCTTAAGCATGGCATTGGGTTTTCTTTGTATCCTAAAGTTGTCTTGCATGTTGATTTCTTAATAGAAATTGATAATGCCATCTGCTCTCTTCCTCTAGATGTTGCCGAAGAAATCAGACAAGACTGTGTTGTTGCCCTTAGGCATGCCAAACCTCCTAAACGCAACGTCTTGAATCACGAGCTTATTGACTTTAATAAATTATTGCACAACAAAGACCTTCTCATTTCCAAGGCGGACAAGGATAATGCTACCGTTGTCATGAATAAGCTTGACTACGATTCAAAAATTCTTGAGCTCCTTTCTGATGCCAACAGTTATAAAGCCTTACCTCATAACCCTTGCTCCAAAATATTTAAGCTTGTCAAAACTAAGGTGTCTTCCTCTTCGTTTGATGACGTAACCAAAAATCATCTCCTTCCTAACAAATAAATCACTCCTCGCATCTATGGGGTTCCCAAAATTCACAAAGTGGGCATCCCTTTGAGACCCATTGTCGACACCATGGCATCTCCAAATTATAACCTTTCCTATCACCTCTCTAATTTATTGGACCCTCTTGTTGGGAAGTCAGACTCCTTCATCAAGAACTTGACCCATTTTGTCGAGTTTTCCAAAGAACAAAGGTTAGAGAGTAATGAACTTTTGGTGAGCTTCGATGTGGTTTCTCTTTCACCAAGGTTGCCATACCGGCCTCTATTGAGATTGTTAGGTGCAAATCTAATGAGGATATTTTTTCCCTTGTTGAGTTGTGCTTAAGGTCCACTTTTTTATTCTTCCAAGGGGTTATTTATGAACAAGTCGATGGAGTAGCCATGGGTTCTCCCCTCTCCCCTATCATTTCCAACCTCTTCATGGAGCATTTCGAAGAAATGACCCTTCATTCCTTCCCTCTCAAGCCAAAGTGGTGGAAAAGGTATGTGGATGACACCAATGTTTGTTGGCCTCATGGTTTGGATAAATTAGTGGACTTCCATTCCCACCTCAATAACCTAGTGTCTTGCATTTCTTTCACCAAATAAATTGAAGTGGACAACTGGCTCCCCTTTCTTGACATTCTTCTTCTCAAAAAACCCAATGGTTCCCTTGGGCTTCATGTGTATCGCAAGGCCACCCACACTAATTTTTATCTCCACTCATCTTCTCATCACCACCTGTGCCAAAAAAGTGGTGTCCTAAAAACTCTTGCCTTGAAGGCCTTTAGAATTTGTGATGAAGATAACTTAAATCTTGAGCTAAACCATCTTCATCAGATGCTCATTCTAAATGGGTACTCTAATAAGAAAATTTCTAGGGCCTTCAATCAAGCCAAGGCACGGTTCCTCTCCATCTCTAAACCCATCCACTCTTTTGGTCTCCCTATGGCCTCCCTCCCTTTCGTTGATGGCTTATCCCAAAAAATCTCCAAGATCCTTCATAAAAAAGGCCTTGAATGTGCTTTCAAACCCCTCACTACAGTGAGAAATAGTCTCCCCTCTCTCAAAGATCCCAAGGACATCCTTCTCCACTCAGGTGTCTACAAAGTTGTGTGCTCGTGTGGTGCACCTTATATCGGTGAAACCGGTCGATCGTTCAACACTAGAATTAAAGAGCACATTGCTGACATCAGACATGAGCGCGTCCTCAAATCTACTTTAGCTAACCAATCTTCTTCCACGAAACACCATATTTTTCTTGAAAGCACCCAAATCTTGCACAAAGAAGACAATTTTGTCAAAAGGAAACTAAAAGAAGCCATTGAAATCAACAACCACCCCTTGAACCTTAATCGGGATGAAGGGTGGAGGTTGATTTAGGCATGGCATCCCTTGTTAGCCAACCTTCAAACCGCCTTCCCCCCCCTCCCCTTGATCCCCCTTGCTTCCCTCATTCGATGGGTGTCTTTGGATCCCTTCCCTTTCCTGGGTCTCCTTGTCTCGTTCCTTTTTCCTTACCTTGGTTTTTGTTGGTCTCCTCTCTTTTCCTCTTTTGTTGCCCCTTTCCTTCTTTTTTGTTCCTATGTTTTTTTCTTCCCTCTTTGGATTTAGTCTCCCCTCCTCTTTTGGTTTCATCCCCTTTGTTTATTTTGTGTTTGGCCTCTTGAGGCTCTTGTCCACTTTATTTTCGCCCTATGGTCTCTTCTCCCTTCTCATTCCTTTTTCTTCCTTTTTTGGTCCATTGTTTTGTTTTTCGCTCCTTCCTTTTTATTGTCTTAGTTTTTATAGCTTTTTTATGTTTTGCCTTTTTACTTATTTGTATTTGAAATTTTTTCTTTTTACTTTTATATATATGTATGTTATTTTTATATATTTCTTTGTTAATTTTTTATTTTGTTAATATTTATATTCTTTTTTGCTTTTATTTATATTTACTTATAGTTGTGTATTCTTATTTTGGCTTTTAGTCCTTTTCGTTTATTTATTATTTCATTTGTAGTCATTTGTTTTTGAACCTTTTTTGTATTTGCTTCTATTTGCATTTGCATATAAATATTTTTGTAAAGCACTATATATATAAATATATAAATTTGTATATTTGGTGCTTTACATATATATTTATATGTAAATTTATTTATTTTTGTATTCTTTTGTTTATTTATTTTTATAATTTTGCGTATTCATTTCTATACTTATTGATCTATATGGTTTTGATATTCTTACATATGTCCTTTTGTGATCTTATTTTGAAATAATTTTCTTTGTGAATTCATTTATACTTATTTATTTTGTATTTAATTGTGTTCCTATACAATTATATATTTATTTAATTTTGTGTTTTTTATTTGTTTTTGGTCCTTTTTGCTTATTTATTATTTGATTTGTGTTCATTTGTTTTCGAATTTTTGTATTTGTATTCCTTTGATTTTGCATATAAATATATTTTTGTAAAGCACCATATATATAAATATGTATATTTGGTGCTTTACATATATATTTATATGTATTTTTATTTTATTTTATTTTGTATTTTGTATTTTTTTTATTTTTATATATTTGTATATACATATATGTATATACACATATTTAGACTTATTAATATATATGGTTTTGTTATGATTACCTTTGTCTATTTGTATACTTTTATTTGAATTTTTTTTACTTTCTTGGTTGTTTTTGTATGTTTTTTCATTCCTTTACTTTTTTCTAATTTTGGTTGATTTTTGTTATCGTATTATTTTCTTTTCTCTCCTAAACATTTGATTTTCTTTATAATTTTGATTTCTCTTCATTTTTGTATTTGCACATTTTTGTGCTTTCTTATTTATTTATTTGTAAATTTAGAATTTAGAATTCATTTGTTTTTATATGTATTGTACTATTGTGCTTTCTTATATATTATTGTTCCTTATTTATTTGTAGTTCCAAATAATTTGAATTCATTTTAGCTTTCTTATATATTTTTGTGCTAGATTTCAATATATGTATGTCTCCTTTATGTCTTGGTCTATTAAGTTTTAATTTTTTCTTACTTATTTGGTGCTTTACACATATATATAACTTTAAATATATTTGTTTTTGTTTGTATTGCATTTGTCTATTTGTTTACTTATTTTTTAAATTTAATGGCTTTCTTGGTTGTTTTTTGCATTTTTTGCATTCTTCCACTTGTTTATTATTTTGGTTGGTTTTGTTATTGTTTTATTTTTTTCTCTCTTAATCATTTGTTTTCTTCATATTTCTGATTTTCTCTTCACTTTTATGTTTGCACTTTTTTGTGCTTTCTCATTTATTTATTGTTGATTTCGATAATTTGAATGCATTTGTGTTTGTATATATTTTACATTTATTTTTTGGTTTTCATTTATTTGGTTCCTTTGTGTCTAGGTCTATTTTTATTTTTCTTTTCTATTATATTATTGTTCTATTTCATATTTTTTGAATTCCTCTTTAATTTTAAAATTCCAATTTGCTTTCTTATTTTTGTATTGCTATTTATTTCTTTTTCATTTTCTATTGTTTCTCCATCCTTTAGCCTCCTTTTTCTTTTAATTTCTTTTATTATTTTCTCTATTGGCTTGTCCTTCTTGGTCTTTGTACCCCTTCTCTCTCGCCCCCTCCCTCTTCTTGTGTTCTTTTTAGGTAGCACTTGGTCTACAATTTTTCATTTTTCTCCTTAGCTCTGCTCTTATCCTGATGATGGATCATAGAGTGTGATCCGAAACGTCGATGCAAAAAAAATCTCACACAATCTAAGCCATAAATCATTAGAAAGAAAATTATGGATTGTGGAAACTTGATATCATTAAACTCTCCTAATGTCAAAACTCAGAGGAGAATGAAGATATGTCTTCAAATTTTACAATTACAGTTCATTAAGATGCACATGAAGGACACAACAAAATAGAGAAATAAACACACAAACATAATTGACACCAGATATATGTGGGAAAACACTTATGTGAGAAAAAACCACCACAGCAAAGAAAATCACTTGTATTATAGTAATCGAATTACATATAAGATACAAACTCTCCTTTTAGATGATAATATTATAGGAACAACATTTCCTTGATCAACCTCGTACAAAACAACACTGTTACAATGCTTTCAAAACAATATATAATGAAATTCACTAATAGATCATTTGATCATCCAACCTCTAAACCATCAAACTCTCGAACCTTTTCATAGTTACAATACGTTGCAATGTATATCAACAACCATGATTGATTAATTCTCTATACAATCGATTCAGTTCAACTTCCTCTATTGAAAAACTATCAAACTCCCCAAGAATTCAAATGACCTACTTCCAAGTCAGCAACATCCTTCAGTTAACGACTTACATCTCAACAATTCATCAAGTCTATGCTCTTCACCTTACACCGTGCTACCACTGCACAGTCAATAGGCTCTCATGGGATGGCGGTAACTGCGCTACCTTTGGATAGGTTGAGGGCTCTTGAGGTATGGCAGTAACCACTCTACCACCAGACAATCGACAAACTTCCACAGTATGGTGGTATTCACTGCACTACCACTACACAACTAGTGAACTCCAACGGTATGGCGGTAACCACCACACTATCGCTTGATAGATGAGATGCGCCTGCAGTATGGTGGTAACCGCTCTATCGCTATACATCCAATGAGCTCCTATGGTATGGTGGTAACCGTGCTACCGCACTCCACTGTCAAGATACCCGCGGTATGGTGGTGTCCACCACACTACTGCTTGATAGTTGAGAGGCTCTCGTAGTATGGTGGTAACCACGCTACCGCTCCTCTCTCTCAATCACCTAGCGGTATAGAGGTAAAATCATAAACATAACACTTAAGAAACTTTGCTGCTTGGTGATAGTATCAGGGTTTTTGCCAGTGAGTTTGAGACACATATTCTCAACAAATGGTCCATTGGCTCTATTTCCACTGTTAGCATTAATTCTCAAATTATGAGTATGTCCTTTTTGATACTATTGAAAATAATGAATTTTGTTAGTTTCTTTATGAGGTTCATTTTTGTCTTGATAAGGGAATGTGTATGTTTCTAGAGTCATGGCTGAATTATCTCGCTCATACTCATGAATGTAACTTGTAAAGACAATAGGTAAGTTAACATGTTCATATATTTCAAGGACTAAAGCAGAATCATATCCGAATGGAACTAATTCATTTCCCTTAGGAGGATGAGAATCACACTATTATTATAATGTGTAGCAGCTAGGAAAATATTTGAAGCGATTTTGAACTGTGAACAATCTACTTCAGCATGATCATTTGTGTTATGGATTCTACACCAATTATTCATCACAAGATCAACTAAATTCACCTTTGATGTGGATCTTTCATCATGAGGATCATGGTTATCTAAAAGTGTGGATACTCCTCCATTGTTCAGTCATGTATTCCAACGTCTAGGTGGTCTAGGAGTATTATACATCCGATTTTGTGAATTCTAATTGTTATTTTGAGCATAAAAGTTTTGATTTCTTAATTGTGTAACCTCTATGGTTAATCTTTTGAGTTGAGATGTAATTTCTTTTATGTCTTCCTTTTCCTCTGAAATTTTGACATTTTTGATTTTCTCGAGTTTGTGAGAAAAAGGAATTTCTATTAGGACGCAACTCTGTAATAGCTGGACTAGGGTGAGGAACTAAAGCTTGACTATTTACTGACTAAAATAAAGTATTTTGAGGAAATATCCCATGCTAGACCACTAAAGGATAAACATTTGGAATTATGACTCAGAGGAACTCCATTTAAAATTGGGGTAGGGTAGTTATTTAATCCATTTCTTCCATTTTTGGATGATCCATTTCCAAGACATTTCATTTCTAAATTCACATTGATGACTTCAACATAGTGTAGACATGGAGAATGTACAATTCAATTTAACACACTTGATCCTGATTACTAACATCATTTCTTCCTGAATCACACTCTCAACTTATCACCACCTTCTGTCTCTTAGATAAATCATTATTTATCTAATTGGGTCTTTCTCCCCTGTTGATTAAATTAATCAATTTAATTTAATGAACCCTAAAATCCCTTTTATTTAAATAATTCATTTTATTTGATTAAATCCCTAAAGTCTTCTCATTAAATTGAATAAATTAAACCTTATTTAATTTAATCTAACATTATCCCCTTTGGTTAAATAAATCAAAAACATTTATTTAATTAATCATTTCCTCTCAATTTTGATTTAAATCAACTCATAAATTTGAGTGAAAATTGTCAAATCATCTAATCCCTCATTAAATTGATCAAATCTTGATTAATTTAATCCCAATCACTAAAATCCTCTAGAGAATACAACTTGCACGATAAATCAATTACTTTGATTTATTTAATTGTCTATTTTCTCTCAACATGGAATAAAGGGGGAATATTCCCTCAAGTTTGAATTCAAAAATCCAAGTGGATGGGTACTTCCAACAAGGAATTCACTCCTCTTACATGTGCTTGTGCATTGAGCCAAGTGGAATTTATTTCATTCATTTTCCCCTCTCACATGTCATTTCCTCAATTTCAAATTCCACCTAATTGCATTTATTGGCACTTTGGCCAAAATGTGCACAACCTTCAACCATTCACATATTGAAAAGTGGTACTTGGCCATTGGATGTTGAATGATCCCACATTGCTCAATTTCACTCTCTCTTCCATTTTGGAAATATATAAATGAAAGGTTCTTCCTCTCATTCAACGTCTACAATCTCATGCAGAGTTAGTCTCTCCACATTGAGAGCTAATTTTTCCCATCTCTCTCCAAAGTATTCATAATTTTCATGATTTCATAGCTAGGTTATACTAAAATCTCATCAAGGATATTTGATCATCCAAACATCATCAACATTACAACAAAAGGAGTTGGGAAAGGGCCAATTTAATCACATCAATTGGCACCGATTCCCCCATGGGATCAAGAGTTTTCTTTGCTTAGATAGATTTGATTTGGTTTATTGCATTGTTCTTCATTTTCTTTCTATTTAAGTTTTGTAAATGAATTTCATGGGGAATCCTTATTTGTATCTTGCATATTGATCTAATAATGTGTTTGTTTGTTGTATTTGTGCAGGTATGAAACCAGGGTTCACATTTTGGCACTAGAAGGAGGGAAAATCACAAGGATTTCATCATGTTTTTCAAAAAAATTGTGCTTCATAACATTTTTTTTTGTACACCGGAAACTGCACTGCACAGAGTCCCATGACTCTATATTGCACTACTTTCAGAGGTGCGGTGCTATATTGCACTTCTTTCAAAGGCATGAAACTCTATTGCACCACACTTATTCCAAACTACGCCACATAAACTTTCCCGCTCAGAAATTTCAAAATTTCAAATTTTCCATGGAGTTTTAATTTGCAAACTGGGTCTCCCGGTAAAACTCTATTGTACCCCCGCTCTCTATTTCTGCAAAGTGCCGCACTCAGTGAAAGGTGTGGCACTATATAGCACCGCATTTTTTCTAAAATGTGCCGCATTTGCTAACTACACCGCTGAAAAACAATCACAAATTCAAATTTATGTTTTCAACATGTGCCTTTTTATTTTTAGATTTTTGAGTTATTGACCTGTTTTCTATTCCTGTATTCTCTGGATTTTATCATTTTGGAAGTTAAGACAAGGAAGAAAGCGAAATGGAAGGTTACATAATGGCATCATTCCCTTCTTATACTAATTTTTTTTGAACACTATAGTGTTGTTTAACACTTTAGAGAATTCTCAATCTCTTTTAAGGATTTTTTACCTTTCATGCTTTAGAAAACACTAAATTTCCTTTTGGGCTCTAAAATCAACAGCACAAATTTTCTTTTCAAAAATTTGCAAACAAAGGGGCTTAAAAAAAACCTTAGAAACAATCTTACTAGATTTAGTTGAGGTTTAAAAAATTTAACAAGGCAACTTCCACATTTGAATTGGTGCTTTAAAAATAATTCACTTTGCTTTGTGGGATTAAAATAAACAAGTGCTATTTTGTTTTGTAATTATTTATTCAAGATAATATCATCAAAAGGAAGTATGCACTTCTCTTGCACCTCACGACGATCTTGAGAATAAAAATTTATTTTGGTGATCTTAAGTTGAGTAAAATAATTGCCTCCACATTTCATTCTGTAATTAAAATTGAATCAATCATGCGAGTGTGAGCATGGTATATTGTGAGTGTTCTCCCTTTATTTTTCAACAAAGGTCAATTGAACTATGGGATATGCTAGCTTTCTTTTGTTTATCTTAGTGGGCCTGCCTTGTGCGAAAAAGTAATCACCCAAGGGAACAACCCAACCGGGAGCACGCTAAAGCCAAGCGACTTCCACCCAGGATATAAGTTTGGATATTGGAACAAAGGCCAATATCACAAGGATTATTCTGACAAGAAGCGCAGCAGTGGTCTCTCACCATACAGGATAGTCCCCCATGAATGGAATGCCCACATTAGAATTGCTGGTTTAGCAAAGGCCAAAATCCTATGTATTTGTTGGTGCAAAAGGTCATGTCCTTTGAAGCCAACCCATGTTATACATGCGGTTCTATTGTAGATATGAAAAGTATGCCATGGGAGATTCATGGGTACTGATGCTTGGTTGACCCAAGAAGCGAGTGCATTGTAAGGGGGAGCCTGTGTGGTCAAGCATCTAATCATCCGCACTGAATATGCGCAGCTAGATTCGTCCAAGTGGGAACCCAACAAATATTGTCTTTGTAGCCTAGGGATTATATATGTTCTTAAAATCAAAACACCTTGCTTGATTCTAAAACTTTGAGAAACAAACATTCACAAGAACTTTGAAATTTCAAACCCTTTGGAGGAAACAAATAACCTTGACAAATCCAAGTGCTCTTGCTTTCCCTAGGGATTCCATCCTTAGAGCATTCTAAGTGCTTGGGTTTAATCATCATTTGTTTCCACTAAATTCAACATAGGAAAATATGCTCTTGAGTCCTTGACTTTCACATAATGGACCTTGTGGAATGAAAAGGGATTAAGACATAAACATTTAGTTTGAAATCATCAATCAAGAAAGTGATTTTGGTAAAAGGAACTCATTAAGAAAAATAAAGACAATTGGACCTCACATGTGTTTTCTCAAATAATTTCCCAAAAAATCAAAATCCAAAAACCAAAGTTCAAGAAGCTTAGTCTGAAATCTCGTGAGGAGCATCTTGAAATGATTTTTGAAGTTAGGGAAAGATTGGTCTATAATTTCTACAAGAAGGCTTCAAAGAAAATCCCAAGTTTGTATGAGTTCTATTGTGAACAAAATCCAACTCTTTTCCAAAGGTTTGTTTTTCTCACATAGGAAGTAAGTCATGTTCTTCAATACCGAGGTCTAGGATAAAAAATCTTCACTCTCATCCATCTCTCCATCAATAAAATTTCATCTCACCAACAAAATCTTAAGAACTTTGAAACATCATTTATGCTAAACTTAAAGGAAAAATCAGCATCACTTTGTTTGACTTAATACACCTAGTAAAATAATCAATCCTCTTGAACAAATTTACCTCTAGGATAACGCAACTTCCTAAGGTCTACTAGTTCATGATCACTTTGATTGGCTTAACACACTTAGCCAATTCTTTCTCTTGTGCGATTTTTCCCTAGGATAACACAACTTCCTAGGGTTTACAAGTCCACCATCATCTTGTTTGGCTTAACACATCTAGTCAAACTATCAAAATCAAATCAATTCAAGCCCTAAAATGTTTAACATTAACCCTAAAATTTCTTAAAAATTTTCATTCATTCACCTCATCCATTAATCTCATCCCCATCATCCCCCTTTTGATCCTTGCACTCTCCTAGTTATTCTCCTCTTTTGGGCCTAAAGATTAAGATCAAACGATCTCTATTTTATGGTCCAAACAAGATCACAACACAAGAGGAACATGGAAAGCACCAAAGAAACATCAAATTCAAGTGACTTAAGTCAAGCAACCACTGAAGTAAACCTTGCGGGATTAAGCAATCCCCCAAACAACTCTTCTCTACCATCAAAAAATCCTCAAGAAGAAGACTATGAAGAGGAAATCATCAACAAGGACTTTGGAATGACACAGAAGGAAATCATTGAAATGATTCAAAATCCAGAGAATCATAGAATTGCCAATGGTGTGCTTAAACTTAATCCTTCTCTATACATACACACATTAATGGAGGGAGGCGTCCAATTCCCTTTTGACCTTGACATAAGCACTAGTATGGAAAGGCATCTTTCAAGAATACCCCCAATTTCAATTCCAAAAATAACTCAATAAATTCCCCAAACCATATTGACAATCACATCAACCTCACCAATTGTTAACAAAGGAAGTGCCATGTTTCGTGAATTACAAAAGCATCACCTTGTAAACAACAGAGAGGTAAATATCAACACCACACCGGATAATTCTGTCTTGGTAAATCCATCACACCCATACGTTTCGCTCACTTTCCATAATCATGCAGATTCATCGCCATTCCATGCAACACTAGCCTATCTGTTAAACATACAAAATTCTCTATCACAAGGAGAAGGTGGTTTTTTCAGAACAACATGAGTCACTAACCTGTTTTCATCATCACTCTTCCAAGGGAACATACCATCATTCCCTCCGTTACCACTCACATCCATATCACCTCTTCGGTTGGGTATCCCCCTCTTCCCACTGCTAGTTTCTCAAATCAAAGCAATCTGAGCATCACATCGAATCCTCTCCTTTTGCCAACAACATCACAACAACAAGTGGCAACCATTCAAGCCACCAGGGTCAATACATAAGTCGGTCCTCAAATCCCTCAAAACATACCTTTTCAAGGATTGAGCATCTCAACCACACCACCAACAACCCAATTCTTGGCTACCAATACAACCCCCTACCCACCACAATGGTTAGCACCATTCCCAATCCCACCAAAAGCCAAAGTGATGAATTCATTCATCACCATGATTTAGACAATCCAAAAGGCCAACCATCAAAGGTTACTTCCACAAATACAACAAGCTACATAACAGGTTGCTCAGCAAGCACAAGCACAATTAGCTGCCCAACAAGCTGCACAAGTTGCACAAGCTGCACAAGCCGCACAAGTATCCCAACAAGAAAAAACTCAAGCTCAAGCCCAACACCAGGCTTAATAGGTGCAAGCACAATACCGAGCACAACTACAAGCAATTCATCAAAAAGCATACCAACAAGCCCTACAAGATGTTCAAGCACAACAACAAGCTAAAAAACAAGTTTTGTTGGTGCAACAAAAATGAGACCAACAAAAAGATTTGTTGGCACAATAATAGATAGACCAACAACAAGATTTGTTGGTGCAATAACAACTAGACCAACAATAAGCTTTATGGGAACATCAACAAGTGGACCAACAACAAGCTTCGTTGGAACAACAGCCGCAAGATCAACAACAAGCATTGTTGACACAAATCCAGGTATATCAGTAGGCCTTGAACGCACAATAGAGCTTGTAGAAAATCCCCACCAGTACCCCTCTCATCAATCAAACACCCCAAACACCTCAAAACACATTCATCCCACCTCTTGATCTGCACAACGATGTTGCAACACAAATCAAACTACTCTTGCAGCAGGTGCTGGACCTCCAAGTAGGAAAAAATACAAGAATGTTGGGCAAATTGTTTCCCTATCCATTTGACAGAGATATCACAATGATACCATTTCCAAAGGGATTTGAAATCCCCAAATTTGATAAATATAATGGAACGAGAAACCCTAAAAATCACGTCAGGGAATTTCAAGTGCATTGCATGGAAGGTGCATAGGATGACACATATCTGATGTGACTTTTTCCTTGAAGTCTGATTGGTCCTACCATAGAATGGTTTTATCACCTACCCATAGGAATTAAAAAATTCCAGGAAATCATGGGAGCATTCCTTATAAACTATGCGTTCAACATGTGTGCAGATGTTAGTTTGGAGGAACTGTCAACACTCAAACAAAGAAAAGGAGAGATATTCACATCCTTCTTGCAAAGATGGTGATCCAAGGAAAATCAGAGCAAGTGGACTATTCCAGATGAACAACAAGTTTGTACAATCATATCCAATCTAGATGAAAACTTGGCGTTCTACTTAAAAATGCAATGCATTTTTGATCAAAAAATCCCAAAGGCGCTCAATATCGAAAGAGCCCTTACAGTGTGAGGAGGTACATCAACATTTCCTCCACAATAGGATAAAATTTTATCCAACAATTATAACGATAAACCTCAAACATGGTCGAGGAACAAAAATATCACGAACAACGAAGTGGTCGATGCTAAGGTGGTCATCAATGCTCCTAAACAGAATATCTAGACTCATCACCAATGACAAAATCATAATCACAATAATGTGCAAACTAATACAGTGGCACAACAATAACCACTTCCTAACAACCAAATCAATAACTTGGGCGATCAAGGAGGACCACCCCCCCAAAAAAAGTATCCTCCCAAGCAGAAGTTCATGACCCTTGGAGAATCAATTGAATCCATAATAAAGAAGTTGGTTAAGGAAAATCTTATCAAAATCTCCAACTCTGAGCAATACGCGAAACCCATGACAAAACCACCATGGTACAATGAAAATTTCCTCTATGATTTTCACAAAATCAAGGGACACACAACCATAAACTGCATGAGGTTCAAAATCATCATCCAAGACCTCATTGAGGACAAGACCATAGATGTTGAACAACCAATTGGAAATCAGGACCTTAAAATATACAAAAATCCGATGTCGAATCATAATCAAGGAAATAACGATGGGAACAACAAAGGGAAGCAAAAGTATGCTAGTGCAAACCTTGTGTATGAAAATATAGTCACATGTGTAGACGAGATGGTCACGGTCATTAACATCAAAGAAGCCAATGCGGATTGTGGAGTCACCACACATAGCATAAAGGTTACTATTGCAGGGGCATTACAGGCATCTAAGACCCCCATTTCAAATACAAAAGTCATTCCCTACAACTATAGTGTCATCGACCAACTAAAGAGAACCCCCACCCAACTCTCCATCATGGAATTATTGAAAATTTCTGCTGCCCATCGAAAAATACTTGATGAAGCATTAGCTACATCCACCATCTCCACCACCCTTGATACAGAATAGTTCTAGGCTATGGTTGGTAACATCGTTACCGCAATCCTCCTCACCTTCTCCGACCAAGATTTCCCCACCCAACCATCTCACAATCATGCACTTCACCTTCAAGTGTTTATTCACAAAAAGAAAGTCAAAAGGGTCCTGGTAGATGGAGGTGTTGGCCTTAACATTTGTTCCCTCAAACTCATAAAGAACTTGGGACTCTCAGAGGACTCCATCGACAAGAACAAAGGCATCACCATAAGAGCATACGATGATCAAGAAAGAGTGTCTCAAGGCATTATCAGAATCCCAATACAAGTTGGGCCAACAACCATGGAAACCACTTGTCAAGTGTTTGATCTTGACCTACCCTACAACATTCTCCTAGGATGCCCATTGATCCATGGAATGAAGGCAGTTGCCTCAAAATCCCATCAATGCATCAAATTCCTACACTAGAATGAGGAGGTAACAATACATGGTGATCCTGAACCATTTGCCTATTGCACAAACTTGGAAGCCAAGTTTTACAAAATCCCCAAAGTACCAAAAAATGATGAAGGCCCATCCACTTCTTATATAGACCCATCTAACATTACCTCCACTTTTGTGATAGAGACACCCTCCATCCCTGATATATCCAAAATCAAACGCATGATCCAAAACAACGGGTGCAGAGACTACAAAATGAAGAAGAATGCATTTGTTGTAGGAGAGTTACCACAATCTCCTAGGTCACATGGGCAACCTCAATTAGCCGAAACACCTGTCCACACTCTTAGGGAAGACCCTTCTGGATTTCACCATTGGGGGGATCTAAGTCAGGAAAATGTAGATGAGGAAGACATTTCAAGCACACTATACCACAATGAAATACCCACACCCACTCTACCCATGGATGAAGCCAAAAGAGGATTGCAAATTATGCTTGGTATGGGCTGTAACAGGAATGAAAGCCTGGGAAGAAACATCAATGGACGACTAGAGCCCATTGTTGTAGAAAGAAGAATAAGAAACCTTGGCTTGGGATGTACCCCTCCGAGTATAACCGTATGTGGCAGAGGTACTCCCAGTAGAGTAGTCAAATTCTCCCCTCAAAAATCGACAGTCGCCCTTCGACTACCCATATCCATAGGCCTACCCCTAGATAATTTCACTTTTGACGTAACTGATGTCTGCACTAGTAGTGATGATGAGGATACCATAACTGACCTTCCCTTGATTTTTGAGGATTCATCCTTATTAGTGATTAGTGCCTCCCCATTGATTCAAACCACCAAACTTATGAAGTAAACCTAGTTTACCCACAGCTCATCGACTATGACCAATGAGGACCACCGGTTCTAGAAACATTTGAAAATGATGAGGCACTCTAATAATTCATGGGACTAAGGGATACAGTTCCATGCCAAGATCACAAGGTTGGGTTTGATATCACACTAGACACCCACAGCTACTATGGGGAGATGATTGAGTCCTTCAGTCGCAAAAGAAAAAGAACGAGAATAAACTCGGGGTCATTGAGTGAAAACCACACTATGACACTCTTTAACCAAAGAATAGTAAAAATAAAGGACACATCTAATGGTGAAAACCTCTCTGAGATGCTAGAGGATCAAGGATTCAATCTCCCCCCTACTGCACTTCATTGGGAGAAATCAACATTCTTGGCAGAACGATGCAATCCTATCAATCTAGGAAGGGAGGCAACACCACAAATCACCTTCTATGTTGATTCGCTTCTGACAGAAGAACAATAACTACTGGTGGAATTTCTAAAGGAAATAAAGGAAAACTTTGCATGGACCTATGCTGACATGCTGGGCTTGGATCTAGAAGTGGTGGTTCATCATTTGGCTGTTTACCTTGGAGCAAAGCCAGTAAGACAAAAAATAAGGAAAATGCACCCTCAGATAGCCTTGCTAGTCAAGGTAGAATTACAAAAACTCCTAGATGTTGGCTTCATATGCCCAATTGATTATCCAGAATGGGTATCCAATCTTGTACTAGTTTCAAAGCCAAACGGGGGCATTCGTATCTGCACTGACTTTAAAGATCTCAACAAAGCATGTCCCAAGGATGATTTTTCACTACCTAACATTGATATGATGGTGGACATGAAACCCGAACATGAGATGCTATCACTAATGGATGGATTCTCAGGGTATAACCAGATAATGATCCCAAAGGAGGACCAACATAAGACGACATTTACATGTCTGTGGGGCACCTACTGCTGGAACATGATGCCATTTGGGCTAAAAAATGTAGGGGCTACATATCAGAGGGCCATGACACTAATCTTTCATGACATGGTACACAAAACCATCGAAGATTATGTGGATGATATACTGGCCAATTCAAAGAAGAGACAAAATCACATAGCAACCCTAAGTGCCATTTTGAATAGATCAGAAAAGTACAAGGTCAGGCTCAACCCAAAGAAATGTGTCTTTGGGGTACAATTAGGTAAACTTCTAGGATACATAGTATCGATGAGGGGAATAGAGGTGGATCCCACCAAGGTCAAAGAAATCCTTGACATGAAGGCACCAAGGACACTAAAACAACTCAAAGGCCTATAGGGCAGACTCCAATCCATCCAAAGGTTCATAGAACAACTAACAAATAAACTGATTGCATATTCACATCTACTCCACAAGGGAGTAGCATACAAGTGGGATGACAAGTGCAATCAAGAATTTGATAAAATCAAAGAATATCTACTCACACCACCAGTATTAATGCCACCCATTGTAGGAAAACCACTTATTTTATATATCTCGGCAAAAGTAGTAGCCCTTGGTGTCCTTTTAGCTCAGCATGATGAAAATGGGACAGAGAGGGCCATCTATTATATTAGTAAAACAATGGTCGGCCATGAGTTAAACTACTCATTCATTGAAAAATTCTGCCTAGTAGTAGTGTTTGCTTCACAAAAAATTTGACATTACATGTTGGCACACAAAGTCAAACTCATCACCAAAATAGATCCCCTTAAGTATCTAGTTTCAAAGGCAATGCTCATAGGAAGGATGGCTAAGTGGGTCATGATACTATCAGAATATGACACTGAATATGTGGAGCGAAAAGCAATCAAAGGACTAGTCATTGTAGACCAGCTGGTAGAAGCTCCCATCTATTCAAAGAATCCACTCATATCAAAATTTTCAGATGAGTCCATCTTTAATCTCAACATAGCCGATCATTGGAAACTATACTTTGACGGTTCACACACACAACACGGATCAGGAGCCGGTGTTTTCTTCATCACCCCACAAGGGGATTATATACCTAGATCCTACAAATTGGAATTTCCCTATACCAACGACATTGTAGAGTATGAGGCTTTAATGATAGGTTTCAAAATTGTAGCACAATGGTGAATCATGGCATTAAAAGTCTATGGGGATTCACAACTTATTATCAACCAACTCAACGATGAGTACCAAACTAAGGATGACAAGCTGACACCATATAAGAAGTTAGTAGAAAGCCTTAAAGAATCATTTATTGATATCACCTTTGAGTAGATAATGAGGGCTAACAACAGAGTAGTTGACGCCATGGCAACAATTGGATCCTTACAAATATATCCCTCACAATGTCTCAAAACATAAATTCTTGGCAGAGAAGCTTCTCGTACCCACTTTCGAGGTACCAGATTCTGAATATGTGTGTGAACTCGTTGGTCCCGGTGATCTCTGGTATCACGAAATCTACACCTACCTGAGAATAGGAGTCCTCCCAGTTGACATTACCCCAAGCCTTAAACAAACCTTTGTCAAAAGGTCCTTACGTTTTGTCATCCTAGGAGAAACCTTCTTTTGTAGGAGCATTGATGGAACCCTATTACATTGCTTAAAACCTAAGGAAGCCCTAACTTCTCTGACTGAGGTACATAATGGCACTTGCGGTTCACACTCAAGCGGTATGACCTTGGCCAAGAAGTTACTAAGAACCGGGTACTACTGGCCAACAATGGATAGAGAGGCACATGAATTTGTCAGAAAGTGTGTATAATGCCAACAACATGGAGACCTTATCCATGCACCAGCTCAAGAACTCCATCCTATTGTTACACCATGGCCCTTTTCACAATGGGGGATCAATCTCATAGGAAAAATCACACCCACCTCATCCAACGGCCACAAGATCATCATCACCGCCACAGAGTATTTCACAAAGTGGGTCGAAGAAATTCCCATGACCTACATAACATGAAATCAGATTTCCAAGTTCATCCTAATCTATCTCATTTGCTGATATGGTGTCCTCCAATCCATTATCTCTAATAATGGGACACCTTTCAAGAATTAGGATGTCTGTGACATGCGAAAAATTCAAAATCCAACATCGGTTTTCTACTCCATATTACCCACAAGGCAATGGCCAAGCAGAAGCTACTAACAAAACCATTCTGAAAATTCTTAAGAAAAAAATCAATGATTTTGGTCATGATTGACATCTACAGCTAAATCCTACCTTATGGGCCTACCGCACTAGCATCTGCATGGCAATAGGCACCACCCCATTCTCCCTAGTCTATGGATTAGAAGCCATCCTCGCAATTGAGATAGAGCTCCCATCAGTGAGAATATCTTTGCAAAACCTCATAAAAGATGAGGAATACCAGATTTTAAAATTGAATGAGCTAGAGTTATTAGATGAATGGTGCATGGATGCCCTCAACCATCTACAATTCTATCAGAATTTCCTGAAGTGCAGCTACAACAAGAAGATTAGGTGATGCACCTTCCAGGTCGACAAACTTGTGCTAAAAGAGAACCAAAGGAATGTGTCGAATCCAGAAAGCAAAGGTAAATTTGAACCCAACTGGCTGAGACCTTTCATCATCACAACCAACTATTAATTAGGATCCTATCAACTATCAACACCGAAAGGTGAGCCTCTATAGGAGCCTCTGAACAACTCCCATCTCAAAAAGTTCTATGCCTAAAAGCTTTCAAGGTATAGAACCAAAAATACAAAAAAAATAGAAAAATGTCCTGAAAAAATGGTCACCTTGATGACAACCTAGAAAATAGGCATCTTGGTGACAACAAAAACATTCAAAAAACAAAAAAAAAAAAAAAACAGAAAAAAGATTGAAAAAAGTAAAGAAAAAAATCGTCCTCTAGTGAAAATCATTTCGATGGCCCTTTGGGCAAGTACCTTGGTGAAAACCTAGCAAACCGGTGCCAAGTGTAAATAAAGCACTCCCCATCCACTACGATCTGCACAACTCACTCATCCATTCCATCACATTTCATTAATCTTCCATCCATCCGTTCGCATCCATACCATAGCCTGATCTTGTGCTCATATCATATTCCACCATAGTACTACTTGGCATATTCCTAAGGTTAGTTTGTCCTGCCTTTATTGAAGTAGTCTATCGAGTGACGCTGGGGGCATGTTCTTGAACTTGCATTAGATTGGATTTGTGTATATTTTCTTGTGATCTTCCCAAAACATCAGAAAATCCAAAAACATTCAGAAAACTCATCAGAAAATCCAAAACATCCAAATCATATGAAAATCCAAAAACATCGAAAAAATATCAAAAAAGTCTTCAAAAAATTCATCATTGAGTCTTGTTAGTCTTTCACCTAGGCTGAACTACATCTTCTCTAAGCTTGAACGTAGGCAAGTTTGATCTTTGATCATCCTTCAAGACATTTTAGGTCAGTCCTTAGGCGTCCGTCGCAATAAAATGGCAATCCGTTTGCCTATCTATCTTATCATTGAGTCAAGTATGTCGTCAGTCAAACTATGTGGTATCTGCATGTATAATGTAGGCAAGGAGAATCTATGGATCATCTCCGGAGACCCCGAGGATAGGTCTCTAGGTTAGTCTGTTCATCGTAAATCTTGAAAATACCAAAAACATTTGTAAAACATCTCAAAAATACCAAAAATAGCCTCAAAATATCTGAAAAATCCAAAATGGGTCTTTCATCTCATCTCGCTTTCACCTGCGATTATCATCACTCATAATAAAATCAGTCATCACCATCATCCTTTTGTGAGTCAGTCAGAAGCAAGTCTAGCAGGTTCAAAAGTGAACACCCTAATCATCAGAGTCTCAAAAGTCTAAGATAGTAAGCAAGCAAGTTAATCAACTCAGAGTATCAATAACTTATCATCCAATCAGTCTCATCAAAACCTTGATCACAACATGTCCTAGGATGAATCCTTCCCATGATGGACATAAGCATCAGGTATCTCATAGTAGTTTAGTCTTAGCTAGTGGTATGAAGAACATTAGCTTGTTGGTTTGCTTTATTTGGTCTTTTTTTGGCTTATCTTATTTTGCACTCATTCCAAGGACCTCTCGATGATGCCTAAAAAAAAATAGGTTTAGAGAGAAAGGAATTGGGCAATGATCATTGTCTCTTTTATCTACTGTGCTTGTGGGACACACTTGTAAGACAACTTAGTCATGCATACTTTATTTAGAATGTGGAGAGGATGTTTTAGATATCTTGTTGACCACATAGGAAAGCTTTCTTTTCTATGTTTTGGCCTGAGATTTTTAGAATGTCTGAACTACATCCTAAATGAAGTTTGTATGCTAAGTGTGAACAAGAATGCTCTATCTGATTTTTAAGTCAAAGTCCATCACACTAGGTACAATGCCATCCTGGTTCTTTATACTTTGGTGCATCGTACCTATGTGTGTTATCAAACACAACGTAATTGGCCCTTTGAAAATCCCAACTCCTGGTAAGTAAATCACCATCATCCTAACTAGCTCATTGATTCTAAGTTCTATCTTCTTTCCATACTAACTTGGTATCATGATAGTTAATCAGAACATTACCAATGCATACACCCTACATCCACAGGATCATTAGAATAAGTGCATATCATATCATAGATCATACCACATTATCATTATCTTAAGTTATGAGGAATAATATAAAAAAAATTATTCTAAGCATCTTAAGAAATCATTACACATCATACATGAATCATTGAGGACATAATAAAAAATATTAGCATGCATCATCATCATTAATCATTTGCATAGCATTTATCAATTGCATTTCATTTATCATTTGCACATCAATACATCATCATTAGCATATCATTTACCACATAACCATCAAAATCCATAGAAAGATAGAAAAGGAAGTACATCCAGCATACATCATATCACATGAGCATAAAAAGAGAAGCATCTCACAAATTAAAATGAATCTACCATATCATACATTGCAAGACATCATAAAGTCAAACCATCTCATATACATCATAAAAAAATATATTGTCATGGTACAAAAATCAGATCAAGTGCACATCAAAATTTATAATACAATAGGGGTAATAATTGAGGCCCATAAATAAAAAAATGTAAATTATCTGTGATCAATGGCTAGCTCTACTGGCTGCTCCCCTTTCCCACTTGCCTCTCACCATGGTCCTCTAGCAGCCTCATCCCTATTTGCTAAGAAAATTCTAGCACTCGGCTTGCTACTGGCACTACCTTTTTGTAATGTTGCCAATAGTACTCGACATCTCTGACTACCTCTCTCTAGGCCCGTAAGGAAACTAATCGATAATGGGATGATGAAGCCCTACTCTCCAGCTGCCTCTACCAACAAATCTACTGATCCCTCTCGGCAGTAACTATCAAAACCTGCTATCGAGCCTGATCTCTCTCTGCAACCAATACCTGAATCTGGCCCTACACTTGTTGGATCAACACATCTCTATGGTCTAGCTATGCTACTAGGTGTTGCTATGGGACTGCCCTGTCCCCTTCTTTGGGTTGACCATCCTGCTCCCCTACCCATGAAGGTGCCTAATGTGTTGGATCTCTAGGAGGTTTCTAATGAGGAGGTGGTCCACCTCCTCCTCTGTCTCTGTCCCCATCTCTATCACCTCTACCCCCCTATCCTCTACCACAACCAACTGATCTACCTATGGGCCTTCATCGTGGGAGTACCACGCCAAGAACTATCAATCTCAAGGGAGGCCTAAACCCAGTTCTATACACCTAGGTCACTCCCACATCTGCGGACCCCTAATCATATAGCCATGACCTGGCCACAAACTACCTGAATGATGACACTACCTCAGCTATCGGGATGGGCTAGCCCCATGTTGTGTCTCTCATAGTATGAGAAAAAATTGCAATGTACTGATCATCTGGTCTGTCCTGGACCTTGCCAAATTGATGGGCCACCCTATCTGGGAGATATCGCTCTGTCACGGTATGCTCCCGACCCTGCATCCATATGTCCTGCTTGGAAAAGAACAACTTCTCTACATCATCGTACCATGGGCCTACACCCATCCAAGGCCTCCAAATGAACTCCCTCATCTCATCGAGAACTCATCACCAATGGGCGATCCCACCTTTGCTAGTGTGAGTAAAGTGGATCTTTGTCCCGCCATATCACTAAACAAAGGGGTCATCAATATCAAGAACAACTAGGGTAACATCTAGACAGAACACTAGAGTCCACTCCTAGGCCCAAATATGTAACAAAGTAACTCCGGCCCTGAGCGCCCGACTTTCCAGATACGCAAACTCATGCAAATCCATGTATAAGGAGGCCAACATCACTGGAGCCCAAGAAAAGAGCTCTTGATAAACGCACATCTGCTGCCATGCTAGTCCCCATCTTGGACTAAAATATCAGCCTTGCCGATCAGGTGCCACGAGACCAGAAATGATGGCTGCAAAAATCAACCTGTAAGTGGGTGCTCTACCGTGATATTGCTCCAAGTCGAGTTGTCAATCAGAAAGGATGAGCTCATCAACACCCATGACATCGAAGCAGGCCTCTCTTCCCTCATCTGGATCATAAATCACTTCAGCTCCATGAATAAGCAATTGAGGAATACGCCAAACATCCTCAAGAGTGATGGTAGCCTCATCGGTAAGCAGATGGAAGGAAGAAGTCTCACTGTGCCACCGCTTGGCCAAATCTGTCATCATACCCAAATGTGTCTGAATAGGAGGGATGTAGGCAATGAAAAAGAGACCAAGAATACCAAGTTGCTCCTGAAGATATACATGCATACCCTATAATATGTGGATCACTGGCCATTTGTGCTCCCTCAAATGAAGTATATCAAGCACCTCCTGCAGAAGGGAAAGCACCATGTCAAGTCTTGTAAAAAGATCTGCCTCTCACGTCGGATTTTCAGATTTGAAACAAAAAATGCGGCGCTGTTTCAAAATTTCTAAACTGCACCACGCAGTGGACTTTGACAAAACTAATTTCTAAAATGCATCGCGTGACGCTATTTGTGCACGCGACCAACTTTGACCCCGGAGACCCTAAATTTCTAACTTCGTCGCATGATGCTCTTTGCATATGCGGTCCAATATAGGATTGCACAATGCCAACCAAGCACTTTCAATAGTGCTATATAGTGTCACTCAACCTAAAATTAATTTGAACCCTAGTTAATGCACAAAAAAATGAGAAATTAAAAGTCAGGATGGGGGTACATACCACAGGTCCTACAACAACTGGATGCTGATGTACTCGTACTCTCTCCGACATGTGCCTGGGAAACTGTCATTGCACCATCTCGATCAAGGATTAGAGCTAGAAATGAAAAAATTCTAAAGGCTAAGTGTGCAAATGTATTGAAAGAGACCCCGCAAGGTCTATTTAAGCCAACAAATTAGGGTTTTTTGACCTAATTTGGCCATCCATCTAGGGTTTTGGTCCCCCGATCCTGTTTTGTCCAACCAAGGACCATTTCACATCTTTTTTGACGTTCTAACATGTTTTATGGCATCCTGGGACATATTTTGAACCGGTCGAGCACCTTGTCATCTTTTTTTGTGAGATCATCCAAAAAAATCAAAATTTTTGTCGGATCTCTCAAAGGGGCAATATACCAGTATAATCCTTCCACTGGGGCAACAATGGGGCATCTGAAAAAAAAAATCAAAATTTTTTGAACTTTGATCACAATAGTTTAATCTTTGAATCAATGCAACAAGTACATTGCTTCAAAGAGGGGCAAAATGTAGACATGGAAAATGTACAATTCAATTTAACGCACTTGATCCTGATTACTAACATCATTTCTTCCTGAATCACACTCTCAACTTATCACCACCTTCTGTCTCTTAGATAAATCATTATTTATCTAATTGGGTCTTTCTCCCATGTTGATTAAATTACTCAATTTAATTTAATTAACCCTAAAATCCCTTTTAATTAAATAATTCATTTTATTTGATTAAATCCCTAAAGTCTTCTCATTAAATTGAATAAATTAAACCTTATTTAATTTAATCTAACATTTTTCCCTTTGGTTAAATAAATCAAAAACATTTATTTAATTAATCATTTCCTCTCAATTTTGATTTAAATCAACTCATAAATTTGAGTGAAAATTGTCAAATCATCTAATCCCTCATTAAATTGATCAAATCTTGATTAATTTAATCTCAATCACTAAAATCCTCTAGAGAATGCAACTTGCACAATAAATCAATTACTTTGATTTATTTAATTGCCTACTTCCTCTCAACATGGAATAAAGGGGGAATATTCACTCAAGTTTGAATTCAAAAATCCAAGTGGATGGGTACTCTCATCAAGGCATTCACTCCTCTTAAATTTCCTTGTGCATTGAGCCAAGTGGCATTTATTTCATTCTTTTTTCCCTCTCACATGTCATTTCCTCAATTTCAAATTCCACCTAATTGCATTTATTGGCACTTTGGCCAAAATGTGCACAGCCTTTAACCATTCACCTCTTGACAAGTGGCACTTGGCTATTGTATGTTGAATGATCCCACATTGCTCAATTTCACTCTCTCTTCCATTTTGGAAATCTGTAAATGAAAGGTTCTTCCTCTCATTCAACATCTACAATCTCATACAGAGTTACTCTCTCCACATTGAGAGCTAATTTTTCCCATCCTCTCTCCAAAGTATTCATAATTTTCATGATTTCATAGCTAGGTTATACTAAAATCTCATCAAGGAGATTTGATCATCCACACATCACCAACATTGCAACAAAAGGAGTTGGGAAAGGGCCAATTTCGACACATCAATTGGCACCAATTCCCCCATCGGATCAAGAGTTTTCATTGCTTAGATAGATTTGATTTAGTTTATTGCATTATTCTTCATTTTCTTTCTATTTAAGTTTTGTAAATGGATTTCATGGGGAATCCTTGTTTTTATCTTGCATATTGATCTAATAATGTGTTTGTTTGTTGTATTTGTGCAGGTATGAAACCAGGGTTCACGCATAGGGTTCGGGTAAAGTAGCAGGAGGATTTTCCTTTTGTTTCACAAACATAGTAGTTAAAAGATCTAATGTTGTGGATGACAAATTATCAACTACATAAGGTGCTTGAAACCTAGAATAAGCCTTTTAAAACCTATCATTAAAAGTAGTTATTGGTTCTCCTTCAAACCTCTTAATTTGAGAAAATTGATGATATAACAAAGAAGGATCTATAGGTGTCCTAAATCTGGCTAAAAATTAACTTTCCATATCTAGCTAGGATCTAATAGAATTGTGAGGCAAGTTGATATACCATTGGTAAAATTCATCACTTAAAGTTTATGGGAATAATCTACTTATGACATCCTCATGTTGAATCCTTGCTCTAAAACATGTATCCTTAAAGATACTGATATGTTCTTCTGCGTCTTTGTAAAGATAATATTTGGGACACAACTTATCAAGATTTTTTGGTTAATCATTGTATATGAAAAATTGGAATGGTGACTCTACGTTAAATAATTTCATCACTATGGAAGGATGTGGTGTCACAAAAATCAGATTTTGCAAAATCGCACTTATACTTCCATATTTTTGAGGTCTAGATGATGTTGGACCACTAAGTTCAACTAGAGTCACATGAGGATCACTAGATCGAGATCTACTGACTTTACATAAATCTAGCTTAAAGACCTAATAAAACCAAAAAGGACAACAAAAGGGTTCGCTTCTTCTAGTGCTAGTTCATGTTGAAAATTATTTCACTTGCATCAAGAGTGTCGAATAAAAAACTCCACAAACATACCTTGAAGAAGCCTATTATTCTTGAAAGATATGGAACAAGACAATCTTGAAAAAGGGGGATCTACCTAAACAGAACAATGATGTTGACTTAGTTCAATCCCATGTCTCTGGTAATTAGGTCATGATCATACGAGGTTCGCTTTGGGGTATGATGTGAATTTGCTATTAATCTCAAAGGTAATATGTTTGTTAATTTATTTTATACTAGACACTACGTTTTCAATTTGGACTTCAAGAATGATTATCATGAAACCGAAAGATTTGAAATAATATTTCATGAACATCAATAATTTCATTTGCTATCACTTAAGTAGATTTAGATTTAAGCATTCAACAATTTTCATGTATAATAAAATATTTTTAATAAATTTCCATCCATTCATCTATTTTTTGGAACATTTTCAAAGAATTTAAGCATCTATTCTAAAATAAAGCATAAAAAATACTAAAATTAAAATTTCTCTTGATTATTCTCCACACATGCTCCAAAGAATTAATTAAATCAGATAAAATCACTTCATACTTCACCGGATTGCTTCACAACTACATACAAAATGGTGTGAGATTTTAAAGAGAGGGTTCAGTTTGGACACTGAGTAGTTTCTACATACACCCTTAAACGGTGCAGTATACAGGCTTGTTCAATGAAACTAATGAAAATAGCTACCCAATATTCATGAGATAGGTAGCTATCAAATTGGCTCTGATATTAATCAATTTCTATGTGCATACAAGTTTTTAGACCGGAATGATTCAGAAAATAGGAAAAAAGAACAAAATTTAAAGAAGTTTTGGCTATTCTGACATCCACAAATTCTGAAATTAAATGAAAATAAAACAACAAATGGCCTTTTATAGAGACAAGGATCCAAGAGTTCAAACTTAAATTCTTTCAAAGAATCAGAAACAATGAATCAAAACGTAGCACATGGCAGATGCTAGCTATCATTTAGAACATTCCAAATGAAATCAAAGATTTGACTTCGTCAACAACAACACTCTTCACTCCTTACTCTAGTATGCAACACTCGACATAAAACAAGACTATTGAAATTCTTCTGAATAACAAACAAGTTACATTCACTGAGACTGGAATCAACCTGCAAAATTACAAAACAAAAGTTATCGCAACACCTCCGGTATCTGATATCCTTTATCGCTCAAGGCTTGAGCTTAGACTTTTCTCTATCTTTATTTTCTTGATAATCTCAGAAATCTCCCAATACTTCATGCATATAATCTTTTGAAATTACCTGTATAGATTTCCAAGTGAACTTAAGTCTAGTATATTCTTCTGATATCCGAAGTATTATATCATTTCTTTGTACTTTGTTTGCTGCATATTTATCTATGGTGTTCCTGCACTATATGATCTCATCAATAACCTCCCAGGTTGATAACTGAACATGATCTTTGTTTATTCTTTCAATCCATTCCTTGAAATCTCTGGTTTCCTTACCTTCATGTCCTAAAGTTTGAGGATCACACCTTTGACATGCTAACAATTCAATAAAACTTTGATATTCATCAATTAATCCTTTACTTTCCATGGTGATTTTCTCAAATCCTTCAACACATTGCATTAACATGTCACCTTCCCACTTTAATTGTTTCCTCCACTTTTCTGGCAATAGAGCTTCTTTCTCTAACATTGCATTTTCTTGCATTAAATCTTGAACATCTGCTTGTATGAGAATTTCAACATATTTCTTCTCTATATTAATTTGTTCTTGACAAACCTTGCATTCACTCTCAAAGCTTTTAGATTTTTCAGACCTATGGTATAGTTCCTCATATTTCCCTATCACATCTATAATGAACTCTTCTCCCTGCTTTACCCAATACTCAATCAATTCTTGAAATACATTGATTTTGTGGTGAACCACTACAATTGCATCCACCTGCTCTTGTGACATTAATACTGGATGTTGGGGCAATTCTATATGTGCTTGACCTAATAGGGTTGGGTATTTATAATTTTTTTTAAGGTAGCAACCCTTTCTTTCAATTCTCTCTTCTTATTTTTGTATTTCTGTACTCTAGCAACAGTGGCATCTAAATTCACTTTTATTTCATCCAACTCTTGCTTCCAAGATGAGTGTCCAAGATTGATTCTTCTTATCCTATACTCCTTAAGCGTTATTTCATGTATGTATTTTTCAGCTATTGGAGTAGCTATATAGATGGTTCTATCACCATCTGCATTCTTTTGTATGACATGCTTTACTTTAGCTCTGTGCCTAGGCTTTGGAGTATCTGTTTCCTATACAAAATTGCTAAGATCCAGAGGTAATAATTCTACTTCCATTGGGGAAGCTAACTCCCTGATCAGCTAATCAAGTGCATCATTATCTAAATCTACCTCTGTAACATTCCTTTGTTCCTAATGTTCATTGTATTTAGGAATCTCTTCTCTTATTTCTTCATATTTATTTGTTGTTTCCTTTGAAATAGGAACCCCTTTAGCAATTTCTTACATAGAGTCAGGATTATTAGGATTTGACATTGTCTCTTCTATTTGGAGACTTATATTATCTTTTCTATCAAGAAGTTCAATATTAATTTCTTGAGGCTTACCTTCTTCATTATCTGCTATACCAGGGTTTTATTCATTTTCAAATTCTTCACCCTAAATATGTGTCGTTTCATTTTCAACTTCAGTTTCAGCCAAGTCCTTATCCGATTTCTCAAAGACCTGGGATTGTTCATTATCATTTCATATATTCCCAAGTGAAGGATGGGAATCAAAAATATCTTCAACAATTGTTTCATCAATAGGATCTTGCTCTGTAGTCTCCTTTTTCTCCATATCAAGAATATCAAGGTTCCCCACTTCTGAGGTGAGCATTCCTTGTATAAATTCTTCTTCAATATTTATAGGGGTAGACCCTGTAGCGGGAATTTATTCTACCACTGGTTGTACCATGGGTTTATCTTTGGAATTTTTTCTTTTACTTTCTCCCATATGGCACCCCATTTATCCATTTGTTCTTTAATTCTGACCTCATCTGTCTCAGAAATTTTATCCAAGGCCAGAGGAGTTCCTCCCAATGCTTGTTTCACATTAGCCATGTTAACTGATGGAGGAGAAGTAAATAGTGTTGCAGCTTGATGAGATGCGGACCTTGTTTGCATACCAAAATTTTCTGTTACTCCTACTTCTTCCTCAATAACCAAATTATTTCTTGGTTTTGTTGTAGAGGAGGATGCACCTTTAGTTTTTACTTTCTTTTTGTCTTTATTCGATTTTGCATCCCTCCGTTTAACAGATGGTTTCATTGGAATTTTAGTTTCAAAACCTAAGAGGTTTTCTCTTCAATTATTATACCAGGAACCACTTTACTAGTTCTCATTTTATTTCTAGTAGATTCCCCACACTCAAATGCAGTTTCATTTCTTTTTTTTCTCTTCTTATCTTCTAAGAACATGGATGTGATTCCTCTTTCTCTCAAATCTTTAAAAAACTCATTTATCTAGTATTGAGTATGTAATAAAACTGGTGCAAAGAACTCATCAATTGACATCATTTCTTTACCCTCATAATCTGGGTCTACAATAGGTTCATCATACACCCTATTTTCATTATAGGCCTTATTCAAAACTTCTCCATCAACCTTTTCTAGCTGGTCTAGAATGTCATGAAACATTAGAATCTAGGAAGAATATAAAGACAATATTTCATATTTTCTTAACCTTACTTTGTGCTCATCCTCATAATTAAGCCAATAATCTTCTAAATGATGGACATGAGCATGATTACTAGCAATAGTCTTGGAAATGTTCTTGTCAGGATCATAGTACATTCTCTAAAGTGGAAAAAACTCAAAATTATATTTTTCAATTCTTCCTCACACAAGTTAGACAACCTTATTGCATTGAATTTGTAATTCCCTAATACTATAGGAAACTTGAAGGAGGCCTTCTTATGGGATTTTTTATAAAGGGCATGACATGGCTTCAACTGCCTCACCAATTATAATAAAATAATCTTATCTGTTGGGTACCTAGGCAATATAAATAGATGTCCATCGAATCCTTCCATCCTAATGTACAAGAATGTAGGGAACTGAATATACCAGCCTCCCATTGGTCTAGTAACACTTTGTTCTTCCAAGGAAAATATTTTGGCTTTATCACCTTCCATCGTTCTGACCAACTTCATGGAGAACACATCATTAACTCTCCTATAATTTTCTTTGTACCCATGGATAGTGATCTGGGGTAAATGAGAATATATCAAACTATTTCTAACCTCCCTACCTAGTGTACCAATTGATTTCAAGCCTTGTTTTGCTTGCTCTCAAGGCGCATGAATAAATCTCATATGAAGACAAATACAAACATCTGGTTTTGCAAAATGCCTTTATCTATTCACATAATCTTTCACTAATAAAATTTCCCCAGTGCATTTATGTAGGTTTTTCCATCAATCTGGATATCATCATGAACATCTAGGGTTCAAATTTACTAGAATCTCTTAAAATAGCCATCTTGCTTATCAGAGTAATAATGTCTTGAATTTCCTTGTTGAACATAGACCTTTGAAGTACTTTGGTATGTGGTGTAATTCGCTCGTGGCACCATTGGATACTCATAACCTCTTTATTGTGAGCCTCAAACTTTTGATATGTCTTGGTAATTGCCTTTATATCAATGTTGTAGATCTGAGTGAAAACAAGAAGTCCAAATACACACATAATTCCTTTTGATGTGAGATCAACATAAATTATTCCTTCCTTCTCAACGATTCTTTTATCAGGGTCATAATAATTCATACAATGTGTAAATTTAGGAGCTTGCATTGCTGGTGGAAACCCTACTGTGGAAAATAACCTACTTTCTATAACATTTCCAATACATTGAGAAGCATTCTCTTACTGTATCTGAGTGTAGATTTAAATATTAGAAGACCACCCCATATGAGTGTCTGGAACTACCATATTGATTGGTATGGCTTGTGGATTGCAATACTTGAATTCATCTTCTGCTCTTGCATCAAAAGTACTCATTTTTAATGGTATTTTCTACATTTTTCAAATATGTGCCTTGTGTGCGAGTTAGGGTTAAATTTAACTAGAAATTTATTACTATTTCATAAAACTTTTGTTCATCTTTCGATTAAATTCAAAATAAGAGAATAAAGATTACTTCTACTTAGAAAATTTTAAGGGAAAAAACATCTTTCGAGATCTTTGAATATAAAAATATCTAGCATAAAATCAATTATTCAAAACATATTTGGTTATGGCTGATAGTGATAATCTCTTGAAATGGGACTCCAAAACCCTTGGTAACTATTTTTTTCTTTGGTTTCTCAAAATTTACCTTTCCTTCCACGTCAAAATTATTTCATTTTTTCAATGTCCTTTGCAAAGTTGTAGCTTGACGCGAAGTACGGTGTTAAAAAAGAAACTATATGCTTCATGTCTACATGATCATATGTGGCACACTGGTATCACTACGATTACTGGTTAGGAATGGACCATTAAAGATATGTGATCATTATATGATCACTGGGGTTGAAGCTCTCCGATATCAAATTTTTAAAGAAATATCGGGATCCGATAAATTACTTCCTAGCTTCAGAGAGAACACAGACCAAAACAAAAGAAAAGACCGAAAACCAACCTCGAGAAAAAAATAAAGCGCTTCAAAGAAAACTCTCCAATCTGGGTTATGAATAAAATTTTCATATTCTTATACAAGAATAAAAGATATCACCGAGATTAACATTTTTGGTCAGTGAATTACCAGGTGGAGTTAAAATCAATTGAAGATACAATTACTTCGATACAATTGCAGGACTTCGATATTTTGATTTTTGGTAAAAATATCATGCTTCATAAAAAGGACAGAAAACTAAATCTGGTAAATAAAACATAGATGAAAAATAAAAGGCCAACAAGATCAAAAGAGAGCTAGAAGAAACCAAACCTCAGAACAAAGCCAAAGCAAGCCAAAAGCAAAAAAAAACAAGAGGAAAGGAAAAAAAAAGGGGGGGTCCCCATTTTTCCAAAGAGAAAAATGGGGCATGTTGTGAAACTACACAACAAGTTCCAAGCCAACATTAGATCGAAGATGACCTTCTTTGACCTTGTTCGATGTAAACAAGGGGATAGTGAGAATATTACCAACTTTATAGTGTGATATCAAGTGCTCTTCTTGCAAATATGATACCCGTTACCTAACTCTGATGTGCAGAAGGTGTTCATAGGGAACTTACAAAGGCCATGGCAAGAGAAGTTTTCCCTTATGAAATACCCTTCTTTTGCACATTTGTGTGCAGCCTTACGAGAATATCGACATATGGTAGTTCAGTTTGGGGGATCTTCCTCGCACTCCCATCCTGAAGGGAGCTCCATTATATCAATCTATGGAAAACAAAAATTTGTTACAAATGTAGTAGCTTGTGTGGATAAAAATGGCCTCAAATGCAATAGAAAGTTCACAAAATTATCAGAATCTTATTCTTCCATCTTACAAAAGTTGTTAAAGGATAAGATCGATAACTTGCCAAACCCAAAACCAATTAGGGAGCCATATCCTAATTGGTATGAAGCAAATACCTATTGTTAATACCATTGGGTTAACGAACATGATAACAAATGTTGCATGCACCTGCATCATGAGATACATGATCGTAACGAGGATGGTACTATTCATCTTGATGGAAGCAAACAAAATATGAAAAAATTAGTGGTGAAAGCTAATAATGAATTATAGATATACACGGACCCATTTCCATTGCATTCTGCTAACATTATTATCGATCCCACTGATTATGTTTCTCAACCCAAAGCATACATTAACATGGTTATTGTTACCCCTTCTCCTCGTCTCACGACTAGTTTTTCAGATATAACATTCACTTCACAAGATATACCAGCAAATGACAAGACTTCTCCATTGTACATTCCACTCACCTCGATGGTAACATTGTGACAAGAGTCTTAATCGACCCCACAAGTAGAGTGAATGTCATCATAGAGGAGACTCTATTCTTGAACTCCCTGCAAAGGGAGGAATATGAAAAAACAAAATCCATCATCCGTACGCATGATGGTCTCACACTTAAACCTTATGGATCGATAACACTATCCATCTTGGTTGGACCTAGGAATGTAGACAAGATTTTTGATGTCATTCCTAAGTCATACCTATTAAGAGCGAATCTAGGTATTCCTTTGCTAACTTCCATGAATGGGATCGCCTCTATAATTCATAAGTGTCTTAAGTTTTTAGATGAAGGTGTTGTGCACATAGTGCATGATACTAGATACTAACCTATGGTATCTCATGGGGGATATTCATTGGATCACTTCTGGCCCACTCCAGTTGGTCTACTCCCTTCAAGGATGAACCTACTTTACAAGAACTATGTGAAGTATAAGACTGGAGGTAAGGGACAACCAAAGTTGACTCTTTCTATAGCAGAGCAGCCAGCTACCTCCTCCTCCTGAAAGGGTAAGGAGATGCTCGCTCCTTCTCAAGCTGACTCATCTAATTCCCTTTCTTGGGAGGAGTATTGGATGAATAAGCCTGGTCTTTACCCTCTGATTTCGATGATGCTTTCTTTGCGTAGACCCAAGATCAGGATATCGGATCTCCCTAATGGGTCTCCTGGACCTTGGTACTATTTATATGGCAGAAAGAAAGGCTCATGAAGTGAATTTTCCTCGCAGTCTCCTCCTGTTCCTGGTCCTAAAGTAGTGAATGGGAAGAGACCTACCGCCAAGGCGTTGGGGTTGATTCCTCTTGCCGTTTCCGAACCTGCTTCTCCTACTCCCATCCAAGAGTTTTTCCCTCCGCTGGAAACTCTACACATCTAAAAATGGTCACGGTTATTCAAACCTGTTAATTAATTAAATACAAATTACTTAATTAATATTCTAAAGTCATCTACATATAAATAAATTTAATTATTTATTTATATTGTTCATTTTTCCAATTCTTCTAGCTTAATTAATTAAATAAGTTTATTTAATTATTGATATCTTTCTCTTAATTAATTAAATATATTTCACAATTTATGTATATTAATTATCACAAGTTTAAATTTCAAAATTTAAATGATATTCTTCATTCGACATTTAATTAAATATTCTAAATATTTATATAGAAACTTTCCTAATCTCACACTTAATTAAATATTGTAAAATATTTAATTACTTATCTTTTTCACTTCTCACACATAATTAAAATAGTAATTATTTAAATTATGGAAACTTAAATTAGTTAGCAATTATCCTCAAACTTCAACCAAATTTCATAAATGAAAGATAAATTCCATGTTTGTTTCCATTTTTGAATGAGGATGGTTTTGTGGGTTGAAAACATTCTTCCACTTTCTTCTCAACCTTCCACATTTATCTCAACCTATTGATCTCACACTGTTCATCTTGACAAGTTTGAATTTCAACTGTTGATCTCCGCCAACTGGATTCTTTCCTTCAAAAATCTATAAATACAACCTCTTGGTAAGTAGATTTTGTCCTAGATTTCATGCGTAGTTACTATAGTTGCATTTGAATCAACATATCAGCATTCCAACATCATAACATCATTAGAATTTCAAGTTCATAGCTTAAATCAATAGCAATACACATGCATTTTCAATCAATCTCGTTCTCCTAAGCTGTCATTTCAACAAGCTACTGCTTACACAACTGAGAGCCAGTAACTTTAATCAAATCCTTAGAGATAGAGGACAATGGGACAAATTTGAAGAAGCTTATTTTGTTTAGAGTTTTCATTTATGTTTTCTAGATTAGTTTCTTTCAATATAATGTCTTATTGGTGTGTTAGTTTACTATTTAATTAATCTACATACTTTAACAACACACATTTTTTGTGCCCACCGTGGGGCATCTCCCCCATTTTCATCTTTTTATTGGAGAAAATTTCTAATAGGTGGCAGACTGGAGTTGCACTTTAGCGCATACGAGTCTTAGTTTAGCACATCCTCAGACTATTTTGATGCATAGACTGATGGTTTTGGCACATATATGGACTGTTTCAGTGCATCCATGGACTGTTTCAGCACATAGACGACCTATTTTCACACATACCAGATTGATCTTTTAGCGCATTTGTCAACTGTTTTGGCGCATTGGTGGCCTATTTTAGCGCATACAGGGGCTTTGTAAAAATAAATTTTTATTCCGATGCCATCCATGGACAAATTTGTTTACTTCAGTTTTTAAATAAAATGAAGCAACCCTAGGATAGAAATTTAAAATCTAGAATTTATCAATCCTAGGATATTCACCAAGCTAGTTTTTATGCTGGTGAAAATGAATCCAATGTTTGTTGTGAAGCAAAATATTCACTTAGCATAGAAAATTGTCAATTTGGATTTAAAAGTCAACCACTTGTTTGTTGTGATTGTGGGGTAATAGGTATATGCTCTCCCCTTTACTGGGTGATCAGAACACCAAACTTACCTATTTAATTTTATGCATTTCAAAGATTTATTAAATTATTTAGAAGGCCAACTATAGTAGGAAAAAGTACTCACCATACGGGAACGACCTAAGTGGGAATAACCAAAGCTAGTTTTTCCAACCCACTATAATCAAAAGTGAATTTTGGGGAAACCCATATTCAACGGAAGTGAGCAAGATAACCATCCCCAAAATCTTTGTTCTAAATATTGGGAGGTCTCTTGAGGGATTTTATCTATTTCCATGCTGAACAGAAACCTTTACTACAAACCATAGTGTAGAAATCCAACTATGTCAGTATCCAAACATCATTTCAAATACAGTGCAAGGGGAGGGAAGAATCTACCCCCAAGACACTCACCATATAATCACCACAAATTGTTTGCTTAGGGGATTCGGTATCCACTTTCGTCACCTTTAGTACACACTTAGAAAAGACAAAAACACGGGCACCCTCTAGGGGGTGACATGACTGTGTGAGTCGACGTGATTTTAAGATGTGGGTTGTGGATGTTATGATGACCTATTTGACAAACTAAGAGTGAGTCTGATTGAAGTGTTTATCTTCTTTAATACCTGTGAAAATCTCAAGAACATACACTCTTTGTTTATCTTTTTAGAATTAACAAAAAAACTATCTGCTACTGTATGCCATGTTTTTCACATTTAAATCAGATTAATATCATCCAAGAATATCAAAATGTCCAAACATGTATGTCTCAAAAGTTTAAATGGATATTTTAGCACATTCCTAGTTTGTTTCAATACATAGTTAGTTTGTTCCAGCGCATCTGTGCTCTATTCCAGTGCATATGTGCTCTATTCCAGCACATCTGTGCTTTGTTTTGGCACATAGTCGGTCTATTCCAGCACATCGCTGCTATGTTTCAGCACATCACTACTCCGTTTCGGTGCATTTGTGCTCTATTTCAGCGCATCTGTGCTCTATTTTGGCCCATAGGTAGTCTATTTTGGTGCATTCATGCTATGTTTCAGCACATGTGTTTTTCTTCTGATGTTCAGAAATCAATCATCTCAGTCTAGTCTTTTCCATGCTCAGAGTTTGGAAGTCTGCAACTTTTGCCAAAAAGTCTCTAGAAAGGAAGATTAGAAAGCCAAAGAAATCTCTTGGTTATAAGAAGTTATTGAAGAAAAGAAAATTTCTATACCAAAGTCGAAAGGTCTTTCTTGAACACAGGACCTTTATTCAATGATATCACGACTATGTTAGAGGTTTCACTGACGATTATGTTGTAGAAAGTTTATACTCACGAGCCTTATTTCAAAGAAGAGCCCTTTCTCAAAGGCACAACCAAAGTTAGTGTATTCATTCTTCTTATATTCCCCAACTTGCAATAACGTACGCTACTCATCCCAATCAAATTCTGCAATAGAGAACTTAAGCACATTAGGCATTTATCACAATCCATCTTTTTACAAAGCTACGATCAAAACCTCACAAAGTGAAAAATCATCTTTATTTTTGATCTTTGGTTTAATTCCCGCAAACAAGATTTTCATCCTTTCAATCAGTGAATCACGAGCTAAAAATTAAAAATCTTTTAAGTCATAGAATCTTCATTCTATCTTGACTTTCATATCCATCAAAATTGCACTATTTCATTCTTTTGATCAGAAGTTAGTAGAATTTGGGCAAGGATTATGCCTATTGTCATGAGATCTCAAAAGAACATAGAAAAAGATGAAAGAGAAATTACAGTAAGCAAAATAGGTGATAATATTAATAGGGAAGAGAATCCCTTTCATACTGAAGAGATAACGGAAGAAAAGCTCCAAGAAGCAGAGCAGGATCCCTAATTCCATACTCTTATGGAAAGGATTTTAGAACAAAACAAGGAAAGATATTTCCTTTCATTAGCTAATCAAGGAGCTAAGTTACCTGCCGATTTTGATATGGAAGGGATTAAAGAGAATCCTGAAACTCCTCCTCCTAATGATTTTAGTGCCCTTACCCAACAGATAAAACAATTACAAGGGAAAATATAATAAATACAAGGGGGTGCAACAAAGAAGTATGTTTTGGATGACATATGACCTTATCCATTTGATAGGAGTCTTCAAATGATTCCTTTTCCAAAGCATTTTGAAATCCCTAAATTTGATAGGTATAATGGGAAAACTGACTTCATTGAACATGTGAGGGATTTCTGAAATATGAGCTTAGAATTCGCTCATGAAGATACCTACTTAATGCGAATGTTCCCATGAAGTCTGGGTGGACTATCCATGGAGTGGCTTTCAAAGATCACTCCCCCCATCAAAAAAATTGATTGAAAACCCGATTACTATTGAAGGTGCCTTGGTTAAGCATGGAGTTCTAAATATTGATAAAGAGGGTCCAAATTCGTATAACAACAACAACCACAATAGTAACAACAATGGCAAGTCACGATTTTGGACTTGAAATAAAAATGTTGTGAATGATGGGGTAGTATATGCTAACAACATGAATGTGAAGCCTATTGTCCTTAATGTATCAAGTGTCCAATGTAGCAATAATGCTAGAAATTCTAGTACCCAAGGCAATGTCTCCAATCAAGGGAATACGACTAATAATCGTGGAAATAATTTTGGCAATAATCAAAATTCAAATGTGCCCAGATCTTCATATTTTTCAAATCGACAAAGTTTTACTCCCTTGGGCCAATCTTTGGAATCCATTCTCAAAGAACTATTGAATCAAAACTCTATTATATTGCCACCACAAAGAGATTATGAGCCTCGAGTTAAACCACCATCATGGAATGACTCACACTTTTGTGATTATCATAGGTGCAAAGGTCATAAGACAAATAATTGCCAAGGGTTAAAGAATATTGTTCAAGATTTCATTGATAACCACACCATCACAGTTGAGGGACAGAATGTCAATGATAGCCATTAGGCATTCAAGGATCCTCTCCCTAATTATCAAAAGGGAGAATCTTCAGGTGATAAGGGCAAGAATGTTAATTATGTCCATGACACCATTATCAATCATATTTATACTGACGATCAACAAATCAATGCTATTTGAATCAAAGGTAAGCAAGAATATCGAGAGGTCAATGCTACAACATGGGGACAAGCCAAAATCATTGTAAAAGGAAGCTCATCTAAAGCGAAAATTCCCCCTCCAAGTCAATACAATTTGGTTGATCAACTATGAAAAACATCAGCCCAAATTTCTATCTTGGAGCTCCTATAGTTATCACCTACGCATAAGGACATTTTGGAAAAGGCACTTGTTGATAGAACTGTCTCTCCTAATTTGGATATCAATAAATTTCAAGCCATGGTGGGACACTTGTCCTCATCCACATGTTTATCCTTTATTGAGAAGGATGACTCATCCATAACCCATCCACATAATTCATCACTCTACCTAGAATTTATGGTTCACAACACTCAAATTAGACGAGTCCTAATAGATGGGGGATTCAGATTAAATATTTGTACTTTGAAATTAGTCCTCGCTTTGGTATATTCTGAAGAATCTATAGATCCAAGAATAAAAATTACAATCAAGGCATATGATGATGAGGAAAGGACTTCCAAAGGCCTTATCATGTTACCAATCAGAGTGGGACGTGTTGTGAAGAATACCTTTTGTCAGGTTTTAGATCAGGATCTAACCTATAACATCCTATTGGGTTGTCCATGGATCCATGACATGCAAGTTGTTTTATCTACTTATCATCAATGCTTAAAGTTTCCATATGATGGACATGAAGTAACAATACCTGCTAATCACATTAGCAGTCAAAATTGCTCTAACCTAAGAGCAACTTAGGACACACTCATCCCACATAATAGAGAGGCTTTGGCCATCTCTACATCCAAGTACAATGAACAAGCAAGATAAACGATAAGTAATTTTGGCACCAAGCTAAAATTGAAAGATAATGGAGTGGGAGAATATTCCTCATATCTCTCTAATTTACCCATATCTCCAAGATCCCATGGTCAACCATCAACATCCATACAGCAGGCTACAATAGCTTTAGCCTCAGCTTTCGTTCCCATCACCAAGTTTAATGGAGTGTTTATCAAAGAAAATGAAATGGAAGATAGAGCTATTTGATTGGCTCTATAAAGATGAAGAAGAATCAGTACAACATATCAAGCTACCCACATAACAATATGGAAAAGGATATGCAATCATGCAGCAAATGGGTTATGAAGGAAATGGTCCTATAGGTAAAAGAAAAGAGGGTATCATTGAACCTATCCAACCGAAAACAATGCACCCAAAGGATAAGACTAGGTTAGGATATGGTGAAGATACAAAGGAAGAAGTGGTACAAAGAATGTCTAAAGAGGAATTAACTGAAACAATCTTGAGAATTCAAGAAAATAATTCTGACACTGACTCCAATGAATATGAATGGGATGACTTCTCTGATGATACGTTCATCTCTGAGAAAAGGGTGGATGTCATACACAAATTCACACCCGCATTCTTACAAGGGGAAAGCTCAAGGCCTCTGCTTGATTATGTTCTGCAAAGAGATCATGACTCAAGTGAAACTGATTCAATTCAAAGTGAGACAAATCATCTATAGGAGGATACCATCCTAGATCTCTCCCATAACGACGTTAATAATAGTATCATGACTCTAACAGCTAGTGACCTTACTCATCCTAATGATCCATTTCCTTTGGCCCATCCCAAACTCATTGATTGGGAAGAAGTCGCACCTATTGATGTCCCAAATTTTCCTAATGATGAAACCATAATAAAATTTCTTTGTTCATCCCATCCCAAAACAAGTTCCACTAGGGAATCACAAGATCCAATTTTTCGATAGGAAACTGCCAAGTTTTTCAGCTATGAAATAAATAACATAAAAGAAAGATCTAATGGTGAAAACCTAACAAAGGTAGTATTAGATCAAGAAAAGAGAAAAATAAAAAGCGTATCCAATGGTGAAAACCTTTCAAAGGCACTAGAGGATGGGAAACTTGACACTCTTCTAGAGCACTACCAGGAAAGGTCTTCTATTCTAATTGAACCAACATAGGCACTCAATATAGGTACTATAGAAAATCCCAAAGTCTTGCAATTGGCTGCATCTCTAACAAAAGAGGAAATCCCAGGATTCACATAATTTCTTAAGAACAATCAAATCAGTTTTGCATGGTCCTACATAGATATGCTTGGATTAGATCCAGATCTCATCATGCATCATCTTTTTATTATGCTAGGGGCAAAACCTGTGAAGCAGAAACTCAGAAAAATGCATCCACATGTTGTATTATTGGTTAAAGAGGAATTAAAGAAGCTTTTAGATGTTGGATTCATTCAGTCTATTGACTATGTGAAATGGATCTCCAATATCGTACCTATTTCAAAGCAAGATGTAAGGATTAGAATTTGTACAGATTTCAAAGATTTAAACAAGGCATGTCCTAAAGGCGATTTTCCTCTACCAAACATAGATATGATTGTTGATTTGACTGCTGGACATGCAATTTACTCATTAATGGATGGATTTTCAAGATACAACTAGATAAAGATTGCACCAGAAGATCAGGATAAAACAACGTTCACTTGTCCTTGGGGTACCTATTGCTGGAACGTAATGCCATTTGGGTTAAAGAATGCAAGAGCTACATACCAACGCAAAATGACAACAATTTTTCATGATATGATGCATACATTCATGGAGGATTATGTAGATGATCTCCTCGCCAAATCTAACACCAGAGAAGGACACATAGATATATTATCTAAAAAATTCAAAAGAATGGAACAATTCAAAGTGAGACTTAACCCAAAGAAATGTGTCTTTGGAGTGAAATCTAGAAAGCTGCTAGGTTACATTATATCGGAAAACGGAATTGAGATGGATCTGGCTAAGGTACAAGAAATTATTGATATTCCACCACCAAGGAATATTATTCAACTACGCTCTTTACAGGGATGGTTACAATCCATCAAAAGATTCATTGCACAACTGGTAGATAAAAGTTTACCATTCACTCATCTCTTACACAAGAATGTTCCATTTAAATGGGAAGACAAATGTGAAGTAGAGTTTGATCAAATAAATCAGTATCTAATGAATCCTCCAGTATTGATCCCACCAGTTCAAGGTGCACCACTCATATTGTATATTTCTGCCACGTAAGTGTCCTTAGGAGCATTATTGGCACATGAAGACAACTTAGGAAAGGAGTGAGCTATTTATTACATCAGTCGAACTTTGACAAGTCATGAGCTAAATTACACATTCATTGAAAAATCTTGCTTAGTAGTAGTGTTCACTTCTCAATAGCTATGACACTATATGCTAGCACATACAATAAAGCTTGTGGCTAAGATTGATCCACTTAAATAGCTTCTAAGTAAGGCAACCTTAACTAGCAGGTTGGCTAAATGGGTCATGATCTTGAGCGAATTTGACATTCATTATGTCGAACAAAAAGCTATAAAGGGATAATAATTGCAGACCAATTAGCAAAAGCACCAATGCTAGTAGAACACCCAATACACATTGATTTTCCTGATGTCGATGTATTCACAACAGAAATTAAGAAGTCATGGGCACTCTACTTTGATGGTTCCTACACTCAACATGGTTCAGGAGCAGGGATTCTATTTATTACACCTCAAGGACATACAATTCCAAAATCTTATCGACTAATGTTTCCTTACACAAACAACATAGTTGAGTATGAGGCATTATTAATTGGTATAAGAATTGTGGTGGACTGGAAAATCATAGAACTTTAATTTTTTGGTGATTCACAGCTTGTTATAAATCAAATCAATGATGAATATCACACTAAGGATGACAAGTTGATACCTTACAAAAATATGGTGGATGATTTCAAGAAATACTTTGTTGATATAAAGTTCATACAAATTCCACGTATTCATAATAAAGCAGTCGATGCAATGGCTACAATAACATCTTTACTCCAGTTATCAGACAATCAAACACAATATGATTTCTTGGTGGAACAATTGTTTTCTCCCGCCTATAACAATCCAAAAACTTAGATCATTTTCCACTTAACTAGTTTTGATTCTCCCTTGTATGGCCAAATTTACACTTACCTAAAAGATACTATTTTACCTTTAGATTTGTCTAGAAATCAGAAAATAAATTTCATTCGTCAATCCTCCCGTTACACCTTAATTATTGACGTCTTATACCAATGTGGTCTGGATGGTACCCTCCTTAGATGTCTTGAACAAGATGAATCAGAAAAGGATTTACAAGAGGTATATGGTGGCATTTGTGGGACACACTCAAGTGAACTAACCTTAGCAAAGAAGCTTGTGAGATTGGGTTACTGTTGGCCAACCATGGAAAAAGAATCATTCATTTTTGTGAAGAAATGTGCAAAATGTCAGATTCATGGGAATCTCATTCATGCTCCTTCTCAGGAATTACAACCCTTCACCACAACATGGCCTTTCAGTCAGTGGGGACTAGACCTGGTTGACAAGATAGACCCATCATCTTCAAATGGACATAAATTCATCATTACAGCCACCGAGTATTTCACTAAGTGGATTGAAGTTGTGCCCCTAACAACTGTTATTGGTAAACAAATTTCTTCATTCATTTTGAACTATATCATCTGCCGATATGGTATTCCCAACTCCATTATCATAGACAATGGAAGACACTTTAAAAATCAAGACGTTGATGAGCTATGTGAAAGATTTGGCATCCAACACAAGTTCTCTACACCTTACTATCCGCAAGGGAATGGTCAAGTTGAAGCTTCAAATAAAACAATTTTGAAGATTTTGAAGAAAATAGTAAATGAGGCAGGTCATGATTGGCATGTCCAATCAAATCCAGCATTATGGGCATATAGAACAAGTATTCACACACCAATAGGTGCTATTCCCTATGCTTTAGTCTATGGAGCCGAAGATATTCTACCACTAGAAGTTGAGTTGGGGTTAATCAATGATGAAGACTACAAAGTATCAAGGTTGTAAGAGCTGGAATTGCTTGATGAACGATGCCAAACTGAAGTTAATCATTTTAAGGGATATCAACAAGTTATGTCCTGCAGCTACAATCATAGAGTCAAACCACAAAATTTTCAAGTGGGTGACTTGGTTCTCAAAGAAAACCCTCAAAATTAGCAGGATTAGAAAAAGAAAGGCAAGTTTGAACCTAATTGGCTGGGCCCTTTCGTTATCATTGTAGCATATGGATCAGGGGCATATCAATTGTCAAAATCATAAGGGGACCTATTTGAAGATCCAACCAACAACATTCATCTGAAGAAGTTTTATGCCTAAAAATATCAAAACCAATATAAAAAGTCCTGAAAAAATACAAAAAAATCAAAAGAGCAAAAATACAAAAAATAAATAAATATAAAAATCGTTACCTTGATGAAAACCTGGAAAACAAACGTCTTGGTAACAACAAAAAAATCATAAAATCAAGAAAAGTTGCAAAAAAAAGAAATGGTGAAAACCTGGCACATAGGCATGGTTTGTGATTTTATTTGGCTTTCTCATCTATTAGGATACATTCTCCATATCCATCTTTTCATCGGCATCACATGCATGCCTATCCATCACAATTGCATCATGCATCACATCATCTCCTTGAAACAACAAGGATCTCATCATGGTTTGATGATTAGGGTAATCCTTAGCGGTAGTTGTGTCTAAAGGGAGTCAAAGTATAGGGTCACTAGGGAGGGGCAGTTCGCTTCCTGGAGCTTTCTAGCAGGCAATTGGCAACACGTGTTAGAAATCAAAATATCAAAAAACAATAGATTTGTTCAATTAAACTGAGTTTACATGACTATTTTGATAGATAACGGAAACAAATTGGATGATCTTAATCTGAATAAAATGAATGGAAAACTTAAAGCATAAGTTGAATTGTTGTTTTAACATCTGATGACATCATATCTTTGGAGTGGTTCAATGATGTAATGAACTAGAATCACAAGGAAGGAGTATGATTTTCTTTGCTTGCTGTCTGTAAGCTAATCATTAGTATTCTATAAATTTTCATGGGACATGCTCTACAACGTATCATTGATGAAATTTTGGAAATTGCATAAAAAAATGGTTAACTTTTGTTTGTTTATGCAAACAATACTCAAGTCATCTTGGTTAATTTATACCTCGATGCTTGTATTAATTTTCTATATCAAAAATCATGAAAGTAGTACTCAGGTCATCATTGGTGCTAACATACCCTTTGATGCTTGTACTAACTTTCAACATATCCAAAGGCTCGATGATGAAAATCATGTGTAGTATGAAATGAGAAAAAAGAGAATGATTCGTTACTACATTCTAGGACTGCATGATTCATTAAGGTTTGCATTTTAAAGGTTGTCTAAAGTAGATTTTTGAAGGATGGTAAGAATTTCATATATCTTCTCAAAACAACAATTGAGTAAATTTGGACATTTGTGGCATCTTACATTCCATTATCATTCATTACATTCCATTATCAGTCATTCATTTAGGTTATCATTATTATTGCATTTGCATACTTGCATCATCATTACATATAATGTGCATGGTCATTATTTCATTCATCTCATTATTATATCATAACATTAACATTTGCATTTGCATTTATTGCACATCTTTTCACACACATATACATTCATAATAAGGTTGCATCCATTTCATTCATTGCACATCATCATTTAGGTTATCATGTTCATTTCTACTACATCATATATCATTATTATCATATTACATCATTATTCATGTCATGTGCATATCATTCTTTAAATATTACATCTTCATAATCATATCATTTATACATTTATCTCATTTCATCATAACTTTCCATTTAAATAACTCATCATTACATCATATAATTTTTCACACCATTTAAATCATTCATCATTACATCATATCATTTTTCACACCATTTAAATCATTCACCATTACATCATATCATTTTTCACACCATTTCAATCATTCAAATAATTACACCTTACATCTTGCATTCATTACATACATCATGAAAGAAAATCATTTAGATTACATCATATCATCATTGCATCATCATACATAAAATAAAACATCATCATTTTATATCATTATTGCATCATCATACACTATATAACATACAAAAATAAAATGCATAAAATCATCCATAACACGTGCATAATCAAATCACCACTACATCTCATAAATCTCATCAAAACAAATGTCCAGAAGTACAAGGATATCAAATGTTTCAAAAAGATATATCAAATACAATGGAATAAATGTGTCAAAATGCTCATCACTGAGGGGCATCAGGGTGTGGAGCATGGCTACTGCTGCCTCCTGAGGTAGTGGGTCTTGATGGATCTCTGCTCCCAAAAGCTCTGATCTCTCATTTGATTGACTGACCTACACTCTTGGTGGCACTCCTACTCTGGTTGTGGGAATGGGTGTGAGACCGAGTACTTGAATGCATGAAGGCAATCCTCCTCTCGAGTGGCACTACCTCAAAATATCTCATCCTATAATACTCAGCCTCCTGAGTAGCCTCCAATCCCTTTGCTATAGCCTCACCAATAGAGGTGCTCTCAACTGATCTGAGAAATCTCTTGACTACACCCTCGGCCTATGTGCATCTCTCTCAAAAGTTGTCTCATTCTGCCATAAGCTAAGCTATCTGTGGGTCAAGAGGTGGTGGCTATGTGACCTGTGCCTCTACTAACTAACTCTGAAGAGTCTGAACCTCTGCTTGTAAAGCATCCATCTGTCCCTATGAAGGAGCCCTGATGGTAATCTGTGGAGCCAAAGTACTTGGCTGATCCAACACTCTTGATGTCCATGGCCTCGTACTGAATGGTACATCAAAGAAAAATATTTGTCTTCCACCACTACAACCACCTCCATCATCCCCACTGTCATCATTGTTGTCATCTAGGCTGCCATCGTCATCTCCCTCATCCCCCTCCTCATCAATATCCATGGATGTTGCATCTTGTACCACTACCTGTGTATGACCCTATGGCTGCCCTACTGCTGCATGTGCCTATGGCTGCCATCGCCCTCCCTGAATAACTAGTCCTCCCATCAATGGGGCAGGCTCCTCCGGGTTGGTGAACCTCAGAAATGGATGGGTATAAAATAAAGTTGCATAATCATCTGTCATCCTTGCATCTATAACCTCTAGATGTATAGCCCACTGATCTGGCTGCAACTCCAAATACTCTGCTCGGGCTGCCTCAATCATCACAATAGGACCCCACTCTAATACATCCTCCTGACACCTGCCAGAATGTTCCACACCTTGTGGCATCATCTGTACTAACCCATATTGCCTCAGGACCCTCATAACCAGAAACTGCTCGATGATAAACGATGTACGCCCAATCAAGTATCTCGATCTGGTAACAAATGGAAGCTCTATATCATCTACCTCCCATGGATCACAATCAAGATATGGTCTCTAGATGATTGTATCCAAATCATCTAGCACGTGCCGCCAGTACTCTAACTTTCCCAACCTTGGCTAGACAAGGGGACCTGTGTATGCATAAACATATGAGAACCCAAGAGGACGATCTCTCTGGATGATGGGCCGAGTAATTGAAAAGTGCTCCCATGCAAATATCTATAAAAGAGTCACCCCAAAGGAGAGACTCTTCCCACCTGTGTACATGACCTGATGAAGATCATGGTATAAATGGGAAAGCATGCAGGACCCCCATGCATATCTAGTACGATGGAGAAGCATGTCCTCCAAAATCCTACCCCATCCAACTAATAGTCCCTTTGCCCTACGATCAGGACAAAGGAAACCATCGATCATACCTGCTAAAACCAAAGGCAATGGGGCATATCCCTCCACCATCTCCTTCTAGGGAATCTCATATCCAGAGATATGAGGATCTTGGAAGACCCGTCTCAGTGCATCCATCCTCCGATCTCCTTGTGATCATAGATCACAAGCTCACCAACTACAGGAATACCCAGAATCCTATATGCGTCCTTTGGCGTCACAATAATCTCTCCTGTTAGAAAATGGAAAGTGTTATGCTCGCTATGCCATCTCTTGGCCAACACAGTCAATAGTGCCCTGTTGACCCGATACTATGGGATCCACAATAGGGGACTCAATCCACACTGGTATATGATCTCTAAGTCATCATGGGACAACTGCAGAACCATCTCCCAGGTGTGAGGAAATCTCTCTCTGATATGGAGGAGGTTAAATTTCTCCTTTACAACATCATCAAGCAATCATGCAGGTCAATCAACAAGGAATCTTTAATCAAATCAGTACATCAAGCAAATTCATCAATCAAATCAAATCTCATTTGTTTTTTCAATCACGAAAGCAAATTTATCTATCATTTCTACTATTTTTTTCATATCGCATGGAAACAAATTTAATACTCAATTGCCTCAACAACTATTCTATTTGTCTTTCAATCACGAAAGAAAATAAAATCAAATTTGTTTGTCTTTCAAGAAGGAAAGCAAATCTATCATATTTACTATTTGTTCTTCAATCACGAAGACAAATTTATCAAATCAAGCTACTCTGTCCTTGATGTTATTTAAAAGCACAAATTCAGTTGGCTAATCTAGCAACAATCATCAAGTACATATCATTTTTTCTTCAAAAATTGAAAATTGGCAAAATCCATGGATGTGCCAAAATAGTCAATCAATGCGCCAAAAGATGGATGCACAACTTTAATCTATGGATGCGCTGGAATAGAGCTGCAATGCGCAACTCTGTCTATGCACGGTTCTATCTAGTTGATGCGCTAAAACAAACCATCTATGCATGACTTTTTCTATGCGCTATTCTATCAAATGGATGCGCTAATCTATCTCATTAATGCACATATATACTCTATGCGCTATCTAGCATCCTATGCTGACAATTTTCATGGATGCACTACTTCACTTGTCCTATGTGCCATTCTAGCCTATGCGTTAATCGATGTACCTATGCGTGACTATTTTGCACCTATGCGCTACTTTGTATGCATTGTTTTATCTAACCTATGCACTAAACTAAGGCTCGCATGTGCCAAAATACTATCCTATGAGCTAAAATGGAAATTCGAAAAATCGTAAAAATCATAAAAATTAAAAAAAAGCATTTAAAAATAAATTCTAAATTTGAAAAAGAGGACTTGAACCACTTACTAGAGGTCCGTACGCAGCTGGTCTCTGATGATGGTGGCCTCACTCGAATCTATGGTGCTCAAAATGGATCGGCATTGCAAGTTTTTATCTCAGAGCTCTCAAAATTACCAAAGGTTACTGTTCAAATGACAATGACTTTTCACTTTTTCCACCTTTTTTAAGGGGGTAAAAATGAAAAATTATTAGTATTTTTAGTATGCAAAGTGCTATTTCGAGAGCTAAAATGCCAAATTTCTCCGAAAATCATCTAAATTCTTTCAAAAATACGATTTATCTCTTGAGGGGGCATATAGCATTAGTAAATTTCTAAATTCAGGGGCAAAATTCTTTGAATCTATGCATAAAACACATCACTTCAAAGAGGGGAAAAATGTACAAATCTAAAAATGGTCACGGTTATTCAAACCTGTTAATGAATTAAATACAAATTACTTAATTAATATTCTAAAGTCATCTACATATAAATAAATTTAATTATTTATTTATATTGTTCATTTTTCCAATTCTTCTAGTTTAATTAAATAAATAAGTTTATTTAATTATTGATATCTTTCTCTTAATTAATTAAATAGATGTCACAATTTATTTATATTAGTTATCACAAGTTTAAATTTCAAAATTTAAATGATATTCTTCATTCCACATTTAGTTAAATATTCTAAATATTTAATTAGAGACTTTCCTAATCTCACACTTAATTAAATATTGTAAAATATTTAATTACTTATCTTTTTCATTTCTCACACATAATTAAAATAGTAATTATTTAAATTATGGAAACTTCTATTTGCACATGTCACATGTAATTAAATAAATTTATTTGTTTAATTAACAATTATCCTCAAACTTCAACCAAATTTCATAAATGAAAGATAAATGCCATGTTTGTTTCCATTTTTGAATGAGGATGGTTTTGTAGGTTGAAAACATTCTTCCACTTTCTTCTCAACCTTCCACCCTTCTCTCAACCTCTTGATCTCACACCATTCATCTTGACAAGTTTGAATTTCAACCGTCGATCTCCACCAACTGGATTCTTGCCTTCGAAAATCTATAAATACAGCCTCTTGGTAAGTAGATTTCATCCTAGATTTCATGCGTAGTTACTATAGTTGCATTCAAATCAGCATATCAACATTCCAACATAATAACATCATTAGAATTTCAAGTTCATAGCTTAAATCAATAGAAATACACATGCATTTTCAATCAATCTCATTCTCCTAAGCTGTCATTTCAACAAACTGCTGCTTAAACAACTGAGAGCCAACAACTTTAATCAAATCCTTGGAGATAGAGGATAATGGGAAGAATTTGAAGAAGCTTATTTTGTTTAGAGTGCATTTATGTTTTCTAGATTAGTTTCTTTCAATATAATGTCTTATTGGTGTGTTAGTTTACTATTTAATTAATCCACATACTTTAAGAACACACATAAACAATTGTGGAGGACACTCCCATGGTTGATCAAGAGCCTTTCGTCCCTTTGTAACCTTTGGATTTTGGTTCAAAGAGTCAAAGAAACCGCCTTGCATGTGAGCGTAAGTGCTAGTGACAAGCTCTTCTACCTAAGCAAGCCTCCTTACAAAAGAAAGAAGAGGAGATGACCACTCTTGTATTAGGACCTCCCGTTGTGTTTTCCGTATCTCTTTCGACTTCCGCTAAGAGCACACATGCACCTGGAAAGGTGCAGGTGTTCATGTTTCCTTCCATGGAGCCACCTTTGTTGACATTTGTTCTAGATGTCTCACCTATCTTGAAGCCTGTAGATATGGCTAACACTTTAGTTGTATCTATTGTGGTTATTTCCTCCTCTCCCTCCGCCCTTCTTTCTTCGTCTATAGGAAGTTTTCCTCCTCTAACAAAGAAGAAGGTAGAGAGTGGTCCCACCAGCAACAGAGGGTGTAGGAGGATCCCACCTTCTCCGAAAGGTGGTCCTGTGTTGACTTGTTCTATCCTAGTAAATAAACCAGTCCCAACCTACCCTAAGTTTTTCACCACTCTTGAGTCTCTTGGCGAGCTTAGAGGTGAACGTCAGGTGCAAAAATCTTCGTCTGTCGAACTAAAACATGGCACTCCCATTAAATGCATGTTTAACTTGGTGGATGAAGTTTTGAACTTGTCAACGATCTTCACAAATTCGTTGACCTTAGACCCACAATAGCAGAGCAATAGAGACCTCACAAGTCCCTCTACCTTAGCCCTTGTTGCGGGAGGATCATAAGCTCCTCCCCTTACCATTACACCACTACAGGCTCGTCATCCTTTCCCCTATGATGATCTAGAGGGGGAAGCTAATGACCTCTTGGTTGACTAGTGTTAGGGGGAGACCCTCTTCTTGATCTGAAGATTAGATGTGTGTGTGTGTGTGTTGTGATGTGTTTCCCCCATAATAATGTTATGTGTACCTAGATGACCCTCGTCACCCCTATTGGTGCTTGGATACATGCGTGAAATTTGTTTTGTAAACCTTCCTCTATGTGTATCATCATTCTTGCATGTTTGTGATTGACTTTCAAAAAATTGGGGATGATGCAAAGTGTTGGAAGCATTTAGCCTTCCTTCCATGTTGACTCAATTTTTTATTTTTACTTTGTCTTCCGTGCATTCTTCCTGATCTGGTTGGGGATTGATGATCTTTCACTTTGCACTGCAGTTACCTATAAACACAGGCAGATTTAACCCCACGAAACCAAATCCCTCTTATATTTTTCTTTCCTTTTATCTTTCTCTCTTCTTTGCTTGAGTTGTCCCTCTCATGTGTGACAATGCCACTTCTAAATCACTTGGTCTTTAGAAAACAAATTCATTGCCAATGAATCTTATCTTAAGACCCTCCACACATTTCTTTATTAGAATTGAACTCTCAACTTGAAACCCTAATTGAACATGCTTCCTTCATCACAGGTTTGTAAATAAAGGAGTTGGACATCTTCCTCCAAAGCGGGAACACCTTTGATCTTCCCCTCACGTGGGGGCATATCCTTCCTTTCAAATTTCTTGATGAAATGAACATTTTTCGAAAGGATTCCTTGATGATAAATCAATTTGAGAAAGAATACATTAGCTTTTGGATAGTGTGTCCCTTGAGTTGACCCCTTTCTTTTCACATCAGGTTCCCAAGGGAGCCCTTCGAAAGCCTTGACCTCTTCACATCTAGTCCAGGGGTAACCTGACTAGACTGACTTCATATCCTTGTGTCTAGCTTGGGGGCAACCCAGCTAGACTTTACCTTCCAAGCAACATGTCCCTTGAGTGGACCCCTCTTGCTTTTGAAGGGTTCCTGAGGGAGCCCTTTGAAATTATTCCAACTTAGTGATGGTCTGTGTGACCGTCCATTCACTGGCCTGTGCGGTCGCCTCCTAATGTGTTCTATCTGCGGGTAAACATGTCGTTGTTTATGACTCTGTAGAGGTCCCCTTTGCTCGGTTTCCCTCATGTGAGAGTTCTTGGGGGATAAATTTCCTTGTAGATCTATGGATCTGTAAGGTGCTCTTCCTGGTTTCCTTCATGTGAGATTTGTTGAAGGATACATCCATTGCAGGATCATGAACCTATAAGGTACCTTCTTTCTTTAGCTTCATAGTTCTATGGAGCTATGAATTCCTTTGCTTGTCCTACACTTTCGGGTTCATGATACCATTGTCTGCTTCATCATTAGTTCAAGTATACATCTCTAACCTTACTACTTCTTCAAACTACTTTACTGAAGCAATCATTAGTACTCGTGCTCGCTAAAGTGGGGGAAAAATGTATAGGAGTGAATTTTCACCCCTAACTCAAATTCCTCTTTCACCCCTTTCCACTTAATAAAACCAAAGGTGGAGGCTTAATTCCACATAGGCCCTCTATTCACATCACACTTGGTACCTTTTTTGAGTTTCGGTGGAGGCATTTCTATTAGGGACGCTTGTGCGGCACACAATCGTCCACTTGACATGTTTACATCCCTGGAAGATTCTTGTAGCTAGAGTCTATAGAGACATTACACTTCCTATTGGAAGTCGAAGTGTAACACCTCTCTTTGGTTGGCCGACCTGAATATGGTCATTTTCTTCCATTGATTCTTCATATTCTCCATTTCTTGATCCATTTTCAAGTTAGTTGATCTATAGACCATCTCTTCACACTTTGAGCATCCATCCACAAGCTTTGTAGCAATATTTAACACTCCATAACAACAATCTATCACTTCATTACTTCAATAGAACAAGCATAGCAAAAATCTATTGCAGTAGAGGCTTGAGTTCCTCTCATCTTTCTCCTCCACTAGCCTTGAGCACTTTGGACGGAGGTGGTAAGATCCTCTTATCTTCTCTATTTTTTGGTTGAGTACGCACATACTGTTTTGTAGTGTTTTTTGGTGTACTTTGCTTGTATTCCTTCTTTATTGCTTTATTTCTATATCATTGTAAAATTGGTTGTCCGTGTATGTGGAAACACCAAAATGGGGGTCTAACTGAGGTGGACCCCTAAATAGCCCCCACCATTTTCCCTCTTTTTTGTGTGTAGGTGGAGAGATCTTGGAGAAAGCTGGCGAAAAGGTTATTATGTGAAATCATCTTCGTCAACCTTACATTAATCTACTTTCTTTATCACGTTCATCCTTACATTATGTATTTCTTAATCTCATTTTGCACCTTTAAAAATGATTAACTAGGTTGTTAGTACATCTTTGAGAGGTTAGTCTTGTCTCCCTGGTTTTCTAGTCGTATGGATGCTAGCATGCCTGAGAGATTCCAGTGCACCGCATTGTCATCCCAGAACCGCGCTTTTGTCCTCTGATAGAAAGCTATCTAAGACACATAGTCGACCCTAAAAAATGACTCGCCTAGTCTCCTTTCAACATTTGGGTTTTCAGAGTGTTTGATGAACCCCATAGTTCTCATCATTCTCATCCTTCATATCCTAACATCCTTTCAAACTAAGGTAAGTTAGGGAAGCCATACTGCTCTCGGCCTTTCGTGACTTGGGGCCTTGCAGTGGTTGGTTCCACTCTCTTACAAAAACTAATGAATAAATACACACTACCAATGGATAGAAATCAATGAATAAAAATGACTAAATAAGTGACCAGTTAACATGAATCAATGAATGAATTAATGATAAAATATACCAGTGAATAAAAAAATGACTGAATAAGTGACCGGTTTAAAACATTCAATGAGTAAATTAGTGACTAAATTACACATTTCCAAATCAATCAAACTAATAACTACATCAACGACTAAATCAATCAATCAAATTACTAAATTAATTAGCAAGTCGATCAATCGAGCGACTAAATTAATGACCAAATCGATCAACTAAATGACTAAAAATGGTTAAGTCATTAATTCGATCAAGTTATAAATTATTGGAAATAAACTATTACTAGTCACACGAACATGTTAAGTCATTTATAAGTAGTTTTTAGTATTTTTTTCACTCACATATTCTTGTTTCTATACTAGTGTTTGGCTCTTCTTACATCACAAATTCTGAACTTAACTTAAAAAAAAAATCCCCTAGCCTTTTATAGAAATAAGAAATAGGTAGGATAAGATAAATACATCAGAGGAAATCTAAGGGAGGAATCTCATCAAGGCACATGGAATATAGTGATTGGTAAGAGAATTGCAAACAAAGTCAACATAAGTCAACCTCCATCTGCACATTGAAGTCCTTCAGGTTTTTAATCTTTTATTATCACTAGGATAATAACTTGAATCATGATAGTGTGTAGGAACCTTCCCATTCATTCATAATGATCAATTCATCATCATATTCCTACATGTATGTTCCGCCTCAGGTTTTCTACTCTCGAGAATGAGCTTCCTCAGAGGTTGGCACTTTCCATCACCAAATGTGAATTACCGGGATTTTGGTATTTCAGTGGATTCAAACCCCTCTGCATATTCCTTGAAGTACGCAACCTAATCTAGCTATGACTCTATCCGTGATTCAAAATTGCTTGACCATCCATACCTGAACTATGCATCATAATTTGCTTCTCTTGCAATCATAAATTCTAACTATTATATCCCTTTAAAAGAAATATTTATAAAAAAATAAATCTCATGTAAATAAAACCATTATTCATTTGTTATCATGCAAGTGCACCATAAATAACACACTTTCAAGAAACACAAATTCTTGCATAAAAATCCTCTTATGCCAGATCACTAGACCATCTGAACTTGTAAATAAGCTTTAAAATTTAAAACTTTGTTTTGCATTGTTACTCGGTACCCGATATTTAGCTTTACCCATTATTTTCTCAGACTTCAATTTTACCGGAACTTCCATCTTTACCGGACCTCAACTATCAAACTGGAATGCTCTGCTTAACACTTGCATTACCTTTTACACCTCTAACATTCCCAGTTTCTGGTACCCAGTACCCGTAACACTTGAATTACAAAGTAATCTCTTGTTTTTAAGATTTATCTTTTCTTTTCACTTTCGGTGATCTTCCAAACTATCCAACACCTGCCATATGCATTAGTTTTCACTTGGGGTCCCAAAGCCTTAGAGTCTTGGGGCATGTTGTGAGACCACACAACAAGTCCCACCTAGATCATTTTGGCACCGAACTGGTTTTCACACATTTCTAAGGACATTTAGTTTTTGGTCCCATACATTATGCCTTATGGGACTCATTTTCCACCTTGGGCGAATGAGTCTTGTGTGGCCCAAAATCAAAATCAATTCAAATTTCTGACAATATTTTATTCTCCTAGATCTGATGTCGGCTTGTAGTGTTGTAATTTCGGGAATTTTTGCATAATTGAGTATAAATATAAGTTTCTTTCACTTATTTTCTTCCTAACATCCTAACAAGAAATCAAGTGACCTAGAATTTTCAAGAGATCATTGAACATTCACAAGAGAATTCAAGGGTATTCAAGGGAAAATTATCAAGCATTTTAGAGCAACATTCAAGTGTCAATCATCATGTCAATGATTCCATATATCATGTTTGTCATTGTGCTAACATTTTTGATGTAGAGTTTATGATTCAAGAAAGTGTTTCAAGAAGGATCAACATCATTCAAGCAAGATTCAAGAACTAAATCCATTGCAACCATTTCAAGCCTAGTTGTAGCACCTTATTTCTAGGGTTTAGTGAGTTGCAACATTGTATTTTTTTCATTCATCATTCCCCATTCTTAATTACTTTCATTTCAAGGTTTAATTACCAACAAGGGGTTTGAACAAGGCAAACCCCTATCCAATAACCCCCTCAAAAAATTTCCCTCTCTCTTTTGTGTGATTTGTAGGTCTAGGTTGCATCTTTTCTAAGGAGCAAGATTGGAGAAAATTTTTCAAGCATTCAAATTTGTCAGCAAGCCTTGAAGAACATTGGAGATCACCTACAAATTGCAAATCAGAGATTCAGATCCAAAATCCAATCAGGAAGAGCAGAGAAGAGAAATAAGAGTAGAATCATCTTTTGAAGGTACAAAAAATCCCAACTGGACCGATTCACCACTTCTAGAAAATGAGTCCTAGTTCCAATACAATTTTCAAGATTTTATAGATCTAGATACCCTTTTGGCAGAAACATGTTCTTGCACAGGTTCCCAGAAATAGGACTGATTCTCCTAGCTGGGCGAATGAGTTCCAGCCAGCCTTGAAAGAAAAATTTCCAGTGATTCAGACCTCCATTCAGCCTTCTCCAGTTTCCCAGGTGCACACTTTCTATTTTACAGTTTTCTCTTACATTGCACTCATTTTTCTAGGCCATTTAGTGTTAGTTTGCATTCAATTAGGGTTTTTCATTTCATCTTGCATTTCATTGTCTTTTCCAAGTATAAAATTGGTGGTGAACCCCTCATTAGATTATATTCAATTCCTAGGATAAAGCCCTATTGCAAGATCTCTTTCTCTTTTGCATTGAGATCTCTAGGGTTATCCTTGAGTGGAATCACCTTAGAAGTGGGTGTGATAGCACTTAATCACCTTGGATGTGCATTTAAGTTATTTCCTATCATAAAGGAAAAATCAAAGATCCCCCTTTCTATAGAGTTGACTCACCTCAAGGTTGAAAGTGAACTATACCCTTCTGAGAGATCTCCTTTTTCATAATGAAAATAAAATAAAATTAGGTGTCTTAGATCTATATTCCATTTTGGTCATTCATAATTCACCCATCATCTATTTTTTTCATTTCAAATCCAAAGAAGTTAGTCTTTGGAGTCACTAAAGGTAAGCTACAAGGGCATATATTATCAAAGTAGGGAATCATAATAGATCTAGAAAGGGTTAAGGCAATCTTGTAGTTGAGTCTACCTTCTAATATGACTGGGGTCAAATATTTCTTTGGACAAGTCATTTTTTTGAGGAAATTTGTGCTTGACTTCTCATAAATCACCAAACACATAGTGGATATGATGAAATAAAATAAGAGTTTTAAGTGGAATGAATTTGGTAAGCAAGTCTTCAAGAAGATTAAAGAATAAATTGCCCATGTGCTAGTATTGGTACATCCTGATTTCAATAAAGATTTCATTATCTATTGTTATGCTTTTGAACATAAAATGTCTACCATTCTCTTGCACATCAATGATCAAAACATCCAAGCACCAATATCTTTCATGCGTGTACCTTTGAAGAAGCATGAACTTAATTACTCTCAAATTGAAAAACATGCATTCATGGTGGTTAAAGTAGTCAAATAGTTTCATTTCTACATTCTATATGTTGATTCAATTGTCTATGTACTAGATCCTACTATCAAAAGTGTACTCACTCAACAAGATATTGATTGCAATAGAAGAGGAGGGTGGATAGATAAGTTGCAAGAGTATGATATAGACATCAAGCCCACCAAGCTAGTTAGAGGAAGGGGTCTATGTAAGTTTATGGCTCAAAATCAACCTTATGAAGGAGAAGATCTCTCAATGGTACTACTAGTAAGTCTTCAAGATGAATGGTTTTCAAACGTTGCACATTATCTTACATACGATGAATGTACAAAAAAATTTTCTCCCAAGTAGAAGAGAAACCTTAAGCTGGAAGTAGATAAATATGTTATCTAGGAAGAAACTTTGTAAAAAAGGGATTAGATGGTACCTTTTTGAAATGTGTATAGATAATAAAAACTAGCGTAAGAGATTGTTAGAAACATTTCACAATGAGGCTTGTGGTGGAAATTTTCATCTTCCATGGCTAGTTTTAAAATCTTAAGGAATTTCTATTATTTTCTTAGAATTCTCAAGTCCATGGGTAAACTCACAAAAGTGGTTTACAATTAGAGTGAGGAAGGAAAAGTTCCAAAAAATGACCCCATTAAAAAAAAAATGGTTTTCGGGGGTTCGAACGAACTCTAGGTTCAAGCGAACCCATTAAATATGGGAGCCCGCATTTTCTCATTGTGGAAAGGGGGTTCAAGAAAACCCTTGGGGGTTTGCTCAAACCCCTTAGGTTAGCTAAAACCCCCTTTTTCCCACCTTCCCACTCTCTGGCAAAAAAAAACTCTAGATTTTTTCCCTTTGAAGCAAATGTTGAGGATGAAAATGGAGGAGACTTCATAGACCCAAATGGATGATGGTAGTCCTTGGAACGAGCTATCCAATGAATATAATTTTAATATATTTTGGTTTTATTATGTATTTGTTTTTTTAGTTTTATTAAATATAGGTTTTTCACCAAAAATCAAGCTCTTTGTTCTGCACATGTGGAAAAATAGCAGATTATCAATTTTTGTTTTGAAAAATATTAGTGCACCAGATATTGAAGTCCTTGATCCAACAAAAATTAAATTAAATTTTGATACATACAAAACAAGTTACGTTGTATAGGATCTGCCTATGTTTGAATTGTAATTGGTTTGACTTCGAAACTTGATTAAGGAAAAAATATTCAATAAGACACTATGAGACCAATTGGAAGCACTAGATATCATAGTTACAAATCTAAATTCAATAAAAAAAAGAATTTTATCCTTGATGGAAAAAAGGTTATGTTGTATACAGTGAGTGTCACTCCTTAAAAATGTTGTTTACTGAAAAAACTAGTTTTCGAAGGAGATGGAAAAAGAACTCCAAAAATTTTGAAAAAAAATATTTAGAATCTACAAAAAAAATGTCACAAATTTGTAGTTTGCATCATCTTCAAATTCCTCACAGTTTAGCTGCTATATGTGCCCGAAAGTGAAGATTCAATTAGAAAAATATATTTCAGTGTCCAGTTTGGCCAAAAATTGTAAAATAGCATTGTGGGATAACCCCCATACATATTACAGGGTGGTGAACAGTGAAAAGTGCAAACAGTTCACATGGAGACCTCAACTAGCAACTTTACTATTGAGGTTGATGTGATAGATGAGCCTTTTCAATAGTGGGGGTTGGATTTTATTGGACCAATCAGTCCTCAATCTAGTTTTGGGTATAACAACATTCTTATTGCTATAAACTACTTTACCAAGTGGGTGGAGGCTATCCCTATTAAGCAAACAACTTCAAAGCTAGTTCATGATTTCATTAAAGAAAATATTTTAGTAAGATTCAAAGTGCCCACAAATTAGTTATTGATAATGCTACCAGCTTCTCATCTAGTGAGATATCTCTTTTGTGTTGTGAACACAGAATCTCCATATCTCACTTTGCAAATTATTATCCCCAAGGGAATGGGTAGGATAAATCCAACAATAAAAATCTTATTAATATTATGAAGAAATTGGTGGATTTTCATCTGAAAATTTGGCATAAGAAACTTTTCAAAGAATTGTGGACATATAGGATAAATCTTGAGAAATCCATAGGTATGTCTCCTTTCAAGTTGGTGAATGGTATAGGAATTCATTTACACCTTCCACTAGAGTTGTCTACAAACAAACTACAAAATGCAATAGAGGATCAAGAATTCTAAGGTTCTCTAAAAGAAGGATTATGTATCTCTCTAAGACTGAAGATTAAACAGATGAAATGGTGGACACGATCACAGTTCACCAAGCTAAAGTCAAGAAATGTTTTCAGAAGAAGGCCAAATCGAAGAAATTCATGATTAGAGATTTGGTGTTATTGTGGGATAAAAGGAGAGACTATAAGGGCAGATAAAATAAGTTTGAATTTCTATGGAAAGGCCCATTTAAGGTGATTCAAGAGTGAGACCCAAATACTTTCAAGTTGTCCTACCTTTATGATACCCCATTGCCTATTCCTTAAAATGGGTAAGATCTCAAATTATATCAAATGTGAGTTTCCATGTAAATTTATCTTGTAAATATTTAGTTTAGGAGTTTTTGTCACAATTTAGGTGTGTTTTCCTTCTTTTGGTTGTCTAAGAGTTCTTCGTCTGTATTTTTCCATGAATGTTGACTCTACTGCCCAATGGATAAAGCATTTGTCTACTTCACTAGTTTCTAGGTTCTTTGCTTTGTATTATTTAGTCATTGTTCCTAGCCAATTGTTACCATCATTTTTGTCCCCTTATAAAAAAACATGTTTAGTTACTCTAAATTTTGGCTAAATAAGAAGTTGTCGGTATTTCTCATGGTTTTCAAAAAAAAATCAGCCCTTGCTAGGTTATCACAACCTCACTTTCATCTGATCTATTGAAAATTTTATCCTTTGAAGTTAGTCTTTTATAATTTTAGAAACTTTTGTCAGAGCTTGAAGTATTTGTCTCAACTTTTGACAGTTATGATAAGTCAAAGTTAAAGTTATCTTAGAGTTTCAAGTAGAAGTTTTGAAACCTATGTCAACCATCAACGGGGTTGTCAAAAACTTGTTTTTCTTTTGATGGCAAAGGATTTGTTCCAAGAAGTGATGCGAATAAGATTACATTAAAGACAAAGAATTTCAAAACTTTATAATGGTTGTGAAACCTCTGTCGGTCCCTGACGAGGTTGTGAAAACTACTCATTCTATTGAAAATCCCTTCTTAGCCATTCCTTTTCAAATATTAAAAAAAATGGTTGAGATAAAAGAAAGATGTGAAAGGTTACATGTGACAACCTTGGTAAAGGGGGTATTCACTACTCATCAACTTAGCCATCAATTGGGGAGGGTTTTAAAGTTATTTGAGCTATTGAGGAAGCACATTTTGACTATGACAAGCTAAGAAAATATCGAAGTGGAGCAAAGGAAAAAATTCTAGCAACTTTTGATTCTTGGAGCTTGGAATTCTCTTGAAAGGTATTGTTTTCCTACCTAATTAGGTTACAATTTGCTGGAATTTTACTCTAGAGTGGAGAACTATATGTATATAAGTTTCCCCTTTTAGGCTACGTACATATCATAGGGTTTTAGTTGCAATGAATTTTAATTATCAAGGTTATATGAATATGTTTTTGGCTTGACCAACATAATGCCGAAAATTGGGGTACCAAGCTAGGGCATGTGAGTTTTGAATGAATTTTGGGATAGAATTGGAAAGCCTAATCCTCCACCCATTACACAAAGGTTAATTAAGAGCGGATTAATACAAGCCATTGCCTTGCTAGTGGCAATAAAATATCCATATTTGATAGTGGAATGTATACAAAATTATGACACTGAGACACGAGAGGTTAGGACCAATGACAATAGATTGGTGGTGAAAATTAAAAGAGATACTTTTTCTTTGATGTCTACAAATCCTAGAGAGAGAAATATTTGATATTTGATTTTACTTTATCACAAACTAATTTTTCAGAAAAGAAAGGCTCATATAGGAACATGATTACTAGAGAATGGATCACAACACCTAAGAGGGGTAAATCCCAATTACTCAAGAACCTTCACATGAAGAATTTCGTAAATGAGATTCTGATATAATTGTACTCCTGCATAAGCTAAGGGGAAATGAAAAGGCTCATGAATTCAAAGAATGGGAACGTATTTATTTGTTTAGATTGTACTTGGATGAACACAATTCTTGGATTGGGTACAACTTATCGGTGATCAAATACGCCACATGATCATCCATTTTTCATTTAATACATCCTTTTATATGTCATCATACTTGATTTATGCGATTGCTAATACAATACCTTGGCCAATATTGAGACGAAGTCTAAATCCACATGATGAAGTCCCAATTTCTTATTATTATGATAAGTTACAATTGGGGAAAATTTATCATCACCACAAGAGAATTACTAATACCTTTACCATGAGAGTAACTTGTGAAATATAGGGAGATATTGGTTTAAGGCTTAATTTTAAAGCCATACAACTAATCAACACTTTTTGGAGCCATTTCAAAAAATTCTAGAGGCTCTCATATACTAGGGTTGGAGGATTTAATGATGCTCCACTAAAAATTAGTGTGTGGAACACAAGTTTGTTCTAATAGAAGTCTATACGTAGGTTGCATAAGTGAATAAGAGATTTCAGGAAAATAAAATGGTTGAAATTCATTTTCCTATTGCACTTGGCCATTTCTCTTGCAATTCCATGTTAGATGCACTCAAAATTGAGAGGGATCTAGTTATGTATATTATGTATATTCTACAATTTTATGATTTTAGATTTCCTTTTGATAGCAAAGCCTTTGTGAAGAAAAAATTGCAGTTCGGTCCTAGATTTTATCATATTTCCAATCTAGAAGATTATTAAGTTGATTGTGGTGATGAGTACGAAGTAAGGAGAAGGAGTTGAATGAGATTTTCCCTGAGAGAGATAAGGGTATTCAAACTAAATTGGTATATCCATGTCATTGAAGATGATGAATTATATTTGGTGGATCCCATCTATATAAAGCATTTTTCCGTTCATCCTATTGTGTCTATATATTGGATCATCAAATATATTGAAACCATTGAGGAAAACATTGCAATCCTCTTAAGGAGAAAAAAATAGTGGGTTTCTAGGAAAAATGCAGAAATGCAACCTCCTTCTTGACCAAGTCCCAAAGCACCCAGCCTTAGAGAGAGAGTAGCCAACCTCCCATAACTTCAGGAACATGAAATTATAATCACTTCAAGTGTCATTGGAGAGTCTTGAGGTGGTGGGGATGATGAACCACTGAAGGGAAGTTTTCCAGAGAAGACATACGACCCTCCTCAGCGGGATAAAGATGAAGAATTGACTAAAGGGGAAGAAGAAAAAATCTATTTTTCTAGCTCTCTATTTCATGCACGTGCATATTCTTCCTCTCCCAAATATTCTTTGATCAAATAGGAACATGTATCTCTTAGGGTCGATCCTACCCCACTTTCTTCTCTAGAGCGTGATCAATCTACTACTCTTCAATTGAGGACATTATTTGGCTCCTCTAGTTCTAAATATTTTGCCAATCCTACTACCTCCTCTTAGCTTAAATAAAATTATCAAAGAAAAGAAAGATGGTTCATGTGAATCTTCTAGAGAAACATCTTATAGGTCAATTAATCCAAATGACTTTTAAGACTAAAAAAATGAAGAATAAATCTAGGTTATTAGAGGATGAAAGTATAGGAAATATTTGTGTGGAGGTTTCTCACCCTTCAGTGTGAAAATAAGTTAACCAAGCAACTGCAGGTGATTTAAATTTCACTAGGGTAGGGTATGTGCAGGATTGAATCATGGAAAAAATAGGCGCTTAATTGGCGATGAAAATTCAAAAAATTAGAGTTAGGCAACTTGACATAAAAATTTGAATAAGTTATCTATATTATTTCAAAAATATGTAAGAATAGAATATGTAGAAAATTAAATGTAGTTTCTAAACTAGGGTATGTGAAGGATCATCATAGAAAAAACAGGCCCTTAAGTGGCGATGAAAATTCAGAAAATCAGAGTTAGGCAACTTGACGTAAAAATTTGAATAAGTTATCTATATTATTTCAAAAATATGTAAGAATAGAATCTATAGCAAATTGAATGTAGTTTCTAAACTACTAGGTTTATTAAAAAAAAAATCTATTTGGTGAAAATTTGAAATTTCAATGCAGTAGTACTTAAATTTCAGGGAAAAAATATGAAGTGTGTGTCTATGATTCATAGTTTTTTGTAATAGTTTTCCAAGTAAATAATTAATTATGAATTTTTTACTACAACTTTTAAAAAATATAAAAAATCATATGTCTGACCACCTTAACTTGGTCAAAACTTCATGAAATTCAATTTTTCGTTTTTAAATGCTATAATATGTGAAGCATAGAATGTGACACACATTTTGTATTAAAAAAATGTGACACCATTTGAAAGTTATAGATGTTTTTCAATCAACCTATCAATCAAGACTTTAGTCGTAATTCAAATAGAAAATGAATAATAATTATTTATTAAATTAAAATTAAAGCATAATTTATATCGGTGGAAAGATGAGAATCTCCTTTAAAAACCCTTTTCGTTTCATCAATTTTGGGTAAAAAAAAATCGTCAGCCACATGGGCCATCATATCACTTACATAATGCCATGTTTTGGCCCATCATGATCCTACACATACCCACTACTAGGTTTATTTAAAAAAAAAAATCTATTTGGTGAAAATTTGAAATTTCACTGCATTAGTACTTAAATTTTAGGGAAAAAAACAAGAAGTAGGTGTCTATCTAACCATCCTAACCACAATAAAATGATAAAAAAAAAATTATAAGATTTTTTATATATAAGTAGAGGACTCATGTCTCGATGTGATGCATATTTTTTTATAATTTTTTTCCAAGTAAATAATTAATTATGAATTTTTTATTACAACTTTTAAAAAATATAAAAACTCGTATGTTTGACCACCTTAACTTGGCCAAAAATTCATGAAATTCATTTTTTTAAAATCCTATGGTATGTGAAGCATAGAATGTGACACATGTTTTGGATTGAAAAAATGTGATACCGTTTGAAAGCTATAGATTTTTTTCAATCAACCTATCAATCTGGAATTTAGTCGTAATTCAAATAGAAAATGAATAATAAGTATTTATTAAATTCAAAGTAAAGCACAATTTATATCAGTGCAAAGTTGAGAATATCCTTTAAAAACCCTTTTTGTTTCATCAATTTTGCGTAAAACAAATTCGTCAGCCACATGGGCCATCATACCACTTACATATCACCACTTTTTGGCCCATCATGATCCTGCACATACCCACTAAACCTAGGGCCATCTACAAGGGATGGAGATATGCATAATTTTTAGATAATAACAACCATATTGGTAGAATGGACTGCCAAAGACAAGACATGAATAGATGAATTGAAAAGACAAGTTAGAGTCTTGATCGAGTGTTTGAAGTATGTCTTTGATATTGCATTGCAAACTATCACTCATGTTGAAGTTGCATTTGATCCAACATCAACAGTCAGGAAAGAGGTGGTAAGTAAGATACCAAATTGCAAGATATTTGGCAAAGCTATACATGAATGGACTAAAGATATATTGAATAAAAGGAAATTAATTCATCTTAGATATGCAAAGGGTGTACCAGAATGCATATACTTTGAAGACAAAGGTAGAAAAGGATATTTCCTCAGCTAAAAGAAAAGAGATAGTTTGGACAAACATCTTGTGTGAACTTAGGGGAAAGATGAATTTGGGACCTGAGAAATTAGCTAGTTAACATATCCTTTTGAATGTTCCTGACAACTGTTGTGTGATGTGGAAAAATAATGTCAAATGGAAACTCTATGTGGCTAATTAAATCTTACAGGAGTTTGGTAAAGTATTAATGGAGTACAATGAAATCAATGAGGAGGTTCGCAAGAATATCTTAGGGCTTGGTCTATAGTTTATGAGAGAAGAGGGTAGTGGTGTGTTGCAAGTATGAATGTGTTTGGTGGTGTGTTCATTAATGTTTTCATTGATGTCAAAATAGTTCAGGTTGTTGCATATGGTATTTGTATAATTGAGATACTGTAGAAGTGCTTAGAGTACATGGAGCTATATTTATGAAGTGGGAGTTGTGTTTTTGCCAAGTTCTTTTGAGAAAAAATAAGAAATAATGAAGGTAGTATTGAAGTATGATCTAAGTGTGCTTCGATATTGTGCTCTACATTTCTCCAGTGTTGATCCTATGCCTGTTCGGATTTGTAAGTGTGTTCATGACCTTCAATGGATAATATATCATGAGTTTTAGCTTATGGATCGATGGAGAGTAAAAGATATGTTCATCAGTGTGTGAATTGGTTTGGCAGAACTTTTTGTTTGTAGAATGGGAGAATTTTTTTGGCTTCGCAGTCTTTTGATATTTGGTCTCAAATCTTACGGATTTGGGAGATGACTCTTCTTGATGGTTTCCGTGTTCTGAAAATCTTTCTTGTGATTTGGCACTCCGAAAGACCTGCTCCAGAGCTCCTACGTTTTGTTGGTTGGTCTGGTTGGACTATTGAAGAGTCCTCTGTGAATGAAGTCTATTGTATTTGCTATGGATGTAACTGAAGTGTTCTCAGAGATGGAAATATGTTTGGTGAAGCATGTTCAATGATCCACATGTGATAATTTTGTTGGAGATGTGCGTACTTCCAAGATCATTGGTGTTTTTATTAGGTTTGGTCGACCTAGTGTCTACACATTACATTAAGTTGTTGCATCAATTTGAGGAAGCATGTGTTTGATCCAATATGTTGTTTGGGTCCTAAATTAAATATGTAATGGGTCCTCTCTCATTCTTATACATCATGGGAATATTGAGTAGCTAACCTAGTTTGAATTTGTAAATGAAATTTCTTAGCCGACCTTGGAAAATGTTTCTAGGGTTGAAGATGGTATAAAATCAAATAGAGTTGTAGCGAATTTTTTATCCATCCATCATTCGATTCGAGCAAGAGAAGTGTGCAAACAAGTGCAAAAAGTAGAGTGTTTATGAGAAAATTGAGGCAACAATACTTTATTGTGTTAGATTCCTGAAAGCAATGAGCTGATGGTATCTACAATCTTCTAATCAAGTTGCGAAGTGTGTGGAACCCTTATGGTGGATCTTTAATTATCTCTTTTCATTTTCTGTAGGCAGTGAGCCTCTTTCTAGACAGTGAGCCCTTAAGGTAGTGAGCCCTTAATCTAGGTAGTGAGCCTTTGTATCTGGGTAGTGAGCCCTCTGGCAGTGAGCCTCTATATCTGGTATTGCATTACTACTATATTGTGAGTTAATCCTCACTGTGGTTTTTCCCTCATTGGGATTTCTAGGTAAATCTTGTGTCTCTGATGTTTTTTTTTTTATTTTCATTTCATGTTCACATTTAATAATAGATTAAGGTTAAAGTGGAATTGATTAAGTTTAAGATAGGATTTGTTACAATTGATTCACCCCCCCTCTTAGTTGTCTTGTTCATTTCAAACATGGTGATCAAGATGTGAAAGTTTTGAAGGAGAATTTTAAAAAGATGATTGATGGTATCACTGGTACTCAACCTTTCAATGTTGAAATCCTTAGAATATTTAATGAGTTTGATTTGGTCTTATTTCAATCAGTTGAGCTTTCAATTTCTTATGAAAGAAGGTTCGAAGCGGGATGGGATAACAAATTAGTTTGGAAACTGAGTTTGAAATATCACCATTCCTCAACATAAGGAGATGCCAAGTGTCATAATGGATTTCCAATAATTTTGAAAGAGGATTTCCACATCTACAGTCTAGTCAATCAAGAAACCTACCAATGAAGTGCCACCTTCATGACTTTTCAATTGCTTTCTTTATTTAAGAGTTATTAAAAAATACTTGTATTTTTGGGAAGTTATACTTAAAAGAAACAATTATGAATCCACTTATATAGATGTAATTAAGACAAAGAACTCTCTCTTAGCAATTGTAGAACTTGATATTTAAATTTCAATATAGCATACATGATTTGGAACCTCTATACATCTATGTGTGTTTAGCTTTTGTGAAGATAAATTGAATATCTTAAATATGTGTGTTTAATCTATTCTCTCCGAGTTATATTATTCCTTTTTAAATGTGTGGCTATTTTCTCTTCATGATTGGTTTCACTCCTAGGTTGTATTAAATTAAAAGTAAGTCACTTCTATGATACGTTGTACCTACTGTTCTTTGTATTAGAGGTTGTGTTTTTTTCTAATTTCATTGCATCTGGTATCGAAAAGTTTTCTAATAGTGGGTTTATTTACCTTTACTTCTTTCAGGTTAAAAGCTTATAGATATTTTACTTTAAAAGTTTTTTTGGGATTTTATTAAAAATATAAGAGAGAGCTATACCTCTATAAAATTCATAGGTTGGTCATTTCTCATAAGGAACGATTATCTCAAGCTTTTGGAGACAATTGCATCTTTTCAGGTAAAGATTCAAAAATAATATCTCAAGGTGCCAATATGTTATCCAATAAACAACAAATTATTAGATTTGGTTCTATCTAGCCTTCCCTCCTTGAATTGTATGATTAGATTTCAAAACGTTGGCTTCCTATTTTGGAGGCTAGGATGGAAATTTACCCTACATATGCCAAGGGATTTTTGTGGTGTCTTTTGATTCTTTTAAGTATAAGGATGCTATTTTAGAGGAAAGAGTCATGATTTGGGGTCACCATTTTTTTTGGTTTGGCCCTTAGATTGCTTTCAATCTTATGGCTAAGTGTATAGATGTTTTATCAACTTCGGTTAGATTTCTTAATCTACCCTTTAAATTCTGGTGTAAACCAAAATTTGAGGCTATCAAGAATTATTTTAGTCACTTTATAGAGGTTAAAACTACCACTTCAAACTTTTCTTGCACCTCCTTCACCCACATTTTGGTGGATATTGACTTTACAAAGGGTCTCCTTGGAGAAATCATTTTTCAAGTTGTGGATCAACCTTAGACCCAAACTATCAATCATAAGGCTATCCCTTTTCATTTTAGAAATTGTTTTACCATAGGAAATTTGGCCTCAAATTTCTCTTATGGGTGATCCAACAATAATGGTTTACAATTTTTGGCCAAACTGGACACTGAAATTATTATTTTTAACTAAATCTTCACATTCGGGCACCTATAGCGGCTAAACTGTGAGGAAATTAAAGATGATGCAAACTAGAGTCTCATCACATTTTGTCTGTAGATTCTAAAATTATTTTTTTCAAAACATTTGGGATCAAATTGCGCTTATTTTTCCATCTCCCATGAAAACTAGTTTTTTTTTCTTTCAGAAAATAGAATTTTTAAAAAGTGACGCACATTGTATAATGTATAATTTTTTTTCCATGAAGGATAAAATTCTAATTCTTTCGAATTTAGATTTGTAACTCCGATATTTAGTGCTTCCACTTGGTTAGATAGTTTTTTATTGAATATTTTTTCTTTAATCAAGTTTCAAAGTCAAACCAATTACAATTTAGACATAGCACGACTGTATAACATGTAACATTTTTTGTATATATCGAAATTCAATTTTTTTTTGGTTGGATCAAGGACTTCAATATCTGGTGCACTCATATTTTTCAATTTTTTTTTTGATAATCTGCTATTTTTCCACATGTGCAGAACAAAGACCTTCATTTTTCGGTGAAAAACCTATATTTAATAAATAATAAAAAAAAAAACATAATAAAATCAAAACATATAAAAATTATATTCATTGGATATCTCGTTCTAAGGACTACCTGATTCTAGTTGGTTTTGTGAAGTCTCCACCATTTTCATGTTCAAAACGAGCTTTGAAGTGAAAAAAAATAGGTTTTTTTGTGTCTGAGGGGGAGAATGAGGGATAACCACCTCACATAATACATTTTTATTTGGTTTTTGGGTGGGAAACTAGGGAATGGGTTCGCTGGAACCAGTAGGTTCATACGAACCCCCAAAATCACATTTTTTGGCATGGGATCATCTTTTGTGAGTTTTCCTTCCTCATTGGAATTGTAAACCACTATTGTGGCTTCACCCTTATGTTATGTGTATGTCTTCCTCTCCTACATGGTGGTGGAATTTTCTCCTCACCACCTTACAATATCTTCTTAAGAGTTCTAATTTTGATGCAAAGGCTTCAAACCATTCTATTCATATTTCAATGATTCTAACCACTATAGTTATTTATATTATGTTTGTGTTGGAGCCTCTGGTGTTGTCAAATATTGGTGGGGGAGGTTCCTATGTTTCTAACGTGTTAGTTATACTATCCAATTTTGTTACACTTAAGCTTCCGTCAATTTTGACACAACAATTGTGTGGTCTTGCTAAGGTTCTTCAGTGTTCAACTTCTTTGTCTAGGCGTTCTCCCCACCCAACACCCATGGTTGAGTTAGTTGTGGAGGTTTCCTCTCCTCTTATCCTTTATTTGATAACTAGGTTGATATTGTTTCATGGACTATTATTCCAAGGAGGAAGAAAGATCTTCACAATTGTGTATCTCACACACACACAAGGGTAAAGGATGTGTGGTTGTCTTCAATTAGGTTTGGCATTGTTTAGGTTCACTCTTTTATTTGTTCTTTCTTAGTTAGTCTAGCTACTATTGTGTTTCCTCTATATATTTTGTGTGTTTTATCTCAGATTGTGGAACTCATTTCAAGTTCCTTGGGCTATTTTGGTGTCATTATGTTGTGTTTGTTCTTCCATTGTAACAAGTTTCAAGGCCCCCTCAAAATGTATTATTTAAAATAAATATGTGAAATTCAAGTACTTCAAGTTGATATGATAATATATGTTTTCCTTTTTCTATATAGAAGTGTGATACATTATTTAACTTTCACTAATAAATATTAATGAATTCACTATAAAGATATATATCTAATACTATTTATTTCCAATTTTTAAAAACATAACTATTTTTTAAAATATAAATTCTTTTTACAATTTAAAACTTAAATTTCTTATCAATAAATATTTTATTTAGTAATTCAATAACCATTCATATGATGAAAAATTAAGAATTAAAATGTGCATTAATCCATGCTTAGTGTAGAAAATCATATACTAAATTTCTCTTTTTCCTCGTCGAGCTATTCTTATAGTAGTGATTCAAGCTACAACCTTCCCATCGATTTAATATTAAAATTCATAAATATTTATATATTTATATTGAATTCTTGAGTGGTAATAATAATAAATGTAATTAATAAAGGGATAGTGAAAGTTTTTTTATAAAAAATTCAAATGAATCTTTAGGTTTTATGTTTTTATGCAAATTATTATTGTTATATTCTTATAGAAATAATTATTCTAGATGGTGACTTTTAAAAAAAAAATTGATTATAAGCAATTAAGTTTAGAATAAGAATAGTATCCTATAAAACAATTAATTTAAATTAAAATTTCAAAAAAATGTGTTAGAAATAAGGTGATGGTCACAAATTTCTTTAATTTTTTTATAATTTGTAGAGAAATGTTAACAAATTATTTAGACTATAATTTAAAATTATTATTGATTGGAAGACAAAATTTTAAAAAAAAAATATAACATAGAGATGCGTAGAAATATGAAAAGTTTCACTTAATAAAACAAGACAATAAAGACTCAAGATATTATAAACGATAAGAAAAATATATACTTACCTTAAGCAATTTAAATTTTAAAATATAATAAATTAATGAAAAGATTATAAAAAAATTAAATATACATATACTTACCCTTTACTTAAAGAATTTAACTATTTACTGAAAGAACATAATGCCAAAAACCATTTACAAAAAACTTAAATCGGATCTAAAAGTTAATATATAATGTAAAATTATTACAAGAAGGAAGACTTTGAATTAGAGGAATTTTTGTAAATGAGGCTTTTACTTGGTATGTTAAATACTATTTATAATTGTCATAAAATTCATTTTATTATAAGTTCTTTTTTCTAATTTGAGAATAAACAAAATATAATAAATCATTTTTGGTTGTGAGATAGGAAAAAATACATGTAGAACTCAAATATATAATATTTGTGATATCACAATTGCATGATTTTTTTGTAATGCATGACATTATTAAAAATATCAAGAAGCCTAGATACATTTGATTCCTAAAATCATAAACGTATTAGTATTGTTTCATAATTTATTTGTAAGAAATTTTAGACTAAGAACCAAGATATGATATAATTTATTTCTAAAAAATTTTAGACTAAGAACCAAGATATGATTTGTTATGCTGTTAGTATATAAGAACTATCTAGTTTTCAAATCCATGAAATGATGTGCTCACTAATAAAAGGGGAGATCATTCAAATTATGTTGATGTATTAGATATCTACAAGTTTCTTCATTTAGAGATGTTTTGGTTCAAGTTTAAGTAGAAAGACATTGAATTTCCCTTTTTCTAGTCTCAATACATATACAATAAATTTATTTTAAACATGTAAATATATATAATTTCAATTCCATTTAAGGTTAGAAATATTTAATTAAAAAAATAGTATTAAAAAGTTGAGAATATTTTTATCTATTATAGAAGTAAATGTATTTTAATTATTCCTTCAAATTGACAATTAAAGAATTAATAATTTTATCTATTTACACATATCAATTTCATAATTTTATTTTATCATTATAAAATAAAGATTGTAATAAATAATAAACCAAGTGTGGTAGTCATAAAATCCATTCAATTTAAAGAAGAAATTAAATCCAAAATATTGATGATGTCAATTTCTATGTATAACCTAGTAGTATCCATAAAAGTATTAAATAAAAAAATATACTCATTTTTCTAGAAGCTTAATGGATTGTTGAAACCTTATAGTTTTGTATGTTCTCTTTCACATGGTGCGTAAATTATGAAGGAATCTTGAATTGGAATTGATATCTTTATTTTAGTAGACAATGATAACATTGACTTCTTTGCAATGACATGGTATTTGAATTTTTTTATGTTAGTCTATGCATGAACTGTTATATGCCTATGGGTAGTGATTAGTTTATAAGATGTTTCTATGGTTGCTGAATTTTGAGATCCCACTACATTATATAGAAGCTTTTTCATTGAAATATTTTTGTGAGTACATTTATCTATATTGGTGGTCACATTAATTCTTATGAGGACCAACAATGTATCATTATTCATGATGAAATTTTTAATAAAAATGTAATGTTGTAAAATTGCACCCCTTGCAATTTCACTTCCATTTTTGCATCCATTTTAGTGTCCACTCTCCCTTAGCATTTGTGTAGGCTCATTTTAGCCCCTGCATCAACCTTTCCCCCCTCTCAGGATGCTCGAGATCCTTTTTCAACAACTACCTTTGTGCATCAACTTCACGTCAAACCTTGTGCTTTTCTTGTTTTTGTTGTTTTGTAGCGTGATTTTTCTGGACACTAGTGTCGCGTGGACATTTGTGTTCCTTGCTACTATTTCACAACATTTTGATGCTCAAATAGTTATTTTTTGGGCGCCTTACCACTTGCCTCCTCATTTTATCAGTGGTAACAGCCTAAGACACCTTGTAACGGCATGGGAACCTTCTTTTCCCTCCTCTTTTCTCTTTTAAATCTATCCTTTCAATTCTATTGTTCTCTCTGGGTCTATTCTCTTTGGCTCTCTGATTTCTTTCTTCTCTTTCTCTTGCACTCTTTCTTGTATAACTCTCTACAAATTGTTACAACAACACTCTCACATTCTTATGTAATGTTGTTAACAACTCTCTTGGCTCTGACAACTCTCTCTCTCTCTCTCTCTCTCTATCTCTCTCTCTCTCTCCTTGGCTTCCTCAAGACTGGTAGGTGATATCTCTCTTGTCTTTTGTCTTTGAGAATCTTGGGATCTCTAACGTCCCTTGTCTATGCATTTTACTATCTCATCTATCTATCTATTTTAGTGTCTTTTATTCTATCTAACTATTTATCTATTTGGCTATCCGTAGAGGTGGGAACATCAAAATGGGGGTTTGACTATGTCAAGCCACTAAACAACCCCAAGAATTCTTCTTGGTCTTATGTGTGTAGTTATTGAAGATATTTCTTTGCTAGAGGCTTCATTGCTTGGGTTGTCATAAGTATTCTCTTTCTCTCCTCTCACTTTATCATTTACATTTTACTTAGTTTACTTTACTTTATTTCAATTTTGTTATTCTCTATTACTTTCTCGAATTCCAAAAGTTCTTAGAAGTCAGGGTAGAAGTAGTCACTTTGTGTTTTCTATGACATTCTTGATTTTTCAGTCCGTACAAGATGCCGGAAACTCATCAGTTTGTCCTGAAATCCTCCATGACCTATTCATTCCGATTTTAGATCTCTCATCACTTGAGCATTATTCCTTATTAGATAATATAAGGTAGCTTAGGGTAGTTCATTCCTTGGGACTCTTTTGGTAACCAAGAGACTCATGAGCAGTGAATCCTCCTTCTCTACAGAAAAATAAAATTTCACACTATAGTATTGATATTTAAAAATATAATATTTTCTTATGATTTTGAATCCTTTGCCACACTTTGTGATTTCTAAAGGGTGGATTATGCCCATTAAAAAGTATATAGATTTAATTGGGTTTTTTAACTTTGAGCACGTCAAATTTGTAAGGGGTCTTTTTAAAGAAATTGGAATGCATAAATTTTTATATATTATAAGGGATGTATTTAAACAAGATATGGTTTGATAAAAGGTGTTTTATTTTTAGAAGATTTTTTTTAATTCTTGAATTGTTTGATATTTGAAAATATTTATTATTAAAAATTACATATAAACTCATTCAAATAGTAGTATATTGTATATTTTTTATAAAAATATATTAGTTAATCTATTTTTGGGTAATATATAATGTTCATTCTTAAATAATTGAGAAATTTAATATGAATTAAACATCACAACCATAGTAGATTAAAAAAAACATACACACAGTAAATGAAATAGATATTACATGGTTTGTCAATATGGTTACATCCACAAGAAAGGCAGACACAAGATCTTTATTTTAGAACAACAAAAAAACAAATTCTTCATCTTACATATTATAATTTATAATCCCCAATATATAGAAGTGATGTGGGAATAGCTGAAGAGAAGAAGCAGAATGTAAAAAAACAAAGCCTGTTGGACTTCACATACGTAACAATCTCCCACTTGAAGTTCAAACCATGTTGCAACTTGGAGATGTCACCTGACTTTCTAGGCTTATTGTCAAAATTTCACCAAACCAAGAGAAGCTCTGCAAAAATCTAACTTCTCTTTCAGAACAACATTCGTAAGTGCATCAATAGGATTGATGGTGGTATGAATCTTCTGCGAGTTCAACTTGCCTTGTTCAAGAAAACTTCAGATAAAACTATATTGAAGCTCGACATGCTTTGTTTGATTGTGAAATGTTGTATTTTTTGCTAGATGTATAGTGTTGTTGCTGTCACTATACAAAGTGAATTTCTTTTGTTTGATTCCCAACTTAGCTAAAAACTACTACAACCATAACATCTCCTTAGCTCCTTCAATGATAGCATTGTATTATGCTTCCATGGTGAAAAGAACTACTACTTTTTGCAATCTAGAAACCCAACTGATCCTTGCCCCTGTAAAAGTGAATACATATCTATTGGTTGATTGTCATTTTTCTAAGCCATTGACCATGTTAGAGTCAAACAAACTTTGTAGTTGTGCATCTTTATCTCCAAATCTCAAAACACATGATCAAAAGTTCCCTTCAAATATCTCAAAATCCATTTTATAACTTTCTGATGATTTTTACCCAAATTTCTCATGTACTTGCTAACTACTCCCACTACATGTGCAATGTTGGGTCTTGTGTAGACCAATGCATACATGAGACTCCCAATAGAAAATGAATAAGTAACTCATTCCATTATCTCTTTTTCTTATTGTTTCTTAGGACACATCTCAACTAAAAGCTTGAAGTGACTAACAAGAGATGTGCTAACAGGCTTAGCATTTTTTATGCCAAATGTTCCCAAAAGCTTTTCAATATATTTTTCTAAGTACAATTTCAACTCTCTTTTGTGCCTATTCCTAATGATAGTCATTCCAAGAATTTTTTTAGCATTCCCTAAATTCTACATACAAAATTTGTTAGCCAATTATTGTTTCAAATTGCTAACAATTGTCATGCTAGTTCCAGTCACTAGCATATCATCACCATACAACAATAGAAAAATAAATTTAACCATTTTCTATAACTTTGTAATAGACACAATGATCAGTTTCACATCTAGTGAAATTTTTCTCAGCCATTAAAGAGTCAAATTTTAAATACCATTGTCAAGGAGCTTTCTTCAGCCCATACAAATTACGATTAAAATTTCAAACTAGATCCTCATTACCTCTTTTTTCAAAGCCTTCAAGTTGCTACATATATAAATCCTCATCCAAATCATCATGGAGAAATGTTGTCTTGACATCAAGATGCTCCAATTCAAGGCTAATCCCAACACTAGCCAAATGAAAGTCATTTTCACTAATGATGATTTTTTTTTTGAAAAATCTACACCCTTTTGCTGATCAGAACCTTTCACCACCAATCTAGACAAGTGTACCTCTTCTTCCCACCATCTTCTTCCTTCAGCCTGTATACCCTCCTATTTTTCAAAGCTTTTCGGTGAGGTGTAGGAGGGACCAAATCACATGTGTGGTTAGCCATAAAGGAACCCATCTCATCTTTCATTAGCTTCCATCCAGTGTTTTCATTTTTTGTCATTGCACGCTTCCTCGAAAGTGGCAGGTTCAGCTTGTTCTAAAATTAATATTTTTTTGAATATAATCTTTACAGTTTGATGGAGGTTTGCGCTCCTTGGTAGATCTATGAACTCGAGGAAGAGATTCATGTGAGTTTACTTGTGGCAGAGTATGTGAGAGGGGCGACCCATTTACATTAATGGGCGATATAATAGAGTTTAATTGGAAGTATGCATTGGGTAGTAGAAATAAATTTGGTCGCTCATGTGTTTGGAATGATAGGTTGTGTGATGGTTGTTGTGCGGGATTATTATTTCCCGCAACTCATGGTATCCTTGATGATCCCTATGAAGAGGATGAAGAATCAACAGGGGGCGACATAGGAGAAACAACCCATGACATATGTGAAGACCCCTGCAATGAAATAGGAAGGTCATTTAAGGGCGACACACACCCTTCATCACATGGCGGAAGGGTAATAGTGTTTGGCTACAACATATGTGAGCTAGGCACAGGGTATAGAGGAGTATGGGGCAAAAGAGTATGAGAGTTGGGTTGTAATGTGCCATGTGAAGTATCCTGTGGCTGTTGTGATCTATAATGTTTTGAGTTTACCACATCACTACCATCTAAGATTTCATTCAATGGTATAAACCATTTCGAAGATATCCCTGTTCTTGTAGACCAAACATAATTTTCTCATTGAAGATTACATCACAACTTTGTGTAACCTGTTTGGAAGCCGGATCCCATAACTGATAACCAAATTTTTCATCTTCATATCCAACAAAAATACACCTTTTTAACTTTGCATCCAACTTCATTCTTTTCTCTTGTGGAATGTGAACTATGCTCCACACCAACACCCATAGGTGATCTAAGAAATTCACTTTTCCACCCACTCCTCAAGAATTTCAAAATCCAACCGAAAAGATATATTCTGATTGATTAAATATATTATTATTTTGACAGCCTCTGCCCAAAATTCTTTTCTCCAAAAATATATTACATACTCAATTATTTGTACATATCTACATCAAATTTACATTGACTTAAATTTAGAATAATGGAGCTTTAAGAAACATTAGTATTTAATTTATTTTCCCTGCTCTACATAACAGCTAGTTTTCTTGGCATTTCATTCTATACAGTCATAAAGCAATCAAATTTATCACCTTCAAATTCTCGTAAAGCCCTGGTCTGTGATCATAGCGGATGAATTATAGAACATGATGAATTAGATTCTGGTTCAATTACCCGCTTCACCATCGTCTCCCACAAATCTATCTCATCTCCTACTTTTCTAGGATCATAAATTACAATTTTAGGTAATCACTTATTTCTTACGAATCTGATCTGCTACCTTTAGTCTTGACTCTTAATTAACATTTATAAATTTTTGTTCAGATGGAACAGAATGCGCAGGAGATTGGTTATCCTTGTGCAGGCTAGCTGTAGGATTCAACAAAGAAAATGTGGAGATGATTGCGTGCTTGCTCCCTATTTCCCACCAAATGATCCTCTCAAGTTTTTACTTGTACACAAATTATTTGGAACAAGTAAGATTGTCAAAACCCTAAAGGTATGAAACAAATGCTTTCTAAGATTTTGTAAATCGTTGCCCTTTGTTTATGTAGCAAGTTAGAGAATGCAAGTTAGACAATGCATGATCCAATCTACGGCTGCGCTGGTGCAGTTCGTCGACTGCAAAACCAAGTAGTAGATCTGCAATCTTAACTGGCAACCACACAAGCAGATCTCCTCAATGCACAGGTTAATCTTTTGTCTCTCGCGACTGGATATTATAATACAATTGTCCCCGCAACAAAAGCTAAATCAGGACCACTTTTATGACTAAAAATCTTGCTGTAACATGTGAGATTTATCAGTCAAATAGAAATTTGGCACAGCCGTCATACGTTCTGCTTTTATCTGCCATATTGTAGAAGTAGAGGCATAGAGAACAAACAACAAATAAAAACTAAGACAAGATTTTTCACACAGAAATATAATAGATTGTATTAAATTCAAAAAACTTCTTTTTTATACAGAGCAGCCACTGTTGCAAATTTGCTTCTTCTGAGCAATTCAATATTACATATTTTTCTATCTTAAACATTTTTGTTGCCCCTCCCCATATACATTCGCCTTCTACCACGAATATATTCAACATCACATCATGCCACAAAAAACTACACGGCAGCCAGATAAATATATCATAATTACAGTAATAAAAGCAAATTCATTATGCCAGCCAAAACAAGTCCGATCGGATAAAAAACATAATAAACAAAAGTCTTATAGACATAAATAATCATCCTTAAAGCTAAGCTGACTGCCAACGCATCAACCACAAATTGCCGCCGTAAAAAACATGCATACCGCGCTACCGCGCATAAGGAGAGACCAGCCTACGGTATTGCGGGGTACTGACCAACTGCAAAGGGCACCGTACAGGACCGCGGTATCACGGTGAAGGAAAGATCAAACCGCCCAACCGTGAGGAATTATGGAGAGATTGCGGTGACCGCGGTAACAACATCGACATGGTCAACAGACGGAAAACTCTCGGAGCAAACAACCACACCGCACCACCGCAGGCAGTTAGAGACGAAACCATGGGACAATGGTAACACCGCTCTTGCAGTTAACCACACAACCGCAGACTGTTGGCGGTTAGGTCATGGTAACGTGGGAGAGAAGGAACGATGCCACCGCATCACTGTTGACGGTGAAGAGCAAGACCATGGTAACGCGGGGGACGCCGGGACAGATAACCGTGAACCTGCGGGGAGGAGAGAGAAAGGTCTTGGTAGCTCGGTGGTCACCGCCAAACCGTGAGCAGAAAGAAAGTTGGCACAGGGGCATGGTAGAAACTGGAGAGATTCACGGGAGTTGGGAGAAATTCCAACTCTCCCGCTTGAGCACAACTCCTGCAACATTATCCCCAGACAGTTCCAAACAAAATCCCTCGTTCTAACTCAAAAAGAAAGCATTCCGCTTCTCTGTCCAGCTAAAACCAAAAATGAACTCCCCCTTAAGTGTATCATCTGTAGACTTCAATTTTCCATGTGGAACAGCTTCTTGTGCCGATTCTTTGTCAGCCTCTTTCGATGATGCTTACGATCTCTTCAGGATCATTTGACCATTTGCTGCCACTACAAATTTTTATTTATGATTGCATGTAAGTCTTCAAACTTAATGTTTTCAACTGCAATTTTTTTATTCTTATCCACAATCTGCAACTTTTTGACAGAACCTTCTTCATGGTTATAATTTTTGAACTCTGGATTGTTTGATAGTCTTAAATCTCCTTGAATCTTCTTGTTGACTAAGCTGGATGCAAATTTTTAATCTTTTCAAATCATTTTGATATCTTCCTTTCAAGTAATTGAACTTCCTGACTTGTCAATCAAACAATTTCATTTCCACTAGCAAAGCACTTGTGTCTTCATGCAGAAAACCCCTTTTTTTTTAAAAACTCATTTTTAATCTGCCCTCTTCACAAATTTCTATCAACTGTCTTCTGGCAATAACATACAAGTCTTCTAACATGATTTATAAACATTTTATCATTTCTGGATTTACTAAATTTTACATAGCAGCACAACATCAACATTCTTTTGAATTTGGCCATTCAGATCTGTGGCACTTAACCCACTCTTTGGGCAATCAATCAAATCTTCACACAACACTTTAATCATTATTTTCTCAACAACAATCCTTTTCTTGACAGCTTCATCAGTTGTTGATGGCTTACACAAACAATATCTAGGTCTTCAATATTAACACCCTGTGATCTCTATTTTTCAAGTCTGCAACGCCTCTTTTCTTAGCCAGCTTGCAAGACAACTCTAATCAACCTTGTCTCCTTGAATTTGGACATATCTGAATCAACATTTTCCACCGACATTTTTTTTTCAACCGCAAAAATTAACTTTCTCTCTTTTCCTCTAATAGCTGTGGCTGTGAACTCATTTTTATTCATTCGTCTAATGAGGACTTTTCTCCACGATCAAATTTTATTACCATTTCTTTTCTTGACAGACTTCTCATGCCTACTTTTCAAAGCATCCATAATCATCACCTTAACTAATTCTTTTAATAGTTCCTGCTGTACCTCAATTGAATTTTTTGCAATGGTAGCTTCAGCTACATTTCTGAATTTTTATATCACTTTACACAAGACCCATATATGCTCAAACTTAGAAGTACTTGAGACTTCATCTTGCATAACTTTGTTCATTGATTTCAGCAATGTTTTCTCACTTTACAAGACAGTCATAATTTTCAACATACAAAAATAAAGCCATTCATCTTACCCTTTCTACTGCAATTGCAGTTAAAACATCTTTTGTATCAAATCTTCAAAACATTAACAAGGTACTTTCACAATCTGAAGATGTCTCATTAGACATCAATTTCTTTTCACTCATAACGGTTTCCATTTCTTTTGAACTTTCAAACCTCTCAGAATTTTTATGAACTTTCACATATAAACACTTATATAGTCTTTTGAACATACCAGTTAGCTTGTGCCAACATGAGTCACTAATCCATCCACAGTCCATCTTTATAACTTCTGAACCGGATTCATTCTTTGACACTTTACTCCAACACTTTTCTTCACAATGATTTTTTGAACCACAAAGATTGGAAGGGTGAACATCCCAACACTTCTCCTTGGTGTGTCCTTTTCTATGACAATGTGTACACTCAACAATCTTCATTTCCTTAACAAAATTACCTACACTTGTAGCAGCATTTCCTTTTCCTGAGACATAACCAAGACCTTCAAACTTCGGCCTCATTGTAGCCTCAATTGGCTCTCTCATTCCTTGTTCTTGTTTGCCTAGACCTTGTCCTGTATATCCCATCCTTTTCATGATTTTCAAAATTCTCCTCAAAACAAGCAACATCTTTTGCAAATTTTAACACTTTATCACTGCTAGCCATATTTGCAAATTCATCAACATGTTCATCTTGACACTTTTTATCACTAGCATTTTCAAGAGAAATAAATTTTCCAAATGAAATACACAAATCTGTTGTGTCACATGAGACATCACAAACTGAAAGTTTTCTTTTCACACAATCATTACATGCTAAGATTAATTTATCATTTTCTTCTTTCAATTTTATGAATTCCTTCAGCTGTGAACATTTTCCCTCTTCTACTCTTTTTAAAATCTCTTCCAAATCTTCTTTCTTTTTCTCCATTTCATCAAACAATTTTATTCTTCATTCAAATTCCTCATTTCTTTGCTTTATATTTTCAAAGGACTTCAACCTATCTTCTAGCTCTTCATTTATAGCCTTAACCTTTCTCAGTTATTTCTCAAGATCATCTTTTTCATCTAACAGTAGACACTTTTCTTTCAACATATATTTTATTCTTTCAATAAAACATCCATTGTCCTATTTAACAATACCTAGCTCATCTTTAAGCGCTATTAATTCATCTTCTAAAACATCTTTTGCAGATGGAAAATTTTCATTCTCTTTCTTAACCCTTTTTCCTACTTTCCCCATTTGTAACAGGAAGTTTCAGCTTACCTCTTTTGAACTTGTTCCTGGGATATAGCAACTTCACTGAGCTTTAATCTTCTTCAGCCTCTGTTTTTCACTTATTCTGCAACTGGGTTTGCAACTCTTCGTTTGTTTAGGAAACTGGAGTTCTACACAGTCCTTTTTCTTTAACTCAGCTTCTTATTTTTGACAATTCACAGTAACTAACTTCACAATTCTGAAAGCCACCTTGTAACAACTTCTTCTTGCTTGTAGGATTCTTCACAGCTTCTCTTGTGGCTATAACTTCTTCTCTTTGTTTTAACATACAACTCCTCTGGCTATTCACAATAATTTTTCTTCAAACATTTTAATTCATTCCTCTAAAGTTCTCAAAGGTCTGCAGCCTTCTACTCAACAACCAGTCATAAACATTTGATATTTCCTAACCCCAGACTAGCTTCTGAGACTTTGCAATCATAACAACTATTCTTGACTAAAACACTACATGAATTCCTAGACACTCTATGGCTTTTCCTCAGACGCATAACACATGAACCTCTACTCCCAGTGAGCTTGACCATTCATGGCTCTTCAAATGACTCATAAGGCAACCACAGTATTTTTGTTCCTCTTCAAATCTCTCTCAGGCTGCTTGACCCAACTCTTATTTTAGTGGGAGACCTACACAAATTCTCTTACCTTTACAACATAACTAACTTTCATGAGCAAAAACAACAATCTATTCATGGACCAGTTGACAGGTACACTATGTTCTACACAAGACTCGATAGCTTCATACCACTACAATGGTTTCTCACTTCCTTTATCTAACCTGACTCTTGTATCTCCTTGAAATAGGAGGTTCTACAAAATCATCTATTTGATCAACTACCATACATGTCTGTTAAATTGATAGAAACACATCCTACGGCTTTCTCAATCTAGACATTGACTACTTCACACAGATTCACCATTGGCTCTAATACGACTTTGTAGAAGTAGAGGCATAGAGAACAAACAACAAATAAAACCTAAGACAAGATTTTTCACACAGAAATATAATAGATTGTATTAAATTCAATTTTTTTTTTTTTTTTTTTCACAGAGCAGCCGCTGCTGCAAATTTGCTTCTGAGCAATTTAATATTACATATTTTTCTATCTTAAACATTTATGTTGCCCCTCCCCATATACATTCGCCTTCTACAATGAATATATTCAACATCACATCATGCCACCAAAAACTACATGGCAGCGAGATAAATATATCATAATTACAGTAATAAAAGAAAATTCATTATGCCAGCCAAAACAAGTCTGATTAGATCAAAAACATAATAAACAAAAGTCCTATAGACATAAATAATCATCCTTAAAGGTAAGCTGACTACCAGTGCATCAACCACAAACTGCCGCCATCAAAAACATGCATATCGCGCTACTGCGCATAAGGAGAGACCAGCCTGTGGTACTGTTGGGTACTGCCCAACCGTGAAGGGCACCGTATAGGACCGCGGTATCATGGTGAAGGCAAGAGTAGACCGCCCAATCGAGAGGAATTTTGGAGAGAATGTGGTGACCACGGTAACAACATCGGCACGGTCAACAGATGGCAAACTCTCGGAGCAAACAACCACACCACACCATCGCAGGTAGTTAGAGACAAAACCATGGGACAACGGTAACACCACTCTGGCGGTTAACCACACAACCATGGACTGTTGGTGGTTAGGTCGCGGTAACACAGGAGAGAAGGAACGATGCCACCAAGTCACTACCAATGGTGAAGAGCAATACCAAGGTAACGCAGGAGACACCGGGACAAACAACCGTGAACCCGCAGGGAGGAGAGAGAAAGGTCGCAGTAGCTTGGTGGACACTGCCAAACCGCGAGCAAAAAGAATGTTGGCATGGGGGCGTAGTAGAAACTAGAGAGATTCACGCGAGTTGGGATAAATTCCAACACATATGATCCCAAGACATCTGGCCAGTTTTTAATATGTCTGCATTCCTAATATATCGCCATATATTCTAAAATATTGAATTGATTAGTATATCATTTTGCACAAAATTTCCAAGAAAGGTTTAAAATTGCAGCAGATTTGGTAGCAAATAACATGAATTTGTAAGAAACTTTTCATAAATGTTTTTAATGGATGTCAATGGTGATATGGTGAGATGGTTTAATTTGTTGTGTTGTTATTCTTGTCCTCAAGATTCAAGCTCCATTGAGATGTTATTGTTGAGAATTTATATTGAGGATGAGGTCCCCCTTTTGTGATTTAATTGGTTCATAACTTCAAAGTATTTTTAATCCAAAAACATATTCATTTTGATAACAAAAACATTTAAAACTACCAGGTACTTTTATTGGGTCACGTTTCACTATGGCCACCCAAAAAATAATGGAGTGACTTGAAACATCTTAATGGGTTATATAACTAGTACTTGCATCGAAAGGTGGTGCAAGAGTTATGCCATATAAAATTATATATAAGTTAATATGTTGGAGCGTACAATTTATATGTGCATAGAAGATACATTAATTTAATTTACAATATCGTATTTATAGAATAGTATTTTTTATGTATACAATTTTGAAATACAAACTTTTATTTGTTTTCAGGCTACCATTTCTCTCTTTGAATTTTGTTTGTTTTGCTTCGTGAATTTTGAAATGAGATAGTCTTGTTGTTCCTCTCTGTGTAGTCTTTTAGTTCATTGTTGTGTGGCATTTTTTTGGTTGTTGTTTGATTGCTAGGTTCTTTGTTTTATCTCTTGTCCTAGCAGTGTCTTGTTATTTTGTCATACTTTTGTAAAAGGTTTCGGGTCCCTTCAAAACCCGTTTTCCCCTCCTAATCAAAACAACTTGGAAATTTTCCACCAAGATTGTAATGGAGGTGCAATGGTTATGCCAATTTTAATTCATATAGAATGTCTTATATATTTGAAAGCAGCATTGGGTCAATAGTGAAACCAATAATTTTATAAAAGATCTTACAAAAATGTTTATTGACATGTTAATTTGAGATAATGTCTAAAGTATAAAGAACTATTTTTTAATAGCTATTAGACAAGGGTTCTTAGTGGAGCATAACTATCATCTATCATTCAAAAGTGAACCATTAATAAGTATTTGTTTTTTTCTTTTATGGCTAGAGGTTTGGGTTTTCCTAGGGTTCACTTGTAGAGGTGGTTTTTTCCTAACAGAGTGGCAAGTGTTTATCAAGTGCTACATATAATTTAATTGAATCTAAATATATAAATCAACTCTTTATCTCAATTTGCATTCCATGATAAGCGATAAAAGTTCTCTATAGTAGGGTAGAGGAATTAGATGAAGAAATAAACAAAGATGATTTTGAGCTCTATTCACGTGATGGAAATAGCTTCTTTGAGCACAATATGTTATATGGCCTATTTGAGCTATAATGTTAATTTCCCTAAGAAATAAACAAAGATAAGATTGAGCTCTATTCACATGTTTAAAAAAACTTCTTTGAGCACAATTCATTTTTCTACTCAAAATTTTCAATCACAATGAAAATATCTTTATACCATTGAATTGATGTGTGCCCAATTTATCATATGAAAATTGTAGAAATCAAATCTTTAAAATGAGAATATTGTGAAATTTTATGACATGAAAGAAAATAATAAGAACAAAATATGCAAACAAAATCCACAAAGGGATGCTTCTAAAATGAAGTAAAGTGAAAGTGAGTATCCAATGAAAAGGGGAACATGTTATGTTACATTTCAAGAAATGAATCTAATTTCACTATTTTGCAAAATAGAGGCATATAGGAAGAATAATTCATGGCTCATTTTTATTGACTTATGAGAAGAACAAATTTACATAATGATAAATATATTTTATATTGTGTTAAAGTGAATATGAAGTTAGTGATGCATAGTAAAAAATTAAATCTTTGTATCATGTTATACTTTTTCTCCATCTCCAACTCTTAATCACTTACTTCCCCATAAAACAATTCAATTTAAAATAACCATAGGTCATAATTTAACATAAACCTTAAATTGTATGTAGAATTGGATATGCTCAATTGATAAAGTAGTAGAAATTTTCCAAACAATTGTGGCATTGAAAAATGGAAATACTTCACTTCACAAGTAAATTTTACCAAATAATCGAAAGGATATTCCCAAATAAAAAATAAAACCTCCAAAATATATTTTTTTCGCTCTTATCTAATTCACTAAAGCTTATTGGCTAACCAAAATGAGTTCATTTTCAAGATTAATTTCTTTTTCCTTCACCTTTGTAGCTTTCTCTACCATACTCCATGATAATTCCTCATTACCTTCCACTTGACGAAAGTCACAAAAAATGGTAGGTTGCAAAGAACAAGAGAAATATATCAATAAAGTGGAAGAGTGTAGCAAGGCCTGTCATTTTGATCTAGGCTCCATCCTAATGAAATAAAATTCCCATAATATAAATCATGTAATAGCTAGTTTGAAGCAATACTACCATTTCTAGTAGCCAATTTGTTTAGAAACAAAGGTAACCCAAGCTTGTCATGGTACAATTAAAAAGTTTGATATTGCATGTGAAGCCAAAGAGAAGATAGGGAATCCTATGCTAGAACAAAGTGCAACTCATTTGTAATGGAACAATGTGTAGCCACAACAATTACCATGCCTTTATTTCTTGTTCTAAAATAGGAACATGATGGTTTAGATAATCTCGATTATAAACAACATATAAAAATCAAATTGAAGAATGATGTTACCTAAATAGTATATTCAAATATAAAATCTACTAACATGGTGTGAACATGCCTCAAAATCTTGACACTGTATTATGAAAAGGAAGATGATTACATACTAAAAACTTTAAAATAAGAAATAATTGTGAGACTTGTGTTAGTTTAGTAATGATGCATAAAGTACAAATGAAATATGATGGAGATGTCCACAATCACTTCTTATCCATATTACGTTACAATAACCTTAAAGAAAATAAACCATCTATATAGAATTTTATCTTTCGTGAAAAGTGAGAAATTTGAACTTTTAAAATCATGTTTGAATTCTTCTAAAGTAAGATATGAATAAATTTAATTATTTATTGTGATTTTCCTCTGGATAAGGTATAATTGATCTATGGATTTGTTTTCTTTCTATACAAATGAAATTGAATATGTTGCATAAAGTACAAATGTGCCATGGTAGAGATGTTTGCGATCACTTATGTCTATAACCACTTATATTGTTACAAAGACCTGCAAAGAGAATAAACAATATAAATTTTATATTTGGTGGAAAAGTGGAAATTTTGAATTGAAGATCACATTTGAATTATTCAAAATAAGATATGGATAAGTTTCATTGTTCTTTGGGATGTTTCTTTGGATAAGGTATAATTGGGTTATGTATTTGTTGTGTTTCTAGAAATCAAGTGTGAATATGGTGCATAGAGTACAAATGTGTTATGACAGAGATGTTTGTGACCACTTGTGCCTATATCCACTTATATTTTTACAAAGACCTACAACGAAAATAAAGACTAGAAATTTTATCTGCATTGGAAATGTGAAAAATTTAAATTGAAGATCACATTTGAGTTCTTCGAAATAAGATATGGATAAGTTTCAGTTTTCTTTGGGATGTTGTTGAACATATTCTACAAGAATGAGTTCCATGACATGAAAATTTCTTTAGAAAATTTTTCAAACACTTGGAGTGAATCCTCTAAACTCCCACATGTACCATAAAAATGGTAAGACTCATATGTAAAAATGAATTGAGCACATACAGATTCCCAAAAAAATCACTGAAACCATGACATGTGACTTAACTTAAGATTATCCACAATTGTTCCATTCTATCAACCATACTGATGAGAAAAAATAGATAGAATTTGAAGAAAAAATATTACAAAATCCTACCAAAGTAAAAAATTCATAAGATAGGGAAATTTTTAAACACAAGTTGACATGCTTCAAATCTGCTAAAAAATGTAATAGGCCATACCAAAATTCCTATAACCCCCATTGCATAATTTTTTATTTATGATATTTTACAATTGAAAATAGATAAATAAACCTCCATGATTTTGGCTCCAAAATATTTTAACCCATAGAATAGGAGATTAAAATGGTAAATATAACTTCCACTTAAGTAGCCAAAGTAGAGCTAAAGTAACTTAACAACATATATCTATATATTCTTGTTAGCAAGGTATAGGAAAAAGAGTAAAATCTACCACAACTCACTACAAAGGACTTGCAAAACATGACCCCGAAAAGGAAGATAGACTAAGGGGTACCCTATATGGGTCACATCTCTATAAGAGACTATGTGGTAATATATGTATGTAACAGATGAAAGAGTAGAAATATAGATCAAATATATGCGATAGGATAAGATGAAATAAGATAGGAATAAAGGAAGAGACTATAATACAAAGTAGAGACTAAGGCCTACTATTGTAATGACTATTTGAATACATATAAATAGAGTTATAAGTATCCAATGGATATATGTGGTATGAATGATTTCTATTCTCGTTGAAGCTATATATGAGATGTTGTTAGATATAGATTCTTATCAGACTTACTCTATTCTATCACCGTACCCTCTATGGTATAAAATGACTACATAAGGGACACCAAGGTATAGTTCTTTGGATTTTTATTCCCTAAATCCTCTTGCTAACATCAATTTTATTGTCGGTAGAGAGGACAAAGAAGAAAATATAAAGTAAATGAATAACACATTAGTCATAGAAGAAGATAACAATAACAAAAGGAATTATTTTTGTAGAAACCACACTTAGGTACTACCTCTATGAGAGGGGGTGGGAACTTAAAGGATGACAAATGGAAAGGGTTGAGGAATTTGAAAAGATTCTTGAAAAGATGTAGTTAAAAATTTTAAACTACCCATGGGACACAAGGATTAATGGAAGTCCACATCAATCAAATCCATGATGAAAGGAGATAACAAAAGAAAAGCAGAGATCTTTGAAAGGATTAAGTTGGAAATGGAGATGAATGTGAAAGAAAGAAGGTTGAAACAAACTCAAGAATGACAAAAAGATAATACAAAAGAATGGAAGAAAAAGAAAGAATAAAAGAGAATATGACTTAGAATTAGCAGTATAAAATATAAATAAAGATTATGAGTGCACCATTATGGGTGTTGTCAAAGAAGAAGAATAGACCATTGTGGGCACAATTGGAGAAAGTAGAGAAATGATAGCATACCTAGGTTCTAACATGGAGGAAATAAACCAAATTGTACAAAACATAGAAGGAGAAATTGAAGATTATGGGAACACTAGAAAGGATTTAGACCAATAAGTTGTAATAATCATAACACGACCCCTCACTAGAACATCGAATGCTTATTTAGATTGGAAAAATACTCAATTAAGGATAAATGAGGACTAGTTACTAGTAGGAACCACCTTACAAAATATTTAGAATATAAATTTTTATGTTGATTACTTGGATTAGTTAGTAACGAAGATTGTTATGAGAATAAGAGGAAAAGATGTAGTAGAAAATAAAGAGACAAAAAATAAAACTTGACAACACAAAGTTGTTTTATTTCATTGGATCAATCTACATATATACCCTTAAATGGTACCAAAAAAACAACCCTAACAATGAAAAAGAATAGGAGATAGTGAAATAGTACTTATTAGCCAACTTTGATACTTTAGAATTGCATACAAAAGGAGTCAAAAAACTCTTGGAACTTACACAAAATGTGGATGAAACCATAAATAATTTTGATAAGATATTTTAAAAAATTACTAGGAGACTAGAAGAACCATTAACCAAAGAATATAAGATCGAATGGTTCATCTTTGGAATAATACCGGAAATTAGAATAGTCCTTGATGGGAGTGATTAGTTGAAAAAGGGGAGCTCTACATAGAACATCACTCTTTCTCCAACTAATATTCAATTATGTCCAACCCTAATAGGATTGAATATCAAACTCACAGGGTGAGTCAATGCACAATTAGGAGGGGGTGTTCTTTCAGATTTAAGGGGTTCACCACTAAGCAAATGTTTGGGAAAGACAATGTTTGAAAACACACTATGATATGCAAAACACTTAAAAATGAGCTAATTGAAGCTTACAAATACTAAAAATGAACAACTCCAAGTTAGGGTATTTATACATGGGAAACCTGGAGATGCAAATAGGATTCTGGAAATGCAAATAGATTACTAAAATATGCCTTGGAGGACTAAGAAGCCCTTGCTACCGTCTTAGTCCCATCGCTATTTTTCAGGGCAGTTGTGGAGTATTCAAATGCTGGAAGAGAATCTCAAAGAGTCTCTAAAATATTACACTTGGAGGACTAATAAGCCTTTACTCCCATCTTAGTCCCACTCTGAATTTCTAAAAAGTGTGAATGTGGTCCTGAGCTCCCAGATCTGTAACCTCTGCTCCTCGGATCTCAGGTTCTGAAATAGCTAGATCTGACTTGTAGTTGAGATTCTGTAAAGATGAAAAATTTGCAATGCAAATTTTCAACTTTGACAACTTTTCACTCCAAGTGTTCTTCAAGTCTTCAACCTAGATCTGCAAATACAAATGGACAAGATGGAAAAAATTGTTGATTATTAGTGAATGGGGGTTTGCCTTGGTCAAACCACTTGTTGGTAATTAAACATTGAAATGAAATAGAAATGATGGAGGAAATGGTGAATTAACAACATGCAATGTTACAACTCACCATACCCTTGCAATGGCTAAAAACTTGTGTGCAATGGCTACAATGGACATGGATCTTGAAATGCTTGCTTAAATCAAAACCCTACATCACAAATGTTAGCACAACAAAACACATGATGCAACAACAATATTTTGACATGATGCTTGAAACTTGATGATGGCTCCAATTGCTTGATGAATTACTTTTGAATGCACTTGATCTCATAATTTTTCCTTAGGAATGAATACTCAATTTGCTAGAATAGATGCACTCACAAAATATATGGATTGAAATGAGTGAAGAGGCCTTGTATTTATACGTATTCATGCCTAATATTGTGAAATTACACCACAACAAGCTGACATATGAAATCATTAGTTAAAGGAGGCTAAATCCCACTCGAATTTGAAATTGGACCTCAAAAATAAGCCAAGGAGGACTAAAACGCCCTTGGTGGAATCTTATTTCTAAGGCTTAATTCTTGGGGCACAAACTCCAAAAAGGAACCTAATTGAGAGGTTTCAGAATCATGGTCCCAAGACCGATGGAGGAAAAAGATGCCCTATGTGGCATCTTAGTCCCAATCCACAAATTAGGGACACACAGATAGAAACATTAGATGATCATTTATCTTTTGATTTTTGTTGGGTTTTTCCATAAAAATATATAGTTTATTAGGCTTGTGGATACAAAATAGAACCAATTAAGCCAAAAATAAGCATAAATAAAGCAAGGTGGGCCCAAACAAGTGTGCAAATGTAAGGGTATGCATTTTACTACACTACAAAGAGATATTTATATGCCTACTTGGGACTTGTTACTTTGGAATGCTAGATTGAAAGCCAATCCTAGTGGAAATGAGAAAGAGAAAAGGGGAAAAAGGAAATGGAGAAATTAAAAGTAGGCATAGAACAATTAAGAATCCAACAAGACCTGATGGTGAAGCAAGACTTATTTGCACCAATCTGACCTAACATTTAGTAGACTTATTATGGAAGAGAGGGATACATAAGAAATGAATGTTCGAAGGAAATTGGAGAAAATAAATCTAATGCACTAAGAGTAGACTTGAGGAAATTCCCAAGAAATTAAACTCAATTTACTATGACACTTGTGGAGAGTGGGATGATCATAAAACAAAAGATTGTCCATCACCAATATTTCAAGTAAGAGAAGACCCAACTGTAAAAAACTCTACTGACCACCAAAAATTAGCATATGTAATAGGAATGGAAGAAAGATCTCTCCATCAAGAAAACAATGGATATAAAGTGCCAAAATGGCAAAATAATAGAAACATTAATTCTATTCAAAATTAGCCAAATCTGGACCCATACATTGAAAGAGGCCAATTTGAAGGAGATAGCTCAGTCAAGGCAGAGGAAGGAGGAGATGAAAGGTTGCCACATGCTTCAAATGTGGTAAACCAAGCCACTTTGCGATAGAATGTTGGGGAGATATGAAGAAACTCTATGGATTTTGTGGGAGTACAAAAAATGACATTTAAGTGCGAAAAAGTCCAAACCTATTATAGGAATACAACACCGTGCAGTTGAAAAGTGATGATCTCTAAAATCTAAACTCATCTAGAGGGGCGATATTACTAAGGAAAATAGTGAAAGAGCTCGATGATCAAGACAAAGGATTCCAAAAAGGAATATGAGGACATTCCACCCAATTAAGAGACAACATGCTCATATAATAGAAGAAAGAATGGAAGTTATCACCAAGGAACAAAACCGAGAGAAAACATTATTTTTTGAAAAAGAAGTGAGAATACTTATAGAATTAATCAAAATGTCTAACCAATTCAATCTATTGGACAAACTACAACAATTTTGTAAATATTCGAATAAATAGAATAAAATGCCACAAATTAGAACCATAAACAAAAAATACAGACAATAGAAAACACGACCAATTATGATTACAATAAGTATAGACCAAAAAAAGATGACCAATGTAATTATGGAATTAGGATCTAATATAAACATGCTCCCAAAATGAGTGTGAGAACAAATAGGAAAGCCAAAACTAGAACAAACACCCTAGAATATTAGCCTAGCAAATGGAACAATATTGAAAACCCTAGGAACATGGAAACAAGTAGATGTCAGTGCACGAAAGGGGTAAAAAAAATAGTAGACTCTAAAGTAGTAGCAATAAAAGAGACCTTTCATTCATTCAATTTCCTACTAGGACTCAGGTGATTTGCAAATGTTAATGGAATTATAGACTCTAGAAAGGAGGAGATGTCATTTTTGGATGATCACAAAATAGTTCATATCCCTTGGGAAAAAACTCCAAATGAAGTATATATAGAAGAAGTAAACTTAGAGGAATATAATAAATATGAAAATAATGACCTATACACAATCTCATAGTTAGGTACCAAGTGACACCTTAGAAGACCCTAATTCAAAAGGAGAATAAATTGAAAGCATTACATATAATGTAGATAGTGAGGATGTGTTAGATACCTGGATGCATGAGGAACTGAAACTCCATTCTCAAATAATTACTAGATTTTGTAGGATATTCATGATTAGGAAGGCACTCGAGAATTCTCAACATTCTATCATACTTACAAATAATGAAGCACACAACAACTATGGAAATATAGTAGACACTATAGAATCTATTTCTGAGAGATATCGACATATAAGTCACATTTCACGAGGGATTTTACACATCAAACTACCCAAATACTCAAGATTTTTCAACCTACTATTATTTATCAGACAAATAGAAAAAAAAAATGAAGAAAAATGACTTGATATACTAAACATACACTTTTTTATACTACAACCCAATGGCACAATGGACATAAGAAAAATTTAACACAATGGACAATATTCAAAATCTTAATTAAAATAGGATACCTACCAAAGGAAGGAGAATGTAAGGAAATACCAAACTATATTGGACAAACTTCACTTGAATATCATTTGACCACTTGTATGATCACATGGAAAGCAATAAATGAGTATGATGAATGAATATATATATATATAATTATTCTATTAGAGACTAACACTAGTAGCACAAACTTGGTACATCAGCCAAGAGCGAAGAGGAGAAACAAACAACTAGACAAAGCTAACAAAGGACTTTTACCACACCTTATCTTTTTACAATGAAAACACACATATAGATGCCACATTAATAAAAAAATAAGGAGATAATATTCAAATTGGATGAAACTCATGAATTTGTGGTACCACAAACCTCTACATTACCTCCAAAATCAAAAGGCATTTGGAGATACACTGAATGGCTTGATAAAGAATCTATATTACCAGAGAAAATATGTTATTTGAGGAACAATGATGATTATTATACACACAACTTGGATATAAAAGTCCAAAAAAGTGAAAGAGAATTAAAATATCCAATAGAAGCTAAAAAAAAGTACTATAACCAGCCAATCAAACTAAAGGAAGAAAACATTGCTAAGGAAGGAGATCCAAAAATGGCTAAAATAGCCAACTATTGGGATGCTAGATTATTTGCACAAGTTGCAGAGATTTTATCAAAATTTGAAGAAATCCTCCCTAGAAAATTTACAAACCTAAAATGAATAAAGGAGGAAATAGGAGTCATGAAGATACAATTGAAAGAAGAAGCTAAATCTCTATGGAAAAGACCATACCAACTAAACCCAAATATGAAAAAAAAAACAAAGAACTAGACAAGATGTTAGAAGTAGGGATAATCAAACTAGTAGAAGATGTAGATTGGATTAGCCCTATGGTAATTCAAAACAAGAAAATAGGTGAAATATGTATTTGTGTTGCTTCTAGGGAACTAAATAAAGATTGAATTTATGACTCTTTTCCTACACCATTCATTGAAGAAATTTTGGAATTAGTAGAAAGAAGAGAAATATACTCCATCATTGATGTATTTTCAAGGTATCATCAAGTAAAAATAAGTGAGGAAGACGAACCAAAAATAATATTTGCAATAGAATGGGGCTCTTACATGTACACAGTGATGTCATTTGGCCTAAAATGTGCACCTGTGGTATTCAGTAGGATAATGATAAATTCTTTCAAAGACAAGTTATACATCAATTTTTGGAGATATATTTGGATGATTGGATGGTATATGGCTTGGTCAAAGACCATGTAAAATCATTAAGAATAATGCTAAATATGTGTTGAAACATGTAGATTACACTAAATTTAAACAAATATATGTTTGTGATACCCTACAAGACATTATTAGGGCATAACATCTAAAAAGAAGGTTTGATGGTAGATCCTATGAAGGTTTCTTTAATTATGACACTACCACCACCTAAGACATCTTTAGAAGTAAAAACATTCCTAGGATATATGGGATACCACCATAAATTCATAAATGGGAATGTCATAATAGTTACACCAATGGAGGAACTACTCAAAAATAAATCTAGTAGAATCATTGAATGGATTGAGTAATTCCAACAAGTATTTGACACATAGAAGAAAAAAATTATGGAGGAACCCATACTAATGTTCCTAGATTGGAACACACTATTGCATGCACACATAGATGTATCAAGAGTGGATATAGGAGAAGTATTAGCTCAACCCAAAGAAAATAAATATCACCCCATAGCCTTTGCAAGCATAAAACTATGCAAGGTGGAGAAAAACTACACAAATACTAAAAGAGAATCCCTAGCTATGGTATATGCATTAAAAAAAATTAGACACTATTTACTGTCAAGATCATTCATGTTCTTTACAGATCATGAACCACTAAAGTAATTACTCAATAGGCATGTCATACAAGGAAGGATACATCAGTGGTTACTCTTATTTTAGCAATTTAATTTTAAGATAATGGTCAAACCTACAAAGCACAATAAAGGACAAGATTAATTATTAAGGATAGAAATAGGGGAGAAACTAGAAGATCAACCAAAAGGTCTACTTGGCACACACCTATTTAGACTGAACTCGATACTGAACAAACTACATTATATTGCTATACTCCTATCTAAAGGAGAATTTCCCATAGATCTCTCACCATAGGATAAAGAATCCGTTGTGCAAAAGTCTCTACCATATACACTAATAGAAGGTGAATTGAATCACATAGGGTGAGACAAAATTATAGGAAGAGTTTTTTGAGCATGAATTAAAATCTATCTTGAAAGAAGCACATGAAGGAATAGTAGCTTGGGTACATAATTGCAGTGAAGCAACAAAAAAAAGGTTTAAACTAGTTGGACTTTGGTGGCCAACCCTACATAGGGTCACAAAAGAATATGAAAAGAACTATAATAAATGTCAATGAGTGGGGAAACCTACTATGAGAGATGAGATATCGTTGATACCAATATTAGCACAAATCCCATTTGAAAAATGGGCAGTATAATTTATAGGACCAATTGACCCTCCCGTTAAACACTAAAAATATACATAATAACACAAGTAGAATATTTAACAAAAAGGCCAAAGGTAGAATCTACTAGGGATTATACTATATGGACTACTGCAAGATTATTATATGAAAATATAATAGCTAGGTACATGGTTTCCAACTAAATATAGTAAGTGATCAAGGCAAACATTGTATTAATAAAGTAATTGTAGAGCTTCTATAGAATTTCATGATAACACACAATAAGAGATCACTATATCGACCACAAGAAAATGGAGCAAGTGAGGCTCTAAATAATTGGGACAACACTTACTAAATTATGCAATAGAAATTGGTTGTATTGGGACATTAAGATACCTACAATACTTTGGGCCTATTAAACATCTTACAAGATGACCACTAAGTTTATGTACCATTTTGATTGGTGAAACATATGAAAATAGGTTTATCAATATGAAATGGTAACAAGGGGTGTATGATGCACCTATCTTCCCTATTTCATTAGGGAAAAGAGATCCCCTAGGGAAAGATTGAATTTCAACCCTTAGGTGATTCAACCTTAATCAAGATCTTGCTGCTTTCCTTATGATTGACGATAGGGTAAATCAACCTGAAATGCACTTTTGAGAGATGAATGAAAAATACAAAATGAATGCAATTATGCAATGTAAAACATGAATCATCAATTTGAAACCTTAATCTAATAGAATTGGTAAAGTTCTAATAGATCTAAGAAGATTATGAATTTATGCACCTATCACAAAAATTTCCTATTGAGTGTCTTCCTAGGATAGATTCTCCCTAGGGTAAATGGGTCTTGCTATAGGAATCCAAAATATGTTTCTATAGTCCTTTTCTCCTAGATATGCACTACTGATTCCTCTAGATTTCATAGTCAGAAAGTTATAATTAAATTCTCTAAGGTATTTTTTTCGTATATTGACGACAATGTTGACAACTTTCACAACTTTGCAAAATTACACTTTTGATCCAATTTCACTCCTCCACCTATAAATCTGCAAACACACAAAGAGGAGAATTTTTTTATTTTTTGGTGAATGGCATTTTTCCTTGGTCAAACCTTATTTTGGTAATCAAACCTTGAAATGAAATGAAACAAGAATGGAAGGAATGATATGTTGTAACTCACCAAACACTTGAATGCAAACCCTTAAATGATTGAAATCTAACACATATTTTGGAGGTCTTGATCTTGCATGAATGGCTTGATTGGATGTTGATCTTGATGCTTGAATCTTGACTTGAATTCTTGAAACCTACATCACAATGTTAGCTCAAAAAATATGCATGAATGAAGATAACTTTGACATGATGCTTGAGATCTTGAGTGCTATTGTAGAAGACTTATAAAGGTTCTCTTGAAAACCTTTGAAAATAATATTTGCTTTAGGAATGCTTGCATGAAAGCTCTAGATATTTTAGGATTTGAATTTGATAAAAAGACCTTGTATTAATAGGTAATTTTCTAATTTCCCAAAAATTAAACATCAAAAGTCGACAATTGTAATTGAATTTGAATCATGAAAATTCCACCAAAAAATTATTAAAAATTGGGGTCCTAAACTTAAGGGGTGTTGTTTTCCCTTGGGAAAATGGGTCCTAGGCCCCAAACCTAGGGCACACCAATTTAAAGTAAATCTAATTAATGCTTGAAATTGTTTAATACAATTTTCTCTTTCGAAAAACAAGATTATTTAGGGTTTTAAATAAATAGCTGGGCCAATTAGAGGCTTAATTAAGTCCAATTTAGTAAGGGACCCAAACATAGTGTGAAACTGTAAAGGAGTACATTTTTCGACACTACATTTAGCCCCCATTTTAGTGAGAGGATGATCCCTATACTCAAACTCACACTAAAGTAGACAAACAAGTGTCAAGAGAGGTCTAATTATACAACTATTAGACATATAAGACAACAAAGGTCAAGGAGGATGATCAAGCCCCAAATATCTAAGATCTCATCACAAACCAACAAAGGCACAAAGAGACACATTCCTATGTTAAATATGCAACAACAAGACAAGATACACAAGCATACAATGCCTAAATTAATGTGAAGAGAAAGAGGGGTAGATCAAGCCTCAACTGTTTGTCCAATTGGTATGGATCAAGACTTAGCTATTTGTCTAAAAAATGTTTACAAGTGGAAACTCATTGTCCATAATGTAAACTAAATGTACTCACATAGGCTAGTGAGAATCTGTTGTCCACTAGGTGAGCCCCAAAAAGTGGCTAATGGGAAAGTCATGCTAGGTCTATATAGGATCCCATAGTACTAACCATACCAAATTTATACCTCCTCATAACTTTGATAAGGTGCCACAAAAATGGTCGAAAGGCTAGCAAGCTACATTATACTAGGCACTCATGAAAAAAGCTCCACTAGTAAGCAAGTTGTGTTATGCTTGGTGGCCTTGAAAAACATAAAGGCTCCACTAGCAAGCAAGTTGTGTTATGCTTGGTGGCCTTGATACATGCAATAGGATATTCAAAATAATTTTTCTTAGTTCATGAAAGGTCTCACCTTAGGGAACATTACAAGCACCTAATGTCTCCAAGAGAGGACTAGTTGAGGATATGATCTATTCAAAAAGTAGGGCATACAATCTATAGAATCACCACTAAGAGGAATGTCATATGCTTAGAAAGGTCATGCTCTTGAGGAAATTTAAACCCAATTTCACCACCAAGAAGACACATCACGTGAAGTAAGAAGATCACACTTTGAAGAAAACAATGAGTGGGGATGTGTATGCCCCTAATTTAAAGAAATTTCTATACACCATGTTGTGAGAAATTACTTTAAAGTAGAACACAATAAATGCCAATACATGATTTGAGTAGGGAATACAATCTATAGAATCACCACTAAGAGGAATGTCATATGCTCAGAAAGGTCATGCTCTTGAGGAAATTTAAACCCAATTTCACCACCAAGAAGACACATCACGTGAAGTAAGAAGATCACACTTTGAAGAAAACAATGAGTGGGGATGTGTATACCCATAATTTACATAAATTTCTATACACCATGTTGTGAGCAATTACTTTAAAGTAGAACACAATAAATGCCAATACATGAGAGATTTATTTGGAAAGCTCTATGTAAAACATATGTTTCCAAAATGGAGCTATGTCATGGAAAGGAGGGTTTCCCCCCATATGCAATCCTAAGATAACAAAAGGGATCCATGGATCTGGGGTGAGTGTTACATATTTTTTGTAGTGATATAATCAAGCTCAAAATTGTCATCATTCCCGAAATGAATCATGGAAAAATAGGCACAAAGGAATAATGACACATATAGAGAGAGAAAACAAAGAAGATATTTTTGGTAAACATGGAAGATACTTGAATGTATTGACACCTTGGGTCACACCCAAAAGGAAAACACACTTGAAAAAAGATAAAGGTTACAAAAAAAGAAGAATGGAGATAGAAATAGAAGAATTTCATGACATATTAGCTTCCTTTGTATCCTTGCACCAACAGAGTGAAAAGGATCATCCGTAATAGGCTCACAAACATATAAAGACATTCCAAGCAGCACTATATGAGGGATGAAATTATGCAAATCAAAAAGAACATAAAGGGAAGACTAGTATGGCACATGTGATTCAACCTAGATAGTAGTTCATCTGCATCCCAATCGTGTTCATCATATACAAAAGGAAGATAACTAGACAAAGGGAAAAAAACAAGTGTTATATTAGGGTCATCACTAGGTTCAACACATGGTGATCCAATATTTATAGTTCAACCATCATGATTGTTATCATCTAATCTTATGGAAGAGGAAAACAATAAATTTAACATGCAATTTCGCATCAATTTTAGTAATCTCATAATCATCATCCAAGTTAATCATAACAGGAGGCCTATTGACAATGTCCATAGAATTTTCTTGTCTTTTTTGTGCTGGCCAAGGTGGATAATCATCATGCTTTGCTTCAATTGGTGTTTGATCTTGATTTTCTATTTTATTTTCTCCATTTCACTTATGATCAATAACATGACATCTATGCCTATGCTCATTAGCATTTCTATTTCTCTTTGGATGACTTTCAAGTTGTGATTGTGTAGGAGTGGTTTTATCAACCATAGGTTTCTTTTCTTTCCATAAGGGAGGAACAAAATCAATCATGGGAGGTTTTTCAACCACTTTCTCTTTAGCTTTATAAACTTGTTTGATCTTGGGAGGGACAAAAAGACTCACATTGTTATCTCTTGGCCTTTTATAGGAAATAGGCAAAGGAGTTGTCAGGGGTTGGTATTGGTTACTTGGAGAATATTTTGATTCAATCATGGTTTCATCAATGATAGGAGGCTTAGTCATGGGTTGAGGCATGTTACTAAGGGATAATTCTACTATGTGCTTTGCCTTAAATTTTTGATAAGATTCAAAAAAGAAGTCCTCATGAGGTTTAATAGGTTCCATAGGTTCGAGGTAAAATAAATCTAATGAGAAATTACCATGGGAAGATATGGGATTGAAGCCACTATGATGCACAATAAATATGTCATTACCAAATGGAAACTTTAAGCATTTATGCACAATCGACGGGATGACATCTATAGAGTGTAGACATGGGTAACCAAGTTTGACATAGAATTGGTTCAACGATGGGATGCTGGAGAATGAGACATTCAATTGTTTGGGTCCAAACTTTAAATGAAGGGTGATCAAAGCAATCATAGGGCAAGAAAAACCATTATGTTTTTTGATCCATTCTTTCAGTTGTTCATAAGAATCTTGATAAAGTTCATGCACAAATAAGAATTCCTCGGTGATCACATTCTCTACACACATGGGATCATTTAATATCCGATTATTTGGCTTATCATTGATTCTTCCAGTGATGTAAAGAGGACCATCGGGTGCATGCATGATGATATCATATTGTGAGAAATAAATATCAAGGGGCATTTTGGTTTGGCTCTTACGTAGTTGCACATAAATGAAGCCAATAATACATTCTAAGTATCCTTCATTTTCATTCATATTGTCATTATTTGCATCTTGAAGTTTATCAACATTCATCACATCATTCTTCACATCATTAGCTTTCACAAAATAGATATTATGATTTAGCATGGGGTTGGTAAATATTTGCAAATTTTGATTGGGTGGGGCAACAAACTTGTTTCCTTGATCATTAACACCACCAATCTGGATGTTATTAGAAGTAATGAGGTCCTACACAATATTTTTAAGCTGGTTACATTGTTTTGTATTATGTCCATTTTATTGGTGAAAATGGCAAAAGGCATTTAAGTTAAAGCTTGGAGGTAAGGGCTTAGTGATATCAATGTCTCTAATAGGTGGTAGGGTGACTAAGTTCTTACTTATAAGTTGCAACATTATGGAGTGAAGGGTATTGGGTAATGGGGTAAATTATTTACTCCTTTCCCTAAATGGATATGGATTTGTCATTTTTATGGTTGCCTCTGGGGTGTTAACATGTTGAATTGTTTTAGGTGTATTTAGTTGTAAAAATCTCTTGTTTTGTTTGTTGAAAGGTTAGAAATTGTAATGGGGCATGACTTTGGATTTCCCAGGATGGTTAGAAGAAGTATTTATTTCATGATGACTAACAAAATTCTAATAGTCATGAAGGGCCATGCACAAGTGTGTAAAGGAGGTGAACTTAATCATCCCTAGCTTGTCTTGAATATTGGTTTTCAAAATTTCAATGAACATTCTTTGAAGGTCAGAATCAGGAACCTTAATGTTGATTTGTGAATAAAGAAATTGGTATTGTGCTATGAAATCAATGACCTTTTCATCTTTGTTTTGTTTACATTGTTTTAAATTATCTAAGGTCATCTTAGGACCCATGTCCACTTGGAAATGGTTAAGAAAGGCATCAACAAGTTAATTTAATGGATGAATTGAGTTATTCGGTAAAGAACAAAACCACTCCAAGGAAGTTTCTTTCAAGGATCTAGAGAAAATTTTAGCCAAGAGCTTATCCTCAAAAATGAAGTCACTATGTATGAGGTTGTGTATGCAAAGATATGGTTGCTAGGATTTCATTTTCCACCATATTTTTCAAATCTAATAATCTCTAAGCCTTGTGGAATTTGTGCTCTCAATATCTCCAAGGATGAGGGGTTTCTTTTGACATATTATGAAGGTTGGACATTTTGATTTTAGTTCAACGTGGAAATTTATTGTTGGAGGAAGGAAACATTTTGTAGGAGTTGGTTAAGGATGGAATCATTGGTTGTGTTGTGATCTAGGTGAATAAGGTGGACATGTATATGTATTCAAAGGACAAGTGGATTGTAAGTTTGTGAGGCAAGATGGATTATGAGATACAAGATTTGAATGCACAAAGCTAAAGGGATTCCTAGTGGAAATACCTAAGGTGGTATTGACATCGCTAATGGGTATTTTTGTCATTGTAATTATTGGATTAGTTTGTTGGAAGAATGAAGAAGATAATATCTCTTCATATAGTTTTTTTTGTCATTGATGTCACCATGATATATGAGTTGCAACTGCAAGATTCAAAGCCATATTAATCTAGTATTTTGAATCGATAATGCAAGATCATCCTCTGGTATTTTGCTCCAAATTTCCTCTCTAGTAATTGTTTCTACTTCAATTTTTGGGAAATGGTCTGTGATTGATAAAATTATGCATGGAAAGGAACTCGTGTGTACAAGTGCTCATGGTTTTCATCGATATCACTTTGTTGATTACATTTTTTCTATTAGGTCTATTGCTGACCGACCTAAAAAGCAGTTGAAGATGAAATGGATTAAATTTTGATTGTGTAATCCATGTCGATATGTTGTCACATGCCACACAGTTGAATTTTTTTCGAGGAATTTTTGTATTTACTTGGAGGTGACCTGATTGCTACCTATGGACAATTAGATATATATATATATACAAGATTTTTTTGAAGATATGGATATGAGTGTTGGGGTATGCAAAAGTTAGCAGACTATATGTAGAAGCGAAAAGAGAGAAGAGTGATCTGATGGCATGTGAATTTCTTGAGCTACAAAGTAACTGAATCTGCACTTTTGGTGTAATTTCATTAGTTCAATTTGGGTAGTTAGCCATTTTTTTTACTTCTTTTTTGTAGGTAGTAAGCCTCCCATTTTTGGATAGTGAGTCCTGGTAGTGAGGCACCCTTTTATAATATCTTATAACTGGTTATTCTATATTGTGAGTTAATCCTCACCATGGTTTTTCCCATTCTGGGTTTTCCACATAAAAATCTTGGTGTTTCTGTGTCATGTGCCTCATGTTGAGTTAATGCTTCTTCTTGTCTTAACTTTCATATGCTTTGGATTAATTGGTGTTTGTTCAGTAAGTTTAAGAGTATACTGATTCACCCCCCCCTTCTCAGTATTATGGATATTTAACAATTGGTATCAGATCTTGGCTCCTCTAGAGAAGTCTATCAGCTTGAGGGAGATCTTGGATATTGAACAAATAGAGGATAATGCATAACTATGGACTTCCCTTGATGATCTTGATAAAGCTAAAAATGAGAGTAGAGACCTGAAAGAAAATATTGATGAATAAAATGAGTGCATCTGGAAGTTGAAGGAGCAGTTAAAGAAATTTAAATAGAGACATAGAGAAGTCAGTGACCAATTGAAATAAGAAAATGAAGATGTTACCAGACTAAAACTACAAGTGGAAGAAAAGAAGAGAATTGAAGAGTGTGTGAATAAAGAAATAAAGAACAAGTCTGATGAATGTTCCAGGCTTGAACAAGAAGTGGTAAATCTGAGAGTAGAACTAGAAAAATAAAAATTCTATGAAGATAGTTTCAAGATAAGCTCTACCAAGCTTGATGAACTAATTGCAGGACATAAAACCTCAAAACACAAAGGTGGATTGGGATTAGAAATAGGTGAAAGCTCAAAAGCTGTAAATGATCAAAATACTCAAAATAAAGGTAAGTAGAAAAGAAATCTAGGAAGGAAACCACCTATCAGACATCCAAATGTACAAAGGTACTAATCTTTCAATGGCACTTGTTTTTCATACAACAATTTTGGACATAAGGCAACTGAATGCAGAAGTAGGATGAATCAGTTCTCTGGTTCTTTCCCTAGATAATGCTATTCTTGCAATAATTTTGGACATAGAGCTAGTGAATGCATAACTTAGATGATGAACTAGTTTAATGGAGGAAGAATGAATCAATCCTTTGATGGTTATTCCTATACATTCAACATATATAGTTATAGAGTGAATCAGTGTAGAAAAAGGTTTAATGGAAGTAAATCAAATCAAATAAATATTGTCTATTACAATTGCAACAAACCAAGACATATCTCAAAGGTATGCAAAAGTAAAAAGGGAAAACAATCTGCTCTGGTAAAGAAGAATGAACCTGTGAAGAAGGTTGACAAAGAAGAAGTTAAGTAGGAAATGAGTAAGATATGGAAAAAGAAAGAAGAATCAAGAACTACTAATGTGTATATACCCTCATCCAGTGTAGACGATTCCTCCGAGAACAAGACCTAGCATAGTCTTAGGGGGAGCTTTAGCAAAAAATCTTTTGAACCCCTTGATTCAAGCATGCCAGTCCTTGGCATATAGTGAGATTGTAAGAGGTGAATAGGAAGAGATTTTGAAAAATAAACCTGAAGAAAAGATGCATGAATGATCACTTGCAAAGCATATTAGGGTTTTTCATCATAATTGAAGGATTTTGTTAGCTATTCGAATTTCAAGCACATTAAATGTGAATTAGGGAATCACATTAATCTATAAAGTGAAATCATAAATTAATTTTGATCACTTGTGCATTAGAAAGAGGAAAAGAGCAACTTAGAGCGATTTGGAGTGAATTGAAGTGAGACTAGCGCAAACCCTAGTTTCGGCTATTTGCAAAGAAAAAGGTATTTTTTCATTATGTGTTGCTGTGAGCTTTTGGAAACTCTTTCTTGAATCCTTTAAAAGCTCTAAGTATAGAAAATGGAAAATCTTGTAGTCATAAATACAAAATAAAGACCTAGACCCTCCTATAGGAAATACTTAATGAAGGTTTTTGATGATGACCCTATGGGTGCTTTCTCTTTGATTCCTCATGATGTCATGCTGAAAGAGGACACAAGAATGTAATTTAGGGTTAAGAAAATGGAATTAAATCATACCAAATTGATTGATATGTGGCTAAATGAAGTCACTGTAGATGATTTCTTGGTAAAATATGAGTATTTGAATCTTGTGACAAAGAATTTTGATTGTTGGAACAACTTCCCAAATTTATGTTCCATAGTGGATGATTAGTATGTAAAATCAGTCCTCAGTAGAATGCATGATCATTTCTTGTGGACCCATGAGACACACTTGATAACTAAGGAAGCAATCAAATCCATCACTAGACTCTATGACACCGGACCAGTGTCAGTGCTAAAAGCGGTGAAAAATGAAGTTATAATGAATCTCACCAGTGTAACTTATGACAAGAGGGCTCTTACGAAAAAACCTATTACTAATCCAACAATGAAGTATACATCCATAATGATTGGCCACAAAATCTACTTCACCAATAGAGAGAATTAAGTGTCTGCCATAATAATTTATATTGGTTTTGATATGACTGTAAATAGCGTAAATTATGATCTTTGTGAGATTCTCAGACAACAACTTCTTGGAAACTTGATGATGTCAAAGGAGAAGAAGTACCCTTTCAAGGTTGGTTCTTTGATTTTTTTCCTATTATTCTATTTTCTCAAAATGCTTTCGAGAAAATCTGAAACAGTGTGTTGGGACCCATCTCGACCGATTGCACATCAAATTTTTGACCATATGCATAAGTTGGGTGATGTGAACAAAATTGCAAATTCCTTGATGAAATTACTTTCTGTATTCAAGAAAAATATGAACGATAGAGACAAAATTTTGAGGAAGGTTGTTGAAAAATACAAAACTAACATCATATTTCATGTATCTTCTAATGAGTGTATGGTAGAAGCGATTGAACCCCAGACCATATAGATTCAACCCCTAGGATATGAGATCACAAAAGATAAAGCTGAAGGTTATGTGCAACTCTTATAGATGATTCCAATAGATCCAAATGAAGCCCAGATTGGAATATATGTAGAGAAATCCAAGGAAGTCTATTTGGAGCAAAACAAAGCTAAAAGGATGAAAAATGTGACTGAAATGCTTAGAAAATCTAGTTTCACATATGAAGAGATAGCTCTAGGAAGAGTCATTGGAAGACAGAAGTATGGAGAATCACCTACTATAAGGAGATCCAGTAGGATTCTTTCTTCCATACCATATTTTGGATTAGCCTTAATAAAGATTGATCCCAATACCACTAACAAAGGCAAAGGCCCGACCCCTTCCAGACCCACTACTAGATCAGGAAAGAGAAAAGTTGTTCCTCTGGAAGCCCTTGTTAAATGAGGAAGAAAAGAAAAGGCTACTAGGGAGAAGAATATGAGCATGATTGATGATCAAGAGGAAGAGGAAGAAGATCCAGCTGCAAAGCTAACAAGAAAGAGATAGGTAAGCACCTCCTACGGTGAAGGTGCATCTCAAGAAACCAGTGTTGAATCAAAGAAAGTTCACTATGTGTCATCCTTAGAGGATGTTGATGAACAAAATGTTAGTGATGCAAAGAAGGCTAGAGTTGCAAAAGAGGTTTCATTGGGCCAAGAAGAACATAACACCTCTCTTGTAAGACCTAGTTCCCCTCTCAAATTATATGTTTTGGTGAATAATTTGGTAAATCAAGAAAACATGGTGAAATCTACAACATAAGTGTATGATTTAGTAGGAGAAGATGATAAGGAAACAACTATAATGGCCATAATCAAATATGTCATTATATTGGAAGCCAAATGGGACAACATTAAGAGTGATGTAACTAAAAAATTATGGTAAATACTAATGGGGAGAAGAGCATAGGCGATTGAGCTGGAAGAGAAACTAAGAAATAAAACAAAAAAAAAAAATTGCATGTTCTGTCTCTGAGTGATCTAGAAACTTTGAAGCAGATTTGTGCTAATATGTTTAGGGTAAAGAGAAGAGTTAATACTCTGATGAAAAAGAGACAAGAAGGAAACAATAAGTACTATCAAGAGTACAACAGTAAAGTATGGAATGATTGGTGCATCTGGTTCGGCACCTAAATTTAGAAAAGAAACTTCTACGGAAGTTGTGGAAGAACCTCCTTCTGGTGCTATGATGAAAACATACCTATGGAAATGAATGACTCCAATACCCTTCCGAAAATAGGTAGTATAGATCTTCTACCGAAAATCAATGTTGTTAATGAGGATTTTGAAAATGAAATATAGGTTGAAGAAAATGTTGAAGTAGAAGTTCATGATGTTACCCCTTCGGTACACCCTGAAAAAGAAGAAAGAGATAAAGCAGAAGAAGAGAAAATAGTAGAATAAAATGAGATGGAAGAAAATAATGCAGAGGAAGAAAAAGTAGAGGAAGAAGGAGACATAAATAAGGAATTAGATGATACTATTGGAAAGAATGGAGAAGTATCCCAGCAGGTTGTAGAATCACAAAATTCTACTAGAGAATCTTCCTCTGGTGATGATGTCTTGAAGGGACCGATGTCTAAGTAGATCAGATTCCAACTAGTAATTCCTCTAGAACTCCTACAACTTCCAATAAATCAAGGTTATGCAGATATAAACAAGATTTCTTCTATACATAAAAATCGTATTAGGTGATGCATTTCATGCATTTCACAAGAAGAGAATATTAGAAATGCATGAAAATGGATCTGAGCTTATTGAAGATTATATTAAGGCTTTGCATGATATCACACCCGATACATCTGTAGATACATCTCTCTCTTTGATTAAAAATCTGAAACTCGTATTGGAATCCTTCAAGGAGCATGCCACAGGCCTTGTTGAGAAAACAAAATGGGATGTGGAAGAGAAAATAAATGAGAAAAGGCTATTGATCCTTCATGAAAAATGTGCTTTGGCACACAACAATGTAGAAAAGAGCCTTGAATCTATTTAAAGGCTTGTGAATCTGAAGCTAATTTTGTGTTTGCCTATTGCATAAGGTGGCCTGATGCCACTCGAAGCATAAAACATCTCATAGAATCCATTGAGTCCCAGTTGACCATTGTCTCCAGTACCTAGAATGTATCCATGGACAGAGATAGATCAACTTGGAATCCCATTTTTGTGCATAGAGAAAAGTTTTTCATGCTATAGAAGTAGAAGGAAGGGATAATCAAAAAAATTGGCCTACTTGGTGACAAGATAAGGATGGAGTATGCTCTGGTAGCCAATGCTTTGGCTAATGCTGAAAATTTGGATAAGATCAATCTGACCCCGGACACTCTGGATGAAGTTGAAGAAAATTTTACTGCTTTAGAATATTTGAACAAAATGTTGATATCTGCTAAGCAGAGCTGGGAGAGTGGTAAAGCGGCCTGGCAAGGAATTCTTTGAGAACTTCAAAGTGCTCCCTCCTTTAGGTAATTTTTTTTTGTTTTTACATTGCTTGTGATAAAAATCCTCAGGGGGAGTTTTGTAGTTTGATTCCATGCGTTGTTCTTTCATACACTGTGTACATATTTTTTCATGCTTTTTGACTAACCTTTGTCCTTGATGTCAAAGGGGGAGAGTGGAAAGAGAAATACAATATAGAAGTGTGTAAAGTATTTTTGGCATAGGTTTCCATCAATGTCAAAGGGGGAGATTGTTGGAAGAATGAAGACGATCATATCTCTTGATATAGTTTTTGTTGTCATTGATGTCACCATGATATATGAGTTGCAACTGCAAGATTCAAAGTCATATTAATACAACATTTTGAATCAGTAATGCAAGATCATCCTCTGGTATTTTGCTCCATATTTCCTCTTTGGTAATTGTTGCTACTTTAGTTTTTGGGAAATGGTATGTGATTGATAAAATCATGCATGGATAGGGACTCTTGCGTACAGGTACTCGTGGTTGTCATCGATATCACTTTGTTGATTACATTTTTTCTATAAGGTCTATTGTTGGCCGGCCTAACAAGCGGTTGAAGATGAAATAGATTAATTTTCTTTTGTGTAATCAATGTCGACATGTTGTTGCATGCCATAGGATTGAATTGTTTTTGAGGAAGTTTTGTATTTACTTGGAGCCGACCTGATTGTTACCTATGGATAATCAGATATATATATACAAGATGTTTTTGAAGATGTGGATATGAGTGTTGGGGTATTCAAAAGTTAGAAGAATACATGTGGAAGTGAAAAGAGTGAAGAGTGATCTGCTGGCATGCAAATTTCCTAAGCTACAAAGGAACTAAATCTACACTTGTGGTGTAATTTCATCAATTCTGGTGGTTAGCTAGTTTTTTACTTCATTTTTGTAGGTAGTGAGCCTCCCATTTTTGGACAGTGAGTCACCCTTCTATAATATCTTATAACTAGTTATACTATATTGTGAGTTAATCCTCACCGTGGTTTTTCCCATTCTGGGTTTTCCATGTAAAAATATTGGTGATTCTATGTCATGTGCCTCAGGTTGAGTTAATTCTTTTGCTTATCTTAACTTTCATACGCTTTGGATTAATTGGTATTTGTTCAATAAGTTTAAGAATATATTGATTCATCCCCCTTCTTAGTATATTGGATATTTAACATAGTTTATGTAGGAATAAAGGTAATAGTTGTGGAAGGAGGAATTGGATTTCTACCTTGAATTTGAGGGCACCCAAAAGTTTGAGTACAACTAGATGGGTAGGAACATGTTTATAATAATGTGAGCTAGGCTACAAACAATCTCTATTCATTGTTCATTATCAAGAATTTTCCTCATGCTATCTATGGTAGGAATTATACTACTAACAATGTATTTGGAAATCACAAAGTTTGTAATTTTTCTAAATATTCATCCATTTTTTTTAGCTCTTCTTGAGGGAAATTAGCAACCATTGTGTCAACATCAGTCATATTGGTTGTGGGTAGGGTGGTGATGGTAAATGAGGTATCAAAGCTATGGTCGATGGTGAGTTGACTAGTATCAACAATATGAGTGAAAGAGTCAAGGAAAACTCAAGATCAACGAGTTTAGTAGCACGGGATGGTATGAGTCTCAAACTATGTCTCACTATAGTATTGGTTATAGGAAACTAATTTGTGAAGTTCATACAAGTTTCACTCAAAATGGAAAATAGGTACTAAACAAATGCAACAAACACCCAAAAATAGGAAGTGCAATGCAAATATGTAAAATGATTTTGCAATTTTAAGATTTAGAACAAGATAATTTATTGATTATGCTATGCAAAAATCTCAAAGTGATGTATTTTAATGCTAATTTTGATTTTCAACAATGCACTCAATTCGGCCAATTTAACCTAATACAAACAATGATTGATTTTTATGATTTTTAAAATTGAAACACAAAATTAACAGTAGATCAGAATAAAGCAAATAGAGACAAATCATTGCCAGGTAAAATTACAAAGTTGTGTGATAGTTTTATAAGGAAATGACCGACATTGATCCAAATTTTAAACTTGAATCACTAAAAAGTGACATATGTTTTGAATTTTGTAATGATGTAAACTAATAAAATATTTACTTTTTAGTATATTTTATGCTTGTATTTTTTTTAAATTATAAAAAAATTATTTTAGTATAGGTTTTTATGAATTAACACTATAATTTAGTTGCTGAAATTTTTTTGAAAAAATGAAGTTGCTTGAGACGTCAATCTTTACATCGTAATTTTAAAATTTTCCTTCAATTTTTTTGTGTATTAATAACTTGAAATTTTAGTGCACGGATATTTTTTTTCTAATTTTGATAAATATATATTTTAAAATAAATATTAAAATGTGTGTGTATCAAAACTTAGTTGTTTCCATTCGACATAAACTTTCATATTATCTATTTATCTAAAATGGAAAAAAAACTATACCATCTTGATATAGATTCTTTTATCTAGTGCATCATATTTTTTTCAAAAAAATTAATAAGTTTTAAAAAATTTCCTTGACATGGTAATCAACCCAATATTTTGTAAGGATAACCTAATTTTAGTAACAATAAAAACGAAAATATAAATAATAATTAAATTATTAAATAATATATATTTTAAAACTACACTTATGTATCTACAAAAGGGTATTTTTATATTTAAAAAAAATGTTATTTACATGAGTAGAAGTTTCTCAAACATTATTTTTTTCAAATAAATCTATCTTTTGGTAAATTGGCCTCAAAGTGGTGCTATACATATATTTATCCAATAATTTTACTTGGAAAAGTTGTGGAAATATCTAACTTATCTAGAATGAATCTTACAAGATCATATGTTTGACCATTTTTTTTAGTTAGAAATACTTAAATTCACTTGTACTGATAAGTTGGTCGAAAGTGTAACACAACTTTATACTTTTATCCTACCCAAAATTTTTAAACAACACTTGTATATGGACTTATTTTCCCTAGGGCGAATGGGTCCCAGGTCAGGATTTGCAAAAAAATAAATATGAATCTAAGGTTTATTGCTAGGGTTTCCGTATTTCAAGTTGCAAACTGTGGTTTCAGTGATAGATTTTTCTAGATTTCTATGTCTAAATATAAGTGAATTTAGTAAAAAGTGATGAACAATGTGACATTTTTTGAAATTCAATTTTGACCAAATTTGTGAATGTGAATGACTGAAAATACACTAATATGCAATTACTATTCAAAATCAATGTAATATGCATGCAAATGTTTGAATTCTTTAGATTTTAAAGGAGGAAAAATGCAAACCTAAAACCCTAAATGAAATAAAAACTAGTGAAATTTTAACTACCCTAAATAAAGTGCAAACTAATGCAAATCCTATCATCTAGGGTTTGAATAGACTCTAATTTAAGAAATTTTGATGTACAATGTTGGGTTCACCAAATTGAAACATAAGAAAACATGTTTATCAATATGAAATTGTATGATGTTCCTATCTTCCCTAGCTCATTAGGAAAATGATATCCCCTAGGGAAAGATTTACTTTCAACCTGTAATGTATAAAATTGTCATTGCTTATGGTTTAACACATAGAACAACAATTTTCTACACTTCTCATTCAAGGAAACCCTAGAGATCTCAATCCAAGGATAGGAATAGGGGAAAAATATCTTGTAATAAGCTATCCTAGGGTTTTATTGAAGACAATAAGAGGGTTCACCACCAAGATAGGGATTGGAAAGACAAATGATGAATGAATCATGCAAAATACCATGCAAAACCTAACTACATGACCTAGGAAATGAAACTGAAATACAAAATATAAAACTAGAAATGAACAAAGGGTCACCTGGAAGAGTGATGAAGTAAAAAAAATCCCCAAAACCTTGAAAACTTGTTTGATTCCAAATCAAACTCATATGCCAGTCTGGGCGATTTAGTCCCAAATTGGGGTTTTAGTGCCAAAACTGAAATCTAATAGAAAAAGATCTAAATCTCTTGAAACTTAAAAAATGTACTCTACTAGGACTCATACACCACAATTGGCATATCAGTCCCACTCTTATTTTTTAGAGGATTAAGGCTTGATTCTGCTCTCCTATCTCTACTCTTCCTTTCGTGCACTTCATTTTTAGATCTAAAACCTTGATTTGCAACCTATAGGTGGCTTTTAGTGAAGATGACACCCTTGCGATAACTTGATGACCTTCTTCAATATTGCAACCTAATATTTAAAGCATCTTCAAGCCTCAAGACACCTAGATCTATAATTACACATGTAGAGAGAGAAAAACTTGTTGATTTGTTAGTAAATGGGGGTTTGCCTTGGTCAAACCCCTTTTAGATACTTAAACCAAATGATGAGATAATGAAATAAGAACATGAAACATGAAACATGTAACATGAATGATGAATGATGATACCTTGAATGATTTCTTATAAATCAACAATCTAACATGAAGTAGCCATGAAGGATGTAGATCTAGATCTCGAAAAAAGTGTGGAATAATGCTTAATCTTGGATCTTGAATGAAACGTCACAACCCTAGCTCAACAACATGCTTGATGCTTGATAACCTTGACATGATGATGGATCTTAAATTTATGCAACAATTGATGAAGAAATATACCCTTGAATGCCTTTAGAAATTCTCTTGAGTTCTCTTGTAATCATGAACTTGCTATTAGGAATGCTCTCTTGAAAGTCTTAGGTGAAAATGAGTGAAATAACCTTGTATTTATACTTGTTTATGGAAAATTTCCTAAAATTACAACACTACAAGACAATATCAGATCTAGGAGGACAAAACATTGCCAAGAATTTTAATTAAATTTGATTTTGGGTCACAGAGGACTCATATGCTAGAAGTGGCATATGAGTCCCATTAGGGCTAACTATGGGACATACTTTTCAAAATTACTTACATTTACATGAAATCAGGATTGGGAGCCGGAGACTTAGGTGGGACCCATAAACCCAATGTGGTGTATGAGTCCCATATCACTAAATCTAGACCACACAACCTAAAAAAATCCAAATTATGATTGGATCTTGGTTTATGTTGGGATTATCCTTAGAAAGATGCATTAATTAAGGCTTGTGGATGCAAAATAAGGCCAATTAAAATATAAAGAATCATAATTAATAATGAAAACCTTAGATTAGTGTGAAATTATGGTACAAAACTTTACAACACCCTAAGTAAGGCACAATTAAGTCCACTTAGTTTACAAGGGTCCTAAATTTAATGTGAAGGTGTAAATGAATACTCTTTACAACACTAAATTAAGGCTTGAGGTTAGGTTTATTTAGCTTAAAAGGGCCCTAAATTCAATGTGAATATGTAAAACACACTACAACACTAATCAATGTGAAATTATGTCCACATTAAGTGAGAAATTGTACTATCTCCAAGAAGGAATTAAAATTTCCATCATTACATCTAGCCCCCACTTTAGTGAGAGGATGAACCTGCTTCAAACCCACACTGGTGTAGACATTCAAGAGGGGTCCAAGCATACTAATGTGTATGAAAAACGATGACAAAGATCAAAGGAGGTGGCCAATCCCCTCGGATTCAAGATCCTATGACAAACCAACATAAGCACAAAGAGATGCACACAAGGTGTATGATATGCAACATCAACATACACAAACACACAATGTAAAATGACTAAAACAAAGAAAAAAAAAACACAAATAAGAGAAAAATTAATAGAGGTGGATCATGCCTCGACCATTTTTCCAACGTGATGTGGATAAGATCTAAGTTGTTTGTTTGTCCAAAATGCACACTCACTCTGAGGCAACGAAACCTCAGGCTATTTGTTGGGTGAGTATCCAAAAAGGGTGGCTTAGTGAGAATGTCATGCCTCTATGTCGACTTCTCACCATATAATGAGAAGGTCATGCCTATGTTTAGGATTCTCATCATACTAACCATACCAAAGCTATGTACCTCTTGATAACTTTGACAAGGCACCACAAAGAAATGAACTTCAAATTTCATGAGGCAAGCAAAGATTTGTATGCTTGAAACTCATGAACAAACAAGATTGCTCCACAAGAAAATAAGGTGTATTATGCAAGGTGGCCATATAGTAATTGTTGTAAATGAAAAATAATGTAAAGGTGCATTAAAAGGGATTTTTATTAGTTCATGTAAGGTCTCTTCTTAGGGAACATTGTGTTTAATGTCTCCAAGAGAGGAAAAGTCAAATAAATATCACACTCTCAAAGGGAATCAAACCTAATGACACCACCAAGAAAGGGACGCATCACAAGAAGAAAGAAAAATCACACAGTGAAACATGAGTACTAATGTATGCCCCCACTTTAAAGTTATTTCTAACACCATTACTATGAGAAATTTCTTTAAATTAGAAGAATACATGGGAGCTTATTCGGAAAGCCCTATGCCAAGTCATATGTTTCCAATAAGCTATATCATGGATAAGTATGTCACATGTGGGCCAACTTAAGGCATGTCGTCCTTATGCCAATATTTTTCTTATATGTACATGAAATGTGGTCAACTAGCCAAAAGAGACAATGAAAAGTGACATACAAGGACAAGGCTACTTAACCTGTCGCCCCCACTTAATGCAGGACAAGGATGATTTGAGATGATTAATGAGATTCAAAATTCAGTATCAAATAGAGGAACTAGGTGCTTCAACACAAGGAAGAGCACCATAATCCTTAAGATGTTCAATTTTGTTACTCAAAGCCTTACATTCATTAGTAAAATGACCATGAACTCTATGATATGCACATAATGAACTCTTGTAGTAAAATTTCTTTCATGTTCTTGGAGGGAGAGATATCAAGCCATCTTGGAGGAGCCTCGAAAAGATACTCTCTTGATCTAAATTAGAAGATTCCTTTATTTTATGACAAATATATTTCTTGCTTAGTGCAATATATACCTACGCAAGACTCAAGTTAGATTGCAAGATTTTGTACTCTATGTTACGGGAGGTTGTAAAATCTATCAAATTCAAATCATTAGTGTTTTGCATGATGACATTGACATTAAGTGAGGATTTATTTGTTTCTTTTGTTTCTTTCAAAGGATAAAAATCAAGATCACTAGTGTCTATCAGTTCAGGATGCACTAATGTTAAAAATGTCTTAGAGGAATCTTTTGCAATAGTGTTGATAGTAAGTGAAGGCTTATTTGTTTCTTTTGAAGGACAATAACCAAGACCACTAGTCTTTTCCTACATGTAAGGCTTTATAGGGACACATATACCTTGTTGTTTACCACCACATCCTTTTCCACTATAACCAAGTTGTTTCATCATTTTATAATCTTTTCCATAAAAAATTTCATCTCTTTTGGAGTCGATGTTTTTTCATAATTAAGTTCAATAAAGTTTGTTGTGTATTTTTTTGTCTTTTTTTCTAAAGTGGCTGAGGTGGATGATTTTGAAGGGTCTTATTATTTTTTGTTGACATTACCTCTTTTTCTTTTCCCTTTTTAGAGTCTTTGTTAATGATCTTGTATTCACCCATGAATGATGTGAAATATAAGGAACCCTAATCATCTTCTAATAGATTCTCGACTTCCTCAATGTGTTTTTCTTTGTCTTTATGTTGCATGGGTTCCACTTGTGTAGTCAGTTTCAATGTTTTCAAAGGATTTTCCTTATATTTTTCAAGGTGTAAAACACTATAAGTCTCATCATCAATGTCAAGTGTGTACACTTTGTTCTTGTAGACATACTTCATTTTATGATGAAGAGTAGAAGTCACTGCTTGCATCTCATGAATGATCCATGGTCTTCCCAAAATGAGATTATATGAAAGATCATGAAACATAACAAGGATCGGTGTTTCTAATGTGGATTTTCTAGCTATAATAGGAAAATTGATCACACCAAGTGGTCATTTTCCTACGTTATCAAACCCACTAATAGATAACGAGGTAGGTTGGATTTTTGATTTATCCACCCCAAGCCTATCCAAAAGGTTTACACTACACACATTAAGGGTGGAACCATTATAAAAAAGGGTTCGATTTACCCCTATTCTATTATATCGAGCTATTATCATGAAATCATTTTATTTTTTTGCACTTCCAAAGGAGGGAGTTCACTTTGGTGGAAAACAATGTTAACATTTATTCCTTGAATCATGGTTTCTATGTCATTTAGTTTCACATTAGAAGGGATAGGATCATTTCTTAAATCATTGTGAATCATGTTATGATAATGAGGGGAGGCTTGAATAAGGTCCCACAATGATATCTTAGAAGGAGTGTTTTTAAGTTGTTCAACAAGATCATACTCCTTTCCACTTTGTGTTAGGAAAATGAGGAGGATTGGGCAAGATAGGATTAGGCAATGGGAGGGATGTGGAAGGTATTTTTCTTGGTTATAGATTGTTTCTAGTGTTATATGTATGAACAACAATATTATAACTCAGTTGTTGTGAAACGTTATTCTTAGGTGGGTAAAGGATAAGTTCAGGTTTGTTTTAAGTTTGTGGTTTTTTTTGAAGGTGGATAAAGAATTAGAGGATTCTTAGGATGTCCCACACGGTATGTAGGAGGTCCACTAGTAAAGGGAGATCTAATGGAAACTTGTGCATTCATAATCTTAGCAGTGTTAGTTTGTTGTATTTCTAATGAAGGGGAATCTAGTGTCATCTTGTCACCATCATCTAAGGAAGTTGAAATTTTGTCATTTTATTCCACTATGATATCTTCCATAGTAGGAGAGTTTTTAGGAGAACCAAAAACTAGATTTTCATGACATTCAAAGGTTGGATTTTCTAAAAGGACTTCATTGCAAGTAATGGAGTTATCAATGGTTGCATTGTCTTGTTTAATAAGGTTTTCCCTAGGGGAAAAGGGGCAACTAAGATTCTCATGACTTTCATTGATTGTATTTTTCTAACATCAAAGTATATTCTTCACAACTAGGAGAGATACTAGGAGAAGAATAAATATGATTGTCATGATTGTGCATAATTTAATTCCTTTGCCCCATAATGTCTTCTAAAATAGGATAGGTAGGGGAAGAATCACAAAGAGGGTTTTCATAGATCTTAGAGATTTGATTATCTAATAGAAATATATTTTCCTCACTTACAATTTCATCTTCTAAAACATTATCACAAGAGGGGAAGGTATTGGGACATGAGTGTAGACTAGTTGAAGCATTATGTAGGTAGGTTTCAATGGTCTCTTATTGTGTTATGTGATCATCATGATTACCTATTTTTATTTCCTCTTGTTTAGTAATGTCTTGGCTAATAGGAGAGGTATGAGAGAAACAACTAGGGTTCTCAAAACTCTCATTGATTAATTCTTATAACACCAAAATATCTTATTCACAACTAGGAGAGATATTAGGAGAAGAATAAGTGTGATTTTTATGATGAACCAAGGTTGTATTCTCTTTCACCAAACTAACCTCACTCAAAGAAGGAATACTAGAAGAGGGATCAATGACGAACAAAAAGAGAGGGGAAAGGACCTCATATTCATATGCACCTAACAAAAATTTCTTACAAAACTTAGTAAAATCTAAAATAGAACATGAAATATGATAACTATAGATTTTTGCAATGAAAACATGATGTAATGATTGTCCTACAAATTTGAAATGCAACAATGATAGAGAAAACATGAAAAAGGATAATGATATTTTTAGATTTCAAACATGGTAATTTACTAATTACACTATACAATAATCTGAAAGTGAAATGTTGTAAATGCAAACTTGGAATTGAGTAATGTATTAAATGAATCTAATATAGCTAGATATAATTAAATGCATGTAATAGAAACTCAATCAATTGAAACATATAATTAATGGTTGCAAACAAAAGTACAAAAACAAGGTTTTCAATGTTGTAAAAGGAAGTTTCAGGGCTGATCTGGGACTAATTCGTCTAGAGGGGCATATGAGTCCCAATTAGGGTATTTCAAGGGTTCAAATGTTGAAAAATTCACAGCACAAAAATCCAAGAAAGTAGGCAAAACAACCTGTATTGGGACTAAATTACTGAGAGGGGCATATGAGTCCTAGTTTAGGGTTTTTACTTCATTTCAACAAATTTGGTGTGAATGTTGTGTTTTCTGGTTATGATGATGTTTAGGCTAAGTGCAATTATAGTTTTCATATGAAATTCAATGATGCAAGATGCAAAAATGTAACCTATATGCACTTTCACTAATGAAAGATTTAGAAACCCTAGAATTCCAATTAACCCATGAAAAATATAATGCAAAGCTAATGCAAGATAGATCTAGGATTATGATGCACTCCAAATCAGAAATACATTGTTCTAAATGTAGTTTCACCAATGGAAACCCACCTTTGAGGAGATACGGTTCCTACTACCAATCATATGACACAAGTGGTGTATTAGTCCCACTCTTTTTTTTCAAATGGTTAAGGCCCGATTTTACTCTCCTTTTAGATTATTAAACCAAATGATGAGATAATGAAATAAGGACATGAAATATGGAACATGAATCATGAATGATGATACCTTGAACGATGTCTTGTAAATCAAGAATATAACATGAAGTATCCATGAAGGATGTAGATCTAGATCTTGAAATAAGTGTGGAACAATGCTTAATCTTGGATCTTGAATGCAACATCACAACACTAGCTAAACAACATGCTTGATGCTTGATAACCTTGACATGCTGATGGATATTTAATTGCTGCAACAATTGATGAATAAATATACCCTTGAATGCCATTATAAATTATCTTGAGTGCTCTTGTAATCATAATATTTCTATTAGGAATGCTTTCTTCAAAGTATTAGGTGAAAATGAGTGAAATAACCTTGTATTTATACTTTTTTATGTCAAATTTCCTAAAATTACAACACTACAAGCCGACATCAAATCTAGGAGGACAAAATACTACCAAGAATTTGAATTAAGTTTAATTTTGGGCCTCATGGGACTCATACTATAGAAGTGGTGTATGAGTCCCATTAGGCCTAATGATGGGACACATTTTTCAAAATTGTTTAGATTCATATGAAATCTGGATCGAGAGCTCGAGATTTAGGTGGGACCAATACGTCCAAGGTAGCGTATGAGTCCCATATCACTAAATTTGGGCCACACAACCTAAAAAAACCCAAATTATGATTGGATCTTGGTTTATGTCAGGATTATCCTAAAAAAAATGCATTAATTAAGGCTTGTGGATGAAAAATAAGACAAATTAAAGTATAAAAAAGTCCAATTAATAATGAAAACCCTAGATTAGTGAGAAAGTGTGGTACAACACTTTATAACACCCTAAATAAGGAACAATTAATTCCATTTAGTTTACAAGGGTCCTAAATTAAATGTGAAGGTGTAAATGAATACACTAAATTAAGGAAAGTTTAGGTTTATTTAGCTTAATAGGGCCCTAAATCCAATGTGAATGTGTAAAACATACTACAACACTAGATCAAGGTGACATTAGGTCCACATTAAGTAATAAATTCTACCATCTCCAAGAAGGGAGTACAACTTTTGTCATTACACATCCCTTAGGCGAGTCAACCTCAATAGAGATCTTGATGTTTTCCTTATGATTGAGGACATGGTAAATCAATCTTAAATGCACTTTTGGGAGATGAATGAAAATTATCAAATGAATACATTTATGCAATACAAAAAATGAATCATCAATTTAAAACCTTAATCTAACAAAATTAACAAAGTTCCATCAGATCTAAAAAGGTTATGAATTTATGCACCTATCGCAAAATTATCTTGATGATTGTCCTCCTAGGACATATTCACCCCAGGGTGAATGGGTCTCTCTACAAGGATCCAAAATCTTCTTTTATGATCCTCTACTCCTAGGTTTGCACTCTTGATTCCTTCATATTTTACAATCGAAAAGTTGAAAAAAAAATTTGTAAGTGAGTTTCCATATCTTGACAACAATGTTGATAGCTTTGAAAACTTTGCAAAATTGCACTTTTGATCCAATTTCACTTATTCACCTATACATTTTCAAACACACAAAGAGGAGAAAAATTCTTTGTTTTGGTGAGTGGAGGTTTTCCTTGGTCAAACCCCGTTCTGGTAATTAAACCTTGAAATTAAATGAAACATGAATGGAAGGAATGGTGAATGAATAATGCTATATTGCAACTCACCAAACCCTTGAATGCAAACCCTTAGAGGATTAAAATCTAACATATCTCTCCAAGGTCTTGATCTTGCATGAATTGCTTGATTGGATGTTGATCTTGATGCTTGAATCTTGACTTGAGTGCTTGAAACCTACATCACAATGTTAGCTCCAAAAACATGAATGAATGAAGATAAATTTGACATAATGCTTGAGATCTTGAATATTGTTGTACAAAAATGATAAATTTGCTCTTGAACACCTTTGAAAATAATATTTTCTTTAGGAATGCTTGCATGAAAAATCTAGATCTCTTGGGATTTGAATTTGATAAAAAGACCATTTATTTATAGGTAATTTTCTAATTTCCCGAAAGTCAAACATTAAAAGCTGAAAATTGCAAATTGAATTTGAATTATGAAAATACCGCCAAAAAAATATTAAAAATTAGGGTCCTAAACTTAAGGGGGACACATTTTCCCTTGGGTCAATGGGTCCTAGGCCCCAAACCTAGGAAACATAAATTTCAAGGAAATTTAATTAATGCTTGAAAGTGTTTAATACAAGTTTCCCTTTCAAAAAATGGGATTAATTAGGCTTTTAAATGTATAATTGGGCCAATTAGAGGTTTAATTAAGTCCAGTTTATTAAGGGAACTGTTAGGACTGAAAAATCCCACATGTTTTCATTAGAATTTATCCACTTACCTCCCAACCCTTACAAAGGCTCACCATATTTAATTTTCATTTGTGTGAAAAAATCCATTTTGCAGCTAGCATACCCAAACAATCGCATCCACAAAGAAATTTGAGGTTTCTTTGAAACCATCGATCTAATAATACCTCATCGATGGAGCTCCCATGACCACCCCACCGATAGCCTAATGAGGATAGTTTGTAAATTTACATCGGTGTAATTTCATTCGGTCAAACCAACTTCCAAGCTAGTCTCCCTGATAGACCGATTGAAAGTGATCAGATCGATGTAGCTCTAATGCATCGGTGGAACAAATGATTGTGGTTCCTCGATGACCTGATAAAACCACATATTATCAAAGGTATAATAATCATCAGTGAAGTTGGGGTGCATTGGGGTAACATTAGCTAATGTCTCGCCGATAGGCTGGAGGAAAGACATTCATCAATGGAGAAGTTAACCATTGGTGGAAAATGGACTGAGGCCCCAGTGATACGATGATCAATGATTACTACAAGATGGTGTGACATAAGAGTGCATCATCAGGATATTTAACATAAATGCTTCCCCTGATGACAAGACTAATATAGGTAACATATTAATGAGCCAGAGCAAAAGTAAATTGCAGCACAAATTGATCATACAATTGTAGAAACTAGAAGAATTACGCTAAGGGCAGCAACATAAAGGCAAAACTTGGAGCTCTTACACAACAAAACAATGGGAAGCGGAAATTCAAGTAAGTAAATCACTCTTGGCTAGAAATTTGTATTTTTCAAGAGGTTTTAATGAAGAAAATGTGAAAGAACCTAAGGCAAAGAAGCAAAAAACCAAACAAAGGAATCTGAACCAAGATTTGATAGAACAATGCCCGGGGTCAGGACCAAGGCCCAAAAGAATTTTTCAAACAAATAAATTTTTAGACAAACATAAATTTTTGGGGGACTTTTGGACGCCACATCGAGGGTATGAGCTTTTCATGTATCACTATAGAAAGTAATTTAGATTCCAACCAGTATGTACCCATGGAGACTAAACTTAGCAAAACTTGTGGTGCTGAATGTATTTATCAATGTAGAATTAATAAAATCTCTTGCTAGTTGGTATAACCCCAAGAAGATAAATATGTAGTCATCAAATGGGGCCGATATGCTTGTTATCTCCCAAGACCTGATCTCCACTTTATTTCAGCTAGAATGTCTCATGAATTTTCCATTCACGATTAGAAACTCCTTTGATAGAATATCACTCCATGGATACCAGCTACAAAAGGTGGAAGTTACCTTTACATAGACATAAAAATGAGGAGGGACAACTCAAAATATTTTCAAGCAATGAAAACCTTCCTTTTCATCCAGATTTGTTTGAAGAATACTTTCAATATACCTATTACTCAGTTGGTCAAATATTGGGAATAGAGGTCCCACCCCTTATGGTCATTGCGGATATACAAAGAAAGGATGCTAGGTCATTTGACTATGCGAGCTACTTGGCTAACGCCCTGAATCAAGGGCTTCAAAGGATCAAAAATAATAATGATTGCATAGATTTCCCACACTATTCTTTGCTAATGCATTTACTTTTGTATGAGGGACATGCCAAAAACATGTGGAGTGAAGAACTGAGGATCAAAGACACAAATGCAAATGGAAACTGTAGACTTGTGCAAATGTGGACTTCATTGTGGGATAGTCGATACGAAAGGTCTCATTTTTTATATTTTGAAGAATTCTTTGTTAAACCATTAATTAAGTTACTTTGATATTCGTATGATCACAACTTATCCCCTGAGGTGAAAATAATTTTGAGACCAAAGTAGAATGACCCTAGAGGCAAATTAAACCATAATTGGGGAGATTGGTATGCTTTCTCCAACTACACAGTAATAAGTGTTTATGGGTTTTATGGGATTCCACAGTTGTTGCCCTGAGTAGTGCTTGATAGAGTTGCTTATCTAGATATAGTACGACAATTAGAAAAATCTGATGCTAAGCACCTCAAGAGTCATAGTAAGCAGTCACTTATGCCCAACACTCTTTGTTTCAAAGATTTTACAGTGGTTGCAAATTAGGGATATGGGGAGATTGATGCTAAAATGGCACATCACAACCTTCCTCTTGGGTATGAAAGAAAGAAATTTGACACAAAGGGGTTTATCCATCAAGCAAGATTATCACAAGGGTTTTCTAGATATGAGCATTGGTTTGCAGTCGATGATGTGATCAGGAACCGAGATGAAGTTTCAACCAGTGATAGAATGGCCTCATATAATAAAGTTATGCTTGTAGAGGAGTGGAAAAGGAAGAGTGTACCATCATATTATGAAGCATTTAATGATATATAGAACCCTTTGGCTTGGATTGAGCAACTTATTTCTCATGTCAATAAAATAGTGAAAGATGTGCCCTCATATGTTTTCAATACACCACGTGCAATGTATACAAGAGTATAGGCCAAAAATGTGGAGCCACTAGATAACATACCCTTGCAACCTACTCCTGGTGTATGTTTTTCTACTAATAAAAGCGAAGATGATGAAAGTAGCAAAGAAAGGGATGACAAGAGTGGTGAAGAGGAGCGACAAGTAGAACAAATAGAAGCCCTATGATTACAGAATATGAACCTCCTCAAGAATATAATGTTGTGAGATTTGAAGCATGAGATGAATTATTTGATGACATTAGGATCAAGGCATGTTAGGATTTCATTTATGATGATGAATTTTTTAAAATCCTTGAATTTAAATAATTTGTCTTTGAATATAAGGGAAGGAAAATAAGACAAAAGGAACAAAACATTACTCTTGAAAAGGAGATTGCTGCTCTAGAGAAATTAAAGAGAGAAATTGACAAGGAGATGCAATCTATCTTTCCTAAGAGAGGTATATATTTACTTCAAGAAGTTATGTTATTACTTCTACTAGGATGGGGAAGTAGCTTGGTGATTGTGTTCAATAGTTTCAAAAAAAAGAGAGGATAAAACAATGGATCTAACAGAGGAGGCTAGTGACAAAGTATACTCGGGGTCTGGATATAATCCAGATGAACCTACTTTGCTCATTTGGTCACTATACCCACAAGAAAAGAGGCTGACAATGATTGATAATCCAAATCAAGTGTTTGGACATATTTTGGTCCAAAGAGTTAAGGACACTAATCCCTTAGAAACTGCAAAGCTAAATGTAAATGTGGCAAAATTCACTACAACACAAATTGAAAAGTTGGTTAAAGAAAATGACAAAATAAAAAGGGAGATATCACATCAAAAGGAGAATCCATCTACCTCTTCTACTTAAAAATTATATTCCCCATGGATCGAAAAGGACAAGAGAGTGTTAGATGCACTACCTAATGCATCTTATTGGAAAAGTTCCCATTTGAAAACCCAGGAGAAGTGTAAAGCACTAGAAAAGGAAATGAAAGTCATTAAGTAGAATACTGTGTCTGAGATAATCAAAGAAAGGTTCAATAAGGTTTTTATGATTATTGGAGTGTGTGCAAGCAGATACAATCAACAATAGACGAGAATGTCAAATTGCAAAGGAAAATGATTGATAGGAAAAGGGAACTTATGGATAAACAAATTTTGAAAGGGGAAACACTCCAAAAGTATAAAAAATTGGTGGAATCTCACAACCAATATCATTGTAGGCTCAAATAGGATCTTGGTTTCTTTAATTTTATTCCTTCACTCCATGATGATACATGGAACCTTCAAGAAAAGGATGATTAGAAATTGGATTTTACAAGGTTTCTAATAGTTGCATTGCAAGAAATAAATGATGAGGATATGGTCATGCAAAATACTCATAAACAAATTGGAAAGTTCATATACATGGAGTATGACATGAAAGAATTAATAAACAATGAAGACACTCATGCAGAACAAAAATATATCGATCATCTTTCATCATTCGATATGTTTATAAATCAGGCAATAGATACTCTAGGTACAACTAAGCAACAATCATGATCGGTTGTTGATGATGATGTGGACCCTACTTTATACTAAAATATTTGAATAGGTATTAGGTGACCGTGAGCCTTTACTCAGAGATTAATGGATTGGTACACGCATCCACAGTTGTGCTAATTTCTTAATTATGTTTAGTTTTAGAATTATGTTTTGTTATCAAAAGGCATGTCCTTTGGTCTGAATCTTGTTGCCTCTCATATAAATAAGAGAGATCAAGACAAAAAGAAATATTTTTAGATTAGATTAGGAGAAAGTAGCAAGTGAATAGGAATAGATATAATGCTCACATTTCAAACTTGGCCATGATGCATGTATAAATTTTGGAGAATTCAATGAAAGATATTTGATTTCATGGCCCAATATTGGTATCAACTGTTTGTTAGAATTATTCAATTATTTGGTTGTCTCCATTTTAATGCTTCTTTTTTATTTAAGTTGGTATATCAAGTATATATTCAATTTATCAATGCACATTTGTTTTACTTGTGTGAAATGATTAATTGGTTTCCCATAAGGAATTAAACATCCTTCTAGTCAATCACAGTAATTTGGAAGTGTTAATTGGATAAATAAGAAGAACCATATAGTTAGGGTTGTCAATTTTTCTCCAATCTGGTGTCATCTATGTTCTTGCATAATTTATTCAATTGGTTATTTCAAGTAAAGATTAAATCCTTTTGATAGATTGTAAATAACCTGGTTGTGTCAGTTGGATCCATAAGTAGGGTTTTGTCAATTATTTGTCTACATGTTTATATAGGTTATAAACCAATATTAGTGTGCCAAAAATTTTGAGTTACAACCAATATAAATCATTCACTTTATATCTTCATCTAACTCCGTTCACCCAACAAGGCACTGGTCTCACCCATCTCATTATTTAGTTTTTTCAAATCTATTTTTACATCTATTAACTGAACATATTTAGATTTTACCTTGATATTTCTTATAAAATTTATACCAAATTAGTGTTGCAGCTTTCCAATCCCAATTTCCATTGTGGATAGACTACTTAAGTAGGAAACACACATTTTAAGTCTACATAATTTACATAGGTACACCCGCCTAGTTTTGGCAGAGCCTAAAGAGAATAAGGTTCAAGTACATCAATTGGCCTTGTTCGTTAGCCTAAAATGTACCAAGAGCTTGGCAACCTCTTGATGTTTTTCAACCAATGTTTTTGAGAACTAATAGATTGGTGAATCTACTAGGGAGTCAAATATGAATCCAAGCCCTCATCACAGATTCAACACCGCGCATAAGACTCCGGTGGGAACAAGAAACTACAAAATTTTCTCACTTCCCTAAAAAGTGAGTGGAAAATCTAAAGAGATAAGTGCATTGAGACTAATAAAATAAAGTATACATCAAAACCCACCCTATAATTCAGACCATCAAAATAACTCATAACATGCATGAAAGAAGGTCCCTATATAAAGATGGTCCTAATGACTAGAGTAAATGGGAACACAAGAATGATAAGGGCAAGAAGGTGTCTGATGAAATATGCTTAACAAGTAAGGACAAAACATCAAAACCACACTTTGAGACATATAATCACTATGATACATTGACAAATGAAAACAACCCATCTAGAGAGCCCCACAGTCCTAAAGAAAAGAGGAATCCTTTCTATCATCCAGACCCTAAGAAACATGAGGAATTCATGGATGGATTGGAGGCTGAAAGAGTCAAGAGACAACATGAATATGATCAGAAAATGGCATCACTCGAAGCGAATCAGAATGGACCTAGTGATGACGTAGCCTCTAAAGAAAACTATGAATATATGACTCGAGAAGAATTAAATGCATAGTTGGAGTATGAAAGACAAGAATTGGAAAGAAAGAGGGTAGAATATGAACAAAAGCTCCAAGTGATCAAAGAGCTCCAAGATTTAAAGCTACAGAAAGCCCAATTTGATACTTAGATAGCTAATCTTCCTAAATACACACCACCTCATAGGAAAAATAATACTAATGTAGGACCTTCAAATCCACCAAAGGCGCCACAAAAGCAATCAGAAAATTGAATACCATGAAATTCTCCACCTAAAAATTTGTCACAACACCGAAATGTTTAGCCACCATCCCCTGGCCAACAATATATGCCACCACCCCATGTACAATATAATAATCCATTATACCAATATCAAAATCCTCAAAACCCACCTCTTCAACATTACACAACTATGATCAAACAATTTGATTTGGCAGGATTCCAAGTATATCCTTACACTATAGATAATAGTTGGAGAGGTCTTGTCCCAAAATTTACAAGATGTAGTATAGTCATGGATGAAGAACATTTAAGGAACTTTAATGATTTTATTCAAGATTTGTATATGTAGTATGAAGATGTATAGATGAGGTTGTTTATGATATCACTAACTGAAGAAGCTAGAGATTGGTTTAACAACCTACCAATAGCTTATATTGCTTCCATTCAAGAATTTCATGACCAGTTCCTTGAACAGTATGGGAATCAATGTGCACTAGATTTTTCTTTGCATGAATTGATAAGTATCCAAAAAAATCAGAATGAGGCAGTTTATGTCTTCAACCAGAGATTCTCTAAATTGCACAATAAGATACCACCTGGGTCCAAATTGGTAGACCCTACAACATTAAGTATTTATCTAAAGGAATTCGATCCAAAGACAGGATACCAACTTAGAAATAGGTGCCCTAGAAGTTTGACAGAGGAACAAAAAACAATGTTGACCATTGAAAATAACAAAAAATCTATTGGGATGACTGGTAAAAGAGATAACCTCAGGGTCCCCCAAAGCCCCAACAATCCTCAAAGGTAGGAAAATACACATATAAATGAAAACCCAGACTACATGATATGCCATATAATACAAATTGGAAGGATGGAAGACCCATAGTTGATAAACCTAAATATAAGGAGACTCCAGATCCCTTGAGGAAGAAGGGAGAATACATGGCTAACAATCATCCTTGGTGTCAGATCTGCATCTGCCCCACTCCCTAGATCATTGTGCCATAGCTCAATCAATACAAGAATAAGATGCACCAAATGAAAATGAAGGAAAGGATCATACAATATACTTAACCTCTCACACCCTCAATCCAGTTGACCAAGAGTATTCCTCTTCAGAAGAATAAAGTTATGAGTACGATGTTGACAATCAGAGGAACAATATTCATATGGCAAAGCAACAATTTTTATCTAACCAGGAGAGTGAAAGTAATGATGAATCACAACCTCCATATATACCACCCAAATCAAACAAGCCAAGATGGAGGAGACCAACGAAAGAGGAGATCAAAGATTTGACTATTGCTGTAGTAGAACAAGCAAAAAGAAACTATGGGCTAAGAAATAGAACAATAAATGTAGATGAAGGAACTCCAAGAGGATTGTTCATGAAATAAAAGGGGACAAATCAAGATAAAACAAATAAGATGGGAAATAAAGAGATCAACAAGAATGAGCAAAAGCATATTACAAAAAGGGAAGACAAAGACTTAAAAAGAAAATAGAAGCATGATGAAGTAAATAGAAAGGAGAAAGAAGAAAATAAAGGAGATCATCTAGAGAAAAAGAAAATAGTTAAAAGTGAGAATACCTCCTCATTTGATTTCACACAAGATTTTTCTTAGGTGAAGATGTATATGCCACTACTATAAATGATGAATATAAAAGAATATAGAGATAGTGCTATCCAATTAATATCAAATGGGACTAATAAAATCTCAAATTTAGAAGATAAAAACAATAACAGACAAGGAGATATGAAAGTCCCTGAAATTTTCCTTAGTAATGTATTAATGAATCCTCTAGTAAAAGTTGATCCATTTTACACCACATTGCTCATAAATAACAAATTGGTGAGAAATTGTTTGATAGATTCAGGGGCTACTATGAACATCATGCCAATTGGGGTTATGAAACAACTGGGTATGTGGGTAGATACTGAGGGTGGTAAGTGTTATGCCATGGATTGCAAACCTATCCCAGTGGTAGGAATTATGAAAGATGTAGAGGTGGAGTTGGTTGCTTACCCACAAGAAAATTATAATATTGACATAACCATAATTGATACACCTCCTCATTTTGGGATGCTTTTGTCTAGGAAATGGACTGCAACAGTTGGAGGAAATGTGTAATTTGACTTATCTTATGCCATAATACCAGTCAATGGTGAAGAGGTCAATTTATATAGAGAGCCAAGGATGAATCAGATTGTGGACTATGTGGCTCAAGATCAGTTAAACTACTTTTGTGATGTAGATTTGGATAGTTTCATAATAGAGCCTTCCCAGCCTGAACTAGTGAATATTGATCCAATTGATAGACACATTTCCAAAAACCAACCTGGCATATGGAAGATATATTTTGATGGAGCATGTAGCTAAGAAGGCAATGGAGTAGGGGTAGTGTTTATATCACTAGAGGGTACTACATTTAAGTATTCATTTCTTCTGATGTTTGAATGTAAAAACAATATAGCAGAGTATGAGGCTTTGTTAATAGGTTTGAATATGGTTGTCAAACACAAGATCAAGTTGCTAACTATTCTTGGAGACTCTGAGTTGATCATCTCACAAGTTAGGTCAAAATATGCTGCAAAAAAGAAAAGGTTGAAACAATATAGGAATGTTGTGTGGGATACGATTGAAGTATTTGATGCTTTTTCCATTGAGTGGATTGACAGGTCCAAGAACTTGATGGAAGATTTTCTAGCTAATGTAGCCCAAAAAAGAGATGTGGTCGGAGTATCTCAGGTTGAATTCAAAACAAGGCCTACTATACCTAATAATATCTATAGTTGGAAATTTTTCAATGATGACACTGATCTTATAAGGTTTCTCCATTGCATAGACCAGTATGAAGCTCAAGAGATTGAATTTAATGCATTTTTTGAGGAAGTGGATGGTAAACAGATTGTATTCAGAAAAGAAGTTTTGTAGCTTAAAACCAACAAACTTCCCAATGGACTTGTGGCACTAGAAAGGGTTTATGATCAAAATTACCATTCTCTCATGAAACAGACACCAATGAAGAGAGAAGATGTTGAAGAAATAAATCTAGGGACTAAGTTAACGCTGAAAATAGTTTACATTGGAAAGAAGATAGGTCCAAGAACTAGGAAAATGTTGATTGTATTGTTGAGAAAATACAAGCATGTCTTCGCTAGGTCTTATGAGAATCTTAAATCATATATAGAAGATCTTTTCCAACATGAGATTCCATTAAAGCCAGGTGCAAAACCATTTAGACAAAAATAGAGACCCATCAATCCAACTCTGGATCCTAAAATGCAAGAGGAACTAGCCAAGCTCAGGGAAGGAGGAATTATCAAGCCCATTAGACATTCAACATGGGTCTCAAACTTGGTCCCAATGAGAAAGAAAAATGGGTATATTAGATTGTGTGTAGACTTTATAAATTTAAATTTTTCCTCCCTTAAAGACAATTACCCACTCCCAAATATGGAAGCCATATTGCACAAAGTAACAGGATGTGAGTTTTTGTCAATGATGGATGGATTTTCTAGGTATAATCAGGTCAAATTTAAAGAGTCTGAGAAATACAAGAGAACTTTTACTATGCCATGGGGGACATATGTCTATGTGAGAATTCCATTCGGTCTCACAAATGCATGGGAAACTTTCCAAAGAGCCATGGATGTGGAATTTGCAGACCTAATCAATGCTATAATGGTAGTGTATCAGGATGACCTCACTGCTTATTTGAAAAGGGCAGAAGATTATGTAGAATAGTTGGAAAGAATATTCATCACGGCCTTGAAATATGGTATCAGCCTCAATCCTAAGAAATTTCACTTTGTTGTCATAAAGGGTAAACTTTTGGGGCATATTGTATCAAAAGAAGGAATTAGAATAGACCCTGAAAGAGTAGAAGCCATAGAAAAAATCCCCATTCCCAAAACTGTCAAAGCTATTCAATCATTTTTTTGACAAATTAACTTTGTTAGGAGATTTGTGTCAAATTTTACTAAAATCACTAAACCTATATCAAAAATTCTAAAGAAGGGAGAAAGAATAGATTGGACCGCATAAGCCCTAGAAGATTTTGTATCCATCAAGAAAGCCATCAAAGAAGCCCCTATTCTAAAATCGCCTGATTTTTCCAAACCCTTCCAAATATTTTCATTTTCATCATTCCACACCATAACAGTCATTATGTGACAATAGAATGATGAAGGATATGAGCAACATGTATCCTTTTTTAGCAAATCACTACAAGGCTCGGAATTAAAGTATGATATTATGGAGAAACAAGCTTATGCATTGGTCAAAGCAACAAAAAATTTCAGATCGTATTTAGGTGGAGCCAAAGTAATTGCATACGTACCACATGTAGTTGTGAAAGATATCTTGGTATAGAAAAAAATGACAGGGAAGAGATGTAGATGGATCAATAAGATCCAAGAATTTAATATGGAAATTCAAATTACCAAATTAGTAAGGGGACAAGGTTTAGCCAAACTAATGGTAGAAACAAATATTGAAGCTAACTAGATTTGTAATGTGGAGAATGAGGATGGTACAGTTGCAAGCATTGAACATATTCCTTGGTACACAAACATAGTGTATTATCTTATACACATGAAGTTCCCTGAAGGATTGAATGATAACCAGAAGATAACTCTAAAGTTCTTAGGAATCCAAGTAGGTATTCATAGAAGGGGATCTATTTTGGAGAAATAGGGATGGAATGCTATTATTGTGTCTAGATAATTCACAGGCAGAACATGTCTTGTGTGAGATACATGAAGGAGTGTGTGGAGGTCATTATTCTACCAAAACCACTGCACATAAGATTCTTAGGGTAAGATATTATTGGCCTAAGGTTTTCAATGACTCTTTTACATATGTAAGAAGATGTGAAGCTTGTTAGAAATTCTCATGAAAGATTAAGTATCAAGGAGCCCTACCACTCAGACCCTTACAAGTAGAATCCCCTTTCCATCAATGGGGAATTGATTTTATTGGGGAAATACAAGAAAAATCAAGTGGAGGACATAAATTGATATTAGTGGCAACTGATTATTTCGCTAAATGGGTTGAGGCAATCCCAACTAAACAAGCGACAAGCAAGGTGGTGTTTAATTTTTTGATGGAGAATATCATAACTAGATTTAGTACACCGGTAAGATTGATCATAGACAATGGGATGTGTTTTAGGTCTAATGAATTTAAAAACTTTTGCAACACATATGGCATTACTATTTCTTAAGCTGCCCCTTACCACTCACAAGAAAATAGTTAGGAAAAATCTAGTAATAAAAATATTTTAAAGATCATAAGAAGGATGCTAGATGGAATAAAAAAGGCATGGGACTCAAAGTTGAGAATGGTTGTGTGGGCAGATAGGATTACTATGAAAAAGGAAATTGGAAAGTCTCCATTTGAACTGGTGTATGGAACACAAGCCAGTATGCCATTGCAAAACCTTTTACCAGTTTATGAGTTCATCCTTCAGGAGGATTTAGACATTCCAGAACCAATGGAGGAAAGGATAGAGTAGCTCATAGAACTTGATGAAATGAGGAGAACAACCCAAAAGAATAAAGAAAACTTGCAATCACAAATGAAATATCTTTTTGATAAGAAAGCCAAAGATAGAAAATTTGAAGTTAACAACTTGGTGCTCATGTGGAATGCTAGATGTCAAGGAAAGGGGAAGCATGGAAATTTTGAAGCCTTGTGGGTAAGTCCCTTTTTTTATCATTGACAAAGGAGGGGAGGAATATTATTATTTGCAAAACATGTCAGGAGAGGAACAAGAGCTGCTAGTTCATGGGCAATTCCTAAAATATTTCTTTTCATGAGGAACATAAAGAGGATCAAGGATTGCCAATGCATGGACAATTCTTGGCATGCCTCTGAAAATAATTATTTCCTTGCATAGTAGTCTAGGTGAAAGTCAAGCATTAATACTGCATGGACAATTCCTAAGATACCTTCTGAAATTTGCAAATTCCCATGCACAGTAGTTTCAGATTCCCATAATATCCCATCTCCATCCTTGGTTTGCTCCCCAAATTTGTTTTGGATTCTTGCAATAATATTACAATCATTCATCCCCAGACAGAGCCACTGCTAGGACTGAAAAATCCCACATGATTTCATTAGAATTTATCCACTTACCTCCCAACCCTTACAAAGGTTCACCATACTTAATTTTCATTTATGTGACAAAATCCACTTTGCAGCTAGCATACCCAAACAATCGCATCCACAAAGAAATTTGAGGTCCCTTTGAAACCACTGGTCTAAAAATACCTCATTAGTGGAGCTCCCATCACCACCTCACTGATAGCTTGATGAGGATAGTTTGTAACTTTACATCAGTGCAACTTCATTCCATCATACCAACTTCCAAGCTAGTCTCCTCGATAGACCGATTGAAAGTGATCACATTATTGTAGCTCTAATGCATCAGTGGAACAAATGATCATGGTTCCCCAATGGCCCAATAAAACCATAGATTATCAAAGGTATAATACTCATCACTGAAGCTGGGGTGCATCAGGGTAACATTGGTTAATGATTAGAGATCTCTTGAGAAAATATCACTCCATGGATACCAGCTACAAAAGGTGGAAGTTACCTCTGCATAGACATAAAAATGAGGAGGGAAAACTCAAAAGGTTTTGAAGCAATGAAAACCCTCCTTTTCATGCAGATTTGTTTGAAGAATACTTTCAGTATACCTATTACTCAGCTGGTCAAGTCTTCGGAATAAAGGTCCCATCCCTTAAGGCCAATGCATCGATGGTTATAGCTGTAGATATATAAAGCAAGGATGCTAGGTCATTCGACTATGCGATGTACTTGGCTAATGCTCTGAATCTGTTAGAGTAATAAGTTATTTAACTTAATTAATTTAATCATATTGGTTAATTAATTAAGTCACTTATTCCTTTAGTTTTACTTAAGCAAAACTTAGGCACATTAATAATTACTTATTAATTATTAAGTGTGCAAACTAGGGTTTCCTAATTTTTGGTTTCACTTTAGGGTTTCTTGATCTCCTTCATAAGGATTGATCTCATTATAATTATTGATTATCTTAATGCATTTTTATTGTTTGAGGTTTACAGAACATCTTCTTTGGTTCTGAATATCTTTTGTATGTGATAGGTATTTGCATGCAAGTGATTCTTGGGCCTTGTGAGGTTGGGTTTCTCAAATTCTACATGGTATCAGAGCTCTAGACCTGTGGCTTCCTGTTCATCTTGTGAAGATATTTCCTCACAGTGATTTTTTCTATGCAAGGGCTTCAAGCCAGACATCTTTTTTGTGGATCTAGGAGTAGGCAATTTTTCTGTGCATTTTTTGGGAAAAACGAGCATCACCATCGCGTCCAAAGTGCCCAAAAACCCTATAAATGCCTTTCGTTTCATCGAGTTTTGAGAAAGTTGAAAAAAAGGAAAAAAAAAATATCGAGAGAGGCCATACAACCTCCCCAACTCGCTTCCCGAGGTCAAATTTCTCGTAAAATGTGATTTTTATTTTTCAAAAATATAATTAAAAAATCAGTTTAAAAAAACCGCTTGCAGTTGAAAAAAATACCGCCTTCCATCCCCCACCAAGCAGCCACCGCTTGGACTGCCCACCTGCGGCTCATCAACTGGCGTTGCTTCATTCTGTCGCCGACCGAATCCTCCAGCCCCTGAGGGCTTGTCTCCACCGGGTTGGTGGTCAGGTGGGGACTGAGAGCCAACCCCCATCCCCTATCAATAGCCTCAACCCTTGTGGTGGTCCTATTGACAACCAAGGGCTCCACCGTAGCCCCCAAGCTGCCAGTCCCTTGGTCCTGCATGCAACTAGGGGCTTATTTTTTACCCCCTAAGGGCTCTTGGAGGCCTTGTTGAGCAAATTGAAGCAATTTTACGAAATCGACTATAAATTTTTCATACGATGTCTGTTTTTTGAAAACAAGACATCATCAGAAAGCTTGTTCGATGCTCTATCTAGTGGTATAGGTGTGATTTTTTGGTTTTTATTTTTTTGATTCTTTTTTTGGCCTCTAATGTCCGAAGTTGTTGTTTTCACTCCGGGAGGCATAACTTTTGCGTCTGGACTCCGTTTTGCGAAAAAAAATAGGCGTCGAAAAGTTGGTTCAGTGCTCTACATAGATCTCAGACCTGATTTTGCAGAATTTTCTAAAGGTATCTAATATTTTTGTCAAAACTCAGCCTTTTTGTTTTGGGTTATTATCTTGGGAAGCATGCAATTAGGAGGTTTTTTTGAGATCAAAGAGGAATTTTGTTTTTATTTGAGAGTATATATTGCTTTCTTCTGTCATGGATACACATAATATTGCACCCCTTACTCCATTCAACTATTTTGGTTGGAAAAACAAATGGAGATTCATTTGAAACACAAAGGGTTGTACAGGGTAACCATGGGTATAAAAATTGAACCTACAGGTGCTACTAAAAAGAGAAAGTGGTTTAATAGATGTGATGAAGCTTATGGTACATTATGTATGTCTCTTTAATCTGACCTTATTTTTCATATTGAGTCTTGCACTACACCCCATGAGATCTGGACAACTTTGCAGTCTTTGTTTGGGAAGCAGGATACTATGAGAGGGTTTTAGTTAGAGAATGAGATTATTGGCTTAAATCCTAGGGATTCTGACAACATCTAGGATTTTTGCACCAAACTCAAGTCTCTTAGATTACATTACACACATTATGGTGTTCAGAAGGAAGAATCTTAGTTGATATTGTCCATTCTTTCTAAGCTTGGACCAAATTATTCACTTTTTGTATCTACCTTTTATGCTACTAGGGATGCTCTTGGTACTAGATTTACTATGCCTTCTTTTGATTATTTTGCATCTTCTCTCACTCGAGAGCAGGCCAAGTTAGATAGCATGGGAAATTTGAAGCCCTCTTCATCACAGGCACTCATTGCATCTCAGGGGCCCATAGCTCAGAAGGCTTCGAGTGGAAAGGGAAATAAATAGAAACAAAAGGATTCCAAATCTCATGAGCAGTAGAAGGAGTCCTCAGATTCATCCTCCTCTTGTAAAGGGAAATCATCTAGGAAGGAGAAGGGTCCATGTGCATATTGCAAGAGAGAAGGACATGCAAAACATAGTTTCTACAAGAAGGACATTGATGAGCTGAAGAATCTTCTTCAGAAACATCAGATTGATTTTCCTTCTCAGATGTCTACATCATCTCCTTCCCATCATTCTTATTCTTCTTCTTCAGAGCAGCATGAGAGGGGGACAACTAGTTTACATACTTCATTAGATATGAAGGGACATTCTCTTTGTGCTTCTTCAGGTCTTGGATTAGGGAGATGGCTTCCAAATTCAGGAGCATCTCATCATATGGCTTCTTCATAGTCTATGTTCACTTCCTTTGAGTCTCACACTATGTCTCCTATTCTGATGGGAAACAATACATACATGAGTGTTATAGGGAAGGGGTCTATTAGTTTTGGGGATAACAGTTTTCAGGATGTCTTGTGTGTTCCTCATTTGATGAACAACCTTCTTTCCATATATCAGATCACACATGGAGGCAATGGGAGATTTGTGGAGTTCACACCTGATTTAGTTATCATCAGAAACTTGGAGAGTAGAGAATTTATTTCTACTGGGGTGGTGGATCACTCATCTCGGTTGTATTCCTTTGCAAATTTTTCTACTAATGGTGCTTCTATTCCTATAGTTTTTCATCACACTTCTAGTGTGAATCATCATTCAGAGGAGAAATTTGGCTTCTTGAACATTGGTGTTCTCACTTTGGATCCAGTTCTTGAGCCGTACATTCCATCTACTCCACCTACTATTGTAGTTGCTAATACTTCTATGACTACAAATGTGGTTTCTTCTGTTTCAGTGCAGCAAGACCTAGTTGAGCATTCATCTTTGGAGGATTCAATTCAATCTTCACCTACTTTGACTTCTTCATTTGTTGAGCTCCCACCTACTTTTGTGGAGACATCTTGGGCTACACTTGCTTCACCTTCATAGATTTCTTTCATCCAGCCTCTTCCCTCTCACTTCTTTCAGGAGATGCGGTTTCTTTAGTCTTTTTGGAGCTACTTCATTATGGGGGGCTATGTGGTTTTTTTCTTCCTCTCTTCTAGGCAGGTTCCTTGATGTATCTTTGTGATGGATGGTGCCCTTGGGGGGTCTTATGGAGTCCTCCATCTTTCATCACTTAGTTTCTCTTTGCATTCTATTTTGGGGAGGAGTTTTGTTCCCACTGGGTTTTCTCCTTTACCCCATTTAGTTTAGTTTGCATTGCATTTGTACTTGGGTACCTGATCAGGCCTTTGTTGCCGGGACCCATCTTTGATTTCATGCATCCTTTTCCTAGTGTTTTAGCTACTCCCTAAGTTCATCTTAATGGGGTGTGTTATAGTAATAATTTATTTAACCTACTTAATTTAATCATATTGGTTAATTAATTAAGTCACTTATTCCTTTAGTTTTACTTAAGCTAAACTTAGGCACATTAATAATTAATTATTAATTATTAAGTGTGCACACTAGGGTTTCCTAATTTTAGGTTTCACTTTAGGGTTTATTGATCTCCTTCATAAGGATTGATCTCATTGTAATTATTGATTCTCTTAATGCATTTTTACTATTTGAGGTTTATAAAACATCTTCTTTGGTTTTGAATATCTTTTGTATGTGATAGGTATTTGCATGCAGGTGATTCTTGGGGCTTGTGAGGATGGTAATTAAGTCACTTATTAATTTAGTTTTACTTAAGCTAAACTTAGGCACATTAATAATTACTTATTAATTATTGAGTGTGCACACTAGGGTTTCCTAATTTTAGGTTTCACTTTAAAGGTTTCTTGATCTCCTTCATAAGGATTGATCTCATTGTAATTATTGATTCTTTTAATGCATTTTTACTATTTGAGGTTTACAGAACATGTTCTTTGGTTTTGAATATCTTTTGTATGTGATAGGTATTTGCATGCAGGTGATTCTTAGGGCTTGTGAGGCTGGGTTTCTCAACTTCTACATAATCAAGGGCTTGAAAGGATAAAAAATAATAATGACTTCATAGATTTACCACACTATACTTTGCTAATGCATTTACTTTGTATGAGAGACATGCCAAAAACGCGTGGAGTGAAGAACTGAGGATCAGAGACACAGATGAAAATGGAAACTGTAGACCTGTGTAGATGTGGACTTCATTGTGGGATAGTCGATGCGAAAGGTCTCATTTTTTATATTTTGAAGAATTCTTTGTTAAACCATTAATGAAGTTACTTGGATATTCGTATGATCACAACTTATCCCCCGAGGTTAAAATATTTTTGAGACCAAAGGAGAATGACCCCAAAGGCAAAGTAAACCATAATTGGGGAGACTGGTATTCTTTCTCTGACTGCATAGTAATAAGAGTTTATGGGTTTGATGGGATTCCACATTTGCTGCCCGGGTAGTGCATGATTGATTTTCTTACCTAGAGAGTGTATGACAATTAGAAAAATATAATGCTAAGCACCTCAAGATTCATAGTAAGCAATCACTTTTCCCAACACTCTTTTTTTTGGAGATTTTACAGTGGTTGCAAATGAGGGATATGGGGATATTGATGCTAAAATGGCACATTACAACCTTCCTCTTGGGTATGAAATAAATAAATTTAACACATGGGTTTATCCATCAAGCAATATTATCACAAGGGTTGTTTGGATATGAGCATTTGTTTGTAGTCGATGATGTGATCAGGAATAGAGATGAAGTTTCAACTAGTGATAGAATGGCCTCATATAATAAAGTTATGCTTGCACAGGAGTGGAAGAGGAAGAATGTACCATCATATTCTAAAGAATTTAATGATATATAAGACCCTTTGGCCAGAATTGAGCAACTTATTTCTCATGTGAATGAAATGGTGAAAGATGTGACTCATATGTTTTCAATACACCATGTGAAATGTATACAGGATTACAGGCCGAAAATGTGGAACCACTAGATCACATACCCTTGCAACCTACTTTTGATGTATGTTTCTCTATTGATAAAAGTGAAGATGAGGAAAGTAGCAAAGAAAGGGATGAAGAGAGTGGTGAAGAGGAGCGACAAGTAGAACAAATAGAAGCCCTTGTGATTACACAACATGAGCCTCCTCATGAATAAAATGTTGTGAGATTTGAAGCATCAGATGAATTATCTGATGACATTAGGATCAAGGTGGGTTGGGAGTTCATATTTGATGATGACTTTGTTAAAACCCCTAAATTTAAATCATTTTTCTATGAAGATAAGGGAAGGAAAATAAGACAAAAGGAACAAAATATTACTCCTGAAAATTAGGTTGCTGCTCTAGAGGAATTGAAGAGAGAATTTGACAAGGAGATGCAATCTATGAACCCTGAGAGAGGTAGAGATTTACTTCAAGAATCTGGGGTATTACTTCTACTAGGATGGGACATTAGCTCGATGATTGTGTTCAATAGTTTCAGAAAAAGAGAGGATAAAATAATGGATGTAACAGAGGAGGCTAGTGACAAGGTATACTCAAGGTCTGGATATAATCTAGATGAAGTTACTTTGCTCATTTGGTCACTTTACCCCCAAGAAAAGAGGTCGAAACTGATTGATAATCCAAATCAAGTGTTTGGACATCTTTTGGTCCAAAGATTTAAGGACACTTATCCCTTGGAAACTACAGAGCTAAATGTAAATGTGGCAAAATTCACTAGAGCACAAATTGAAAAGTTGGTTAAATAAAATGACAAATTAAAAAGGGAGCAATCGCATCAAAAGGAGAATTCATCTACCTCATTTTCTTCAAAATTATATTCCCCATGGCTCGAAAAGGACAAGAGAGTGTTAGATGCACTAGATGACGTATCTTATTTGGAAAGTTCCCATTTGAAAACCTAGGAGAAGTGTAAAGCACTAGAAAAGGAAATGAAAGTCATTAAGTACAATACTATGTCTGAGATAATCAAAGAAAGGTTTAATAATGTGTTGACGAAAGATGATGATTATTGGAGTGTGTGCAAGAAGATACAATAAACAATAGAGAAGAATGTCAAATTCCAAAGGAAAATGATTGATAGGAAAAGGGAACTTATGGATAAATAGATTTTGAAAGGGGAAACACTACAAAAGTATAACAAATTGGTGGAATCTCACAACCAATATCATTGTAGTCTCAAAGAGGATCTTAGTTTCTTTAATTTTATTCCTTCATTCCATGATCATACAGGGAAACTTCAAGAAAAGGATGATTAGAAATTAGAGTTTAGAGGGTTTCTAACTATTGCATTGCAAGAAATAAATGATGAGGATATGGTCCTATAGAATACTCATAAGGAAATTGAAAAGTTCATATACATGGAGTATAATATGAAAGAAGTAATAATCAATGGAGAAACTCATGTAGAACAAGAATATATCCACCATCATCTTTCATTGTTCGATATGTTTATCAATCAGGCAATAGATACTCTAGTAAGAACTAAGCAACAATCAAGATCGGTTGGTGATGATGATGTGGACGCTACTTTGTTGAAACCGTGTTCCCTTACCCACACAAATAACAATAGTTGTTGCTCCTTTCCTTGTAATAGTTGTAGGGTCATAGCACACTCAGTATTTCATGTTTTCCATCCCTCGTGAGGAAAGCATACCATCATCCATTCTAGAATCACCTTTGTCCTACACTAAGTGGGGGTAAGGGGTTAGTTAGCCTTTTCCCTTGTATGTCACTTGTTGTTTCCTCTTTTGACTAGCTGTTAACCTTTCATGAACATATAAGATAAACCTTGGGATGTGGATGACATGTATTAATATGACTCACATGTGACATACTATCCCCTTACTCATGGCGTAGATCACTTTGGAAACATATGACTTGACCTCTAGGGATTTCCAAGTTAGCTCTCATGTCTTCTTTGCACCTATCCTTGGCTACTTTAAAGAAATTGCTCATAGTGATGGTGTAGAAACTATTTTAAAGTGGGGGCATACATATATGACATCCTTTTTCCATGGTGTGATTTTTCTTTCCTTGTGATGTGTCCTCTTCTTGGTGGTGTCATTGGGTTTGATGCCTTCCAAGAGTGTACGATCAACTGAAGTGGCCTGATGCAAATGATACATCCCATGGATAACGATATGACACCCCAACTTGTCCTCTCTTGGAGACATTAGGTACAATGCTCCCTAAGAAGAAGACCTCACATGAACAAAGAAAAATTGCCTTCAACAAAATTTATTCACATAATATTCAAATTCAAAAACATTAACAAAACTATTGTGATGCCTTATCAAAGTTATCAAGTGAGGTAACTTTTGTATGGTTAGTATAATGGGAAGCCGACACACTGGCATTCCTTTCTCATTATACGGTGGGAAGCCAACACACTGGAATGACTTTCTCACTAAACCACCTACTCTTTTTAGACAAACAACCTAGATCTGATCCACAACTAGCTAGACAAATGGTCGAAGCTTGATCCAACTTTTCACCTTTCATTCTTCTCTTCCTTCTAGTTCTTGTCATGACATGATTGCGTATCTCATTTTTCTAAAAATCATTCACCCTTGAATGTCTTCTTGCATTGGTTTCTTTTTGGCTTAGAATCCCAAATCTTGGGGGCTTTGCCACCTCCTTTCTTTTTGTCATTCTTCACCATCTCCATTGGGATACTTTAGTGTGAGTTTGAAGCAAGTTCATCCTCTCACTAAAGTGGGGGCTAAATGTGTTGCCAAAAAGTGTAGCCTTTGAAACTTTTCACTCATTTGGACCCTTGCCTATGAATTTTGGACCTAAATAACCCCTTTTCATCATCATTTATAGGTCCCTATGACCCCTTATTATGCATCCCAAGGCTTAATTTGATCAAATATATGATAAAATAATCATAAAAAGCTAATTTCTTCACTCCCAAATAATCGAGTTGGCAAAAGGGCCCATGTGGGACTAGATCGCCCATCTGGGCGAATTCGTCCTATCCAAGTGGAGTAAGTCGCCCAAGGTGGCGACCTAGTCCCATTGGAGCTATTTTTGGGGTTTTGAGTAGGAAAAGTTAGGCTTTTGGTCTATTTCTCCTTCATGTCAGCCATGAGGATCAAATAACGAATGTTTTTAGGTTGATTGCCTATAAATAAGCCTAAAAACCCTAATTTATCATTAGACATAGTCATTATTCACAACTCTGTCATTCACTCTTCACTCCTCATAGACCTCTCTTCTCAAGCAAGCTAGGGTTTCACATTCTAAATCATCAAGACATCATTGCTAAAGAATTCAAGGGTTTGATTATTTCAGCAACTCAAGATCTATCTCCATGGAAAGGTACTAAATCTACTATTCCATATTTCATGCTTTCTTTTTTTATTTCATCATTTGATTTGATTATCTACAAAGGTGTTTGACCAAGGAAAAACCCTATATCCTAACATCCAATGTTTTATTCTTCCTTCTTTGTGTGTATTTGCAGATCTAGGTATTTTGTAGGTTTGGAGATCATTCAAGGATGGATTGAAGACTTGTTAGGTCATCTCCTTGTCAACTAGGGAAAAACATTCACAAAAAGACACCTAAATGCCGAGTTCTGCAGTTCCAAATCTAGGAAATTACCAGGAGAAGAAGTGCATGTTGAGGTGTATAGATTTCCCCTTCGAATCTCCCGAAAAGGAAAAAGGGACATTCCCACAAGTTGTGGCGACCTAGTCCTAGTGTACCTATTTTCCAAATATTTCTATGGATTTGGATGCCCATTTGTCTAAAACAAGCCTCAGGTCAGTTTCCTGAAATCACCTCGAAAAAGGACTAGGTCGCCCAGCTTGGCACAAGTGTCCCATTAGACATAATCATGTTTTCTAGAATTTCAAAGTTCCTTCAAGTCTACAACACACTTCCAAGTACACATTTCCATTTTTTATAGTTTTCTATCTTGTTTTATAAGCTTTCTTAGGTCATTTAGCATAAAGTTTTCATATCTTAATGTGTTTTCAAACATAGTCCATTTTCTAGGTTTTATATTAGAATTTAGTTTTTTTTATCCATTTCCATCACTTAGACTATTTCATTTAGATACATTTCACACACCCCACACATCAAAACCCTAATCTTTGAATGTAACCTATGCATTTTGGTATCCCTCTCTATCCTCTTAGAGGAAAAACCCTAGAAGTGTTAGAGACCCTAAGTGGGTACCAAAATCTTTGTTACATTTTGGTACCCTAGAATGTAATGAAGATTTTGGTACCCACTTAGGGTCTCTAACACTTCTAGGGTTTTTCACCTAAGAGGATAGAGAGGGATACCAAAATTCATAGGCTACATTCAAAGATTAGGGGTTTGATGTGTGGGGTGTGTGAAATGTATCTAAATGAAATAGTCTAAGTGTTGCAAATGGATAAAAGAAACTAAATGCTAATGTAAAACCTAGAAAATGGACTATGTTTAAAAACACATTAAGATATGCAAAATTTATGCTAAATGACCTAAGAAAGCTTATAAAACAAGATAGAAAACTTTAAAAACTAGAAATGTGTACCTGGAAGTGTGTTTCATATCGGGTCTATTTCTCCTTCATGTCAGCCTTGAAGATCAAATAACAGTTGTCTTTAGGTGGATTGCCTATAAATAAGCCTAAAAACCCTAATTTCTCATTAGACACACTCATTATTCACAAATATCTCATTCAATATTCACTCCTCATACACCTCTCTTCTCAAGCAAGCTAGGGTTTCACATTCTAAGTCATCAAGACATCATTGCTGAAGCATTCAAGGGTTGGATTATTTTAGCAACTCAAGATCTATCTCCATGGAAAGGTACTAAGTCTACTACTCCATATTTCATGCTTTCTTTTTTTATTTCATCATTTGATTTGATTATCTACAAAGGGGTTTGACCAAGGAAAACCCCTATATCCTTACATCCAACATTTTTTTCTTCCTTCTTTGTGTGTATTTGTAGATCTAGGTATTTTGCAAATTTGGAGATCATTCAAGGATGGATTGAATATTTTCTAGGGTATCTCCTTGTCAACTAGGGCAAAGCATTCACAAAAAGACACCTACAGGTCAAGTTCTGCAGTTCCAGATCTAGCAAATTACCAAGAGAAGAAGTGTAGGTTGAGGTCTATAGATTCCCCCTTCGAATCTCTTGAAAAGGAAAAAGGGACATTCCCACAAGTTGTGGCAACCTAGTCCTAGTGTGCCTATTTTCAAGATATTTTTTCGGATATGAATACCCATTTGGCTGAAACAAGCCTTAGGTCAGTTTCCTGAAAAAGGACTAGGTCGCCCAGCTTGGCACAAGTGTCCCGTCAGACATAAAAATCATTTTTTCTAGAATTTTTCAGAGCTCCCCCTAGTCTGCAATAAATTTCCAGGTACCTCTCTTTCATTTACAACTTTTTGTTTTGTCAAAGTTTACATTTCTAGGTCATTCTATTTTATGCTTACATACAACATTGTGTTTTCAAACATAGTTTATTTCCTAGGTTTTACATTAATATTTATTCACTTTTATCAGTTTGTTACATTTAAATCATCTCATTTAGACATAATCACACACAACAAAACCCCTGTCTTTGAATGAACTCACCCAAAAATCATGTCATTAGGTGAAAGAGAGTCATTCTTCCATCCAAGCTCCTAGGTGAAAAAGCCTAGGGGCCTATTCGGGGATGTTAGTGTAGGTTCTTTTAATATTATTTTTCCTACACATTATTAAGCATACCTTAGGTTATAGGAGATGTGGTTCATGTGAGGACACGTGGCATAATCCATCGATTACATGTGTTGCTCCCACTCAGACTTGGGTGGTTGAGTTTCACACCCTCTTTTGGCCTTATATGCCACCTCACAAAACCACTCATCTATCTCTTTTTGAGTAGGTTATGCCACCTATTTGGCATTTTCCAAGTAGGCATAACTCCCACCTTATTTGGTTATTTGGGAGTTATTACCCCTCTTGGAATTATTTGCCCATATTCTACTATATATTCTGCACTCACCTCTCCCTCCTAACTAGTTCAGGTCTAGCTCCTATCTAGTCTAGATGAGTTCATATTAACTCAATCAATTCAAGGGAGAGTTGAGACATATTGTATCATTTAGTGTGTGATATAACATCATTTTGTTATTGCACTATATTCCTGCATTCTATCTCTTGCTGCTCTCATGTGGAAGGTTTATCTTGGTTTTGTAGGTGATCCTGGGTGCTCGAGTTCATCAATAACTCTTACATGGTATCAGAGCGTCAGATCTGCAAGCCCCTTCTCAAATTTGAGAGATTTGTGAGTTTTTTAATCAATATTGCAGGTTGCAGCATGCCTTTTCTTGTCTTAAGTAGTTGATTCTACCTTTTCATGTCATTTTTTTGGTTGTTGGGGTCGTTTTATGTTTCTAAAGGCGTTTGTTTTACACTAGATCCACATTTTTTGTATACTTTGAAGAAAATCCGTCATCTGGGTTTTGTTCGTAGAAGAAAAAAACCATCTGGGTCGTTGCTATTTTCTGCATACAGGTTACATATTTTGCAGAAACTAAATCGGAACATTTCAGTAGACCCCCTCTTCAATTGCATTTTTGATTTTGCAGTCAAGCTTTGGAGGGCCATAATTCAGTCATACGAGCTCTTTTTTCAGAGAATTTTTTTTGATTTGGGGTAGAATTTTGCAGGCTTTGCAGTGGTGTGATCCATTTTTTCTCAAGTAATCCGGATGCTTCAGAAAATCAGTTTTAACAGCAGATCTGAAGGACAGTTCTCATTTTTGAAACTTCAAACGGCTATAACTTTCAGATATGACCTCGGATCAAGGTGATTATTTTTTTGAAAGTTGATATTTTTTTTAGCACTATACTTTGGTGCTATTTTGAAGTTCTAATTTGAGATTTAATTATACTTTCAGTATTTGAGTCCATTTTGGACACTTGAAAAACTCTGGAAAACAACTCCAGCATTGTAAACACACTAATTTATAAAGTGCCAAATAATTTTTTGTTGGGGGGGATTCTTCTTTGAGTGAAAAAGGGGGGTGTCTATGTGTGTTCTTCTTGCATTTTTTCTCTCACATTGCTACAACAATCACCTTATGCATGGCTGTATCTCCTGATCTACGCTTTCATATTATGTCTGCAAAATCACCAAATGAAGTGTGGAATACTTTGAATACTCTCTTTGGTAAACAGGATGATTTGGGAGCACATTCATTGGAGAACGAGCTCATAGGATTGAGCCCATGCAATTTTGATACCATTCAGGATTTCTTTACTAAATTGAATGCCATAAGATTGCAGTTAGAGCAGTGTGGAGTTAAAAAGGATGACTCACAATTGATTTTGAGTATTCTTTCAAAACTTGGTCCTGATTATGCAGTGTTTGTTTCTACATTTCATGCAATGAAAAGAGCCTTAGGAAAAGGATTTACTATGCCTTCTCTAAGTGAGTTTGCAACTGATCTCACAAAGGAGCAAGATAAATTGATTCAAATGGGCATTATTAAATCTTCCAAATCTCAAGCCTTGACTGCAAAACAAGGCACTAATAAGCAAAACAAGAAACAACAGAACCAAGGTGATAGAAAGAAAGATTCAAATAAATATTCATCTACTTCTAAAGTAGACTCTAAAAAAGAGGATTCATCTAAGAAGGAGAAGCTCACTTGTGCATATTGCAAGAAATCTAGGCATGATGAACATCAATGTTACTTAAAACAAATTGATGAGTTGAAGAATCTTTTAGCAAAGAACAACATCAATTTTCCTTCTCGAATGGTTGATTCAGCTTCTTCTTCTAATTCCAAAAATTTAGAATTTGATAAGGAAAAGGGCCATATTATAGGTGCAGGTAAATCAAAAGGTAAAGCTCTTTGTGCTTCTACAGGTCTTGGATCAAGGAAATGGCTCTTAGATTCTGGAGCGTCTCATCATATGGCTTCTACACAGTGTATGTTCTCTTCTTTTGAGCCTTGTGCTATGCCACCTATTATGATGGGAAATAATACATACATGGATGTAATTGGGAAAGGATCTATTGATATTGGAGATGGTACTTTCAATGATGTTTTGTGTGTACCTCATCTTTCAAACAATCTTCTTTCCATCTATCAAATCACTCATGGTGGAACAGGGAAGACTGTTGAATTCACACCTGATTTAGTTATCATCAGAGACTTGGAGAGCAGAGAGATAATTGCTAGTGGGGTGGTTGATCATGCATCTCGATTGTATACCTTTTTAGACTTTGCACCTGATGATGGTTCTAATCCTTTGGTTGTTGATCACACTCCTAGTGTGAGCTTTGATTTTGAGGAGAACTTTGGCTACTTGAACTTGGGTATTCTCACATGTGATCCAGTTCTTGAGCCTTGTATTCCTTCTCCTCCATTTACTATTGCATCTGAAGATACTTGCATTGCTACATTCATGGCTTCTTGTGATTCAGTGCAGCAAGATACACATTGTCTTCCAGACATAGCTACTTCAGATGACTACTTGACAGACATTGCAGGTTTGTTCATAGAGTCTCATATTTCAGACTTGGGAGACATTATTCATGACATCCATCTTCTCTTTGATGAAGTTGATTCTTCTTCAATTGTTATGGAGGAACCTTTGGATCCTTTTGTTCATTCTCCACATGATCATTCATCACATTTTGACATGAGTGAGGATACTTTTGAGAAACATTTGGAGGAGGCGCCTTTGTCTTCAAAGGAGATATCTTTGTCTTCAAATTTTATTCTACATCCATCTCCACTAGGTTCTGGATTTTCATCTTCTACAGTGTGGCCTAGAACACTTGATTTGATGGTGACATCTTTTGACATCAACATGGAGACACTTGAGCAGAGTTTAGAGACTTCATACATTTTCATCATTCTTCCTTCATATTCCTTTCAGGAATGGGAAGACATTCTTCATACACCTTTGGTTTTGTTTCTTCCTAAGGGGAGGAACATTGTTCGACGATCGTGGACCATGTTCTACATTCAGCTTCGAGCTTCAACCATTGGCATAGTTGACTACTTTGGGGAAGGCTACATGGTCTTTCCTATCCTTTCTATTTTGGAGGGGACTTCTTCCTTGCATGGGATTCTTCTTGTGTTGGGAAACTTGTTTTCTTTTGGGGAGGAGTTTTGTCCCACTGGGTTTTCTCCTTTACTCCATTTGTGAGAGAGTATTTTGTACATGGGTACCTAACATGGCCTAGTAGTCGGGACCCATATTTGCATCTTTGCATTCTTTCATCCTTTCACCCACCTAAGCTATGCTTAAGGGGGGGTGTTAGTGTAGGTTCTTTTAATATTATTTTTCCTACACATTATTAAGCATACCTTAGGTTATAGGAGATGTGGTTCATGTGAGGACACGTGGCATAATCCATCGATTACATGTGTTGCTCCCACTCACACTTGGGTGGTTGAGTTTCACACCCTCTTTTGGCCTTATATGCCACCTCACAAAACCACTCATCTGTCTCTTTTTGAGTAGGTTATGCCACCTATTTGGCATTTTCCAAGTAGGCATAACTCCCACCTAATTTGGTTATTTGGGAGTTATTACCCCTCTTGGAATTATTTGCCCATATTCTACTATATATTCTGCACTCACCTCTCCCTCCTAACTAGTTCAGGTCTAGCTCCTATCTAGTCTAGATGAGTTCATATTAACTCAATCAATTCAAGGGAGAGTTGAGGCATATTGTATCATTTAGTGTGTGATATAACATCATTTTGTTATTGCACTATATTCCTGCATTCTATCTCTTGCTGCTCTCATGTGGAAGGTTTATCTTGGTTTTGTAGGTGATCCTGGGTGCTCGAGTTCATCAATAACTCTTACAGGGGAATCCTCTTTCACTTCTTGTATATGTTTTTGGTTGTTCACTATGTTACCACTCAACAAACCCTTGTATGAAACCTTGATAATGGAGATCTTAGGAGGCCTAAAAATTGCATGAAATGGATGAATTGGATGTGGATTTTGACACATGAATCTTGCTCAAGAAGTGATACTTTGAATGCTTAACTTGATCATGAAACTTACATCACAATGTTAGCTCAAAAAAATGCATGATGCAAGAAGACTTTGACATGATGGAGGGATCTTGATTGCTGCAATAAATCTTTGATATAACTAATCTTGAATGCTCTTGATCATAAACTTTAGCTCTTGAGAAGTCACATAAAAATTCTAGATGAAACTTAGTGAAATAATCTTATATTTATAGGTATGTATCCTTAATTTCCTAAAATTCAAATATCACAAGCCAGCTTGAATTATGGATTTGAAAACATTTAAATATCGCCAAAAACATAATTTTTAATTAGGTCCAAAGGTCTAGGGAGGACCCATTCACCCATGGAAAATGGGTCCCAAGTCCCTATTCTTGAAACACACATTGCTCAATGTAAAGTGTTATATTTAATCATTAATTATTGTCATGTTTCCCCTTCAAAAAATATAATTTATTAGGCTTGTAAATTAATTAAAATTCCAATTAAGGAATAATTAATATCAATTTAATTAAGAGGGTCCAAATAAGTGTGTAAATTTAAAGGGGTACATTTAACAACACTAAATTAAGGCACTATTATGTCCAATTTAACTAGGAGGGCCCACACAAGTGAGAAAAAATAAAGGGTTACATTTTTCTACACTACATGAATTAACTTAATTTTATCTTGGATTAGGAGATTTGCAAAGTCATCAAACTTAGGATTAATATATGATGCTCCCATAGAAAGACAATGGGTATGAAATTCAGAAACAAACATTAAATACTTACAACCAAGCTTAGACAACATATTTAGAGTCAATTGTAAATCCTCCTTTCCAATGTTGGGATATTTTAGTTGTGTTCTTAGCTGCTTAATATTGGAGATGTAGTCTTGGATATGGTCAAAAAATTTAGGACAAAGATTCATCAAATCATTGTCAATTTGATATCACCTAATCTTATAAGTTTTATCATACAATATTTTAAAAGTATCCCAAGCCTCCTTAGGTTCTTTGCATGATTCAATATAAAATTATAAATCAAAAGAGACCAATGAACATATGTATCCAAGTATTTCTCATAATAAATCTTCAATTTTTTCAACTCTTTAACATTAGTAGGTTGAGGAATTGTTTCCTTTAGATGGCCTAAATAACCGTTTCCCATAGTATAATTCTATAATGATTTTCTCCATGAAGCATAATTATATGGAGTTAGGAGATTAAATTCAGATTTACCCATTGCAAGAACACACAACTAGTAAAAGAAAGAAATCAACCACCATAATATTAGACCCCAAAATTACTCAATCTAGAATCCTGTCAACAATATATGATCTATCACTTTATGCTCAATATGATTAGATGTGCCACTTTCCAAAAATATCAAAGTGGACTTGATCTTAATGCTTATAGATGCCAAATTTAACTAGAAAATCAAAGTACAATTTTTATATAAAATAGGATCAATATGATTACACCATTAGAGATTAAACAAAAAATTATAAACTTAAAAAATTTCACCCAAAAATATTTCTATAGGAGTGAGAATGAAGCCCCGAAAGTTCCCAAAACTAGAATGCTTGTGAAAATATGCAATTTTTGGAAAAACAAAACACTAAAATAAAAAATTGATTGTATCACTATGAAGAGCATGAAATTCTACCCTAATAAAAAAATTAATCAAAAAAATGAGGTCTTGAGCAAGAGTTATGAGTCTTCAAAGTTAGATTGTGAAATCAAAAACTCCAATGGAGAGGGGGGTGCCAAAATCCTTAAGCACTTGTTGACATCAACATTGCATCAATAGGTGGAATATTCTCCTTAGCTTTCAGAATATTCCTTTCACTCGTGTATGCTCCAAAATTGCCGAAATATTTTGAAGATGCTCCCAATATATTCTATGGTTGGTGGTGGAGGGAATCTTGATGAAATATGTTGGAATCCTTTTTTGATGTCGTCACAATTCATAAATATTTAGCAATTTGTTTTTCCATTGATATTGTTTGATAGCGATGGTGTAGTGGCTAGTGGTGGCCCAATGGCACGATGCCATTTTTCATCCTCGATAGGTAGGTATCTTGTTGTTCAGGGTACAAGGAATAGGTTTATGAGCTTGTACCCTTGAATTTTTTATTTATTTTTTATTTTTAAATTTTAAAAAATATAAAAAATAGAACATTTTATTTGACAAAGGTTGAGTCGTACTGCTTTTTTCTCTAATGATGCTTACAATTATGATGCCACCATACAACCATACAGACAATTAAGGGGGTCAATTTTTCTTTGAGGAATCGAGGCAAGTGTTTGGATTTCAACAATTTGACAATCGATCTTAGGGTTTTTGGTCCTTTTGGATGTGATGAAATGGTTTTTTTAACCCAAAATGCTAGAAAAGTGCATCCACCTCCTAGTTTCAAACCTTCATAGATCTAGCCTTATGTGTCTGATTTGGGTGAAACAAAAGGAAAACCCAACTTTCTCAAACAACCTTAATTGAGTGGTGAGCTTAGATTTGCACCAACAATATTGAAATTTGACCTTCAATACAAAGCACAAAGATGAAACCCCCAAATTTGATATTTCTATCAATTTTTTTAATTCTCTATATCACCATTCAATGCAAGAGAAGAGAATGTACTCAACTTTTCAAGATTCGCCAAGATCTGAAACCTAGATATCTCAATTAAGACTAACACAAACTAACCCCACAAGATTTGATACCATGTAAGAGTTGGTATAAAATACTCTACACCATGCACTCTTGGGATAAATATTATAGCCACCGAAGATCTAGGAACTCTTATGAAAGAATAAGAGGTGGGTAAGTGCAAAAGGATGGGGGGCCAAAAAGGGGGCTTAAGTGGCCACTTTTTTTTGAAATCAGGAAATACTAACCTTGGACGTGAAATTGAGGATATTTACACTCAAAATTTTGAGATGCAACAAAAACAAGGATTAACGTGTTGCGATTCTACTTTCCAAACTACTAATTTATTTTGAAAATGGTTGAGATTAAGGAGTTCAAAAGAGGGACGTACAAATATTGGTGTTGTTTTTGTCATAAAAACATAACATAGCAACTTTTGTATGTCCCTAGCATGGTGAACTTTTTTTTAGTATTTTTAAAATTAATCTAGTGAGAAATTAGCTAATAGTATGTAGTTGATGTACAATTTTTCTGATAATTTTTTAATGAATATTTTATTTTTTAATAATTTTCTAAGTTGACACTTCTTGAAAAAAAAAATTGGTCGTTCTACCCCTACAAATTTTAAAAACTAATTGAATTTTATTTCATTTTTTATTTTTAAATTTGTAGAATGGAGTCCAGTTTCTAAAAATGTAATTTATTTGAAATTTTGATGAATGGTTAATTTATAACGAAAAAAATACCAAACATTTCTTTTTGCCAAAAAAGAGACACATAAACAAAATAAATTATACATGAAAGGCTTAACATTTTCAAGAAGTGAAAAAAATTACATTGTTGGATAGCTAAGAGAGAACCTAACATTACTCAAGTGTTCGATTTGTTTGAAATTGAAACACATGCAATCGTGATGGTGAGCATGAACCTGATTATGTGAAATATTGTAGAATTTGCATAAACACGTCTCTGGTCATTGGGAAGGCCCTCCAAGCCTTTGGGTTGGTATTCCAGGGAAAATACCAAGCCTAACGCTTGGGGATTCCCAAAACAACATATAATGCACTTGCGTGATAATGTGCTCGCATTATATCTTAGTTTTGACATAGATTTTTGCATTTGTGCGAGACATGTCTAGAAATAGATAATGAGAGCATAGTATAATGCACTCACGTTATATCTTGCTTTATGTTAAATGCTACTCTATCAAATGTATGTTTGTATGTACATGTATGCTTTTATGTCATTATTGTATGTATGTATGCATGCTTATATGCACGTATCTATGCATGTATGTATTTATGTACATACCAATGCATGTATATTGTATGTATGCCTATATGTATGTAAGATTGTATCTACATATGTACAAGTATTATTGTATGTATGTAGGATTGTATTTACATATGTATTATGCTTGTATGCATGTAAGTATGTATGTATTTATGTATGTCTCTAGAGGGAGGGATAATTTTAAGAGAGAGAGAGAGAGTTGTCTAGGTAGGGTGGGAGGGAGAGAGGGAGGGAGAGACCAAAGAGAGAGAGGTAAAGAGGTAGTGAGAGAGAGTCTTGAGAGAGGGAGAGGGGGTGGAAGGGAGATTCAAAGAGAGAGGGAGTAGGAGAGAAGGGGTTGGAGTGTGAGGGGAGGTGAGAGGGAGAGACTTGAGAGATAGGTAGTGAGAGGGAGTGCAAGAGAGAGGGAGTGGGAGAGAGATGGAGTGTCAGAGTGAGAGACCTGAGAGAGGGAGAGGGTGTGGGAGGGAGTGACCTAAGAGAGGGAGAGATAGAATGGGGTGGGGTGAGGACATATCTAGGTAGGGTGGGAGGGATAGATAGAGAGAGGAGAGAGAGAGAGAGTTACCTAGGTAGGGTGTTAAAGGGTGAGACTTGAGAGAGAGAGGGGGTGGGGGCGAGAGACCTCAGAGAGAGGGAGAGAGAGGGATAGAGAGAGATATATAGAGGGAGCAAGAGGTACACAGAAAGAGGGAGAGGGTAGATAGAGACAATTAGAGAGGGTAGGAGAGAGGGAGAGAGAGAGAGAGGTGAGATATATAGATAGAGAGAAAGGGATAGGGGTTGAGGGTATAGGGTTGATGGATTAGGTTGGAGGACCTGTAGGGTTGATGGTCTAGGGTATTAGGGTTTTAGGGTTGAGGGTTGATGGGTTAGGGTTGAGGGTAGAGGGTATTGGGTTGAGGGTAGAGGGTAGAAGGTTTAAGGGTATAGGGTTAAAGGGTTTAGGGTTGAGGGTTTAGGGTAAAGGGTAGAGGTTTTAGGGTAGAGGTTTGAGGGTATATGGTTGAAGGATTAGGTTGAGGGTCAAATGTAAAGGGCATAAGGTATAGGGGTTGAGGGTTGAGGGTTGAGGGATTAAGGGTTGATGGTTGAGAATTGAGGGTTGAGGGTTTAATGTATAGGGTAGAGGGTAAAGGATAGAGGGTTGAGGGTTTAAGGTTTAGGGTAGAGTATTGAGGGTATAGGGTTGAGGGATTAGGTTTGAGGGTCCAATGTATAGGGTAGAGGGTATAGGGGTTGAGGGATTAGGGTTTAATGGTTGAGGCTAGAGGGTTGAGGGTTTAAGGGTTGAGTGATTAAGGGTTGAGGTTTAGGGATAAGGGTATAGAGTTTTCTTGGGTTTAAGGGTTAAGGGGTTAGAGTTGAGGGTAGATGGTATTCAGTTGAGGGTAGAGGGTAGAGGGTTTAAGGGTTTAGGGTTGAGGGTTTAGGGCTTAAGGTCAAGTTTTTAATGGTTTAAGGGCTAAGGGTTTAGGGTTGAGGCATTAGGGTAGAGAGGGATTGATGGATGGATAGAGAGATGGAGGGAGAAGTGAGATAGAGAGGAGAGAAGAGGAGGAAGGGATATAGATCTATGAGGGTTAAGGATCCAATGTATAGGGTAGAGGGTTGAGAATTGAGGATATAGGGTTGACAACCTATAGGGTTGAGGGTATAGGGTTGAGGGATTAGGGTTGAGGGATTAGGTTTGAGGGTACATATGGTTGAAGGATTATGGTTTAGGGTCAAATGTATAGGGTAGAGGGTATTGGGGTTGAGGGTTTAAGGTTTGAGGGTTTAGGATTGAGGGATTAAGGGTTGAGGGTATAGGGTTTATGGATTAGGGTGGAGGACCTATATGGTTAATGGTCTAGGGTATTAGGTTTTTAGGGTTAAGGGATTAGGGTTAAGGGTAGAGGGTTTGGGTAGAGGGTACTGGGTAGAAGGTTAAAGGGTTTAGGGTTAAAGGGTTTAGGGTTGAGCGTTTAGGGTTGAGGGTAGAGGGTTTATGGTATAGGTTTGAGTGTATATGGATGAAGGATTAGGTTGAGGATCAATGTAAATAGTAGAGGGTTGAGGGATTAAGGGTTGAGGGTTGCGAATTGAGGGTTGAGGGTAGAGTGTAGAGGGTTGAGGGTTCAAGGGTTGATGGATTAAAGGTTGAGGGTTTATGGATTAGGGTAGAGATTTTTCATGGGTTTAAGGGTTTAAGGGTTGAGGGATTAGGGTAGAGAGGGAGGGATGGATGGATAGAGAGATGGAGGGAGAAGTGAGAGAGAGAGAAGAGAAGAGGAGGGAGGGACAAAGATATATGAGGGTTGAGGATCCAATGTATAGGGTAGAGGGTTGAGAATTGAGGGAATTGGGTTGACAACCTATAGGGTTGAGGAATTAGGGTATTAGGTTGAGTTTATAGGGCTGAGGGATTAGGTTTGAGGGTACATATGGTTGAAGTATTAGGGTTGAGGGTCCAATGTATAGGGTAGAGGGTATCGGGGTTGAGGGTTTAGGGTTTGAGGGTTGAGGATTGAGGGATTAAGGGTTGAGGGTTGAGAATTGAGGGTCGAGGGTATAGGGTTGATGGATTAGGGTGGATGACCTATATGGTTGATGGTCTAGGGTATTAGGGTTTTAGGGTTGAGGGATTAGGGTTAAGGGTAGAGGGTAGAGGGTAGAAGGTTTAAGGGTTTATGGTTAAAGGGTTTACTATTGAGGGTTTAAGGTTGAGGGTAGAGGGTTTAGAGTATAGATTTGAGGGTATATAGTTGAAGGATTAGGTTGAGGGTAAAATGTAAATGGTAGAGGGTATAGGGGTTGAGGTTAGAATTGAGGTTGAGGGTTTAATGTATAGGGTAAGTAGGGTTTAAGGTTTAAGGTTTAAGGGTTGAGGGTTGAGGGTAAAGGATTGAGGGTATATGGTTGAGGGATTAGAGTTGAGGGTCAAATGTATAGGGTAGAGGGTATAGGGGTTGAGGGATTAGGGTTTAAGGGTAGAGGGTAGAGGGTAGAGGGTAGAGGGTAGAGGGATTAAGGGTTGAGGGTTTAGGGATTAGGGTAGAGTGTTTTATTGGGTTTAAGGGTTTAAGAGTCAAGGGATTAGGGTTGAGCGTAGAGGGTATTCGGTTGAGGGTAGAGGGTGGAGGATTTAGGGTTTAGGGTTTAAGGGTTGAGGGTTTAGCGTTTAGGGTTTAGGGTTAAGTGTTTAAGGGTTTAAGGGAAGAGGGTTTAGGTTTGAGGGATTAGGGTAGGGAGGGAGGGATGGATGGATAGAGAGATGGAGGGAGAAGTGAGATAGAGAGAAGGAGAGAAGAGGAGGGAGGGACAAAGATATATGAGGGTTGAGGATCCAATGTATAGGGTAGAGGGTTAAGAATTGAGGGTATAGGGTTGATGACTTATAGGGTTGAGAGATTAGGGTATTAGGTTGAGGGTATAGGGTTGAGGGTACATATAGCTGAAGGATTAGGGTTGAGGGTTCAATGTATAGGGTAGATGGTATCAGGGTTGAGGGTTTAGGGTTTAAGGGTTGAGGATTGAGGGATTAAGGGTTGAGGGTTGAGAATTGAGGGTTGAGGGCATATGGTTGATGCATTAGGGTGGAGGACCTATAGGGTTTATGGTATAGGGTATTAGTGTTTATGGGTTAAGGGTTGAGGGATTAGGGTTGAGGGTAGAGGGTAGAAGGTTTAAGGGTTTAGGGTTAAAGGGTTTAGGGTTTAGGGTTTAGGGGTGTGGGTTTAGGGTATATGTTTGAGGGTATATGGTTGAAGTATTAGGTTGAGGGTCCAATGTAAATGGTAGAGGGTATAGGGGTTGAGGGATTAAGGGTTGAGGGTTGAGAATTAAGGGTTGAGGGTTTAATGTATAGGGTAGAGGGTAGAGGGTTTAAGGGTTGACAATTGAGGGTTGCATGCTTAAGGTTGAGGGTAGAGGATTGAGGGTATAGGGTTGAGGGATTAGTGTTGAGGGTCAAATGTATAGTGTAGAGGGTATAGGTGTTGAGGGATTAGGGTTTAAGGTTTGAGGGTAGAGGGTAGAGGGTAGAGGGTTGAGGGTTTTAGGGTTGAGGGATTAGGGAATAGGGTAGATATTTTTTTTGGGTTTAAGGGTTTAAGGGTTGAGGGATTAGGGTATAGGGTAGAGGGTATTAGGCTAAGGGTAGAGGGTAGAGAGTTTAAGGGTTTAAGGTTGAGGGTTTAGGGTTTAGGGTTAAGTGTTTAAGGGTTTAAGGGCTAATGGTTTAGGGTTGAGGGATTAGGGTAGAGAGGGAGGGATGGATGGATAGAGAGATGGAAGAAGTGAGAGAGAGATAAGGAAAGAAGAGGAGGGGGGATAGAGATATATGAGGGTTGAGTATCCAATGTATAGGGTAGAGGGTTGAGAATTAAGGGTATAAGGTTGATGATCTATAGGGTTTAGGGATTAGGGTTGAGGGTACATATGGTTGAAGGATTAGGGTTGAGGGCCTAATGTATAGGGTAGAGGGTATTGGGGTTGAGGTTTTAGGGTTTGAGGGTTGAGGATTGAGGGATTAAGAGTTGAGGGTTGAGAATTGAGGGTCAAGGGTATAGGGTTGATGGATGTTATAGGGTTGAGAATTGATAGATCTTTGAATCAATTTTGGTTTTCATCTCTATTTATAAATTTACCTCATCACTAAACTTACCTCATCAATTATTTTGTTATATATTTTAAATGTTTCCTTGATTATTCTACCTACAAGGGATTCTAACCTTTCTCTCCACCTTTCCAAGACTCTTTATTCAAGGCTAAGTTAGCAACATGGGGAAAGGTGCAGTCTATCTTGCAATCATGGATCAAAATGAAAGCATTGACAAAGCATTTGAATTGTTTGACAATAATGTTTTTCCTATAAATTTATGCAAAATGTGGTAGCATTGACAAGCTAGTGAGCTTGGCAAGCTAGTGATCTCACTCACTAGCTTGCCAATGCGGTAGGGTTTGAAAGGTAGGGGCAATGTATGCCTCATAGAAATGGGGTCTCATAGAAATCACTATGAGACCCCATTTCTATGAGGCATATGCTGCCCCTACCTTGTCAACCCTACCACATTGGAAAGCTAATGGAGCATTTCCAAGCTAGTGAGCTCTACTAGCTTGTCAATGTGGTAGGGTTGAAAAGGTATGGGTTGTGTATGCATCATAGAAATTGGGTCTCATGGTGATGTGTGTCCCCATTTCTATGAGGCATATGATGCCCCTACCTTGTCAACCCTACCGCATTGGCAAGCTAGTGGAGCATTGGCAAGCCAGTGAGCTCCATTAGCTTTCCAATGCAATAGGATTAACAAGGTAAGGGAAACATGTGCCTCATAGAAATGGGGTCTCATGGTGATGTACATCACCATGATACCCCATTTCTATGAGGCATATCTTGCCCCTACCTTTCCAACCCTACTACATTGGCAAGCTAGTGGAGTACTTTTTAAGCTAGTGAGCTCCAATAGCTGCCAATGTGGTAGGGTTGAAAAGGTAGGGGCAGTATATGCCTCATAGAAATGGGGTCTCATGGTGCCATTTCTATGAGGCATACGTTTCCCTTACCTCGTCAACTCTACCACATTGGAAAGCTAGTGGAGCTCACTATCTTTCCAATGCTCCATTAGCTATACATCACCATGAGACCCCATTTCAATGAGGCATGTGTTGCCCCTACCTTGTCAATGAGGTATCTTGGAACTCCTAGTGAAGATGTATGACCAGGACTGATTAAGTTGAGAGACTTGCATGCCTATCCTCAATGGAAGCATCAAAATTTATGCCTTGTTGTTCCTGAGTTGGAACCAAATGGTGTGGATTTGTTTTTTGTAAGTGCCTTCCATCTATTTTCATTTCATTTCCATTATGGATGCTCTTTATTTTTCTTCTTTTACTTTGCGTATTTGTAAGTAAAATATAAAAAAATTGTTTGCTGTCTCCTTGCAAAAAAAGCTAATTTATGAGCCATTGAAGAGAATCTTAGCCAAAAAAGAAATGCAACATCCTTATTTTGATGATCTTGACAAATCTCATTTCTGATTTGAAGCAATTATAAAAGAGCATGTGAAGCTTAGCGAGGGAATCTCAAGTTATTCATTTGAAGTTAACCTCATCATGAGCACCTATGATGTAGACATTATAAAAGAATTTTGAATGTATGAGTGACATTGTAAAAGATCTATGAGAATGAAGTACCTAAAGAATTGTGCCTACAAGTACAAGCACTTAGGTTTCAAAATGGTGTATGGGTATGTGCAGGATCGTGATGGGCCAAAAAGTGGCGATATGATGGGTATGTGTAGGGTATGTGGCTGACGAATTTTTTTTAACCCAAAATTGATGAAACAAAAAGGGTTTTTAAAGGAGATTTTCAGATTTCCACCAATATAAATTATGCTTTTGTTTGAATTTAATAAATAATTATTATTCATTTTCTATTTGAATTACAAATAAAGTCCTAATTGATAGGCTGATTGAAAAACATCTATAGATTTCAAACGGTATCACATTTTTTGAATCTAAAATATGTGTCACATTCTATGCTTCGCATAATATAGGATTAAAAAAAAAAAATGAATTTCCTAAAGTTTTGACCAAGTTAAGGTGGTCAGACATACGAGTTTTTATATTTTTTAAAAGTTGTAATAAAAAATTCATAATTAATTATTTACTTGGAAACAAATTACAAAAAAATATGCACCACATCGGGACATGAGTCCTCTACTTATATCTAAAATATTATAAAAAAATATTATCATTTTATTGTGTTTAGGGTGGTCAGATAGACACCTACTTCTTATTTTTTCCTTGAAATTTAAGTGCTACTGCATTTAAATTTCAAATTTTCACCAAATAGATTTTTTATTTTTTTAAATAAACCTAGTAGTTTAGAAACTACATTTAATTTTCTAGAGATTCTATTCTTACATATTTTTGAAATAATACAGACAACTTATTCAAATTTTTATGTCAAGTTGCGTAATTCTGATTTTTCTGAATTTTTCGCCACTTAAGGGCCTATTTTTTCCATGATGAACCTGCATATACCCGTATGAAGCATATTAGACAATTGTAGCACAAACAAAAAAATTAGGACAGACAAATAAATCTCATTTTATTGTAAACATCATATCATTAATATAGTGAGTGTAATAACCATTGATAGTTACTAATCATTATTTTTATTCTTTTATTCTCTCCCTATTATAACTAGCACCAATTGACTAACTTACTATAAAAACTTCATTTATTAAAAAAAATCAACCTATGATTATATATCAATATCAATATAACATACAATCTATTTAAATAAATACTTGTAATGAGATTTACTCAAATATTAAAATTTATTGTTGCGCTCAAACATTTGTAGTTCAATCAACGTAATCCCTTAACCTGGTCCAAATTGCAAAAGTGAAACACTCTTTGACTTCCTATTAATCGAATACCATATTAGTTACAGGTATTCCATTTGATGCATTGAGATCATGTAGGGAACTTCTACAATAACCTCTATCAGTTTTTGTTATCTCAAAGTCATTTTTCTATGGTGTCCAATTTTGACTTGATGGAAAAAGTGTCAATTACAAGCAATGTAAAGTTCCAAAGTGGTGCAACTTTCATTCTACAACTCATGTGACCAAACAAAATATTCTAACGTGTTTGAATGGGTATTTTTATGCTAGGAATGGTCCTTTTTCAAACCCAAACACTTGGAATTGCTACAAGCTATGTTCAATCAGATCGATCCCTTAAGTGTCCAAAGTGCAAAAGGGTAGCAATCTTTGATGAACTATTAATCAGAAATCATGATGCTTACGAACTCTTCATCTAAGCCTATGGGATAGCATTGGGCCCCTCTATAATAACCTCTCTCAATTTTTGTTATCTTGGAGTTGTTTTCCCGTGGTGTCCTATTTTCACTTGATGGAAAAAGTGTCAAATGCAAGCAGTGTAAAGTTGCAAAGTGGTGCAAATTTCGTTCTACAACTTGTGTGACCAAACAAACTATTCCAATGCATCTGGATGGGTATTTTTATGTTAGGAATCATCTTCTTTTGCATCCAAACATGCGGAATCGCTCCAAGCTATGTTCAACCGACTCGATCCCTTAAGGGTCCAAAGTGAAAAAAGAGAAATATTTGACGGGCTATTACTCAAAAACCATCGTGCTTATGAACTCTTCGTCTACTTGCCTACAATATTATGTTGGGCCCCTCTACAATAACCTCTCTCAATTTTTTAATCTCAAAGTCATTTTCCTGTGGTGTCTAGTTTTCACTTGATGAAAAAAATGTCAAATGCAAGCATTGCAAAGTTGCAAAGTGGTGCAACTTTTGTTCTACAACTCTTGTGACCAAAAAAGCTATTCCAACATGTTCAAATGGGTGGGTTTATTCTAGGTATGGTTCTCTTTCATGCTCAAACATGCGGAATCACTCCAAGCTACATTCAATCACAAAAATCTTTTAAGAGTCCAAAGTGCAAAATGGCTGCAAACATCAACATGTTACTAGGATACCGTGATTCTTAGAAACTTCCCATCTAAACTTATAGGATCATGTTGGGCCCCTCTATAATAACCTCTCTTGGTTTTCGCTACTTCAAAGGCGTTTTGCCATGGTGGCAAATTTTCACTTGGACAAAAAGTTTTCAAATGCAAGTAGTTGAAAGTTGCAAAGTGGTGCAACTTTCATTCTACAACTCATGTGACCAAAAAAAATTCCAAAACATCTCGATGGGTACATTTATGCTAGGCATGGTCCTCTTTTAAATTCAAACATGTAGAATCACTTTGAGCTACATTCAACCGACAGAATCCTTTAAGAGTCCAAAGTGCAAAATGGCTGCAAACTTCAGCATGTTGTTGCTTGGATACCGTGATGCTTAGAAAAGTATCAGCCAAGCCTATTGGATCATGTTGGGACCCTCGACAATAACCTCTCTTGATTTTTGATATCTCAGAGGTGTTTTCATGTGGTGGAAAATTTTCACTTGGGGGAAAAGTTGTCAAATGCAAATAGTTGAAAGTTGCAAAATGGTGCAAATTTCATTCTACAACTTGTGTGACCAAATGAACTATAAAAAAATGTTCATATGGGTATATTTATGCTAGGAATGGTCTTCTTTCACACCCAAACACATTGAATCACTTTGAGCTACATTCAACTAACATAATCCCTTGAGAGTCCAAAGTGCAAAATGGTTGCAAACTTCAACATCTTGTTATTCGGATACCATGATGCTTAAAAACTTCTCTTCCAAGCCTATGGGATTGTGTTGGTCCCCTCTACAATAACCTCTATTGTTTTTTGCTATCTTGGAGGCATTTTCCCATGGTGGTGAATTTTTTGCTTGGGGAAAAAGTTGTCAAATGTAAGTAGTTAAAAGTTGCAAAGTGGTACAACTTTCATTTTGCAACTCATGTGAACAAATGAAGTGTTCCATCTCTTTTAGATGGGTAAATTTATGCTAGGAATGGTCCTAGTGTCCACCCAAACATGCGGAATCGCTCTGAGCTACATTCAACCAGTAGAATTCTTTAAGAGTACAAAGTGAAAAATGACTGCAAACTTTAGCATGATATTACTCGGATACCGTGATACTTAGAAACTTATCACCTATGCCTATAGTATCATTTGGGCCCCTCTACAGTAACCTCTCTCAGTTTTCACTATTTTGAAGGAATTTTCCCGTGGTGACAAATTTTCACTTGGGAAAAAGTTGTTAAATGTAAGTAGTTAAAAGTTGCAAAGTGGTGCAACTTTTGTTCTGTAACTCGTGTGACCAAAAAAACCTATTCCAACACATCCATGTGGGTATTTTATACTAGGAATGGTCCTCTTTTGTACCCAAACATGGTGAATCACTCTGAGCCACATTCAATCGGTAGAATCTTTTAAGAGTCCAAAGTGCAAAATGGCTGCAAACTCCAGCATTTTGTTACTCATATACCGTAATGCTTAGAAAATTCTTGTCTAAGCCTATGAAATCAAATTGGGCCCCTCTACAATAAACTCTCTCATTTTTTGCTATCTCAAAGGTATTTTTCCATGGTGGAAAATTTTAACTTGAGAAAAAAGTTGTCAAATGCAAGTAGTTGAAAGTTGCAAAGTGGTGAAAATTTCATTATACAACTTGTGTGACCAAATGAATTGTTCAAACACATCTGAATGGGTATGTTTATGCTAGGAATGGTCCTCTTTTACACCCAAACACATTGAATTGCTCTGATCTACATTCAACCAATAGAATCCCTTAAGAGTCCAAAGTGCAAAATGGCTAGAATTTTTGACGGGTTGTTACTTAGACACCATGACACTTAGAAAATTCTTACATGAATTTATGTGATCGCATTGGGCCCCTCTACAATAAAATCTCTCATTTTTCACTATCTCGATGGTGTTTTCCAATGGTAGAAAATTTTTACTTGGGGAAAAAGTTGTCAAATGCAAGTAGTTGAAAGTTGCAAAGTGGTGCAACTATCATTATGCAACTCGTGTGACCAAACAAACCATTCCAACACATTCAGATGGGTACATTTACACTAGGAATGGTCCACTTTCACACCTAAACACACGGAATCTCTCTGAGCTACATTCAATTGGCTCAATCCCTTAAGGGTCCAAAGTGTGAAAGGGAAACAATCTTTGATGGGATATTACTCAGAAACCATGATGCTTAAAAACTCTCTGTATGATCCTATGGGATCATGTTGGGCCCCTCTACAATAACCTCTCTTGGTTTTTATTATCTCAAAGTTGTCTTCTCGTGGTGTCCAGTTTTCACTAGATGGAAAAAGTGTCAAATGCAAGCAATATAAAGTTGCAAAGTGGTGCAAATTTTGTTTTGTAACTTGTGTGACCAAACGAGTTGTTCCAACACATCTCAATAGGTACATTTATGCTAGACATGGACCTCTTTCACACCCAAACACATTGAATCACTCATAACTACGTTCAACCGACTCGATCCTTTATGATGGCATGCAAAACAATTGAAAAGAGAAACATTCACATGGCGATTGACAAGTCTGATTTTTCCACACAAAAAGCATATGATCATCCTCAATTCTCACAAGTGTAAGAATTTTTTTAATTATCCTCCTTGACCTTTCAAAAATATACAACCAATTGTAAATGCATACAATGGTGGAACTTGGAAATATTTTATTTTTCATCAATTAAAAACTTTGGTTGTGAAGCATTTTGTCATTTTCATTTGAAATGATTTGTTATGCTTTAAAATTGGAATCTAAGAGAAACAAGTAATTCTCTCACATACATTTATTATTTGGTGTGATTAATAAAGTTTGCACCCTTGAGTTCATTTCTTATTTGTATTATAAATTATAAAGCTTTCTCCCAAGCCCATTTCATACACAAGAAATAATATTGCAAAATGTTTACATATACATCTTTCGATGTGTTTGTATGTTGATGGATCAAGAACATAACAATTCATTATGTACTGTGAGGATTATGCATTATGAAAATGTTTAAAGACTATTCAGGATAAATGTATGATAATGTGTCAAGAAGTTAACTACTCATTATCTACTATGAATATTATGTTTTGCAAGTGATGTGAATATTATGTATCCTTTACTTAATTTAGTTGTTCGAATGAAAAGAATAAATATATTAGAATATTTTTATGAAACATCTCATGGAATACCAAATGAAAACATATTTTTTGCTTTTAGATAAAGCATTTCATGGAACTCTTTGGATTAAACTGAATTGAGATATGTAAGAACAAGGGAGCATTAGGAAATACATTGCTCAAGGATCTTAAATAAGCCTTCTCTCCTATTGCAATTTTGGGTGGATTATTGCTTTCAAAGTATTGGGAATACTTTTCCTATTTTCTAGTTGATAGTTGCCATTTTAGAATGCTCATCCCTTGATATATATTATACTCATTCTTAATAAATTATCAAATTAATAATCAGTGCATTTATTTATAGTTAATATTTTATTTTCAAGTTGTGAAATTTTGTAATTTGTAAGTCTACTAGTATTCCTAGAAATATTGAAGTTTTCTAGCATCAACTAATAAAGTTGTTTAGCATCAATCAATAAATTTATTCAAGACAAACCATGAAGCACATCAATGATCAATGCTAGAGCTAACCAATTAATAAATATACACATGAATAAGTCAAGCATGCATGTAAATCAAGGAAGCACAGGTACTCAAAAACACATAAGCCTTGAAGTATACACACAAATACATAGTATACACAAATTAATACAAATTATATGCATGAATACAAGGTATACACATGAAAACAAATAAGTCATAAAGTATACACTAGAATACAGATAAGTCAAAAAGTATACACATAATTTGTAAAGTATACACTTGAATACACGTAACTCATATCTATTGAACCATGGATTTATAATACAAATATGGACACCATTGATAAAATAAGATTTATATTAACTAAATAGCCATGTAGGCATGCATCAATATATGTCAATATAAGTAGAAAACATATAGAAAATATCCATATAGGCTTACAAGAATGACATATAGGCATACAATGTCAAATATATACAATATGTAAAATATGTACAAAAATGCCATATAGGCATACAACAAAGGGCTCTAGAATAAAAAGTCATTGCTCTGCACCCTCTCAAAATAAATTATTTCCCTTTTCTTGTTGGTTGGATGGAGATAGGCCTATCACTCATTTATTCTAAGGCCGAGGAGTGCTCCTGGTGCTCCTCCTAGTGTTTAGCTCCTAGTGAAGCTTTATCTATTACAATAAGAAGTAAAGACATTAATATATAGAAATTACATTATAAAAATTGATATACTTAACAAAATAATCACTTACCTCTAGTAGAGGATCTCTCTCTGCATGGGAAAGATTCACATTCTCATTTTTGGTGTGTTGAAGCCCTATATAAACCATCCAAAGAGAAATTAAACTAAAAATCAATAATGGTTTTAGTTTTCACTAACTAATATCTATAACAATGAATGCAAGTTGAAATTTAGTAATCTGCCTCATACCTCCTCCATGAGAGCCATTGAGGACTCTATAGCAAATGAAAGACCAAGCTACATTGCCCTATGAACATTCAGAGTTTTATCTGCTTCCAACATTTGAAAAATAAAACAAAAAATTATTCAATCATGAAAACTACAATAGCAATCCATGTCATGGCTTATAATGTATGAGATAATGAACAAAAAATTGAGTACTTATTAAACTATATATTTTTGAATATCATGCTTACTATTTTCCCTATCCACAGCTTGTTCGAAAGCACCTTTTTTTATGCTTTTACCCATAGTAGCAAGGCGGTGAACCGTTTGATAAAATTCCTTTGTAGACATGTACGATAGTTGTGGTAGCATAGAGAAGGAAGTGAACTATTTGAAAAAATGCCTCAAAGAAATGGGGTCTCATGGTGATGGAATGCCATTACAAAAAAACATTTCATGGCATTCCATCACCATAAGACCACATTTCTTTGAGGCATTTTGTCAAACAATTCATTTCCTTCTCTATGGTATTATGTTGGGATGGGGTGGATAGTATAATGTGGTCTTGGTTATGAGATGGAGGACGATCATGACATGAAGAGAGAGGGGTGGGGACATGAACAAGTGGAATAAAAGGTGGAAGGTTCCATGGATTGGTAAATTGAGGATGAGGACCTTGGAAAGAATTTGGAGGGGAATTTTGGCTAAAGGGTTGGTTTTTATTCTTTAGGTAGTGAGTTGTTTGAAAAAATGCCTCAGAGAAATGTAGTCTTATGGTGATGGAATGGTGTTTCATCACCATGAGACTACATTTCTTCAAGGAATTTTTCATACTACTCACTACCTTGACTAAGATATTGCTTATTATTATGCTTTGATAGATTTTTCCAAGCATCCATAGTTTGTTGGAAAGCACCTATTTTAGGCCTTTAGACATAGTATCAAGGAAGTGATTAGTTTGATAAAATGCTTTGGTACACATGTATGGAAAATGTGGTAGCATAGAAAAGGTGGTGAGATGTTTGAAGAAATGCCTCAAAGAAATATGGTCTCATGGTGATGGAATGGCATTCCATCACCATGAGACCACATTTCTTCAAGGCATTTTTTCAAACTACTCACTGCCTTGTCTATGCTATTACTTACTATTATGCTTTGATAGAGTTTTTCCAAGCATCCATAGTTTGTTGGAAATAACCTTTTTTAGGATTTTAGCCATAGCAGCAAGGAAATGAACTATTTGATAAAATTATTTGGTAGATGTGTATGGAAAAAGTGGTAGCATGGAAAAGGTGGTGAGTTGTTTGAAAAAATGCCTCAAATAAATTAGGTCTTGTGGTGATGGACATCACCATGAGACCACATTTCTTTGAGGCATTTTTTCAAACAACTCATTGCATTGTCTATGCTATTGCTTACTATTATTCTTTCATATATTTCTTTCAAGCATCCATAACATAGACAAGGTATTGAATTGTTTGAAAAGATGCCTCAATAAAAAGTGGTCTCATGGAATGCCATGACAAAAAAATGCAATTGGAAGTTGCTCCTACTTATTACTTATGCTATGTGAATTAATTGCATCACTGCTTATGTTGACTTTCTAAACAACTATATTGTAGTTGAAATTTCGTCATCTATCAACATCTAGTTATTAGTTATGGAATGTGAAGTAATTGTTTGAGTTTGAAAGATGTGCAATGCAATGTAATCAACGATATGAATATAAAATATATAAATCCATTGCTTGTACAATTCATTAGTTAAACTCTTTATTCTATTACCTGTGTGTAGGTTTGAGTAAATCCACTCGCATTGGGAGGTTCTCCCATGAAACCTCCAATCTTCGCCTATTCAACATCCAAAATAACATATTAGAATATGATTCATAAAATAATTCTATTAACATGTAATAAATTTATAATCATTTACTAGTTACATACCTCAACGGTAGATGTAGTGGAGTAATAAGTAGGTGTAGGGCTGGTGTATCTAGTATCAACACTATGACCTTGAAATTTTATCAAAATCATAAAACTAAATTAGTTAATCTTGCATTTCAAAATTAAAATTTAATAAATTAAATTCAATGAACATGCTAATGTTTACCTGAGTATCAATGCCATAGGCCTCATTCAAAATGTTAGTTTCCCTTGCCATCCCCATAGCTGCAAATGTATCATGTATAGCAGCCTCCTTAGTGTCAGTGGCATCATATGAACAAGTCGCCCCACAAGCCTAACACCAATGTGGTCGAAGCCCATCACTCAAAGAATCCCCTAGATGGTGTTGTAGTATAGGGCTGGCATGCTGGATGACACTCTAGGTCAAAGAGTCGATGGCCTGCAAAGTGTCTACCTCGACACTCTCCTTCGTGATGGAAGGGATAACGATGTGCTCATGAGGCACCCTAGTGAGAGGTCATCTCGCTTGCCACCTAGGATCCTAATGTGTAGTGATTCTATCTTGAGCCAACCCCCCACCTCTTTCGTGGAAGTCCCTCATATCAAAATAATTTGGGATTTTGTTCAAGATGAACTCATAGTATAGCTTCCTTAGGAAATATTGAGGGACTTTGCAATTGTTGCATGGTGGGTAATCAAAAACCATGTACCACCTATCCCAAAAAAATTTCCTAATCTATTGGTGGTGGCACCAATGGATATGAAACCTCTTCACATTGAGACTAAGATTTACATTTGTGCATGCGTCAGTGAATAATGAGCACAAATCAAATTTTGTAATTTTTAGATATTTTACATCTTTCTATGAAAATTTATCCTAGTCATAATCCCTAGTCACCTGCCTCCTATCTTGCCAGCTAGTTAATTGTTTGTTGATTGAATCTACATGTTTTAAAATTTATTTGAGTGAATTTGTGAGGGTTTTTCTTTCCATGGTTTAACCGTTTGGATCATTCAACCTCGCAATTAACTCAAATTTTTTTTTATTGTTTTCAATTTCACTCATTAAATTTTGTTGAGTGCTAGGAGGATGTTGATGGATTGGTGGAGGAGATTGTTTTTGTGGTTGTTGAACTTGAATATTTTGTTGATGTTGTTGTTGCTCTTCTTGTTGAGGATTTTGTTCTTGTTTTTGTTGCTCTACTTGTTGAGTATTTTGAGGAGGGTTTGCGGGTTCATTAACATCTCCTACAAATTAAACAAATAAATATAAAAAACAACCTAAAACTAACAAATTCACAACAAAAAACAAACAATCCTTACCTCTTAGACCTCCTTGTTGATGTGGAGCCATCCTAGTGATGAAACAACAACAATTTGATAAAAAACTTGCAAGATGACTCCTCCCAAAACACGAGCACGAAAATGAAGGGTTTTGGCTATGAAAAAAATATAGTCACAATGGAAATGATTTCAAATTCCTTTTTTTTGCTTTTAATGCCTCATAAAGTGAGCGCGTTATAACACACTCACATTATAGGCTTGGTGTAGCTGAGCCTTGGGCGCGACACACCAATCCATAACACGAGCGCGTTATAATGTGCTCGCGTTATGAGCTATTAGAACTTTTTATAAAAATTTGGCCACTTCTTGGCCACCCATGTTTTTGCACCCACCTAGGGATCAACTATGGAATAATAATGTTATTCTATCAAAAGATGCAAAAATAGATTACAATTAATCTTATTTACAAATGAGGACCCCTTGGTTATATAGCTAAGGTGAAGCATAAGATTAGAGAAGATCATGAAAAGTGTCGTAATCCTATGTCATGAGACAACAAACATTAAATTACGTAGGACACAAAAAGAAAATGACATAAAATAAGATACGATCTAATACCAACTATGACTTTTAGAAAGATTCATAGGACCTAAGTAAACTTAACATGTGAATAGAACCTACTAGGTAAACTAGTTAGATAAAATACCATATTCACACCAACAATTAGGACTTAGGAAAATGAGTTAGATACTAGGGGAAAATGGTATAATAATTAAATTATAAATTGTGATAATTTATTTAATTAACAAAAAAGGGCATGTGATAGGTGATGCTAGGGAGGTGTGCATTTTTGGGCATCTTCATACTCAACTATAACACATACAATATTGTATTCTCATATTTAATATTTTTAGAGCAATGGTTTTAAGATCGAGTTGATATCATCTCTATATATTATCGTTGATATGGCCTTTAAAAGGGACAATTCTAAAAATACCACAAGGGTCTCTTGAGTATTACAAGCAAATTAACAATTTAACAAAAAAAAATTCCAAACTTAAAGGTTTTTTTTAATAATGAGATAAATAGTAAAAGAAAATGGAATAATATATTTTTTCAAGATAAAGTCTAAGTGAAAAATAAAGTTTGAATATTAATGTAACCAACTTTTCAAAAAAAAAATCAATAATTATTATTAAATAGTGAAGAGATGTAATTACCCAAATTTGAGGGAAAAACATACTTACACTAGATAATAACATGCATTAAAATGAATATCTAATGAATTGGATCTCTTTATAAAGTACACATAAAATATTGAATCAATAATAATCCTTTCACACTTTACCTTTTTTTTTTTGTACTTAACTATCATTCATTTGACACTTTACTTTATAAAATACTTATTAAACTTTGTGCACATGAGGTAAATACGATGCGATAGCTAGTTAAAAGCTAATATTTAACATTAATATTTCACTATATTTTTTGTTGTTGCATAATCCATTGGTTTAGTGCTTTGGAGAGTGAATTTTGTTTCTTGAAAGAGTTTTCCCCAATTATATCATATGACTTGGAAAATTTTGGGTTAGCATAATTTATATTTTAGTCTCTAGCATTAGAAAACACTTATTTTATTAGTCCCAAATATATTTAGGCTATGTAGTTGACCATCACATGCCATGGAAGCTTTAGAATAGCCTAGTTCCCTGATATGCATGTACATGGTAGTGGTTATGTAATTGGCTTATTTGGTTTCCTAAAGTTCCTAGATAGCATCTTGATACTAATGGATGGCTATACTTGCATGTTGAATAGATTTGTGGGTTTTTTTGATCTTTTGTATAAGATTCATAGTTTTTCTAATCTATATTTTTTATTAAATGGTAAAAAAAGTTTTGAAAGGGCCTAAGACCTTATATACAAATAGAAGAGCTATAGCATAAAAAGATTAAGCAACAACAAAATAGTAGAAAAACTAGGTCCATAACTACAAATACATGGACTTAAAGACACAAGTACAAAAACACAAAATAGAAAGATAAAAAAAAATTAGACCACCACCCAAGAAAAGAACTACAAATGTTGTATAGCCTAAATCACTTCTAGCTCCTCTTAGTAAAATTTAGCACGTAGGTTGATGAATTCCTCCAATTACCTTTTTTTCTTATCCTAACTTTCTAATACTTCTTGTTTCATTAACTAGTGTAACATGCCCATTGTTTTACCCACTAAATCTACTATGTTTAACCCACAAGTGAAAAGTTTATGCATCTAACATTACAAGTTCAATAAAAAATTTCTTTTCTTTTCAATAATAAAAGCACCATTTGAAACATAACCTTTGAAAAAATTTCCATTGCATAATCAAAGAATCATTTCATTAATACAAGTAATGATTTCAGTTTACATAAATTCAAGATAACATTTCACATTTACAATTTCCATAGAGATGGATACATGATTACATACATAGCTTCAATGAGCTTACTTGGACTAGAAATACAAATGATCCAGAATATCCTTTTTCAAATCTTGGCCACCAACTACATGAGGAGAAACACCACTCAAGCACTTTTTGTTGGGAACGGGTGCCTCAACTTCTAGCTTGGACCTCTGAAAAGACCTGGTGAAATTATCATCTTTCTAAGCCTTTACCTCTCTACCTTTGAGAGTCTTTCATAGAGGCGCAGTCTGGCAGTTTATCACTTTACTGAGGGCCTCTTTCAGTCTATCCACTATTGGACAATGTCACTGCCATACCACAAGGTCTCCTTAGGCTAATGATAGTGCGGTTGACGGGCAATAGTCAAGCAATGGTTCACCGCCATACCACGGGTATGGTTCAACTATGGTGCGCTGATGTGGTGAAGGGTGGAAGCCAGTATGATGGTTACCGCCTTACCGTAGGTGTCGCTCACTGGAGCCGTGGTGGTTGTAGTTAATGGCTGGCAGTCTATGAAGAACGCTTACTGCCCTACTGCAATGGCCTTTTGGCCATGTCATGGTGGTGCGGTAAGCTATGGCGGTCAAAGGAAATGGTGAAGGTCTTATGGTAGGGGCCCGGTAGCACGGTGGAGCTCAATGGTTAGCACAGGCAGTTACCGCCAGACTGTGGGAGGCTTTTCTTAGCGTCGCGGTTGAGCAGTGGCATTGCCATACCATGGAAGATCGTGTTGAGCTCGACAGTGACACGGTGCTAAGCGGTGAGCTAGAATACAAGCCACTACCTCGGTGCCAAGACTATGTTAGGAGAGACCTACAGTTGGGCGGTGGAACTGCCATACTGCGGGAGGTCTCACAGGGCTCAGCGGTGGCACGATAAGAGAAGCTTAGAGCTCGGGTGGCAGTTTTGACTCATGGTCAAAGTGATGAGAGAATAAGAAGGCAACACATGGCAAGAAATCAATACTTGATTGGTCGATGTCTGGAGTGGTGAAAGTAGTAAGTGCAAGACGTGTTTTTGCTGGTGATAAAATTCGATTAAGGCAAGGAAGTTAATGCCTAGGTGGCCTGATGCAGAGATCGGTCAGAAGATCAGATTACTTAATTGGGTGATCAATACATCATTAAGACTTGTGATTGGTTGGAATGTTAAATGCGATGTAAGAATTGTACAGTCAATTACAATTGATATAAGTCAATCGAAGGGTGAAGGTGATGTAAGTGAGATAGAGATAGTGAAGTTAGAATTATTCATTGTATACTATAAGAGTATTGTAACAGTGAGTGTATGAACACTGAAGTTTGTTGCTGTTGTGAGCTAACTATCAGAGAGTGAGGACTGTGAGCTTTGTATGTAATTTATTTTACTGTAATACAAAGTGTCTTCTCTTGGTGTGGTTGTGTTTTTCCCGAAAGGGTTTTCCCACATAAATCTGGTGTTATCTATGATTGCTTATTTTATGTTATCCTTTCTATTTTGTATGTGTTCATCTCAGTTGTTTTAAGAAGCTTTAAAACTGGTCTTTTGCACTTCCCCTCTATTGTATTAGCATTAGGAAAGAGATTATGCACCTTTGTTTTCCTTTCAAGTGGTATCAGAGTTTGGCCAATTGTGTTATCCTTGTTAGTAAGGCTAGTTTTTAATGCTAATATTGCTCCAGTGGGAGTATTTTAAAGTTAAAACTTAGTTCTATTTGAGATGGCGAATAAATTAGGTAGAGTAGAGATTGAAAAATTCAATGGTGGCAACTTTGAGTTATGGAAACTCAAAATGGAAGACTTGCTTGTGGATAGAGACCTCTAGGTTGTTGTGTCTGGAACTATGCCACAAAGTATGAAGCAAGAAGATTGGGACCTTGCAGATAGAAAAGTGAGAGGTTTGATAAGACTGAGCCTGGATGATTCTATACTCCTAAACGTCCATGAGGAGAAGTCTGCAACTTCATTATGGAAGAAGCTTGGTGATATTTATCAACAAAAGTATCTAGTGAATAAGTTATTCCTGAGGAAGAAGGTGCATCTATTGTAGACCATCTGAACTCATTTAATATGAGTGTTGCTTAGTTGGTGTCTGTGGTTATAAAGATTGAGGAGGAGGATCATTGCATGCTTCTGTTATGTTTGTTACTTAACACTTGGGGATCATCTTGTAATAGCTATTGGAAGTATGACCACTACTTTCAAGATGGAAGACATTGTTGCCTCACTACTGTCTGAAGAGATGTGGAGGAAGTCTTTAGAGATGGCCAAAGAGGCCCTTGTTGTTCAAGGTAGATCAAAGGAGAAAGGTAAGAAGAAGGACAAGAAGTCCAAATCTAAATCTGTAGGGAGATCAAAGTCTCCTGGTAAAAAGCCCAAGGTGAAATGCTGGAACTGTGGGCAGTCTGGTCATATCTGGAAGGATTGTAAGGAGAAGAAGAAGAAGAGTAATGCTTCAGATAATGACTCTTCTCAAAGTGATGCAGATGCCTTCATTGCAGCCCTGGTGATTCAGGCATCAGATGATGTCTAGTTGGTTGACTCAGGTGCATCCTTTCACATGACATCTCATAGAGAATGGTTCACTAAGTATGAGAAGTATGATGGTGGAAAGGCATACCTAGCGAGTGATTCAACATTGGAGATTGTTGGTCATGGAAGAGTCAAGATACAGTTCCTTGATGGTAGAATCAAAGGGATTGGTGGTGTACTGTACATACCAGGTCTGGCTCGTAACTTACTTCCTGTTAGTAAGCTTAATGATGCTGGTGTAGAAGTTTCTTTCTCGAGTAAAGGATGTAAGATGGCTAGAGGTGTAATGGTGTTGGCTAAGGGTGTACATGCTGGCACTCTGTACAAGTTGGATGCACATCCTGTTTAATGCAACAACGCCTTGGTAAAGTCAAGAAAATTTGTTCCTATAGAGGAAGATGAAGATGCTTCTCTAGCTACAAATGCTTTGGAGGTGAAACTCCCAGCAAAGAAGACCATGCTATGGCATCATAGACTCAGTCACATAGGTGAGAAAGGTTTAAAAACTTTGAAAAACAAAAATATTGTTGAAGGGCTTGATAATTGTAACCTTGAGTTCAATTTTTGTGAACATTGTATTCATGGAAAGCAACACCGTGTTTCATTTTATTCAAGTCCTCATAAATCTTCTGGTGTACTGGACTATGTTCATTCTGGTGTGTTTGGTCCAATTAATGTTCCTTCATTATCGAAGTCTAGATATTATGTTTCTTTTATTGATGACTATTCAAGAAGGGCATTTATATACTTTGTTAAGAGTAAATCAAAAGTGTTCAGTCAGTTTAAAGAATTTAAAAATTTGGTAGAGAATCAGATTGGAAAGAAAATTAAATGCTTGAGGACGGATAATGGCAATGAGTTTTGTTCTGCAAAATTCAAGAGGTACTGCATAGACCATGGAATTAAAATGCATAAAACTACACCTTATACTCCATAGCATAATGGAGTTGTTGAAAGGTTGAACAAAATGTTAATAGAGAGAATGAGAAGTATGTTGAGCAGTGCTGGTTTGGAGTATAAGTTTTGGTTTGAGGCTATGGCTACAACATGTTAACTCATAAATCATTCACCTTGTTCTACTCTAGTTGACAAGACACCTTTGGAGGCATGGTTTGGTAAGAATCCCTCTCTTAGACATACTTGTGTCTTTGGTTGTGAGACATATGTATATGTGCCCAATGAGAAAAAATAAAAGTTGGAGAACAAGGATGTTAAATGTATCTTCATTGGCTATGGCATTGGTGTGAAGGGATACACGCTTTGGAATCCTGATACTGAGAAGGTTTTGTACAACAAAAGTGTAATATTTCGTGAGCTGAAACATTCAGTAGCTGATCCACAGCTAGAGATAGATAAAAGAGAAAAGAAGAATGATGTAGTTCAGATTCCTCAAACTCCAAAAAAAGAGGAACTACATGGTGTACCTGAAACTAAGGAGAGTTCAAGTAGCTCTGAGAGTTCTCAAGATGAAGAACCACAACCTCATCCAGTAAGAAGGTCTACACATGAAAAATGACAACCTGATAGGTATGGTTTCTCTATGTTAGATTTGAACTGTGCCTATGCTTTGATTACTAGCACTGATGAGCCTAGGACTGTAAAAGAAGCGTTTAGTATGTCTGATTCAAATTCCTAGTTGGAAGCCATGAATGAAGAAATGGAATCATTGAAGAAAAATGAAACCTGGGATTTGGTACCTTTGCTTGAAGGGCGAAAGCCTGTTGGATATAAATGGGTATTCAAGAAGAGGACTGGTCTAGATGGTAGTGTAGAAAAGTATAAGGCAAGGTTGGTTGCAAAAGGTTTTTCCCAGATAGACAGAATTGATTATGGAGAAATTTTTTCCCTTGTAGCAAAGCTAACATCTATCAAATTTATGTTATCATTGGTAGTAGCATATGACTTAGAGATTGATAAGATGGATGTGAATACAACGTTTCTCCATGGAGAGCTGGAAGAAGAAATTTATATGTCCCATCCTGAGCAGTTCGTTGAAAAAGGTAAACAAAGTCTAGTCTGTAAATTAAAGAAATCTTTGTATGGTTTGAATCAGTCTCCTAGAATGTGGTATCAGAAATTTGACACTTTTGTGTTGTCTATGGGATTTGTAAGATCAAAATTTGATCATCGTGTTTATTATAAATATGAAAATGATCATGTGCTTATTATTACCCTATACATGGATGATATGTTATTCATAGGAAATAGTAAGTCTATGATTTATGATATTAAATCTCAATTGTCTGTAAAGTTTGAAATGAAAGATTTGGGTGCAGTAAGGTATATTCTAAGGATGGAGATAACTAGGGATAGAACAGGCAGAAAGCTTTGGGTAAGTTAGAGTAAATATGTCAATACAGTTATGGAAATATTTTGTATGGATGATTGCAAGTGGCTAGTTTTTCCAGTTATGTAGGGAATGAAACTATTTGTTGAAGATTGTCCAAAGTCTGCTACTGCGATGGAGGAAATGACCAGGGTGCCTTATGCAAGTGTTGTTGGCAATTTAATGTATGGAATGGTCTGTACAAGACTAGACATTGCCCAAGCAGTGGGATTTCTCAGCTATTTTATGGAAAATCCAGGAAGATCACATTGGGATGTTGTGAAGAGATTGTTCAGATAGTTGAAGGGGACTTCAGAATATGCTCTATTTTAGCATGGGAGTTTGATTGCATCAAAGAGAACACTCAGAATTTGTTGATATGTAGATTTTGATTGGGCAGGGGACGTTGACAACAAAATATCCCCTAGCGGATACACTTTTATACTAAATGGTAGTGCAGTCAGTTGGATGAGCAAGCAACAAGCTGTAGTTGCTTTAACCACTATAGAGGATGAATACATGGCAGAAACATGTCTATAAAGAAGTATTTTGGCTGAGTCAATTATGCTTTGAAATTGGTTTCAATGTAGGGAAGATCACAATTTGTTGTGATAGTCAGAGTGCCATTTGTTTGGAAAAGAACCTGACTTTCCATGCTAGGACAAAGCACATTGATGTGTAGTACCATTTCATGAGGGACATGGTGGAAGATGGAAATATCTGTTTGGAAAAGGTTGACACCTTGAAGAATGTTGTTGATGCATTAACAAAGCTAGTGAGCATGGACAAGTTTAGATGGTGCATAGATTCAATGGGACTTGGGGCCTATGATCATCAGTATTTTTTTGAAGTCTAGAGGAAGCCAGGAAGTCTTCGTCAAGTGGGAGCTTGTTGGGAACAAGTGCCTCAACTTATGGCTTGGACCTCTGAAAAGACTTGGTGAAATTATCATCTTTCTAAGCCTTTACCTCTCTACCACTGAGAGTCTTTCATAAAGGTGTGGTTTGGTGGTTTACCACTTTACCGTGGGCCTCTATCAGTCTATCGATGGTTGGGTGGTGTTAGTACCATACCGCAGGGTCTCCTTCCTCAGGCTAGTAGTAGTGCAATTGAGGGGCGCCAGTCAAGTAAAGATTCACCACCATACCATGGGTATGGTTCGACTATGGTGCAGTGATGTGGTGAAGGGCGGCGATTAGTATGATGGTTATCACCTTATCGTAGGTTTCACTCAGTGGAGCCACAGTGGCTATGGTTAACAACTGACGGTCTGCAAAGAATGCTTACCACCCTACCATGATGGCCTTTTGGCCATATCGCGGTGGTGCAGTAAGTAGTGGTGGTCAAAGAAAATGGTTACCTCCTTGCCATAGAGGTCTTGTGGTTGGGGCCCGGTAGCATGATGGAGCTTGATGATCGGCATAGGTGGTTACTGCCAGACCACAAGAGGCTTTTCTTAACCTCACGATTGAGTGGTGGCACTACCATATTATGGAAGATCATGTTGAGCTCAATGGTGACACGGTGCTAAGTGGCGGGCTAGCAGACAAGCCACTACCTCGGTGTTGTGATAGTGTTAGGAGAGAGCTACGCTTGGGTGGTGGAATCACCATACCATGAGAGGTCTTATAGGGCTCGGTGGTGGCGCAGTAAGAGAAGCTCAGAGCTCGGGTGAAAGTTTTGACTCATGGTCAAAGCGATGAGAGAATGAGAAGGCGATGCATGGAAATAAATCAATACTTGATTGGTCGATGTCTAGAGCAGTGAAAGCAGTAAATGCAAGACATTTTTCAACTGGTGATAGAATCCGATTAAGGCAAGGAAGTCAATGGTTGGGTGGCCCAATGCAGAGAAGATCGGTCAGAAGATATTATTACTTGATTAGGTGATCGATACATCATTAAGATTTGTGATTGGTTGGAATGTTAAATGTGATGTAAGAATTGTATAGTTGATTACAATTCATATAAGTCAATCGAAGGGTGACGGTGGTGTAAGTGAGATAGAGATAAAGAAGCTAGAATTATTCATTGTATATTGTAAGAGTATTGTAACAGTGAGTGTATGAACACTAAAGTCTACTGTTGTTGTGAACTAACTATCAAAGAGTGAGGACTGTGAGCTTTGTATGTAATTTATTTTATTGTAATACAAAGTGTCTTCTCTTGGTGTGGTGGGTTTTTTCCTGAAAGGGTTCTCCCACGTAAATGGTGTTATCTGTGATTGCTTGTTTTCTGTTAGCTTTTCTATTTTCTATGTGTTCATCTCAGTTGTTTTAAGAATCTTTAAAATTGGTCTTTTGTACTTTTCCTTTGTTGTATTAGCATTAGGAAAGTGATTCCGCACCTTTGTTTTCCTTTCACTTTTCTGCCAACCATGGACTTACTGCAGTTCCCCACGCATCAACAAAACTTGGTGAGATGGCCCTTCCCTTCAATGACGATACTGGTTTTGTAACCTCATAATCCTTAGCAGTTTTTGAGCATGGTTATGTGCCTTACATATCTAGAGCTACCATATTGTGGCTACAACTACATGTATGAAATTTCCAACCAAGTATGTAAATTTGGATCATAGTGAACTGATAGTGTAAACAATGGCTACTTACACTACTTTGGCCAAAGATTTATCACCTAATACTTCAAGTGAGAGTCATCTATTTCACCACCTTCCTAGCTTGAATTTATTTGACCATTAGTATTCTATACATAGGTTACCCCCTTTCCCATAGATTATCCTAACCCTAGGAATAACCTCCTAACAACCCATATTTAAATGGAATTGCTATAAGTACCTCTAAGCAACTCTATCTCAAGCTACATACATATAGTATAAATAGAATACATTCATATAAATTCCAATATGAATTCCAATATATATATATATATAAAAACCAAATAGATAGGTTTCACAAATACAAGAAACAGACAAGAAACATGCAAGCATATCCAAGAATCATAACACACATATAAAATATTCCTTTCCAAACATGGAAAACATGAATAAATAAATTTTCTAACATAATAATAAAGGAATAGAAATCAACATGCTTGTATAAAAGGTCCAATTGATATTTCTTCCTTCCTAGCTTAATTCTTGAAGCCCACTTGCAACTTCATCTAAGAACAACCCAATTCCCACTTCTAACCTCTTACCAAATCTCTCAACAATACCAATGAAAAATAACAAAATAAATCACTAACTCTCAAGCTCTCAACTCTCTTTGCACATAAAATATAGTAGAATAACAACAAAGTAATCAAAATGCAAAATGTAACAAATGGTAGAAAGAGACCTCTATATATACTAAAATATGAGAAACCAAAAGCTACAACAAGCCAATAGTTTTTTTTCCTTTTTATTCCCATGCAACAAATCATCTAACTAACTCACATATTTGCAACACATTACAATCCTCACATATCAAATGGATGAGTTGACTTGTTTCAAGAGACAACACAACACTTTAACTAAGTCAATGAAAAAAAAATCCTTTTACAAGGTTTCCTACTTAGTTTACAAGTTGACTACCCCTCTATATTTCTGCCAACTTATCATTGGCTAGGTTAATGCATATCTTTAGGTTTAAGAATTCATTTTTTCTTCTAGAAGCTACAAGTTCTAGCACCACATTTCATGTTTTAGTGCCCTTATGAATAGCATTTTCAAACACTTCTTCTAGCATATAAAACCATATTCATTTTCTTTTCCAATGTTTAAACTTTATTCCTTTAAACATGTTTAGCCTTTGACTTGGTTTATTCTTTATTTCATTCACATATTTTACGCTCAACAATATATTAACACAAGGCAGCGATATATGTACATAAGCTTTATTTAAAGCACTTTACTAATACCAACTTCAATGCTAGATACAATGCACTTTGAATATATTTCAAATACTTATCAATTCATATATTATATATGTATGCATATATATTTAACTTAATATATATACATATATATGTATTAATTTTTATATATATATATTATATATTATATATATTAATACATACTTATTTACTCAAGATTATAAAATACATTAATTGCCAATTAACAAATATATATAAACATATATTGAATAACAATCATATATATATACACAAATATATAAAAATATATTAATATACATGTATATATATAATTTTATACATATATATTAATATATATATATATATATTATACATAATATTATCTTAATATCTTTATAAAAACACTTATACTCTCATATCCATCAATCAACATATATACATGAAGTGTATATATACATGTCACTTCCATCCAATCAGTATTCCCATACATATGGGTCATCCATCCATGAGAATTCCTATGTATACTCATGTATGCATTTACTCATATGTATGAGTTTATCATAGACATGTACATATATATGCTATCACATCTCAATTTCTTTACTCACATTTAATAATGTTAAGTTAAATGAAATATTTGAAAAATGGAATTTTATCATTTAGTATTTATGGATATGATAAATGCAATAGTATTTAAAAAGAGTTATTTTATAAGGATTATCAGTTAAAGGTTACTGACAAATTTGGAAAGTGCAAAAATGTGTGTGTGCAAAAATAGGTTGATGAACAAGAACTTGGTAGGGGTAGGAATGCTTAGCTGGAAGATAAACAATAAGTAAGGTTGGAATCTATAATCTCACACACCATAGTAGACCATGACATCTGCATTTGTTTGTAAATGATAAATAACATTTTTGCATTTGTGGAATCACTTTTTGCTAAAATTAGTAATCTTGTGAAAGAAAGGAATTTAGTGCATCCTTGTCTTCCCTATCTATCTCGAAGTTTGATTCAAAATGGTTTCAAAAAATGTATTTGATCATATGCAATTATCATAAGGAGAATGATTATATTACTTGTTCTTTTGACAAATTTGAAAATAGATTCTTGATAAGGGAAAATGGAAAAAATTAAAATAAGATGTATGTTTATGAAATTTTGCATACATGTATATAAATATATGTATATACACATATATATGTGGGTGAAATCAAACACACACACACAAACATGGTTTTTATTTTTAAATCAGAATGTTTCTTTAATGTGTAACTCCCATAATGAATAGGAAGGAGTCGACCCCTATAATGCTCAGAAATGGAAGGAAGTGGGTGGCTAAGTGACAGTGGTATGGATGAATGAACTAATACCACTATCCCCAAAGATTGAAAGGATGATATTCTTGGATAGACGGGGCGATTTGATGAAGGAAATCTAGCAAAAAGGAAGGGGAATTGAAGGAAAATTTGATAGAGGAAGGAGGAATGACTGAACAAAGAGTTATTGCTAATTTATAACTAAGGAAAAAGAACCATGAATTGCATCAAAGAGAGGTAAACTCGATGTTGCATCAAATTTTTCCCTTTTCTATTGAATAGTATTTTTTCCTCATACTCTATCTTAAAGATATCATGTATTTTATTATGTTTATATTTTCTTAAAACTGTACTCTTGATATGTAAAACTTGTGGATCTGTAATTGTGTTTTGGTCACTATTTAGTCAACCACATAAATAACACTATTAGCTACACTTAGGGCTGAACCTTTATGTGTGAGCCCCATTATTTTGGATACCCTACATGTGCAGGTTCAAGATGAACACCCATGATGAGTTACTCCCCTCATGCTACATCAAACCCTTGTAGCTGTGGTCATTTGACCTAGCCTTTGTCATTGCATTTCATTTATCAGGACAACCCCATCTTATACATTCCTTTTTTTTGTAGGGACACCGTATGGTGTTTGACTTATTGTTTGTAAATCATTATATGATCGAATGGATGTCACCGTTCGATGACTACTATTTCATCAATGCTATGTGAGTGTCTAACATTTGCTAACCAAAATGATTTATATCATTTTGATACTCTGCCTATTGATGAACGAAATACATAAATCAATCCTCTATTATGATAAACACACCCACTATTCTGTGAGGTTTATGTCATGATTTGATCCTTGCTATAAGCATGGGCTGAATGATGTACTCATCATCCCCTTGTATTTTATAATCTATCAAACAATCTCACTTTACTATATTAAACAACAGATTATGAACGATGCTATCATTCATAGGATAACCTTTGGTCAAATGTTGTTAATGATCCATACATGATAGTAGTGCCTAATTTTATTCTATGTCACTAGTGTTTGGGCCATCTCAAGCTATGGCTTATGTGAATAATTTGAATCATTTATCTCATGCGAAGTGTTTATATGTATATATATATATTGAAACATAGAAAAATAGGGTGGTGTGTTCACATAAATGAATAGATGAAAAATGTACCCACTTCTCTATATTTCATTCAATATGAGGGTTATAATGTGTATTTGAGTTACAAAAATCAAACTTAACCCAAATAGTTGTAAAAAGGAAAGTTTTAAGAGGGTCAAATGTTGTGTACATATTGCAAAAAATTATTTTTTGGACCTCACTGAGGAATCATTTTCCCTATGGCAAATAGGTCTTGGCTATGGCTCTAGAAAAATGGTTTCTAGGTTTTGTTCCTTTTAATCTGCACTCCTAGATCCTAGTCGGGCATCATCAAAAATATGAAAATAAATATCCTAGCTTAGTTTCTATGATTTGACAACTTTTGCAATTTTTCTCTCCAATAGATCTTCAACCTAAAACCTACAATCATACATCAAAGGATATTTTTTTTGTTTGTTTGTTAGGGAATAGGGGTTTTCTTTAGTCAAACCCTATTTTGGTAATTAAACCTTGAAATGAAACAATGCAAAGAAGAATGATGAATAAATAAAAAATGTCACACCTCACCATACCTAATTGAACCTTGGATTGTAGATATACAAACTATCATGGAGTGGCCTCAATGAATGTACATCTTGATCTTGAACTTGATATGAAACAATGGTTGAATAGGATCTTGAATGCTACATCACAACATTATCTAAAAAACATGCATGATGCATTACACCTTTGACATGATGAAATGGATCTTGATTGCTGCAATAATCCTTCAATAACATTTCCTTGAATTCCTTAGAAATTTCTCTTGAATTCTCTTGATCTCATAAACTTGCTATTAGGAATGTTTGCATAAAAATTCTTAGATGAAACTAAGTGAAATAACCTTGTATTTATACATATCTTATCATTAAATATCAAAATTCAAATATCACAAGATGACATCAAATCTAGGATTTAAAATCATTAAAATACCACCAAAAACATATCCCAAGAGGGGGTCCTAGGTCTAAGTGAAGACCCATTCAGAATGTGGTGAATGTGTCCTATATCACTTAACTAGGACACACTTTGGGAGATGTGAAATATTATGTGAAAATAGGGTCCTAGGACCTAGTGAGGACCCATCCACCAGGTGGCGAATGGGTCCTAGGTCACTAACCTAAGATACACACCTTCAAAAATTAAGTGTTGTGTATTAGCATCTATGAATGTCAGGTTTTATCCCTTAAAATTTGTATTTAATTAGGTTTTGATTTGAATTAAAGGGGCCAATTAAGGTGAAATTAACTTCAATTAATTAATAAATCCCTAGATTAGTGTGCAAGTGTAAATATACACTTTACAATACCCTAAATAAGACACAATTAAGTTCATTTAGTTAAAAATGGGCCCTAAAATTAATGTGAATGTGTAAAACACATTACAACACTAAATCAAGGCAAAATTAGGCTTATTTTAATGTTAAATATTCTCAAAGTAAGGAAAATGGGATACTTTTTCCATTAGTACATTTTGTCCCCACTTTAGTGAGTGTATGGCCCCATATCAAACTCACACTAAAGTAGAAATTCAAGACACTTATGTATACAACAATGGAAAAGATACGCAATCATACAACATCATAGACCAAGAAGAGATCAATCCTAAATGGTCCAACATGATGTGGAACACATCTAGACCATTAGTTTTGCACCCATTCCGGGGTACTAGAACCTCAGGCCATCCACTAGGTGAGTCTTCTTCTCCCAAGAAGGTGGCTTAGTGAGAAAGTCATGTCCACATGCCAGCTCTCACTATACATACCATACCAAAGCTATCCCTCTAATAACTATAATAGATCACCATTCACATTCTTGTTTCATGCTTAACAAGCTACATTATGCTAAGAACCTATGCACATGGAAAGGCTCTATAGGCAAGAAAGGTGTGTGATGCTAGGTGGCCTTGAATTAGGGTTTTCGAGCTTCACAAGGTCAATAAGTTGTATTATGCCACAAATTTATGAACACTATGCATAGGTTTTGTTCAAAGGGATTTTTCTTCATTCATGTAAGGTCTTCTTCTTAGGGATCATCATGCCTAATGTCTCCAAAAGATGAAAATTCAAGAGTAAAAGATTCACAGCTTAGAAAATGCAGTGTCTCGCATCACCACGAAGAGGAAATTTGTACGCTAAGAAGTATCACACTCTTGGAGGACATAAAATCCAATGAAACTACCAAGAAAAGGATGCATCACAAAAAAAAATTACATTGCACCATGAAACATGCAAAATGTCGAAAGATATCATCAATGTATGCCCCCACTTTAAATAGGTTGCTAACACCATTGTTGTGAGAAATTGCTTTAAAGTAGCCAATGTTTACTCCTAAGACATGAGATCTTCCTCTGAAAGCCCTATGCCAAGTCATATTTTTCTGAAATAAAGCTACATCACAAAAAAGGAAGGAGGGATTTCCCCCCAAAATACATAAGGTATCTATGGATTTTGGGTCATTATATCTTTGCTATAATGTTGTAATAGAGTTTAGAAATGTAATCATTCCCCCAATACTCATAAAACTTGAAGAATGACATAGAGAGTGAAAACAAGGAAAAATCCTTTTGTGTCAACATGTAAGAGACCTAAATGTCTCGATGCCTTGAATCATCCCCCCCAAAAAAAAACAAGACAAGAGGAAAGAGATAAAAAATTTACGACATAGAGAAAAATGTAGATACACATAGAGGAATGCACAAAGAGAGAGATAGAGAGATACATCAAATGAAGTAGCACGGGGGATCACATTACACACATGCAATCACATAAAGGCACATGAAAAACAAAACAAAGAAAAATACTAGTAGGGAAAATGTGAGTCAACCTATAGTAGGTTGTTTAGCATCCCAATCTCGGTCGATATATACATAAGGGAAAAAACTAGCCAAAGGAACAATATCAAATGCCAAAACTAGTACAAGGCTATCTAACCCCCTGCCCCCACTAAGTGGAGGAAAAGGATGAGCCAAGATAGGTGATAAGAATGAGCTCCTTTCGATAAGAATAATGATTCACAATGAATGTAGAACATGCAATAGTGAGCATACTAAGATCCTCCAACTATTACATGACAAGGAGCAAAGGGACATGCTATTCTATCATTTGGTAACAATCATCATCATCATGGTAAAAATCACCCAATATCAATTTTAATGCATGACACTCATTAGTAAGATTCGCAAGAGTTGTATGATATGCACAATAATTCATGTTTTTCTTAAGTATGCTACTTTTACTAGGAGGTGGAAATTTAATCCAACCTTTTTTAAGGAGGCATTCCATCTTTCATTCAATTTCTATTTGAGTATGTAAGAATGGTAGTTTTTTAAGTTTGTAATATTTTTGTTGCTTGTTTAATTCACCAATTTGTTGAGGTAGATGTTGAGGAGGAGGACCTAAGATGATCGTATCATTCTTATGAGACATTGGTTGTTCTTTAGGATGGAGGAAACTTATGTCAAGAGGAAGATCTTTATATCGTAATCCTTTGTTTTTTTCAATAGGAAGTTTCTCCAAAAGTTTATGAGTTTCATGCTCATTAGTTATATGACATCCTTAGTTGGTTAATATCTTAAAGCCTTGCACATAAGTCTCCTCAAGTTTGATTTGAGTGTTGGTCACTTTTTTAACATAGGATGAATATCTATGCGCTTGCTTAGAGGAGCTAGGTTCACTCATTGGTAGAAGTTCAGGCTTAGTTTGTAACCAAATTTTAGGATGTAAAAGACCAAACATCTCAAGTTTTGTTGGTTGTTTCATGGAAGAATATAAACATGTATTATTCTCAATATTGTTAAGGCAATCATTTATGAATTCATTCATGCTAGCATCATCTTCTCCAATGATGTCAACCTTACAAGGACAATCATTAGGATTTGGGTGATCATGATTAAGTTCAATTTCATTAGGATCATTTCTAAAACCACAACTTGAAACATCAACCAAGGAGAACAAAGACTTCCACACATTGCTAAAACACTTGTCCATTTTTTTGATTTTTAGACTTAAACAAGGTAATTTTTTTATTACACTATTCTACAATCTGAAAAATGAAATCTTGTAAATGCAATTTTGAAATTACACAACACACTAAATGTACCAAATTAAGCTAGATATAATGAAATTAATGAAACAAAAATGAGCAACAAACAACAACATAAATCTGAAAGTAGAAAACAAAAGCACAAAAAGGAAGATTTTAATTTCCATAAATGTAGATTATGACCTGATCAGGGACTCATTCTCCCTATGGCGAATGGGTTCTAGATGAGGTTTTTGAAAATTATTTTTACAGATTTTTAGGTGTTTTCTAGTGATTTTCAAATTTAGGTTGGTTACAACAAGTTTCAGTTTGATTTTCTGTAGAATGCAATGTGAAATGCAAGTTGAAAATGTGAGAAACTAATGACCTAAAAGACCTAGTTTGATATGCAATTTTGTTTCTATTTTCAAATGCAAGTTAATATGATGTAAATGATATGTAAGATGACTGATTTTTTTTTGTATTTTTTAGATTTGAAGAATGCAAGCAATGCAATCCTAAAACCTTTAATGAGGTGCCAATTTGAATGCAAACTAGACACCCTAAATGAGACCTAATTTAATGCAAATGAATGCAAATAAATAAAAGATCTAAATCTAGGATGAAATAGACTCCAAAATTAGAAAATTATAATGCTCAAAACATCATATTTATCATAATGAAACATATAAAAATAGGGGGTGTGTTCACAAAAAATAATTGATGAACAATTTACCTACTATATATTTCATTCAATATGAGGGTTATAATGTGTATTAGAGTTACAAAAATAAAACCTAACCCAAATACCAGTAAAAATAATTTTTTTAAGAGGGTCAAATGTTGTGTACTTGTTACAAAAAGTGCATTTTCAAACCTCATTGAGGACTCATTCGCCCTATGGTGAATGGGTCCTGGCTAGGGCTCTAGAAAAATGGTTTTTGGGTTTTGTTCCTCTCAATATGCACTCCTAGATCCTAGTCATGCACTATCAGAAAGCAAAAAAAAATCTTGTAGCTTAGTTTCCATGATTGAAAACTTTCTTAGCAACTTTGAAAACTTTGAAAACTTTTGCAATTTTTCTCTCTAATAGATCTTCAACCTAAAACCTACAATCACACATTAAAGGAGATAAAAATGTTGTTTGTTAGGGAATCCATCTTTGCCTTCATCAAAACTAGTTTTGGTAATTAAACCTTGAAATGAAACAATGCATAAAGGAATGAGGAATGAACAAAAAATGTCACAACTCACCACACCTGATTGAACCTTGGATTGTAGATATGCAAACTAGCATGGAGTGGCCTCAATGACTGTAGATCTTGATCTTGAACTCGATATGAAACAATGCTTGAATAGGATCTTGAATGCTACATCACAACATTAGATCAACAACATGCATGATGAATTATGCTTTTGACATGGTGAAATGGATATTGATTTATGCAATAATCCTTCAATAATTTATCCTTGAATGCTCTTGATCTCATAAACTTGCTATAAGGAATCCTTGCATAAAAATTCTTAGATGAAACTAAGTGAAACAACCTTGTATTTATATATATCTTATCATTAAATCCTAAAATTCAAATATAACAAGCCAACATTAGATCTAGGATTTGAAATCATTAAAATACTATTGGCAATCAAGATTGCACCCTTAGCCAAGTTAGACTTGCATATCCTATTGCAACATGGAAACACTCTTAGATTGTGGATTATCTGCAAGTGAGAGAAAATCTCTAGAGTGGGTTGGTTCCCTTTAGCAAAACACCTAATCTAAAAAATCTTTCGAAAGGGTTAAGGACAAAACTCAAAGCAAATCCTATAACCTAAAGATGATTCACTAGAACTTAAACAAGATTTTGATAAATTTTCTTACAACAACCTCTCTAAAAGCTCAACCTTCACAATTTCACCACAACATATAACCTGAAAATTTTCTGTATGAAGGCTCACTAGATTGAGCGCAAAATACAAATTGACTTATACGAAGCCCTTGCACAAAATTTTGCAATAATAAGAAATAGAAAGGACTCCACAAATTTGAATCACAATAAATATCAGATGATCACTGCAAATTCGAGATAAGAAAATGGAAAGGAAATCTCTATTGTTTTTTATTGAAAAAGTTGAAGGAGTCAACTCTTTGAATGGGTGAGAGAAAGAAACAATAATCTGAACTGAAATTTAAATTTTCTCCCTAACTTATCTGTCTCAAGTGTCTCCCATAGAAAATAGGAAAAATCAGCTCAACTGCATCTCTGAAAAAAGGAATTTTGATCCATTTTTCAAGCGCCACTAAAAAGATAGAAAAATAGTGCCTCAAACTGCTCCAAACTACATCAAAAAGATAGAAACTTTCTATCTCCAAAAGGTCAATCCGAAAGCTCCTCAAAATCAAGCTCAACTGACTCAGAACTGAAAAAGAAAACTCAGTTTGATTGCTTTCTTTTCAAATTCGCCCAAGAAGTCAACTTAGAAATAACAAGATTTAACACTACTGCTTCTAGAAATAACAAATATTAAGATAATTTATAGAAACATTATCTTAAGACTGCTTTACAATATCTTGTAGTTCTACTTTTCAGAAAAATAGGCTCGATTTGATTTTTTAGAAGGAAAAATATATGATTTGTTTCTTCTAATTTTTTGCCAAGTATTATACATATCTTGATTTTCTATACAAATCATAAAAAAAATTGAGGCATGAGGTCTTATATGATTTTATTTTGAAAAGAATAAATATTTTCCCCAAGGCCTTAATATTTGATTTTTCTAATGAGGATTAACATGCTCGTATTATATTTGATTTTTCTATAAAAAATCATAAAAATTTAAAGGAGCCTATCATATATGCCTAACCAAAGGTCACCTAAAGCATTCAAGAGTTGTGAAAAATTATGAAGACCTAAAGTTATCAATTTGATTTTAAAATAAAGGAACAAGGTAACCTAAGGCATTAACACCTAAGTCGACATGTATGAAAGGATTGACTATGATTTCAAAGGCATTTGGATTTTAAAAATTGAAAGTGATAAAATCCCTAAGTTCGAATTAGGGATTTGGAAAACCTAACATAAAAACCAACATCAATCCCTAATCTTTTAGATCATTTTCACTTGGACAACTTTGGAGAAAATGAGCTCTACAATTTTCCACCATGGGAACTAGGGTTCAAGCTTGAAGATTACCATTTTGAGCTACTTCATGTCGATTATCCTCTGCAATTTGATGGTAAGTTGTTTCTCCACCAATTGTAGTCATTTCAACTCCATTTTGAAGGGTTTATGAGGCCTCTTCGCCATGACTTTTATAGTTTTTCTAACTCATTTCATGATGCAGAGTTGCAGGGAAGGAAAACACACAACCACAAATGGAAAAGACACTTCACACAATGCTTCTCTCAAATACTCTTATAAGGAGTTGTAAACTCCATTATTCCTTCAAGGATGAAACCCCACACACCTAGGGTTCATAAACTCAGGTCACTCACCAAAGTTATAACACTTTGACCATGTTTAAATGGAGCAAACCAAGGTTCAACACCCCTTATAGCACTTAGGTTACATCAAACATCCATTCCTATAGTGACTTAGGCATCTTTTTCTCTAAATTCTTGTAACCCTTGCCTGGTAGGACAATCGATTTAAAATCCACATGTAAGACTATTATGACACCAAACCACTAGATTTGGACACCTAATATGGACTCCCACAAAGCCTCAAAACCTTTCCCCTTGAATATCAAACAACAATTCACTATGGCCTATTCTACCGCTGCTCCAAGAGGCCTAATTGGAAGATCTACACCTAGGTATTGGCTATCTAGGTTCTCCCCTTCTTCCCAAAACCTAAAATCAGACTCCTATAGGTTTTTTACACTTTTTACCAACAATCCTAAGTGCCATCTAGACTGATTTCTTCAAATCAAGCAAAACTCAACTTTTTGCTTGTCAACTAGGCCTACCACATAGAGATGTCAAGCCAAAAACCATGCACCAATTCATCCACACAGCCTTCCATTCTCCAAATCCTTGTGAACATGATAGTACACAGCTATATCTTCCATCCCACCAATATCGAGCAATTTTACAACATGGGAATGGAAGAAATAAACATTTTTTCACTCAAAATCCTGATTTTAAGGGTTTTCAGACCACTCGGTAGAGAAACTCAAATATATCCATTATTCCTTGATGAAAAATCACCACTCTAGTGCCAAAAGGAATATTAATAAATCCCCTTTCAAACCATTATAGGCTTGGAGAATTAAAGTGAACATGCAATCCGTACCAAGTATGGGATCAACAATTTCTTCAGAAAAAACATAGAAAACTAGCAAAATTTCTATTGAAAAATCCTTCACATCATCATCAACAACCTTTCCTCGACCAAGAGAGGCATAGTTGAGGTCTCACCAACTCCCTCCAATGTCTTGCAACTGAATTTTGAATTAGTTTCCCATTGGGAACATAAAAACCTCATATTTGACCCCTAAATACCTAGTTAAAACATTTTGTGCAACTTACACCAACTTGACTACAATGATGCCTTCAAAATGTGTGAAAGGAATCCAAGACCCCTCCAATGATCAAGGTGAATCCCCTAAAGTGTCTAGTTACATCATGGAATCCTTATTTCTTAATTTTCCAAGGTGCACCAGACTTACAAAGTGACGATGGAGACCTTGTTTGTACAAAGAAGTTGATCACCAAGATCAAAAGTCAACAAGAAACCTAGGAGACCTATTAAAAAGAATTTGAAATGGTCCTTTGGACCTTATTCCATATTATTCCATCACAAATCCAAGAAAAAAAACATACTATGCCCATTGGACCCATAGGTGCTCCTGCACCATACTCCCAAGCAAGGAAAAGATCTCAAGTCCTCTTTGAGATTAGGTATTCTACAATAGTCCCATGCTATTTAATGTTAGTATCAGACATCCATGTTACATCCTCTTCAACAATACCTTTCCACTTAACCAAATATTCCTTGTAGACCTTCCTTTTAGTCCTCTTTATCTCCTTGGTGTCTAGGATGAATTCAAGAGTCATAGGTTGGCTTGGGGGTAGTTCCTTTACCCAATCTTCATCCTCCATTAGTGTTGGACCAGTTGCATCCCCTTCATTCATAGAGGCTTTAAAAGGATACAAATCAAAAATGTCAAAAATAGGAGAGATTGCCACCCAGGAGGTAGCTCTATTTCATAAGAATTTTGGCCAAACTTATGAACCACTTTCCAAGGTCATATCTTATTCATCATTAGTTTGGTATAATTTCCCTTTAGAAGTCTCTCCTTCTTCAAGTGTGCCATCACCAAATCTCCAACCTTTAATTGGACATCCCTCTTTTTTAAATCTACCTTTTATTTGTATTTCTCCACATTCTTTTGAAGGGTTTCCTTCACTTGTTGATGAATATCCCTGATTGTAACAACAAAGTCATCTCCTTGAGCACTTATCTTATCAACTCCTTGTAGATATCTTAGTTCATAGACCCCTCTAGGGTGCATGCCATAGAATACTTCAAAAGGGCTCTGTTGATGGTGGTTTCTACACAACAACTTAGACAAAATATATAGTATCATATCTCTCTTGAAAGGTTGATCTCTATGAACAAAGAGATAACCCCAAGGTCTCTCGGGTGTCAACTCTTGACAATGCAGTGAAACCACTCAATGATAAATGTGAAAATGTTGGTAATCACAAAGGGACCTTACAAAACAAATGTTGGAGACTCTAAACTTATTAGATTTTTCTTGCAATAGGATGATACTCGAATTCCTAGATTTAACCACAGTTCAAAGAAATAGCAAAAGATAAGGGTTTCAAAAATCCCGAGATTAATATTACTCCTAAGATCAACAATACTAATGATGAAATGCCTAGAATAGACCAATCCCTTACAACTACTTTTTGTTTAACCTAGGATATACCTGCAATTTCATAGAAATAGTGCAATCTTCTAAGGAATTAAAGATTTCCAGATTATGCACATTCATCCAAGCCAACCCTAGTTTTGCAGTTGACATTGAAAAATTCCCACAATTGAACTAAGCACACAAATTTCAGGTACGGGTTGACCTTGCACAACAATCCCACAATCAAGAAGCTGCCCAAAGTATGAACCAGAGATCGCTACAGCACTCCAAGCACTAAATCACAAGCACCATTAAACTATTTAACTTTAAATCTAAGATGCATTCATATATTTCCAAGCAATTTCAAAGATAGAGTAAGAACCATGCAAGACAAATCAATCCAAACAAGCCACCAATAATAGAACAATGTCTTCACTTGTATTGAATCACCAATAATTGCAACAATTCTGATGTTTTGTGTTACAAAATTTGCTTGAAAATAAAACTAACTCCTAATTCTAACTTCTTACTCTATTGTCTAACCCTTTACAAACCTTTTCTAACCCCTTTCAGAAGAGGAGAAATGCCATATATAGAGAGATTCTTCCCACGCAAGCCCAAGCTAGGGTTACAACGAAGGTCGGCCACCAACCCAATTGTCCTTGGACAGGTCGCAATAGATCGCCACCCTGCATTGAATGCATGAGGTGCCCCTTCAGATCAACATGGGATCTCTACAAATCCTGATTCAGATTGAACAAAACCTATGGGTCCTTTCCACCATTAATGTCTCAGCAGTGTGTAGCAGAAGAATGGTAATGCATATGCGTCATGTGAGTTTGAATATGAGCCATCGATCAAAAAATGAGCTAGGCATCTCCAATGAATCTGATCGAGTCCAACCAATTCTAATCTTCCATGTCACATCCAACTCGGATGAATGACCAATGAGCACGTCGACCTAAATGTGTATGAGAAAGTTTCACCTACCTGCAACCACAAAATGTACCTAGCTACACCCCATGGATCTTGCAACATCTTTAAAGTACGCCCATCTTTCCCTTTGGCCCCAACAAAAACAACCTACCCAATCGAGCCTGCATTCAAAAGGGCCACAATTAATATTCATTATAGCATCAAAATCCAAGTCAATCCATGAAAATCAACACATTCACTCACCAAAGAGATCAAAACAACCATCATAATCCCTTAAAATATCATCAAAGCATCCTTTCCCAAAATTCAGGATTTTCACCCCTTCGCAGAATTTAGGTCAGAAAGAAATTCTGGGGAATTCTGGGCCACAAGGATTTTAGCAATGAAAGCACATCCAGAATTAAATGCTACTCAATCAACACCCAATACTCAAGAAACACTTGCAAATACCTTCAAATGATCAAAATCAACCATGTAATGCACAATTATTAATAGTTAAACCATAAATCCTTTTAGTTCTTGACAAATAATAGATCTTCAAAAAAAATTGTTGGGGACAAAAATCAGTGAGACCACCAATACTTAACACATCTCAAGAAAATAAAGGAGGAACAAATTTCAAGATTTTCCCAAGGCAATGGATTCTCACGAAGTCAACACAATTCCCACGTCGTTCACTGACAAATCTAACCTCATAACTCCTCAAAGGTAATCAAAACCATGCTACCGTGAGCCACTCATCCAACCACTGAGGTAAGGTGGTAAATCGTGTCACTGCAAGCAAGCGTGAAGCCCTCACGATATGGCGGTAAACGACACAACTGTGACCTAGCTTGAAGACACCCGTGGTACTGAGGTATCACCATGCTATTGCACCAGATGAACTGCCCCTATGCTACCACACCACCACACCAAGGATGAAATCCCCTCACAATAAGGCAGTAGCACTACACAACTACAATCCAAGCATGAAGCCCTCATGGTATGGTGATAAACCACACAACCACGACCTAGCAACCAAAGACGCAGCCCAGGGATTCGATGAGGCAAAGGAAAGTCGAAAAAAACTGGGGGAGATGGAATTACACGAAGCACTAAGATCTCCGAAGACAGTGTAGAACCAACCTCGTTGGGTTTTCTAGGTAGCCAGGGAAATCTGCCTAAGGGAGAAAATCCTGAAAAATGGAAAAACCCGAGATTGACCCAAAGACTTAGAATTCTCAAAGTATTACCTCAATGGGGGCCCTTTACAAGCAAGATAAACATTTATGATAATAGAAAAGTAACACAAACCCCAAAACCAAAGGACCAAAGCACCAAAAACCAAAATCTCAAGATTTTCAAAGATAAGCTCAAAAAGGCAAGGCCATAGAAAAGAGCCAAAAGACCAGGAAAAAGAGGGTCCCTACTTTGAGTGGGGCATGTGTACAAAAACTGCACAACAAATGGTGACTCCACTGGGGAAATTCTCTAGAGCATTTCAATGACAAAATGGAATCAACCTAGAATCTTTGGTTTCGCAGATCAAGCATCAGGTTACATATGGACAAGGTTTCATAAATCACAGACAAGCAAACCTATCTTGTACCAGGGTTGAAGTATGTGTATATGCATCCATTTCCTTTTCCTTAGTTGCAATAGGGACCTAAATTATTCTGATAGGGCTACATAAGGAATCCAACTCCAAAAGAAACCTGGATAGAGCCTCTCTACCAGTTAGGCATCCATAACCCTAGCAATTTTATCACTGTGACCCTCCCTAGCATAGCTCTATTGCCATCCAGGTGTCCATAGCCCCATTAGAGATACTAGGATACCCCTGATAAGGTGAACATTTTATTTTCTCTTTTCTTTTGATATTCTCTTTGAGATCTTTTAAAATTTCTCTTTCACCTTGTAAGCAATGAAACCCGCACTTAGGGATGAGAACCACAACGAAACTGGAGCAAAATATAATATTTTTCACCCATTCTGACCTCATAAGGACCATATGCAACCTTGGAAAAATAAGATTTGTGTGTAAGTATGAGACCCAAATACATTACAGAATTTGACTTAATCAAGTGATTCCAATTCCAAGCATATGCAACATCAAACAAAGGAATTCCACCAATTGACTATGAAAAGATTATTAGAGTTTGTAAAATATATCCTAGTACAACCCCAGGCAAGCAACCAATCATACAGATGCAACAAGCCCAAAAGAAAGAAAGAAAACCCAAAGCAAGAGCTAGAAAAGAAAGCAAAACCAACCAAAGAAGACCTACTCTAACCAAAAGCATAAAATGAGAAAAGAAAAGAAAATAAACCCTAATCTAACCAAATAAAAAATAGAACATAAAGGAAACCTAATCTATCTATATACAAGGAAAGAGTTGTGAACAGTTTAGGACTGGAAATAGTGCTTTAAATACTGCCCATTGATAGGTAGTGAGATATCCTCTTTAGTGAGAGTTTTCAAATGAAAAACATTATCTCCCAGAATCTCTGCAATCTGATAAGGGTCGAGCCAAAGTATATGAAATTTTCCATGCTCCCCTTTTTGGTCATGGGCTTTGTCCTAGTAGAGAACCAAGTTAGAGATTCTAAAGGCTTTCACCTTGGCTCTCTTATCAAACCATCTCTTCACTACACCTTGATGTTTGGAAAAGTTTTCTAGGGCTTCATCTCTTCTCTCTTCAAGGTGCAACAGTTCAGTTAAACAGGCTTCATGTTTATCCTCGCCATCATAGTATTTATTGATGAATTGCAAGGTAGGGATCTTTAGCTGGATGGGAAATACCAGTTCCAAACCATACACTAAGTGATAAGGAGATGTTCCTAGGGATGTTTTATGTCTGGTACGATTTTCCCAAAGAGAAAATCTAAGTTGGGTGTGCTAATCCTTGTGTTTCTTCTCTAGTATCTTGCGGATGACTATAAACAGATTCTTATTGGAAGACTCAGCCAAACAATTGCCCTGTGGGTAGTAATTAGGTGCAAATTTTATGACAATTCCATGATCATAAACCCAGTTAGAAAATTTTAATGATACAAATACAGGACCATTATCACAAACTAAAGCCAATGGACATCCAAAGCGATTAATAATACCTGACTCTATGAAATTGATTACCACTTCGAAAGTTCATTGTTTGCATGCAAGAGCATCAGTCCACCTGGTAAAGTAATTAGTTATAGTAAGAATATATATGTGGCTCGCAGAGGAAAGTGGATTGATTTGACCTATAAAGTCCATTCCCCATTGTGCAAATGGTTTTACCTCTATGACTGGCTGAAGTGGAAGGGTTGCATGTTTCTCCCTACTTGTCATAGTCTGACATATAAGAAAAGTCCTCACATGTTTGTGTGTGTCTTTGAACAAGGTAGGCCAATAATAGCCTACCCTAAGAATCTTATTTGTAGTGGAAAGTGTTGACCCATGGCTTTTGCCATATTTGTCATGAAATTCGGTCATCACCCTCCCAGCATCTTCCTTTCCTAGGCATCTCAAATAAACCCCCTCATGATTTCTCTTGTACAAGAAAACTCCCTTCATCATAAAACTGCCACTCTTCAATCATAGAGCTCTCCTTTGTATTGCATTAAGGTGTTTAGGACACTGCTGGTTCAACAAATAGCTTGGAGACACTTCTTGGAGGTGATATTGTCGAGATGTGAGGTCAGGACCCATCTCAGCCATTGTCTTTGTCATTCCCTACCCTCTCACCAATTTCATGGGATGAATTTCAATATCATATTCCTGCAACATAGTTATCCACTTAGCTTTGTGTTCTCCCAATTCATTCTGCATCAACAACAACTTAATTGCAGAATCAGGGACTATGGCAAGGAGCTTATTTCTCAAGATAAAGTGTCTGAATTTCTTTATTGCTTGGACCAGGGCATAAGATTTTTTTTCTACATTGGGATATCTCAATTTTGCATCCTTTAGAGGATTACTCATTAAAGCTATGGGACATTTGTTCCCTTGATCGGATTTTTGGGTCAACATGCCAACCTAGGAATGTTCTAAAGAAAATGAATATATGAAAAAAGGCTTGGCATAATTTGGAGAACCAATGTTGGAGCCTCATAAATAGCTCTCTTGATTTCTGCAAATTCCTCCCTAGCTTCTGCACTCCATTCAACCTTTGCTTCCTATTTCAACATGGCATTCAAGGGCTTTACTATTTCTGCAAATCTGGTGATAAATTTTTTGACAAAGTTAATTTTCCCAAAGAATGATTTCATTTCCTTTTTGCTTGTTGGAGGTTGAATTTTTAGTATAGCCTCTACCCATTCTAGATCAATGGCAATACCCTATTTTGAAATAATGTGCCCTAACAACTTTCCCTCAATGACCCTAAAGATGCATTTCTTTGGATTAAGTGAGATGCTAAACTCTCTGTACCTTTGGAATACTTTGCATAAATATGTAATATGATCACCTCTCCTTTTAAAAAATACTTTCAAATCATCCATGTAGATAATTGTGCACTTACTGATGATGACTCTAAAAGAAATATCCATTGCTCTCTGGAATGTAGCTCCAACATTGATTAATCCAAAGGGAATTGTTCTGTAAGAAAAAGTTCCCCATTTTGTATTAAAGGTCATTTTGTGCCTATCCTCATATTGTACCATAACTTGGTTGTATCCAAAGTACCCATCCAGAACAGACATCATCAGAGACCCATTAACAATCTAAAGTACTTCATCCAGGGAAGGAACTAGATAATTATCCTTTTCTGATGCCTTGTTAAGGTTCTTGAAATGAACACATAGTCTGATTTCTCCATTTTTCTTCCTTACTGGAACCAAGTTTGCAACCCATGTTGAGTGTCTTACCAGAAATATAATACGTGTTGAAAGTAGATTCTACACCTCCTTCTAAATGATGGGCTCTAGCAGAGCATTAATTGGCCTCTCTCTTTGTCTGAACGGCTTAACATTCAAATTCAGGGGAATAGTATGTGTAATGATTGAAGTATCATATGTCTTTAAGTCATCATAACTCCATGCTATCACATCTTGATAGGTGTGCAAGGAATAAATAATTCCTCTCCTTTCCTCTAGAGTGCACACTTTACCGATAAAGACATTTTTGACACCATCCTAGGTCCCCATGTTGTATGTTTCACATTGATTGTTGAGAGACTCCCTTTTCTCTTGCTGTTCCTGATCTTTTATCTTATCTAGATAAAAAATAATTCTAATTGAACCATGCCCCTTGGGATAGTGTTAGTTTTCAGGTTAATGACTCCTTCTAGGTCCATCTCATCCTCTTGAGGTTCTACCTCATCAATCACTTGAGAAGAAAACACATCATAGCTACTGATGAAATCAAGAATATGTTTGTCATCCTCAAACAACTATAAATTGGTGAAATTTTCAGGGACTGAGGCTACTGGAGTGAGTTCCATAGTAAAATTCTTCAATCTTGAAAGTGATAAAGGCTAAAATGTACTTGTTGCTTGTGCCAGAGAATCAACAGTTTGATTCTTACTTTGCGGGATCAGCTGGATGTTGAAGGCATCAAACCCCTCAATGAGATCCCATACTCTATGCCTGCAATTGGTCATCCTTCTATCATGACATGAGTATTGTTTCCTTACTTGCTTGACCACTAACGCAAAATTTCCAAACACTTACAAAATTTTAACTTTCTTTCTTAAGGCCATTAATAATCCATGGACCAAAGCCTCATACTCAGCTACATTATTAGTGCACTGGAATTGGAGCCTATGAGCAGAAAAGTAGGTTTTACCTTTAGGGCTGATCAGCTCAAGTCCCACTCCAGCACCCTGCTTTGATTTGGATCCATTAAAAATCAATGTCCAACAACCATCAACTCTTGATTGCCTTGAGCTACCCTTGTACTTGCTTCTTCCTAGAGGCTCTTCAGGAGGCCTAGGGCTCTTTCCCTTTAGATCATTTTGAATGCTTTGTATATCTAGCCTGATAGCTGGGGCCAGATCAATGCATCTTTGTATATGTTCCACTGCCGTTTTGCACATGCAACATTCCAGCTGAGAGTGAGGAGAATTGTGAACTCTTCACCAACTAGGAAGAAGCAATTCTTCGAAGTTCATATTTATACCCAATTGAATCTAATCCTCCACACACTTCTAGTTAAACTCTTGGAAATTATCCAACAAGCTGAGTTGTTTCTCTTCTTGATCATCAAGTTCCTCTGTTAGTCCAAGTAGTGCTTTAGAACTGCTAGCTTCTGATGTGGATCCATAAGAGGATCTTTACAACATAAAGACTTCTTCTGTATCTTAAATAGGGGTGGCTAGGACATAGTTCCCCATGCTGACTTCTAACACCAATATCATATTTGAAGTATTCTAATATTCAGTGATCACATACTTCATTCTAGGTTCTCTCTCAATTCTAATATAATTTGGGACTCTTTTCCAGGGGAGCCACATGTGAGAATGATCCATGGATGTATATCCATTTAGTGCCTTGGTGAAATATCGACCAAAGATTAGTCTATAAGTGTCAAGAATATCTTCCACCTGAATATTAAGTACTTGTTGCACTCTAAGATTGGAAACAACTTGCATGGGGATCATGTTCAGGTCTCTCACTATATTTACCTCTGTCTTGTCCAATTGGGTGACCTTCTTCTGAGAGGTTGTAGGGGTAATACTAAGAGCTCTATAGAAAACAAAAGGCCTAAAATTTGTAGATGCTCCTGAATCCATAAGACAATTGTGAAAATTATTCCCAAAGATACGAACATAAATCAGAAAGGGAGGGGTTTCCATTTTTCCCTAGAACAAACTCAATTGAGTGTCAACTTGTGCAACCTGGTTCTTATCTCTTTCTTTATCTCTATCTCCAGGCTATGCTTGAATTTGACCTTTAGGTGCCTGTGAACTAGGAGGCCTGCCAAATGCCTCATTGACTGCTACTCCTTGTGGTGATGTACTTGAATTGAAAGACCCCGGGACTACATTTATGATTTCAGGAACACTTAATAAATCAAAAGAAGAAAGACTCACCTTTACTTTTCTGAGTTCTTCAGTCACATATTCGCCTAATTGTCCGACATTCATGTCAGTGTGGATCTCCTTAGAATGACCAGTCTGGTTATCTTTTGTTGCATCGACATTGCTTCCTATTGACACATCAGGTTGTCCTCCTTTTATAGAGTATTGTGTTGTTACCTGAGCCTAAGATGGATTATTACTGGCATGTGGGTCTAGTGGGGTGGTAAAGTTGTTTGGAGGAATAGATGTAGTAAATGGGCCTCCAGCTTGTGGATTCATGTTAGGCCTATTCCTCATATCATACTTTTTTGTACGTTGATGAAACATATGTACTTCTTCAACACCAACCTCCCCTTCATCTAAGGGACTGTTATCATTCCCAGTTCCCTCATTAAATAATTGAGAGATTTCATCTTCATTGATCACTTGTTTAGTCTCCTCATTTTGGCAACCTGACTCCTCTTTTGGTTCATTCTCTTCATCCTTCAAGAAAGGAGCATGATTCAACACCAAAACTAGGGAATCATAAGGATTTGAGGGTACCAATTCCCAACCAGTGGAGTTGTTTTCAAATTCATACTGAAAGATAGAAGCAACAGTTTGAAATTCAGGAAAATCAAGCTCAAATTGTTGACTTGTCTTATGAAGCCTGCACCACCCTAACAAAGCTACTTCAACTAGGCATACACCACTCGAAGGTTTTTCTTGATTTGAAGGTTGATCTAGTGGAGTGGGGACTCCTCCATTATTAGGTCCAGTATTCCATGGCCTATTCTTCCTAGGTGGTTGTCTCCTTTCAAAACCTTGTCCACCTTGTTGAACTTTTTCAAAATTCTTACCAAAACCTTGTCCTCTTTCAAAATTTGGATTTATGTCAGAAGGTTTCCCTCGTGAAACATCTCGGTTATTCAAGTAGGTTACCTCCATATTCAATTTTTTTACTTGTTGAGTTAGTTCATCTAACCTTTCTTTATCAGGACTACTGTAAGACACTAAATTTACATTGTTTGAAGGGTATCCAAACACTCCTCTAGGACCTATGGAAACTAATTCAAAACTTTTGAGTTTTTCAAATATGTAGGGAAACCAGCCCATTGTAGTGGATGAAGAGGTTGATTGGCACTTTTCTACAGATAATTGGGCATTGGGTGAGCTTGACTTAGTGGATGACCTGGGTGTGGAACCAAAGGCAGTTGTGAAATGGGATTCATAATGGGAGTGTGATTAGTCAGTGTCTGGTTAAGAGCTTGGACTTTCCCAAGGTGAGCAACTGGTCCTAGAGATGGCAGGGGTCCTAATAAGTGTTGTCTCAGATCAGTACTGACCTTAACAACCTCTGTACATGCAATGAGCAAGGTAGTTAGGGGATTAGTTCTCCACTTAAGGTGGATGCAAGACTATCAAGGGCTTCAAAATAGACTTCTAAGGCAGTGGCATCATCCATAGCATAAGGTGCCTACAATCTAGTGTATGCAAGGTGGATCCTATTATTGAATGATCCTATAGTCTCATTAACTTCTCTCTTAACTCTGGTAAAATGCATGTAAAGCTCATTGGCAGTAATGGGATTTTTAAACTTCTGCAGAAATGCAACCTCAAGTTCAGCCCAATTATGAATGGATGCAACAAGTAAGTGGTTCTACTAGTAAAAGGAATCCTCTCCCAGAGAATAAGGGAAAATCCTACATGCAACACCCTCATGATTAATCCCTCTATCTCTTAGAAAAGTATGAAAAATCCTAATATGCTTCTTTGTTGTCCTATTAGGATCACTTGTGTGAAACTTAGAGCAAAAATGCTTAGGGTTCTTGGGCATAAAATTGTAGTTATTGAAGGATAGAGGTGATGGGTTATTTTCCAATAAATCCATTGGTGGAGGTGGAGGGGGTAAAGGTTGATTGATTATTGGTTGTGGTTGTTGAATGAAACCAACCTCAAAATTAGATGAAGATGAGGTGGATGAGGGTGAGGATGGTGGAAACGATTGATTGGACAATGACTCCTCCCTTCTTTTGGTCCCTCTTGACCTAGTTGGAGGTGGGAGTTCTTGAAACTCCCCTTCTCCTAGTGTAGATCTAGTTCTCCTTTTGAGTCTCTTAAGAGAAAGGGCATTTAGAAAATGCTCCAACTTGCTTATTCAGACCCTCCTTCTAGCGCCAATCCTATTGATGGTGTTTTCTACACAACAACTCATACATAATATATAATATCCTATCTCTCTTGAAAGGTTGATCTCTATGAACAAAGAGATAACCCCAAGGTCTCTCGGGTGTCAGGTCTTGACAATACAGTGAAACCACTCAGTGATAAATGTGAAAATGTTGGTAATCACAAAGGGACCTTACAAAAAAAATGTTGGAGACTCTAAACTTATCAGATTTTTTTTGCAACAAGATGATACTCAAATTCCTAGCTTTAACCATAGTTCAAAGAAGTAGAAAAAGATAAGGGTTTCATAAATCTTGAGATTAATATTACTCCTAAGATCAACAATACTAATGTTAAAATACTTGGAATGGACCAATCCCTTAAAAATACTTTCTACATAACCCAGACTATACCTACAATTTGACAGAAACAGTGCAATCTTCTAAGGAATTAAATATTTTTAGATTATGCACATTCATCCAAGCAAGCCCTAGCTTTGCAGTTGACATGGAAAAATTCCCACAATTGAACTAAGCACACAAATATCAGGTACAGGTTGACCTTGCACAACAATCCCACAATCAAGCAGCTGCCCAAAGTATGAACTAGAGATCGCTACAACACTTCAAGCACTAAATCACAAGCACCATTAAACTATTAAACTTTAAATCTAAGATGCATTCAGATATTTCCAAGCAATTTCAAAGATAGAATAAGAACCATGCAAGAAAAATCAATCCAAAGAAGCCACCAATAATAACACAATGTCTTCACTTGTATTGAATCACCAATAATCGCAACAATTTTGATGTTCTGTGTTACAACATTTTCTTGAAAATAAAACTAATTCTTAATTCTAACTTCTTACTCTATTGTCTAACCCTTTACAAAAAATTTCTAATCCCTTTCAGAAGAGGCAGAATGGCATATATATAGAGATTCTTCCCATGAGATCCCAAGCTAGGGTTACAATGAAGTCTGACCACCAGCCTAATCGGCCCTGGACAGGTCACAATAAATTGCCACCCTGCATTGAATGCATGAGGCGCCCCTTCAAATCGGCCTGGGATCTCTACAAACCATGATTCAGATTGAAGAAACCCTACGGGTCCTTTTTGCCATTAATGTCTCACCAGGGTGAAGAAGAAGAATGGTAATGCATGGATGTTATGTGAGTTTGAATATGAGTCACTAATCAATAGCTGAGTTGGACCTCTCTAATGACTCTGATTGAGTCCAACCAGTTCTAATCTTCCATGTCACGTCCAACTCAGATGAATGACCAATGAGTGCATTGACCTAACCATGTACGAGAAAGTTTCACCTGCTCACAGCCACAAAATGTACCTGGTTGCACTCCGCGGATCTCACATCTTTAAGGTACACCCATCTTTCCCTTCGGCCTCGACAACAACAACCTACCTGATCCAGCCTGCATTCAAAAGGGCCATAATTAATATTCATTATAGCATCGAAATCCAAGTAAATTCATCACAAACAACACATTCAATCACCAAAGAGATCAAAACAAACGTCAAAATCCCTGAAAATATCATCAAAGCATCCTTTCTCAAAATTCAGGATTTTCACCCCTTCACAGAATTCAGGTCAGAAAGGAATTTCTGGGAATTATGAGCCAGGTAGATTTTAGCGATGAAAGCATAGCCAACACACAAAGCTACTCAATCAGTACACAATACTCAAGAAAGACTTGCAAATACCTTCAAATGATCCAAATCAACCATGCAATGCACAATTATTAACAGTTAAACCACAAATCCTTTCAGTTCTTGACAAATAACAGATCTTCAAAAAATTTCGTCGGGGACGGAAATTGCTAAGACCAACAATAATTAACACATCTCAGGAAAGAAAAGGAGGAATGGATTTCGGGATTTTCCCAAGGCAATGGATTCTCACAAAGTCAACACAATTCCCACGTTGTCCACTGACAAATTTGACCTCCTAACTCCTCCAAGGTAATCAAAACCACGTTACCGTGAGCCACTCATCCATCCACTAAGGTAAGGTGGTAAACCGTGCTATCGTAAGCCAAGCGTGAAGCCCTTGTGGTATGGCGGTAAACTACACAACCGTGACCTGGCTTGAAGACACCAACAGTACTGAGGTATCACCATGCTACCGCACCAAATGAACCACTCCCACGCTACCACACCACCACATGTAGACCCCCATAGTATGGTAGGGGCCACTACACTACTGTACCAGGGATGAAAGCCCCCCATGATAAGGCGATACCACCGCACAACCGCAATCCAAGCATGAAGGCCTTGTGATATGGTGATAAATTGCACAACCACAACCTGGTAGCCAAAGACACAACTCGAGGATTCGATGAGGTGAAGGAAACTTAGAAAAAATTAGGGGAGATAGAATTCCACGAAGCACTAAGATCTTCAAAGATAGTGTAGAACTAGCCCCATCAGGTTTTCTAGGCAATCGGGGAAATCTGCCTAAGGGAGAAAATCTCAAAAATAGGGAAAAACCCGAGATTGACCCAAAGACTTAGAATTCTCAAAGTACTACCTCAATGGGGGTCCTTTACAAGCAAGATAAGCTTTTATGATCATAGGAAAGTAACCCAAACCCTAGAACCAAAGGACCGAAGCACCAAAAACAAAAATCTCAAGATTTTCAAAGACAAGCTCAAAAAGGAAAGGCCACACAAAAGAGCCAAAAGACTAGGAAAAAGAGGGTCCCTACTTTTAGTGGGGTGTGTGTGCAAAAACTACATAACAAGCTCCTCCCAATGCTCCTATTCATGGAGTCATTGTATGTAAATTCAACCTGAGGTAAAATCAGATCCCAAGCTTGTCCATGCTCCTTAGTAAGGCATCTTAAGAGATTTCCCAATGATCTATTCACCACTTCAGATTGTCTATCCATTTGTGGATGGTATGCAGAGCTAAAGGATAGATTTGTGCCAAGTTTCTTCCACAGGGTCCTCCAAAAGTGACCAATGAACTTAGAATCCCTGGTAGAAAAAATTGTTAAAGGAAATCCATGTATCCTAACAATCTCCTTAAAGAATAGACTTGCTATATGAATTGCATCATTGGTACATTTACAAGGAAGAAAATGAGCCATCTTACTAAACCTATCAACCATCACAAAAACACTATCAAAACCTCTTTGGGTCTTAGGCAGCCCCAATACAAAATCCATACTTACACTCTACCAAGGCCTATTGGGAATGGGAAGTGGTTGATAGAGCCCTACGTTTGATGAAGTTCCCTTTTCTCTTTGGCATATCATGCATCCTTCCACATAATTTCTCACATCCACTTGCAACCTTGGCCAATAATAGAACCTCCTAACTTGTTCTAAGGTTTTATCAAGGCCAAAATGGCCTCCAAGACTCCCACTGTGTTTCTCCTTTATAATATTCTACCTCATTGATCATTTAGGCACGCACAATTGACTTCCCTTGAAGATCAAGCCATTCTGAAACAAAAAATTAGAGTATTCACCATGAAAAGTATTCAAATGCTGATCACAAACATTATATAGCTTCTTAAAATCTGCATCTTCATGATACATGTCCTTCAATGCATCAACCCCCATTCTTTGGAGTTGGATCTCTTGCACTACAAGTGCCCTTCTACTGAGAGAATCTACCACTTTATTTTCTTGGCCCTTATTATTCTTTATTTTGAATGTATAGGCTTGTAAAGACTCCACCCACTTCATGTGCCTATGATTGAGTTTGTCCCATGCATTCAAGAAACACAAAGCATGATTATCAGTATAAACAAAAAATTCTTTAGGTAACAAGTAGTGCCTCCACTTTTTGAGGGCTTGGACCATAGCATATAGTTTCAAATCATTGGAAGAGTACTTCCTCTTTGCTTCATTCAGCTTCTCACTGAAAATGCAACCGATCTGCCTTCTTGGCTCAAGAAAGCCCCTATTGCTTGGTTACTAGCATCACACTGAATGGTAAAAACCTTATCAAAATTAGGGAGCACAAGTATAGATTGTTGTGCTACTCTCTTTTTCAGATATTCAAACCCTTTATCAACCTCCTTGGTCCAAGAAAACTTACTCTTATTACCTCCTTTGATGGTGTCCAAGATAGGTGCACAAATTTGACTAAAGTTCTTGATGAAATTTCTATAAAACCTTGCAATTCCATGAAAACTTCTCACATTTCCCATGGATTTTGGGGTTGGCCAAGTAAGAATAGCACCCACCTTTAAATGATCCATCTTCAAACTTCCCTTGGAGATGACAAACCCAAGGTATACTAGTTCTCCTTTCATGAATTCACACTTTTCCATGTTGATCAGAAACTTCTCCTCTTGTAACCTCTTCAATACCATGTCCATGTGCTTTAAATGTTCCTCTTTAGACCTGCTAAACACAAGAATATCATCTAAGCAAACCACAACAAAATTTCCAATGAAAGGTCTAAATACCTCATTCATAAGGCGCATAAAGGTGCTAAGGGAATTTGATGACCCAAAGGGAATCACCAACCACTCATAGAGGCGATCATTGTCTTAAAAGTTGTCTTCCATTCATCACCCTCTCTGATCCTTATCTGATGGTAACCGCTTTTCAAATCAATCTTAGAAAAGTAAGATCCTCCTGATAGACAATCCACAAGCTCCTCCATTCTTGGCATTGGGAACCTATATCTGATTGTGATCCTATTAATGGCTCTTGAATCAGCGTAAATCCTCCAATTCCCATCCTTCCTTGGTGCTAGGATAGTAGGAATAGCACATGGACTCAAACTCTTCCTCACTAGCCCCTTATCCGTCAATTCTTGCACTTGTCTTGCAATTTCCCCATTTTGAGTAGGTGCCATCTTATATGCAGCCTTATGGGGCAGTGTAGCCCCTAGAATCAGATCAATATGGTGGTGTATATCCCTAATTGGAGGTAGGGAACTAGGTAGTTGATTCACCGTTATGACCTTGTAGCTTTCCAACAACTCTTGGACCTGTCTAGGTGCATTTTCCTTCTTCTTTGTGGGAAGATTTGCTTCACTCTTTGGCTTCATAATCAAGAAGAATTATTTTCCTCCCCCTTCTTTCAAGGTCTTCATAAACTCCTTCTCACCCACCATCAAACCACTAGGCCCTTCATTCTTTGCCTTGTCTTCTTCTAGGAGATGTGTGAGATTGTAAGTCACCCCATCCTTCACAATGGAGTATGTGTTCTTCTCCCCATCATGCTTGGCCTTCCTATCAATCTACCAAGGCCTACTAAGCAACAAGTGGCACACATCCATAGGGATGATGTCACATAGGATCTTATCCTTATATGACCCAATGTTGAATTCTACCCATACTTGCTCATTCACCAAGACTTGTTGTCCTTTACTAAGCCATGAAACTTTGTATGGGTTAGGGTGAGAAATCCTTTTCAAATTTGATTTTTCTACCATCTCAATTGAAGCAATATTATCAATTGATCCTAAATCCACCACTATCTTACACACTTTACCTTGTACCTTGCAATTGATTTTGAAGAGTGCTTTCCTTTGCCGGGGTTCTTCAAGGATTGGTACCTTGAGCAATGTTCTCCTAATCATCAAGTTCTCTCCAACATTTGATGTGAGGTTCACTGTAGGTGAAGTCACACTCTCTTCAACTTCATGCACTAATTTATTCCTCCTCTCTCCACCATGAGAGTTTGATCCCTTCTTTTCAAGGAATTTGAAGGACGGATGCCCAGGTTGGTTGCACGTGTAACATCTCCTTGAAAACTGATTAGAACCTCTTCCTCCATTGACTCTACCTCTACCATTGGGTCTCCTACCCCTGAATCCCCTTCTATTACTTGAGTCTCCAATTGATTCATTAGGATTAGATTCCTATTGATTTTCTTGGGACTGATTTTTTCCCCCAAAACTGCCTCTACTTTGCTACTCTTATTTCCTTGTTATCTTTTCCTCAGCCTTATGTGCAATTTGTATGCAATCCTCCATGGTCTTGGGGGTAACAAACTGATCTCATCTTGTATGTTGATCCTTAGGCCATTGATATACCTAGCCACTTTTTCCTTCTCACTCTCTACATGATCACATCTCATGCTCAACATTAGAATTGTTCAGTGTAGGATGAAACATCCATGTATTTTTGTTTCAAATTTTGCCTCTTTCTAAATTCTTGCACCTTATGATTAGAAGGAAGGAACCATGCCTTCAACCTATACACCATCCTATCCCCTGAGTTGATCATGGACTTACCCATCTTGACCCTTTCTCCTTGGATTAAATTCCACCATGTCAAGGCGAATTCCTTCAATTTTGTTTTGGAAAACTTTTCTTTCTTATTCTCTACCATGTATTTGTATTCAAAATAGTTATTCAATGCCTCTACCCACTCCAACACTTCTTCCACATCCATATTTCCACTTTACACTGGTAGATCAGTCTTCACCTTAAAGGGCTCTCATCTGGATGCTTGCAAGGCTTTAAGGATTCTTCTCTCATGAGGGGGTATCTCTCCCCCTTGAGGGTTCTCTTCATATTCTTCACCCTTTGGATCTTCTTCAGAGGAACTCTCTTCCTCAGCTGCCACTCCTCTCCTTTTGTCTCTTGCTTTCAAGGCCTCTATCTCTTCTCTCAAGGCCTTCAACTCCTTTGCAACTACCGGTCCGGGTTTTGGAGGCATGATGTCTTCCCTTCAGCAACTACCTAAAATTAGGCTCTAATACCACTAGGATGTAGAGTGGTAGGGAAGGAAAACACACAACCACAAATGGCAAAGACACTTCACACAATGCTTCTCTCAAATAATCTTATGAGGACTCATAAACTCCATTATTCCTTCAAGGATGAAACCCCACACCTAGGGTTCATAAACTCAAGTCACTCACCAGTCTTAGAACACTTTGAAAATGTCTAAATGGACCAAACCAAGGTTCAACACCCCTTCTATCACTTAGGTTACATCAAACATCCATTCCTATAGTGACTTAGGCCTCTTTTGCTCTAAAGGCTTGTAACCCTTGCCCAATAGGACAGTCAATTTAAAATCCACATGGAAGACTATTATGACACCAAACCACTAGATTTGGACACCTAATATGGACTCCCACAAATCCTCAAAACCTTTCCCCTTGACTGTCAAAGCATAATTCACTATGGCCTATTCTACCGCTGCTCCAAGAGGCCTAATTGAAAGACCTACACCAAGGTCTTGGATATCTAGGCTCTCCCCTTCTCCCCAAAGCCTAAAATCAGACTCCTATAGGTTTTCTACACTTGTTACCAACAATCCTAAGTGCCATCTAGACTGATTTCTTCAAATCAAGCAAAACTCAACTTTTTGCTTGTCAACTAGGCTTGCCACATAGAGATGTCAAGCCAAAAACCATGCACCACTTCCTCCACACAACCTAAAATTCTTGAAAGCTTTGATAACATGATAGTACACACCTATATCTTCTATCCCGCCAAGATTGAGAAATTTTGCGTGGGAATGGAAGAAATAAACATTTTTCACTCAAAACCTTTATTTTAAGGGTTTTCAGACCACCCGGTAGAGAAACTTAGATATCTCCCTTTTTCCTTGATGAAAACTCACCAATCTAGTACAAAAAAGAAAGATTACTCAATACTCTTTCAAACCATTATAGGCTTGGAGCATGAAAGTTAACATGCAGTCCGTACCAAGTATGGGATCAATAATTTCCTTAGAAAACCACAGAAAACCAACAAACTTTCTATTGAAAACTCTTTCCCATCATCATCAAAAACCTTGCCTCAACTAAGAGAGGAATATTTGAGGTCTCACCAACTCTGTCCAACATCTTGCAACTGAATTTTGAATTAGTTGCCCATTGGGAACGTAAAAACCTCATATTTGACCACTAAATGCCTAGTTAAGGAATTTTGTGCAACTTACACCAACTTGACTACAAATATGCCCTAAAAATGTGTGAAAGGCATCCAAGACCTCTCCAATGATCAAGGTGACTCCCCTCAATGACCCCTCACTTTTATTTTTAAAACCTTAGCTTCATAGCATTTGTCCATTTTTTCTGACAAGAATGGCTTCGTTTATTCATGCATATCATTGTAGCTTCTTTTACTCTTTGTTTCCAAAAACACCATGTTGCTCCAATGGGGCTTACCTTCCAAAGGCACTTACTGGGTACTATCTATTTGTATTTCCTCAACACAAATAATCATTTGCTTTCACTTTGTGTCTATGTTCTTGTAATTCCACCATTTGTTTTCAAAAATAAAGCAATGCAACTCCTTTAGCATTAGTCTTCTCTTCTTGTTATGGCTTTCAAATGCATACATTGTTACCAGTTGCTTGCTTTCCAATTTTTTGACATAAATAAATTTTCTCTATGTACTCATCATGCATTTTTATTTCTTATTGAAAACAGTTGTAACTATGAATTTTGATCCATAATGCATAGAAGATCTTCAAACAGTAACACTTTGATGATGATTTCTTGAAGCTTCTCCAATTGCTTTAGTAGCTACTCTTGATTTGTAGACTAGAATTATGTATTCTTTTTCATTATCACTCCATGACAATGTATCCCTCGCTGCCCAATCAATGTGATCATCATGATAATGAAATGTGGCAGTAATTTAACATTGTAGTAGCACTTTGAACATGACAAATTTGTATGCAGACATAAATATCTAATAAAATATAGTTCATTTAAATTTTTTTCTACATGTTTTGAGCATTTTTAAATATTCCTTGCTCATCAGTGATCACCATCTTGACTTTACATTTTGAATTTGATGGTCATGTATGGGCAATGAATCAACTTTTTTTGCATTGCTTTTGTGGACTTCTCCTTCAATTGGATGCTTTATTTTGAACATTATGAATGCATTTATTTTCTCAAAGCCCCTCTTGTAGTCAAGGGGTAGCATGCTAGGCTCAACCCTTTTGGGAGCCCATTTTCATGCCACATGCTATTATGTCTTCAAAATACACCAGCAACATGAGTTTTCCTATACTTACATAGTGAACAAACATGTTAGATGAAACAAAAAAATTTCAATGTTCCTATGATGTTTCTATTGAATGTTGTGGCTGTGTTGCTGATATGTGGTTGTCATTGATGTCAAAACTATTAAGAATTAATGTCTTTAAGACTATATATGTCAAGGATATTGAGAGAATTATAATAAAATAAGTTGTAAGTTGTCTATGAAGTAGTGAAGACCAATATGATGGAAAGTTCAGTACGTTTACAATGATAAGTTATAGATTAAAGGGTTTTTTTCAAGCCTATCTAGTTTATCCACTAAAATTTTTAGAGGTGTGCATGAAGATTTGAGCAAGCTATGAGTTTAAAATTTATTTTGTTACTGAAGCTGGTGTTCCTAGAAGAAGATAATGTGATTTTGGTAATCTGAATTGTTGCATATGTTCCAATCATATTTTTGGATGTTTCTAGATCATGTTATATCTGTGTCGCAAGTCTGCATTGATCATTGTGCTCGCAATCCATGATTTTCTCTTGTGTGTTCATGGCCGACAGGGTGATTATAGCACGTTGTGGATCTTCGAGGAAAAATCTTTGAAGGTTTTTTGTGTTTGAGGACATTTTTATGGGTCTCTACAATGTTGTGGTTGAAATTGGTTGATTCGCATTGATAATATTTATTGTTTTGGGTCGATAGTTTGCATTTATTCTATTATTTTTTTCAAGACGACATGAAGCAATTTAGTTACTTTTGCGGATATATATGAGCAATTTTTTATCTCGTTTGATATTTGTAGTATGTGAAGTATGCGAATTCTATGTGTGAATAAAGATAAAATCATTTGAAGGCAAAGCATAGTGTGAAGAAGAGTGAAGAAAAGTGAAGAAGTGTTCATGTGATTAACCAGAACTATAATCAAGCATTAGCAGATGCTACTTTCACAATTCAAATTCTTCAAATGGATTTAATATGAATATTTCTGTAAGACAGTGAGTCTTCCTTTGTATCTAAGCAGTGAGCTCTAGGCAGTGTGCCTGAATGCATGTGTATTCCCATTTATTCTTCTTATACTTTAAACAGAGTATAAATAGAGTATTTATGATGTGTTGTTGATTTATGCTTTCATGGTTATTAATTAGATCTGAGAGTAAGGGTTAACAAAGTTAATAAGTTTGAAATTATGTGACAACTGATTCACCCCCCTCTTAGTTGTCTTCCCTTTTGTTCCCAACAATTGGTATCAGAGCGGGTTCCTTGGAAGAAATTTAATAGCTTGAGGTGATATGGGATAGTGACATACAAGAAGGATAGTCTGAGATTTGATGGAGCAAACTATTCTCTATGGAAGACATGAATGGAGTGTCATCTAAGATGCATTGGTGAATCTTACTGGAACATTACAAGTAATAGGTATGTTATTCCTCAAAGTGGTCCTACTACTACTACTGAGATTAGGGATGTTGAATACAATATCAGGGCTAAGGAAGCATTGTTGAGTGCTTTGACTGATTCTGAGATGACAAATTCCATGGATCTAAAGGCTGCTTATGAGATATGGAAAAAAATGGAAACTTTGTATGAAGGTGATTCTAATGTGAATATTGCTAAGCTACAGAGTTTTTAAGGGAAATATGAAATATTGAAAATGGGCAATGATGAGAATATTACTACTTTCTTATTTATAATAAGATAGGTCATTTTGCATCAAGGTGTCTGAAAATAGTCCCTAAGCCAAGATACAACAAGCCTAGATTTTAGAAGAAGTGTTATTATGTTGTTGATGAAGGTGTGAAAGATGATGAATCCAATAATGGGAATGTAAGTGAAGATGAGTTTGTGTTTATTTTTATCAAGGAAAATGAACCTGTCTACTGAATCTGGTAGTTGTACAAATGTGGAGAAAGCCCTAGTTGCTCGAGTTGAAGAAAAGGATGAATGTGTAATTAACAGTGGATGTTCACATCACATGATAGGTGATAATAGAAAATTTGTGAGCCTAGAAAAGTATGATGGTAGTGTTGTAAGATATTGTGATAACAATGGTGGTATAATTTGTGGTAGAGGATGTATTTATTTTGATGGTAAGCATAATACTGATGATATTTTTTATGTTGAAGATTTGAAGCATAATATTTTCAGTGTTGGACAGATGGTTGATAAGGGATACAATCTTCAATTCAAGGATGGAAAGTGTAGAATATTGGGAAGTTCTAGATATGTGATTGCTTCAGGTACAAAAACAAAAGGTAACATTTTTCACCTGAATGCTACTAGTAAAAGTTGTTTGATTGCTCAAGTTGATGAAAGCTGGTTGTGGCATAGGAGAATGTGCCATGTAAAATTTGATAGTATTATCAAGATAAGTTCTACTCAGGTAGTGAGAGATCTTCTGAAGTTGGTAAACCCTACTAATGCCATATGCAAGGAATGTTAGTTAGGAAAGCAAACTAGAATTTCATTTTAGAGCAAACAACATTGTTCAAATGAATTGTTGGAGCTTGTGCATACTGACTTGTGTGGCCCTGCTAGAATCAAAAGTTTGCAAGGTTATAGGTATTTCATGTTGCTTATTGATGATTATTATAGGATAATGTGGGTGACTTTATTAAGGGAGAAATATGAAGCTCTAGAGAAGTTCAAGATCTTTAAGGCTATGGTTGAGACAGAGATACGTCTAAAGATTAAGTGTCTAAGATTCGATAGAGGTGGTGAATTCACTTCTAGTGAGTTTAGTTCTTACTGTGAAGAATTTGGGATAAAGAGACAATTATCTGCATCATGGACCCCTTAGTGAAATGGAGTTGTTAAGAGGAAGAACATGACAGTTCAAGATGCTGCTAGAAGGAAATGTTCCTCATATCTATTGGAGAGAATCTGTGAGTACTATTGTTTATATCCTCAATCAGGTGTACAAATTAAAGGTGATACCAGTAAGACCCATTTTGAGCTATGGTTTGGTCATAAGCCTACTCTTAGATATTTCAAAATATTTGGGAGTAAATGCTACATTAGAAGAGACAAAGATATAGGAAAGTTTGATGGTAAAAGTGATGACAAAATCTTTCTTGGCTATTCTACTAAGATTAAGGCCTATTGGTGATACAACAAGAGATTGAAGAAAATGGTTGAAAGTGCAAATTTTAAGGTTGATGAAGACATTACTAGACCATCTAGAACCTATGGATATGATTCCGATGATCAAAATGATAGTTCAAACAAAGGTCAGACCTCAAATCAAGTTCAGATCATTCTGGTGAATCAAGAAGATCAAGAAGAAAGAGAAACTAGTGAAAGTGTAGAAGAGAGATCACAAGAGCCTAAAATTCAAGAACAACCTAAGACTCCAAGGTATGTGAGATTAAATCATTCAGAAAATCAGATTATAGGTGATAAAAACAAAGGTGTCCAAACTAGGAGAAGAATTGCAGAAGAATATTGTATGATATCAAAGACTGAGCCAAGTAATGTAATGAAGCATGCAAAGATGAACATTGGACTGAAGTAATGAAAGAAGAACTGCAGCAAATTGAGAAGAATAATACATGGAATCTTGTTCCTAGACCTAGGGATAAAAATGTAATTGGAACTAAATGAGTCTTTAGAAACAAATTGAATGAGCAAGGTGAATTTATCAAAAACAAAGAAAGATTGGTATGTAAAGGATATTCTCAGATGGAAGGAATTGACTTTGAAGGGATTTTTTCCCCTATTGCTAGAATTGAAGCTGTGAGACTATTTCCTGATTATGCTACTTACAAAAACTATATGGTTATCAGATGGATGTCAAGTCAGTATTTCTAAATGGCCAATTGGAAGAAGTGTACATTGAGCAACCTGATGGATTTCCATTGACTAATCAGGGAGATATGGTATGTCAGTTAAAGAAAGAATTGTATGGACTCAAGCAAGCCCCCAGAACTTGGAATGCCAGATTGGACAAGTATTTGTTGAAGGTTGGATTTAACAAAGGTACTGCTGATAGTAATCTATATTTCAAGATTGATGATGATAAGGATTTGTTTGTGGAAGCCTTTGTTGATGATATCATTTTTGGAGGAGATGATGGTTTGTGCATGAAGTTCTCTAATGATATGTAAAATGAGTTTGAGATGTCAATGATTGGAGAGTTGAAATTATTTTTGGGATTGCAAATTACTTAGTTAGATAAAGTGATCTTTATATCTCAGTCCAAATATGTGAAAGAATTGATAAAGAAGTTTGGTATGGAATATTCAAAGCCAGTCAGTACACCCATGGTGACTAGATGTAAGTTGACAACAAATGATGATTATCTAAAGGAAAATCAAACTAGATACATATCAATGATTGGTGGATTTATTTATTTGACTCAAACTAGACCTGATATCATGAATGTTGTATGTATTGTTGCAAGATTTCAAGCCAATCCTAAGGAATCTTGTAAAGAGAAAAACTCTTTAATTCCAAACAATCTTATAATTCCTTTAATAAGTTCATTTCCTTTCCAGAACATATAATAAATCCATTCATTTAAATTACTTTAATCCAAAAGATTCCAAATATCGACTTAAAGTATACAATAAGATTCATAATTCTTCCAATTACATTCATAAATGTGTCATCTTACATGAAATAAATAATACAAAAACATTGTAAAAGAAATTTATAATTCCAGATTTAGGCATTCTATCGCCTTAAGTTCTACAATGATCATACATAATGAAATATAATAGATATATCAAGAAATATTCTTTTGATCTTCAATCCAATTACATATCTTCAAACATTAAGACAAGAACAAGGTTCAGGCACTTTTTCCACCCAACCTCGAAGCTTACGCTTCCCAAAAATTCCTTATTCATTCAAAGAATACCCGACCCTGCACGAATCACTTAGCAAAAAGAAGTCGACAAGCAAGATGGAATTTGATGCATGCCTAGTATAACTAGTAAATCCACAAGAATTTTCATTTTTCTAATTCATTTAAGAAACAAGCAAGTTTGATACTAGGATATGGTAGAGATTTATTCATATTCCATCTATTTCAATGGTCCTTAAGTTACTTGGCCAAGTAAAATTTCATGCATAACAAATAATAGTAGTTTTGGAAAAGAAAAACTACGCTCTCTATAAACCCATATTTGGCACCCATCCCGAAAGGTAACTTTCCAAACAGATGACATTTACATTCAATTATCAAGCATGCATGGTTCCATTAAAAATTAAAATTATCTTTCCCAAACACATGAACTGCAATTTTATTTTTCAAGCAAACATGGTTTTAATACAATAATCTCACAGATTTAAACCATAAATAACATAATGTTTATATTCAAAATAAATAAAAGAAGGTGTACCTCACGTATGTAACTAAGTATATATAAGACAATAATTAATGAGCACAAATTCTTTCGGTTCATCTACTCATGAAATTTAACTACAGTTCAATATAGTCCTCTACTAATTCATTTAATTTCAAGTAATTATATTTTTACTTTACTTACTTTCTTTTTTGTTTCTCATATTGCCCTAAAATATTATCTTTTAAAAAAAACGTAAACACCTCTCATTTTCTTTTGTTTCGAAGTAATTTAGTATCATTCCAAGATAATTATCATATTTCACTTCACTTTTCAAGCATATTTAAATACACAGAATTATTTTTAACTTCTCATCTTAAATTTTATTTAAACCAAAAACATTCAGCTATGTAATTATGTAAAAGTTTCCCTATCTTTTATGTTTCTTTTGTTTTGAAAATTTTCTCTCTGACAGTTTTCCTTTTTCTGAAGCATTTCTAAATCTAAATAAAATATAAGTTTTTCCTGTAAGAATCTTATATTTTATTTGAAATAGATCTAAAATCTACAATTTATTGTGCAGATCTTCTCAATATATCTAATCAGAGTTTTCTATGCAATGAAGTCTACTGTCTCTAATTCTGGAATAAGTGTTCAATGATTTACTGTTCAATTTTGTTCTTTATCACCATAAAATTAGTGTTTGGTATATGAACTTTTAGAAGTGTATAATTTCAATAACTATATTTTTAATTGCTAAGTATACAAATAGAAAATAAATATTTAAACTTAGATATTAAATTTATTGTCAATTTGAGAAAATAATAAGTTTTCATGGAATCTACCTATCAACCTCTGTAGCTGGGTGTTTCCTAAATCTGGCAATGAGTTTTTGTTTATTTTTTGTGAATTTCCTATTGTTCCTTCTTTCTCTCTACCCTCTGTGTACTCTCCTCACCCTTCTCTTTCTGTTGTTTGTGTGTGGTGAAGGGAAGATTTCTATTCTTTATTCCCTGTTCTAGCCACGCCCCTCTCTCTTCTCTTGTTTTTCTGTTCTAAACTTCTCTTTTCTATACTAGTCGCATCCCTCTCCCTTCCACTTTGCGCATGGGGAAATAAGCCAATCCCTCTCTAAAAATAAACTCCCTTCTCCTCACCACGCATGGGAGATATATCTCTGTCCTCTAACTCCACACGCGTATATGATAAGCAAAAGCAAAACAATAAAATAAAATAACTCTCACTCTATAAAAAATGGATTTTTCTTCTCCTTTCATTCATGAAAATGGTGGAATCTTCAATAAAGTTTAATCCACAATATGTGATAATTTTCTAGTAGTGGTGGCCATAACTCAGAGTTCTATCTCTTCGTTTCGATGCTAAATTGATTGAAAGGTAATTATTTTCCATTTGCTTACTACTGTTCTCAATTCATTTTAAATTTAAAACATATTTCATTTATTTCTTCTAATTTCCATTTAAATAACCAAATTTAATATATATTTATTATTTTAACATATATATTTCTTCTATATATGAATATTCTAATAATTCAGAATTAAAAAGAATCATTATTTTTGACTGAAAATAGAAGATTTACATAAATAATTTATTATTTAAATAAATTCAATTTATCCTCTTATATATATAAAAAAAATATTTACATTTTTATTTACACACAATAACATAATCTACTCAAATTGGCTAAACTTTTCGCAAATAATCACTCTTTCCATTTCAAAACAAACATATTCCTTTTTCACATAAATTTGAGTAATCAGATAAACTTATTAAAAATTTCTAAATAATAATCATCATGAAAACACATTAATAACTATGTGGTTTGTGAGATTCCATCATCCGTATTAGCATCTAATGGCTAAAATGACTCTACCTGATCAATTTTCTTACCTTCCTTCTCATTCACCTATTCCTGTGTTCACTTGCACTCAAATTCTCATCAGCAATGACAATCCCTGAATTTCATAATAATGAATTTCAAATCAGTTCATTTGCATTTAAATTTTAATTTCAATTTCAATAATCATCAATTTTGAATAATCATCTAACATAAACATGCAAATCTCATGATTAATAATTGCAATTAAATAATTGATAAAATCAATACATGACATCCTTCCCCTCTTGGAAGAGACATTGTCTTGATGTCTTATTAATCAATCAATGAGCATAGTATCTCAATCATAATGAAATAATAACTAACATCATAGTTCTCAAAACATAAGCATAAGCAATTCATAGTAGCATCCACGCTATCCAAGTTCACAACATGTGAATAAAAAACTAGAGTATCAAGTATCTCATGCATTAAGAAAATATTAATCTAAGAAAGAAAATGAGGAAAATGATGATCAATCATCTCAGAATCCTCCCATGTAGCACTATCCTCAGTATATTGGTCCCACTAGACCTTGTACTGAGTACTATCCCTATTACGTAGCTTAATGCTATGCCTATCTAGGATTCAGATGGGCTCCACTAGCACCACCCCTGGATCCTGTACCTGTAATGAATGCCAATCAAGTATATTAGATGCATCAAGATGGTATGGTTTCAATAAAGAAACATGGAATACATTATGGAGTCGAGCTAGAGTAGGTGGTAACACTAGTCTATAAGCAACTAGATTAATGACTTCCAGTACATCAAAGTGTCCCACAAATCTCGGAGCCAACTTTGATGATTTCCCAAATGAGATAGAGCTCTTATGAGGCTTAACCCTCAAAAAGACTTTATCTCCCACAGGAAACTATCTGAAAGTCTTGTTTCTATCAGCATAACTCTTCTATTTATCGGTTGCTTCCTTCAACCTACTCTTGATGAACTTCATTTTCTCTTCCATTTCCTTGAGCATATCCGGACCAATGATGATCCAATCTTCCATCCTATCCCAACTAATGGGTGTGCGACATTTCCATCCATATAGTGCCTCAAAAGGTGTCATACCCAACAATGGCTTGAATGAGTTGTTGTAAGCAAACTCAACCAATGGAAAATATTCCTCCCACTTGTATTGCTAATCCATGCAGTACATCCTCAGTAGATCCTCAAAAACCTGATTGACCCTTTCTATTTGGCCATTAGTTTGTGGGTGATATGTAGAACAAAAATTCAATTTAGTTTCTAAAGCTACATTAAGTGTTGTCTAAAATCTAGATGTCATCTTGGTATCCCTATTTGATATAATGGTCTCTGGTACACCATGCAATCAGAATATTTCTTGTACAAATTTATTTGCAAGTGTCAATGATCCATCTTTCAAATTCCCAGGTATGAAATGTGAAACCTTTGTTGGCTTATCAATGACTACTAAGATGGTATCATGCCTATTCCTGCTCAAAGGTAATCCTTGGATAAAATCCATACTGATTACTTGCCACTAATACTCAGGTATATCGTGGGGATACAAAAGTTTTTTTGGATGCACATGCTCAACCTTGACTTTCTGGCATTCCAAAAATCTAGCCACATACTCCATAACATCTTTCTTGAGATTAGGCCAAAAATACAAAGTCTTCAACTTTGCTACCATTTTCGTATCTCCTAGATGCCCTGAGTAAGGTGCATCATGTACTTCCTCTAGAATCAACCTCCTCAAGTCTCCACCCTTAGGGATATACATCCTTCCCTGATATCTCAAAATACCATCATACTACATCACATATCCATCAAATCTATGATCTAAAGGATCCACCTATATGGCTTGCTTGACCCTCTCATAATGCTCATCTACTGGAAGATGATGCAACACTTGCTATCTCAAATTTGACCTTGTGGTCAGCATAGCAGAGAGATGTCTTCTCCTTCTAAGAGCATCTACAACTCTATTTTCCTTTCCCTTGATATACTCAATATCAAAATCATACTCACTTAGGAACTCAAGCCACCTCCTCTATCTCGCATTGAGGTTAGGCTGTGTAAAAATGTACTTAAGTCCTAAACGATCTGTCTTTAGTTCAAAAGGTTTCCCTAGGAGATAATGTCTCCACATTTGTAATGCATGAACAATAGCAGCAAGCTCAAGATCATGTGGTGCATTATTCAATTCATATTGTTTCAGTTTTTTGGACTCATATGCAACCACTTTCCCTTCCTGCATCAACACAACTCCTACACCTTCACCTGAAGCATCTGTAATCACTATGAAGTGCCCATTAGGATCTGGTATAGTCAAAACTGGTGCCGATGTCAACTTCTATTTTGGAAATTGAAATGCCTCCTCGCACTTCTCAATTCACTCAAATTTCCTTCCCTTTTTCTAAAGAGAAGTAATAGGTGTTGCTATCCCGGATAATCCTTCCACATACTTCCTGTAATACCTTGCAAGCCCCATGAAACTATGAACTTTAGTAACACTCTGCAGTGTTGGCCATTCCACTATTGCTTCTATCTTCGTAGGATCAACTGTGATTCCCTCAGCAGATATGACATGACCCAAGTAGTGAACCTTTTTCTAAAATAAAGTACACTTCGAAAACTTACCACAAAGCTTTCGATCTCTTAGTCGTTGCAAGACTATCCTCAAGTGCTTCTCATGCTCCTCTTCTATCTTAGAGTAAATCAAAATATCATCTACGAATGTAAGCACAAAATCATCTAAACAATCTCTAAAGATGTTGTTCATAAGATTCGTGAATGTCGTTGGGGCATTTATTAGACCAAAAGGTACCACTGTGAACTCGTAATGTCCATACCGAGTTTGGAAGGCTATTTTTTTAATAGAATCCTCCTTAATCCTTAGCTAGTGGTAACCTTATCTAAGATCAATCTTAGAAAACACTATGGCCCCTTTCATCTGATCAAATAACTCATCTATTCTAGGTAAAGGATACCTATTCTTAATGGTAGCCTTGTTCAACATTCTGTAATCAATACACAATCTCAAGGTCCCATCCTTCTTCACAAAGATTACCGGTGCACCCCATGGGGATACACTTGGTCTAATAAATCCCTGCTTCAATAACTCCTACAATTGAGCCTTCAGCTCATATAACTCTATAGTAGTCATTCTATATGGATCCTTGGATTGAGACTCAGTTCCAGGTAAAAGTTCAATTGAGAAATCAAGTTCTCTCTTCGGTGGTAACTCTGTAATTTCTTCAGGAAAGATATCCAAGAACTCCTTGAGAATTGGATAGTCCTCTGGACTTTGCTAGACATTATCCAAGTTGCTCACCAATATAACATATATGGAACATCCTTTCCAATGTGCTTTCTTTAGCTGCATGGTTGAGATATGTTTCAACTCAAGAGGCTCTTGAGATCCAAAAATCTCAACTGGGTTCCAAAATCATCAAGACAACTCACAATCTTATCCTCATAGTTCACTATAGCTTTGTGCTCAATTAACCAATTGATCCCTAGGATCACATCAAATGACCCCAATGGTGTTACATATAGGTTAACTTGGGTTTGGAAATTAGGTAGCTCTAAATTGATGCAAGATAGACATGAATCTACCCTCTTCTCTGCCTGGTTTCCACATTGAACCATCCATGCATGTGACATATAACTAGGTCTAATAGGTAACTTAGTAGCTACTTTAGGATCAATAAAGCATTCAGTAGCTCCTGTATCTATCAAAATGGAAACTAATTGACCAAAAAGCTTACCCATCATTTGAATAGGTGAAGCTTGAAAATCTGCCTGTCGGTTGTCAACTGATGCATGAATCTGGTGTTGCGGTGCTCACCGATCATTTCCTCCTCGTTGACCTCCTACACACTATGTGCAATTGGAGGCATAGTGATCTCCTCCACAATTGTAACATCCACCTCGTGGCCTTGGGTGACCATGTGTCCTATTCCTGGTATTAGAGAAGTTGGTGTTATTATTATTCACTTTCTTATTTCCACCATAGTTTCCTTCTCATTTTTCTTGAGAGTTTGTTCCTCTCTTTAGGTTGCTTATTTGCCAATTGTTGTTACCCTTCTGGTTATTACTATTTTGGAACTTCTTGTTTCCAAATCCAGGTTTAGAATTCACTTTCTTTCTATAGTTTGCTACTTGTTGCATCTTTTGTTCTTGTTTTATAGCCTTCTCAAAGACCTCATCCATAGTCAATGGATTATGAATATCCACATTAGCTCCTATTTGTGGCCTCAATCCTAGGATGAACTTCCAAATACAGAACCGCTCATCCATCTGATACTGTGGTACATACTTCAAGAGATTAGTGAATCTCTCCTAGTACTGAGTAACTGCCAAACCACCCTGTGTCAAATTCTAAAACTCTATCATTTTTCTATCAAAGAACAGTTGTGGAAGCCATATCTTCTTGAAAAGTTGCAAAACTACTTCCCATGTAGTCCCACCTAGTAACAACTTCTTAGTTTTCTCATTATCCCACCAAGTAGCAGCTTCTCCAATAAGCTGATATGCAGCCCAAACTACCTTGGTCTCATTAGACATATTCCTGAGCTCAAAATAATTTTCCATTTCAATTACCTAGGCTTTAGCTCCATCATCGATAGTCTTACCATCAAACTTGGGCAGGGCTACACTTTTCAAGTCTTTTGCCAACTCCCCTTCAATCCTAGTTTGAGGATTTGGTATTTCTTCAACCCTTGGATTTTCATTGGTGGGTTTCTCTTGATTTTAGGGAATTTCATTCTAAGGGTTTTGTCCTTCTCTCACTCCTTGAACTTCTTGTTCAAGATTATCCATTCTAGAACCTTGCTGATTCAAAAGATTGAGAATCTCATCCAACCTGTCATTCTCATTACTTGCAACAACTCCTTATCCTCTTGAACCCATTATGTATCAACAATTCCTACATCAAGGAATGCTTCTTTAGCGTAATGAACAAAGGACCCTAGTGTTCAAACCTAGGGCTCTGATACCAAATGTAAATATTGAAACTCTTTAATTCCAAATAATCTTATAATTCTTTTAATAAGTTCATTTTCATTCCACAAAATACCGTAACTCCATTCATTTAAATTACTTTAATCCAAAAGATTCCAAATATCGACTTAAATTCTACAATAAGATTCATAATACTTCCAATTACATTCATAAACATGTCATCTTACATGACATCAATAATACAAAAACATTGTAAAAGAAATTTACAACTCTAGACTTAGGCATTCTGTCACCTTAAGTTCTACAATGATCATAGATAATGAAATATAATAGATATATGAAGAAATATTCTTTTGATCTTCAATCCAATTGCATATCTTCAAACATGAAGACGAGAACAAGGTTTAGGCACTTTTAATGCCCAACCTCGTAGCTTACGCTTCCTCGGAATTCCTTAGTCATTCAAAGAATACCCGACCCTCTACGAATCGCTTAGCAAAAAGAAGTCAACAAGTAGGATGGAATCTGATGCATGCCTAGTATAACTAGTAAATCCACAAGAATTTTTATTTTTCTAATTCATTTAAGAAACAAGCAAGTTTGATACTAGGATATGGTAGAGAGTTATTCATATTCCATCTATTTCAATGGTCCTTAAGTTACTTGGCCAAATAAAATGTCATGCACGACAAATAATAGTAGTTTTGGAAAAGAAAAACTACACTCTCTATAAACCCATATTTGGCACCCGTCCCGGAAGGTAACTTTCAAACGCATGACATGCACATTCAATTATCAAGCATACATGGTTCCATTCAAAATTAAAACTATCTTTCCCAAACACATGAAATGTAGTTTTATTTTTCAAGACAACATGGTTTTAATACAATAATCCCACATATTTAAATCGTAAGTAACATAATGTTTATATTCAAAATAAATAAAAGAAGGTGTATCTCACGTATGTAACTAAGTACATATAAAAAAAGAATAAATGAGCACACATTCTTTCGGTTCATCTACTCATGAAATTTAACTAAAATTCAATATAGTCCTCTACTAACTCATTTAATTTCAAGTAATTATATTTTTATGTTACTTACTTTCTTTTATGTTTTTCATATTTCCCTAAAATATAATCTTTTTAAAAAAAAAATGTAAACACCTCTCATTTTCTTCTATTTCGAAGTAATTTAGTATGATTCCAAGATAATTATCATATTTCACTTCACTTTTCAAGCATATTTAAATACACAAAATTATTTTTAACTTATCTTAAATTTTATTTAAACCAAAAACATTCAGCTATGTAATTCTGTAAAAGTTTCCCTATCTTTTCTGTTTCTTTTGTTTTGAAAATTTTATCTCACTGACAGTTTTGATTTTTCTGAAGCATTTCTAAATATAAATAAAATATAATTTTTTCCTGTAATAATCTTATATTTTATTTGAAATAGATCTAAAATCTACAATTTACTGTGCAGATCTTCTCAATATATCTAATCAGAGTTTTCTACGCATTGAAGTCTACTATCTCTAATTCTGGAATAAGTGTTCAATGATTTTCTGTTCAAGTTTGTTCTTTATCACCATAAAATTTAGAGTCTAGTATATGAACTTTCAAAAGTGTTTACTTTCAATAACTATATTTTTAATTGCTAAGTATACAAATAGAAAATAAATATTTAAACTTAGATATTAAATTTACTGTCAATTTGAGAAAATAATAAGTTTTCATGGAATCTACCTATCAACCTCTGTAGCTAGGTGTTTCTTAAATCTGGCAATGAGTTTTTGTTTTTTTTTGTCAATTTCCTACTATTCCTTCTTTCTCTCTACCCTTTGTCTACTTTCCTCACCCTTCTCCTCCTACTATTTGCGTGTGGTGAAGGGCAGATTTCTATTCTCTGTTCCCTCTTCTAGCCGCACCCCTCTCTCTTCTCTTGTTTTTCTATTCTAAACTTCTCTTTTTTATACTAGTCACGTCGCTCTCCCTTCCACTTTGTCCATGGGGAAATAAGCCAATCCCTATCTAAAAATAAACTCCCTTCTCCTTCCCCACATTGGAGATATCTCTCTGTCCTCTACCTCCACACATGTATATGATAAGCAGAAGAAAAATAATAAAATAAAAGAACTCTCCCTTTGGAAAAAATGGATTTTTCTTCTCCTTTCATTCATGCAAATGGTGGCCATAACGTAGAGTTCTATCTCTTCGTTTGCATGCTAAATTGATTGAAAGGTAGTTATTTTCCATTTGTTTACTACTGTTCTCAATTCATTTTAAATGGAAAATGTATTTCATTTATTTCTTCTAATTTCCATTTAAATAACCAAATTTAATATATATTCATTATTTTAACATATATATTTCTTCTATATATGAATATTCTAATAATTGAGAATTAAAAGGCATCATTATTTTCAACTAAAAATAGAAGATTTACATAAAGAATTTATTATTTAAATAAATTCAATTTATCCTCTTATATATATAACAACAATATTTTAGTTTTAAAAGATATTTACATTTTTATTTTGCACACAACAACATAATCTACTCAAATTGGCTAAACTTTTCACAAATAATCACTCTTTCCATTTCAAAACAACAATATTCCTTTTCCACATAAATTTGAACAATCAGATAAACTTATTAAAAATTTCCAAATAATAATCATCATGAAAACACATTAATAACTATGTGGTGTGTGAGATTCCATCATCCTTATTAACGTCTAATGGCTAAAATGACTCTACCTAATCAATTTTCTTGCCTTCATTCTCGTTCACCTGTTCCTACATTTACTTGCACTCAAATTATCATAAGCAATGGCAATCCCCAAATTTCATAATAATGAATTTCAAATCATTTCATTTGCATTTAAATTTCAATTTCAATTTCAATAATCAGCTAACATAAACATGCAAATCTCATGATTAATAATTGCAATTAAATAATTGATAAAATCAGTACGTGACAAATCTCATGTGACTATTATAAAAAGAATTTTTAGATACTTGAAGGGAATAGTTGATTTTGGCCTGTGGTATCCTAAAGGTGATGATCTTACTTTAAGTGCCTTTACTGATGTTGATTAGGAAGGAGATGTGAATGACAGGAAAAGTACCAGTGGTGGTGCTTTTTTCTTGAGAAAGAAGCTAATTTCATGGTTAAGTAAAAAGTAGAATGCCATTTCTTTGTCTACTGCAGAGGCATAATACATTCTTGTTGTTAACAATTGTACTCAAGTATTATGGATGAAGCAGATTTTGAAAGATATCAGAGTTGTGTATGATGAACCTATTGCTATATTTTGTGTTAATTCAAGTGAAATTAACATTTCTAAGAATTTGGTGCTGCATTCAAAGACCAAGCATATATCTATCAAATACCACTTTTTGAGAGACAAGATGAGTGATAAGGAAGTCAGATTGGAGTATGTGCCTACTAAGGAATAGATTGTAGACATCTTTACTAAGCCATTTCCTAAGGATACTTTAGGGTATCTCAGAGGGAAGTTAGGGGTGATTACCCCTCCTAATCAGAACTAAGATGAAAGACGTTGTATAAGTCAGAGCATTTCATAGTCATATCTTGATTTAGATTGATGTCGTGTGGCTGCTACCCAAGGGGAGTAGTCAAAATATTCAGATATGTGGTTTAGAGCTTGTGTATCTTTGTCATTGATGTCAAAGAGGGAGACGAATAATGTGAAAAAACTTGGAATGTCATGAGAGAAGAGTCAGAACCTAAGGGGGAGTAAGTGACGAAGTTAGTTGCATTGATGGTGTTTTTCACATCATGTGTTGCCATCAATGCCAAAGGGGGAGATTTTTGAATGTTGTGGTTGTGTTTCTAATATGTGGTTGTCATTGATGTCAACACTATTAAGTATTAATGTCTTTAAGACTGTATATGTCGAGGATATTGAGAAAATTGTAATAAAATAAGTTGTAGGTTGTCTATGAAGCAATGAAGATCAGTATAATGGAAAGTTCAGTACATTGATGGTGAGAAGTTGTAGATTAAAGGGTTTGTTTTCAAGCCTATCTAGTTTATCCACATAAAGTTTCAAAGGTGCGCATGAATATTTGAGCAAGCAATGAGTTTCTATGTTTCAACATTTATTCTTTGAGTATGCAAAGTATGCGAGTGCTATGTGCAAATAAAGATTATATCATTTGAAGGGAGAGAAAAGTGTGAAGAATAGTGAAGAAATGTGAAGAAGTGTTCATGTACTTAATCAGAACTGTAATCAGGCATTAGCATATGCTACTTTCTCAGTTCAAATTCTTTAGATGGATTTAATCTGAATATTTTTGTAAGATAGTGAGTCTTCCTTTGTATTTGAGAAGTGAGATCTAGGTAGTGTGTATGAATGCATGTGCATTCCCATTTATCTTCTTATAATTTTAACAGAGTATAAACTTGTGGATTAACCTCCATCATGGTTTTTTCCCTAATAGGGTTTCCACACAAAAATCTTCGTGTTATGTGTATTTCTGATGAGTTATTGATTTATGCTTTTATGGTTATTAATCATATCTGAGAATAAGGGTTAACAAATTTAGTAAGTTTGAAATTATGTGACAACTCATTCACCCCCCTCTCAGTTTTTTTCCCTTGTGTTGCCAACAATTTCATCTTTTGTGTTCCTTTGCACATTTATGATACTTTCTCAATTGATTCAATGCACCACAAGAAATGTACTATACTAGTGTTGATAGTTCATATAGGAGGATTAATAATCGAAGCTCTAACTAAGCTTTCACAATCATGCAGGTTCACTCAGAGACTAGGAGCAAGGACAAATAAACAACAACGAAGCCAACTCAAAGACACCTCAAGAAATGATGGTTATGTTTCTTCTTATGTGTTCCTTTTTTTCTTTTATCTTCAGTACCATAGTGTGTTCCTTGTGTTATGTTGACTCAACTATTCCCATGGCTTGTGTGGGACACTTGATCTCTATTTTATCCCAATGAATATGAAAACAATATTTATGCTCTTGTTCAATTCTGTACTTTTGTCTTGCAAAAATGTATGAAACATTATGGAATGGATAACTCAATACAGAATGAAAGTATTATTCTTTGTTTCTCATGCAATCTTTTCTATGTTGTAAAAATTAAATTGAAAAATTGAATGCCCTCTTTAACTGAAACACATTGCACATTTTAACTAAACAATTCTTTCAAAGTCCAACACATGCAATGGTTTAAGAAAATACATAAATGAATTGAAATATTTTCACCTTAAAATGAACTTAAATTAATCAACTCTACCAATTTCAGCTGTGGTGAACTTTTTTTGTAAAAAATACCACCAAAAAAAATCCCAAGGGGGGGTCCTAGGTCTAAGTGAGGACCCATTCACCATGTGGTGAATGAGTCCTAGCTCATTAACTAGGACACACTTCAGGAGATATGAAATATTATGTGAAAGTAGGGTCCTAGGACCTAGTGAGGACCCATTCGCTACGTGGAGAATGGGTCCTAGCTCACTAATCATAGAAACACACCTTAAAAAATTAAGTGTTGTGTATTGGAATTTATGAATGTTAGGTTTTATTATTCATAATTTGTATTTAAGTAGGCTTGTATTTGAATTAAAGGGGGAAATTAAGGAAAATTAACCTTAATTAATTAATAAAACCCTAGATTAGTGTGAAAGTGTAAAAATACACATTACAACACCTTAAATAATGCACAATTAAGTCCATTTAGTTAAAAAGGGACCCTAAACTTAATGTGAATGTGTAAAACACATTAAAACACTAAATCAAGGAAAAATTAAGCTCATTTTATTATTAATTTTTCCCAACATAAGGAAAAATGGATACTTTTTTTGTTACTACATATATAATATACATACACACACACGCACACATGAACGTTTTCATTTAACTTCCAATGTTAAATGAGAATTGAAGGATGATCATACTCTATTTCTTATAAATCAAAGGTGCCTTCACCATATGGTTGATTGAACCATATCACAAAAGATAATGGGTAAAAGGACATACTTAATGATAACTGATATCATCTTATCGATTACATGATAACATGCTTATTGTCACCTTTATGTGAAATATTATTACTATTAGAATGGAGAAACCACATTATAGTGTTTTAATTTTTAAATGAATAATAAGGTGGAAAATAAAAACTAAATGATATGTGAACATATTTTGGTGTGAAATAGAGCAAATACAAAACCTTACATTATCTCAAACTAAATCATACTTTTATTCTATTAAATTTGTTTTATTTCACTGGAATTGATTATTCTTGATCTTGTAAATTATTCATGTTTCAATTTGAATTGATTTATGATCCATATGAAACAAGTGAATTTTGTTTAAATTATTCCTTTTGTATCTCAATTGAGTCTAGTTGATATTGTATATGTTGAAATCTAAAAACTGATCTTAAAATATAAACTCAAGTCAAAATTTCAGCAATAATCCAATGAAGCGTTTCTAAGTAAATGAAAATGCAATAAACATAAAGCTAAACTATGCAAAATAAAAAAATCCACATTTACAGGAAATCTAACTCCATTTTCATCCTATCATCAAGATCTTGTTTTCAAGCATTTTGGTACTCTCAGATTTTGCACAAGCACAAATGCTACAAGAGGCTATGATGAATGGATTCAAATGATTGAAAAAGTCCCCAAAAAGTGAGAAAGAGGAGGTTTATGTAAATGAATGCATAATGTGAAAATGAGAAATGAGTGGAGTGATTTATGCCATGATTCGTGTTTGGAATCTCAAAATGTTCAATTTTGGGCTAATTCCATTGAAGTGATTTATGAGTTTAATGTATGATTTTGAGCTAATTTCATGGAAGTTTATTTATGAATTTTAAATTACTTAATGAAATATATGAATGCATTTTAATGATTAATGAAAATGAATAATCATGCAAATGGTCAAAGTGAAATGATTTATGCAAATGGATGAATTAATGGATTTACGAAATGGTTAAATGATTTATGAATATGTTGATGATTAATGAAATGATAAATATTTATGAAATTGGATAATGAAATATGCTAATGGGTAAATGATTAAATTATTTTATGAAATATATAAATGGATAAATATTAATGTGAATACAAATGATATTTTAGTGATCAATGCATAAATAATAAATGATTATGCAAATGGATAATGCTTATAAATACTTATATTATTTTAATGGTTTTATGAATATGGAGATATGATCATGCAGATGATCAATTAAAATATGAAATGCATAAAAATGATTATGAGGAAATTTGTATGTGTCTACATTTTGCCCCTCTATGAGACAATGCAGCCTGTTGCGTTGTTTCAAAGAAAAATATATGCACCAATGTAAGGAAGAATGAGGAAGGATGACAAGGAGGTAGTGGTATGCCCCCTCAAGAGGACATGCGGGTTCAAAGAACATGAGTGTGCTCTCGAAATGGATAAGAGGACTAGAAGATGAATGAGAAAGAAATGAGAGAAGAGAATAGATAAGGATGATGAAGAAAGAAATGAAATGATGAACAAAAATAGATGATGGAAGAAATGATAGATGAAAAGAAAGAGATATGAAGGAAATGAAAGTGGTGAAGCCTCTTGTGCATGTCAAAGTGCTTTATCATCATAGAGTGGTTAAATATGAAAAAGGAAAACAAACACCATGGTATGATATAGACAAAGGTGTGCAAGGTCATCCATCTATAAAATAGACAGTCACATACAAGAACTGTCCTAACTCATACGTAGGGAAAATTTTCCCTAGTCTTTTTGTCAAGACAAACCACAGACAACAATCAAATAAAAGAAAATTCAAGAGACATCATTTCTCCTCTAAATCCATGACAAGACATCCTTGAGGTAGCTAGTAACATGACTTCAAAAACCCAATCAAAATATACAACAAGCCCAAACCAACAAAGTGTTTGCTCATGAGATAATGTTTTTCCAAATGTGTTGACCAAATTGATTGATTAAGTTGATTTTGACCAAAATGACCAAGTGATTGATAGTGTGATTGATAGGTTGACAAGGTTGTTGATGGGTGTTTTAGCACTTTCTAAACACAGGTGATGTGTAGGTGCATCACCTCTCTTAAAAGGAAATCTCCAACAAAAATTTGTTGAAAATCACCCCAAGGTCTCTCGGGTGTTAGGTCATGATGTGCATGGAATCTCTCAGTTTTTTTAGATGTGATATTGATGGTAGTCACAGGGAATATTTACACAAGTTAAGATGGGAGGAATTGGTTCATTTAATGGAGTTTCAAGATGGGAAGTTTGTTGTACAATCGTTGTAGGCTCAAACAACAATCTAAAACTCCTATTTCAGCTTCAGATTGTCTTTACAGTGTGAAATGAACCTTGTTCAAAGTCACTATTAAAATAGGAAAAGGGGTAGGGAAATGAAGAGGTTCCTAGATTTGAAACTAGCAGTGAACAGTGACAATGGAGGTTGCTACAGCGGGCCATCCTTCCCAAGACTTAGTTCCACTTGACCAAGAAAGTCTATAGTATCATGAAACTAGTGCAATCTTCTAGGGAATGCAGATTTCAGATTTGCATTCACCATAAACATGAATAAAGAGATGATTTTTAAGTGTAACAATAACATAGAGTTTAGACTAACTTTACATAGTTGTATATCATCAATATGCAACCAAAAGTATTAACTAAATAGAGATCAACACTATAACCATCTCCAACATCAATGGTCAACATTTAACTAATCTACTGAAGAAAACTTAAATAAATAAAACAACAAAGTAAATAAATTCAAATTCACTAACTAAGAGGAGAAGAATCATGAAAAATGAAAAGGAATTTAAGAATCCACCAAAGTCAATGAATTTCTATTAATATTCCAACAACATGTCTTTACAACAACTCAACTCTCTCTTGAAAATGAGAGGAGACCCCCCTATTTATAGTTTTCAAAAAGTGAAATGAATGGAAAATATTTACTTTCATTCTGTGGCCCAGATTATTTTTACATTAAGGTTTCACCTGCCCCCAAATATATAGGAATTTAAAATAAAACTTTGTCTTATTCCTATTTTTTCTTCTTGTGACATCACTGTAGCTCTTTTTTCTTTTAGGATATTGTTGTTTTCTCTTTTGGCTACAACTACACAACAAGAAAATCATCATCAATAACAAGTTTTCCAGCCTCCTTTTGTAATGTAGTGTATTCCAAAAATTTTATGATCAAGGGATGAAACTTATCCCATTCCAAAATGTTGGATTGAAGCACCTGGAAGTTCAAATTTTTGGATCAATAGGTGAGCATGTCCCAATCTTTGTCACATTTTGTTGTATTCTGTAGTACTTGTTCTGACTGGGCAAAGGCATGACTAGAAAAACCCATGAAATCCATTGTGATATCTCCCATGTTCCACTTTCCATCCTCTTATGGAAGTAGGGTCTTATCTTTTCTAGATCCATCTCCACAGTATGCATGTCAAAATCTATCATTAACTTGGGGTATTATTCACATGTCGTTGTGATCTCCTTGACCCAATCAATATCTTTCTCCACTTCATGGAGAACCCACTCTAAGATTTGTTTCCTGTGATCAAGGCCCAACTTCTAGTTCTGCAGAAGCAAGAAATTTCCTTTTGCCAGGGAAAGTTCTTTCTTCACCATTTTCTCAGGCATTTTGAGGATTACCTTAATTTTAGGATATGTAATCCTATATACCTCTGGGAAATAAGTATAGATTTTCCTTATATCCCCAAGATACTTCTACACTTCTAGGAGTTTATTTCCTATCTTGACAACACGTCCAATGCCCATGTTCCCATTGTAGAGGACCTACTTGAACCAATATTTAGTAGGTTTGGTCCAACTCTTTCTCTTTTCAAGCGTGATAATATGATCCTCTAATAAAAATAGTGGGGCATCCGTTGATGTGGTAGGGACCTCCTCGGTTGAAGGCCATTGTTGGATATATACCGTCAGATCAGCTACCTATGATTTTAACTCCTCTTTGGAGGTCTTATCCTTGTTCATTTGGTGCACAATGGTGGTGACGGATCCTTGAAGATGATTGATATTTTTCTCCCTTATGGCCGTCCCTAGGTAAATGGTGGAAATGTTGTAGCTGAACCCTTCCTCACCAATTATCGGGGTGGCAATTTGTACCGTTCTTGATCTAGATGCATCGATGGTTAGCTGAGATTTGACCTTCAACTTCTTTTTCTTCTTGGTGCTGATTTGGGCTCAAGCTAAAATGGCCTCCAACCTTGCCTTCAGATCCATTGGGGTTGGGGTCTTCTTTTCTAGTTGCTTCTCAAGCCATTGAACCATCTGAGCTTCCCTTTTTGCTGATTTGTGATCACCTTCCTCTTCACGGGTGTGTTGGATTTGCAATGTTTTGTCACCCGAGGTCTCTTGTTCTATTTTTTCCCCTTCTTCATCCTAGTCCTAAATAAACACTCACTTTCTTTGGGGACTTAGTTTCCATGTGCTCCTTAGGGCTGTCTTCTCTTTCAAATTTTTTTTCCTCTTCTTCCTCTTGTTCATGCTTTTCGCAGTGTTCTATTGGGCTTCTTATTTCAACCTCTTCCTTAGGCTTGTCCTCTTCTTTCTTTTCTTCTTGTTCTCCAAGAAGGGGAATTTCTTCATCATGTTTGGGGCCTTGATATTGCTCCCCTATTGGAGGTTTAGTGTCCTCCATTTCTATATCAACACCCTTCTTTTCAATAATAGGCAATTTTTCATCTTCTTCCTCCTCAACATCTTTAAGCTACCAAGCCAACTCCTCCTCAAGGTAAGGATCAGAGGTCTCCACGATACACATTTTCTCATCATCCTCCTCCTCAGAGGATTCTATTTCATCTTCTCCATGATGACCTCATCAATTACTAGATGCTGATGTGGAGGATGCTCATGATAATCATCCGCTTCTTCCTCTAGTCTCTTGGCTTCTTCCTTTTGTTGCCTATCCAATTATTCATAAATTTGCATTTTTGCCTCTATGATAGGATGTTTTGTAGGAGGACGAGGGACATGGAGATGATTTATGTAATGAGCTAAAGTGGCCTGCACTACGGGGTTTGCAAACATTCCAGAGATCTCAGAGGGCATGTTTTGCATGTATTTAGTGAAAGCCTCTGAGAGGATGAGAGGGCATCGTCATTGCTGCAGTGGCATGCAAAAGAGACAATGTGGGAGACATGGATGAGGAAGAGAGTGGGGAATTAGTGGTAGATAAGGAATCCACAGTTATAACTTGAGCCACATGGGAGGTGGAGGCAAGGTGGACTAAAATGTCCACCGCGGGCAGAGAGGTGGCAACGACTGCTTGTGAGATAGGCGAGGGAGTAACAATAGTGACAGTTGTTGCTAGGTGGGGACTTTAGTTTCTCTTCTCCCTCATGGAGTGGGTCCTCCTAGATAGTGGGCATCCCTGTGAAATTGCCCAACCTCTTTGAATTCTTTGAAGTTCCAACCTCCAGAGCCTTCCTTGAAGACTCTTTTGATTTAGGTTGATGCCCAAAAACCTCTTTTCTCTTCTTTGATCATGTGTTTGGGGGAGATTTTAAGGTCTCTCCCATTGAGGCAGCATCGAAGGCACTATTGGTTTCACTCTCCATTGACTCTTTGATCTCCCCATATATGTCAGGGTCACTCGTTGCTACTTTGATTGGGAAATTTTCCCATCAATCCATCATTTGCTTCTTGCCTTAATAGGGTTTGTAATGATGTTTAGTTCATTAGCCTCCTCTTTGTTCCAGTATATTAATGACAACAACAAGTTGGTGACAATGTCATACCTTGGGTCCACCACTGTGCCCTCTTCTTCAACCACCTGCTCTGGTACAAGAAACATTTTAACCACCTTGATGAAGTAGGCCATCATGTGTATTTTCTTTCGCATAAACACCTCCTTATCATCCTTGCAATGAGCCCAAACTTCTTCAACATTGTGTAGGTGTGCATATTCCAATCCAACCATTTTCTTCATATTGCCATATAGATCCACCCACAACCGAGTAGTGTGAAACTTGAAGTTGTATTCATTCAGCTCCTTATGAGAATATTCTACAAATTGGTAGGTATGGACCTCATACATGCATCAGCTAAGATGTAGGTGAATTTTGGGAATTGTATAAATAGAAATTTGAATAGGCAGATGAAGGAATTTTCACTATGTGAGACTCTCCTTTTGGGATCACCCACAAGCATTCTGATGATGTGGCCTATGAAGGTGTCATTGACTCTGTAGTATTCCCTCTTGAAATTTTTATACTGAAGTTAAGGGTACTTATCATATACCTTTAGTTCCCTTTTTGGAGTTGGATTTGGTGCCACAAATAATCCCCTATATTGGGCATGATTGACAAGCAAGTAGACAAGATACAACGTCATGTAAATATTTGAAGTTTTCTTCACTGCCACAAACTACTCATGCAAGAAGTCACTAATCATCCCCGCCCAATAGAATTTGGTATTTCCTCTATGAAATAGAACATCCATTCTTGGAAGAAAGCCACAGTCAGAAGGCCCATAACTCTGCTTAGAAGAGTTACCAAGTCATGGTAATCTCTGTAGAACTCACTTTGAAAGAGCTCCTGGGGCACCTTATTGGTACTGCCCCTCTTCTCCTTCAGCCAATATTGATTGATGAGCTTCTTGCATTTAAGGAGATCAACGTCCCACATTTTTTACCATATTTTTTGGGTGTCTGCTCCATTTTGATGAAGGTAGGGATGTGAAAGGTTCTACCTATTGACTTGGCAGACAAGTCAATCAATATGTTCCCATCTCTATCCACTATTGTTTTCTTGTCTTCTTGGTATGCATCCCGATAGGCCATCACAAGTTCAGGGGCTATGAGAGCTAGTGGGAATCTAATAGCCTTGGCCAATCCATCAGCTCTAATATTTTTGGCATTTTTTTGTGGGATTGAGCCTAACCCTTTATTTGAATTCATCAATGTTGATGTGTCCTAGATTAGTGTCTAAGATATCCTTCCATGCTCTGGTGACCTTCGAGTTGATGAGATACCATTGAAACTTGTACCTAATTTGATCCTTATCCTCTTTGCCTCGAGGTGTTTTTGTGATTTTCTTCCCTTTGTCTTTCTCTACGGTCGCCCCCGAGGATCCGACAAGTAGTTCCATATATCCAGCAACCAAAGGAGCAGTAAATGATTCGAGCATAATAATATGAGGAACATTAACCAAGATCCTACAAAACAACGTTAGATTAGACAATTCTTGCTTTGAAGATCATAAAAATCATCTTTGTCTTTCATTTGGAGGAAATTTGGCAATGTGGGCCTAGGGGTGCGGACTTCCCTAGGTTGGCAACCATTTTGAGGGCTTTGCCATTAAAACGGCACTATTAGGGTGACATCCCATAGACAGAGTCCCGCAACATGGGACCCGCAGGGTCAGAGGACAGTAGACATATGCGGGCTGGAAGATGCGGAAGGACACGGGAGGTTGACTATTTGGAACTGCAGTGATAGGATGGTGGTCCGACATGGGAGGTTTGCACGACCGGGTCTGCAAAGGGTCATTTGTCATCCATTCTTCATTTGATCTTGCTTTAATATTTCAGTTGTGAGGAGGATGTCAGGTTCCGCAGCATGGGGAGATGGAGACTGAAGGCTGTTTGGAATGAGGAAATCCAAACAGAATCCCACAGATGGAAGTCCGTAGGACTTTGCCTGCATGCCCAGTTCTTAATCATTTTTCTTCAATTTCGGATAGCGCTCTGAGTCACATGACTCAATGGGACACAATGTGACAACCATTGAAAATGGCAGGCACCAAACAAAGACCTATAGATGGTAGCACACGACTGCAAGCCCGAGAGGGTTTGAGGGTCATTCTTTAAACTTATGAATTTAATAAGTTTTTCTTAAACAATGGTCACCAAGGTAGGGCCCGGTCGGTGAGAGGATGAGTAACAAACGTTCTTTGGAATGATCAAGACTATGAGGAATTTATAGGGGGAAGCCTGCATGGTCAGACCCAATGGGGTTGATGGATGTTCCTTTTGAACTTGCAAAACTTTCAAAGTTTGAGCTTGTCGACCACAGAGGTGAGACCCACACACTGGGAGAGTAGAATCAGACAGTTGTTTCAAGATGGTGGAGCCCAAAAGGTGAATTGCATTCAAAGTTCCTCATCTATGGACTCAGAGAGGTTAGAGGGTCTACCCTTGGACTTGTGAAATTTGGCAAGGCTTGCGATGGCCAAGACGAGGGAGTATTCCATGAAGGTGGGCCCGATAGGGGTGGAAGTCATTTTTAAAAAGTTAGCATTTGCATGGGAATGGGATGACTGAGAGGGTGTTGCAGGTCCGGAGGGCATGGCCATCGTGCTCAAGAATAGTGGTGAGGGTGACTAGTTCCAAAGGGTTGTAGATTGTTTTTTTGAAGTATTTCTAGTTTTTTAACTTGTGGGTTTTGTGAGGAGGTTGTTTGTTTACCTAGATTCACCATTTTATTGAGCAAACACATTAATCATTTTTGAATTTTGGATGAAATAAAGATGACGAGGAGGGATGATGAACTCAAATTTGACTCCTACACTAGATGATGATGAACAAACCTTGAATGATGCTCGAATCAATAGAGGGAGCTTGTGAACATGATAACGACAATGATGTTGGGCTCTAACACTTCTTCTGCAAAATAATATTTTGAAAATGATAGGTCGAGCAGGATATTTCCAGGGAATATGGCATTTAATGCCTTCATTAATGTTCGTACGGTGGTGCAAAAAGTTGGTGAATGGTCACTTCAAAATGACATCAGGGTTGGTGGAGTCTAGCCAATGGATGGTGGTCAAGGAATCGTTGTTTGGAATGGCAGGCAGTAAAAAATGGCAATGGCGATCGTGGATCCCGCAAGGTAGGAGGACGCCTCAGGACCACCATTTGGAATGGTGCCAATGGAAGGAAACCTGCATAGGGCATCCCACAGGGGTAGGCCCAAACATGGCAAAAGACACCATCTTTAAGACTTGAAGGAAAATAGCTAAGAGCATCTTGTGAGGACTTAGTATTTTAAAAATTTGGGGAGAAAGATATGATCAACTCAAAATGATTTTTTTAGATTTCCTTGATCATTTTTTACTCAAAAATATGGGGACATGCAAAATGAGGCAAAGAAAAACTAACCCAATACAAGTGAAAAGAGAGGTTCCCCATGCTGAATGAGGTATATGCACTATAGGGACAACAAATGGCAACTCTACTGGGAGAAATCTCCTGGTGTTATAAGGATAAATATTCATTTTGAACCCAAAATCTTTGGTTTCGCAGACCAGGGGCCAGTTTCCAAACATGAACTAAGAAGCAAGTTGACGATGGGATCCTTGGTTGAATCATGTTATGAGATAATCATGGAAGTGTGTGCAAGGTGAGTTCATTTCCTTTCCTCAGGAATTGTGTAGATGACTATTGATTAGGCAAGGACAAGCTATGTAAATTGTCTAACGCCCAAGAGTAACTTGGACATTGCTCCATTGCCAGTTAGGCGTCCATATCCCTGATGGAGTTATCATTGTGACCCCACGAACATAGCTCTACTACTAGCAAGGTGTTCATAGCCCTGGTAGAGTTATTACGCCCCGCTAGAGTTATTTGTACACCCATTCAATTGTATGATTTGACTTCCTTTTTTCTTTTCCTTTTGGTGTTTCTTTGCAGTACTTTTCTTTTTTTGTAGCTCAACTATGTAAGCACTAAAGCTCACAATGGGTTTTGGAATCATAGTGGTCACTGGAATAGACTTAGGCTTTTTCACTTGTCTAACCTTCCTAGCTATTACCACACAATTCTTCGGAAACATTATAGTGTTTTTTGTGTATGATCCATGATAAGCGTAAAAATATTCAAAAGAGGGTGCAATCCTAGGTTAGTTCAAAGTTCAAAGGAGGAAGAAAACTCCTAGAAGCATTCAAAAATTGATAGTTGGGAATGAAGGCTTATCTAGAGAACAAACAAGATCGGGAAATAGAATGAACCATTCATCGAACTGAGCGTGGCCATCGAATCAAGACCAGAGGACACCCTCAACAAAGAAAAATAGACAGGGAATGAGCACAAGAAAAGTGGGAGCAAAACAACAAAGCAAGGGAAACCTAACCTAGTCTATGTACATATATTTACAAGGGATGAGTTGCAATAGCTTAGGTGAGGAAATAATGCTTAAGGTGTTGCCCATTGACAGGCAATGGGACATCTTCACCAATTAAGGTCTTTAAAGAGAAATAATCTTCACCCAGGATTTCAACAATCTGAAAGGGACCAAGCCATAGCTTGTCGAATTTGTCATGTACCCCTTTATTCTCATGGGCCTTGTCCCAGCATAGGACGAGATCAACAATTTGAAAGGCCTTCACTTTGTCTCATCAGTCAAACCATCTTTTGACTATGCCCTGATGTTTGGGAAATTTTCAATGGCATAGTCAACACTTCTTCTAAGTGGAGTAGCTTAGCTAAGCAAGCTTCCCTTCGATCCCCTTCTTCATAAAAACTATTGATGAATTGGAGGTTGGGGATATTTAGCTGAATCGGGAACACAAGTTCAAGGCCATAGTTGAGGTGGAATGAGGAATCCTCAGGGTGGCCTTGTGACATGTACAATTTTACCAAAGGGAAAAATAGAGTTGGGTGTGCCAGTCCTTGGGATTCCTATCAAGCAGCTTCTTAATGACAGTGGTTAAATTCTTATTGGTTGATTTGGCAAGGACATTTCCTTGGGGGTAGTAGTTGGATGAGAAGTTAAGGGAAATACCATGATCGAAGGCCCAACTAGAAATATTAATGAGGCAAAAGCATGACCATTGTCACAGACAAGAGCATAGGGGAAACTGAAACAATTTACAATAAAACTTTCAAGGAAATCAGTAACTACCTCTGTAGCACATTGTCTACATGCAATCGCTTATGTCTATCTAGTACAATAATCAGAGGTAGTTAGTATGTAACTATGACCTATAGACGATGGTGGGCTTACCAGACCAATGAAGTCGAGACCCCATTCTGTGAACGGTCTTACCTCCAAGATGGGTTGCAACGGGATAACTAAATTCCTCTCTCTGGTTGCAACAGTCTGGCAAACATGGCACGTTCAAACATGATTATGTGCATCTTTGAATATCATGGGCTAGTAATATCCTACTCGCAAGATTTGATGACTATTAGAGGGACCTGATCCATGGGAAGTACCAAAATTTTAATGGAACTCTTTCAACACATGCACCGCTTCCTCCTTGCCCAGGCACCTGAGGTAAATTCCCTCATGATTTTTCTTATAAAGTATAGAACCTTGCAGCATATAACTACTTCTCTTCAGCCTAAGGGCATGCTTTTGTACTCCCTACAAGTGATGTGAATATCTGTGGTTCAGAAAATAGTAGATGATATCATCCTACCACTCTCGTGGGGAGACATCTTCAAGTTGATATTGCTGAACTGTAAGCTCAAGCCCTGCTTCAGCCATTGCTTCAGCTATCATTCAGGTGAGTGCTTTCCCCCTAACCAATTTCATTAGTTCGATTTCCATATCATATTCTTGTAGCAAGGTAACCCATTTTGTTCGTCTTTCTCCTAGTTCATTTTGCATTAGCAACGTCTTCACCATTGAGTTAGCCACTATGGAAAATACCTTGTTTTGAAGGATGTAGTGTCTAAACTTCTTAACTCATCTAACAAGAGAATATGCTTTATTTTCCACATTGTGATATGTCAGCTCAACATCCTTTAATGGAGCACTAATGAAGGTAATTGGGTGCTCATTTCCTTCATCATCTTTTTGGGTTAATATGTTGGCACACGAGTGATCTGAAGCGAAGGAATAAATGTAGAAAATCTTTAGATAATCAGGACTAACTAACATAGGGGAATCAACAATTTCCTTTTTGATTTCCTCAAAGGCCTGCTTTGCTTTTGATGTCCACTCGATCTTGGCATATTTGTTTAGCATCGTGTTGAGTAGCTTGATGATTTTAGCCAAGCCTGTGATGAACTTTCGAACAAAATTTATCTTTCCGAAGAATTATTTTATTTCTTTTTTACTATCAGGAAGCTGGATCTTCAAAATATACTAGATGCACTTGGGATCTATGGAAATTCCTTGTTCTGAAATAACATGCCTCAGCAGCCTACCTTCTGTAACTCCAAATATGCATTTCTTTGGATTCAAGGATATGTTGAATTCCCTGCACCTCTAGAAGACCTTATATAGATCAAAGACATGGTCTCCCTTGTTCTTGTAAAATATCGTAAGATTTTTGATATAGATAATGATACATTTTCCAATTATGTCCTTGAAGGCGATATCCATCGCACACTGGAAGGTGGCACCTACATTGATCAACTTGAAAGGGATTCTTCTATATGCAAAGGTTCCCCAATTGGTGGTGAACATCATTTTATGCCTATGCTCATATTGCACCATCAATTGATTGTACCCATATTACCCATTCAGAAAGGACATCGTTTAAGAGCCATTAACTACTTGCAATACCTCATCTAGCAAAGGCACTGGATAGTTGTCCTTTTTCGAAGCTCTGTTCAAATCGTAGAAATCAACACACAACCTAATTTCACCATTCTTCTTTCTAACTGGAACCAAAATTTCCACTCATGTAGAGTGTCTAACTGGAAATATGATTTTGGTGGACAACAACTTTTGTACCTCTTTGTAAATAATTAGTTCTAGTAGCAAGTTGATAGGGCGTTGTCATTGTCAAAACCATCTAGTCTAAGAGGAATAGTGTGTGTGATAATTGATGTGCCATATGTTTTCAAATCCTCGTAACTCCAAGCAACTACATCATGATATTTCTGTAAGGCATCAACAATGCCTTTCATTTCCTCCGGTGTGCACACCTTACCAATGAATACATTCTTAGCTTCCTTGGCTGTTCCGATATTATGAGTATAAAACTAGTTGCTAATGGAGTCTTTTTTTCCTCTGGTGTGCACACCTTACCAATGAATACATTCTCAACTTCCTCAATTTTTTTGAGATTATGAGTATCAAACTAGTTGTTGATGGAGTCTTTCTTTTCCTACTAATCTTGATCTCTTTTCTAATCCAAATCAAATATCCACTCCAATTGGACCATACCTCTTGGAATGGTGTTTGTCATGAGGTTGATGACCCCTTCTATATCCAACTCAGCCTCTTCAAGCTCAACTTCATCAATTATTTGGGTTGCAAACACATCGAAGCTAGTGATGAAATCCAGGATGTGTTTATCATCATTGAACACTTGGAAATTAGCCACATTTTCTAGCACAAATGGAATAGAGTTGAGCTCAACAGTGAATCTCTTGAGGTTAGACAATGACAAGGGTTATAGGGTACTGGTTGCTTGGGCCAAAGCATTAGCAATTTAATTTTGGGAGCATGGGATCAATTTAATGTTAAATGCATCTAGACTCTCCAGTAGATCCCATACCCTATGCCTATAGTTGGTTAATCTTTTGTCATAATAGGAGTAGAGATTTCTTGTTTCACGAATAACTTTGAATCACCAAAGACTTTTAACATCTTGACCTTTTTCTTTAATGCCATTAAGAGGCCAAGGACTAACGCCTCCTATTCTACCACATTATTCATGCAATAAAACTAAAGTCTGTGGGCAACAAAATATGACTTACCTGTGGGGCTAATCAATTGAAAGCTAGCTCCAAATCCTTGTTTTGGATTTGGATCCATCGAAATGTAGGGTCTAAAACTTGGAAGAATCCTCAGCCTTGGAATCAACAAACCTAATTTTTTATTTTGATGGCATCTTAGTTTCAACAACCTTAGGAGGTGGCGTAGGCCCAGTGTAGCCTTGATCTGGCCGCACCAGCTGAGCCTCCTTTTTAGGGTGACTTGTACTTTAATGTGCTCGATTGTTGTTTGGCACATGCAACACTCAAATTCAAAGTGGAAAGCCTTTGTTTTAGGTTTGGGCCTGATCTAGTTCCTTGGTAGGCAAATTTTTGGTTTGCTAGTTTGAAGCCAAGTCTGCTTTCTTATTGAAAACCTGTCAGATGATAGGATCACTCTATGAGTCATCAAAGGAGACCCTTTCAGCAAGTACTTCTTGGGTTGACTTGGATGAAGGAGTCCCATTGATCATTTTGAAGAAGGAATTCCTAACTATCGTGACCTTGAGCAATTCAAAGGTAGAGAAACTTATCTTAACCTTCTTAAATTCCTTAGCCACATATCCCCACTTTTATTCAATTTCAGCTTTGAAAGGAGCATTTCGGGAGGGGACAACAGGTTGGTTTTGGTTCTGACCTTTCTACCTATTTCTATTAAGGTACTTGTTAGGTACATGTGGGTAGCCTAGGTTGTTGCTAGCATTTGGGTCAGGAGGGGTGCTAAAGTTGTTAGGCGAGGTGGAGGTAGTGAAAGGACCACAAGATTGACCACCTGACTACCTATTCCTTAGATCATATGGGGTAGTTCTTTGGTGAAATGTTTGAAATTCATCTTCTCTCAGCTCCTCCTCATCTACTAGACCATTATCTATTGAATTGAAAATTTGAGCCAAAGGACTTTCGATACTTACCTCATCTGCCTTGTCCTTGCTTGAAGCAGAAATAGTCTCCTTCTTGGGCACATTACTCTCAACCTTTGGGAAGGGGCTTGGTCGACCACCAGCACTGAGGAATCATATGGTTAAGATGAAATGATTTCTCTACATCCCAAGTTGTCAACTTGTCTTATCTGGAAAATTTCAGTAGTAGTTTGGAATTCTAGACAATCCAATTTGGAATGTCGGCTCATCTTATGGATGTGGCACCAACTGGACAAGGCAGCCTTAGCCAAGTATACCCCGCTCATGGTCTTTTTGTTATTACTAGGCTGGTCAACTAGCATAGGAAGAACACCATTGTTTGACCTAGTGTTCCATGTTCAGTTTTGTCTTTGGGAAGGCCTTTTGTCAAAATTCTACCCTGAATTCTGATTTCTCTCATAGTTCTCTCCATAAGAGGCACCGACATCATGAGTGTCGTGTCTATCACAGTTGTCACGATTGAGGTTGGCCCGAATGTATCTTTGAGACACTTGTGGTAGGTTGTTCTGGTTCCTTAAATATGTCATCTCGATTGACATCTTCTTGATAATTTTTGTTAACTCATCAATTCGGTACTTTTTTGCATTGTTTGGTTGTGAGGTTGAATTTTGAAGGGTAGGGGGTAACTGAAAATTTTGAAGGTATGCTAACACTTGGGGTGGCTGAGGATGAACTTTCTATTGCTGGGGCTGAAATAATTGAGGCATGGGAGGTATATTATTTAATGGTTGTCCCGGATGAAGAACCATTGTGAGTTGCAGAATTAGATTCACCAGGGGTGTCTACTATGCCAATCCTATGTAATCCCCTAGACTTGATATAGATGGGAAAATGGCCCCAATGATGATAGTGGGCCAACAATGTGATGTCCCAGATATGTACTTTCCTTAAGTGATTCTACATAGGCCTCTATCAATTGTCCAGGTGGTGGGGTCATTATTTTCACCAAGGTGGAAGTGAGGTTGTCTAGGGCTGCATAGTACACTAGGCGGGCGGAAGCATCATCGACCATGTAGGGTGGCTACACTCTCATGTAGGCCCTATGAAATTTATCATTAAAAGAGTTGATTGGCTCATTAATCTCTCTACGAATTGCCATGAACTACTAGTATCACTCTGAGGGACTGACTTGGATCTTGAAATTTTACAAGAAAGCATCCTTCAAAAGATCCCATGTGTTGATGGATCATGTTGGTAAGTGGATGTACTAATAAAAGGCCTCCTCCCCCAGTGAATAAAGGAAGAGTCAGCATGCCACATCCTTGTGTATGATCTACATATCCTTCAAGATTGTTTGAAGGACACAGGAGAAAAGTTATTTCCTAGCCATGCCATGGGAGGTGGTGGTGGATGAATTTGTGCTAGAATGACCTAAGGTTGAAGTGGAGGGGAGACGGTTAATGAGACAACACCCAAGAAAGGGGGTGCATTGGGTGGGAAGGCAGCACCTAGGCTATGGGAGGCGATAACTTGGAAGGTTGTTTGGAGTGGTTGAGAGGAGAGATGCACTACCAAAGGTGAAGGAGAAGGTGGAGGTGAGTGAATGGAAGGAGAGGATGAGTATGAAGGTGAAGTCGACTGGTTGGGTACGCTGGAGGTGGATGCTTTGCCTTTGTTTGTTGTTGATCTTAAGACTCTATAAAATATTTCAAGGGAGAACAAACTGATTTGATCTAGCTTAGCACGAATAGGACCCTCCTTCTAGTGCCAATTCTATTGATGGGTGTTTTAGCACTTTCTCAACACAAGTGATGTGTTTGTGCATCACCTCTCTTGAAAGGAAATCTCCAACAATAAGTTGCTGAAAATCACCCCAAGGTCTCTCAGGTGTTAGGTCATGATGTGCATGGAATATCTTAGTTGTTTTAGATGTGATCTTGTTGGTAATCATAGGGAAGAGTTATGCAAATTAATTTGGGAGGAATTGGTTAATTTTATTGAGTTTCAAGATGGGAAGTTCATTGTACAATCGTTGTATGTTGAAAAAATAGTCTAAAACTCCTATTTCAGCTTTAGATTTGGCTTTGCAATGTGCAATGAACCTTGTTAAAATTCACTAATAAAAAAAGGAAAAGGGGCATGGAAGTGAAAAAGTTCTTGAATCTAAAACTAGTAGTGAACAGTGACAATGGAGGTTGTTGTAGCAGGCCAACCTTCCAAAAACTTAGTTCCACTTGACCAAGAAATTCTACAATATCATGAAACTAGTGCAATCTTCTAGGGATTGCAGATTTCAGCTTTTCATTCACCATAAACATGAATAAAGAGATTATTTTTAAGTGCAACAATAGCATATAGTTCAGACTAACTTTACATAGTTGTGTATCATTAATATGCAGCAAAAAGTATGAACAAAGAAGAGGTCAACACTATAACAATCTCCAGCATCAATGCACAACATTTAACTAATCTGCTGAAGCAAAACTAAATACATAAAACATCAAAGTAAATAAAATCAAATTCACTAACTAAGAGAAGAAGAATCATGAAACATGCAAAAGGAACTCAAGAATCCATGAAAGTTAATGAATTTCTATTAATATTCCAGCAGCATGTCTTTACAACAACTCAACTCTCTCTTGAAAATGAGAGAAGATCCCCCTATTTATAGTTATCAAAAAGTGAATTGAATGGCCAAGATTTACTTTCATTGTGTGGCTCAGATTCATTTTACATAAGGGTTTCACCTATCCCTAAATCTATAGGAATTTAAAATACAGCTTTTTCTTATTCCTATTTTGTCTTCTTGTGACAACACTGCAACTCTTTTTTATTTTAGCAGATTGTTATTTTCCCTTTTGGCTACAGCTACATAGTTAGAAAATCATCATCAATAATAGGCTTTCTAACATCCTTTTTTAATGAAGCATATTCCACAAATTTTTTCATCAAGGGATGGAGCTTATCCAATTCCAAAAATGATGGATTGCAGCACTTGGAAGTTCAATTTTTTGGATCGACAGGTGAGCGTGTCTCAAACTTTGTCACATTTAACTATATTTTGTAGTACTTGTTATGACTGGGTGAAGGCATGAGCAGAAAAACCCATTAAATCTGTTGTGAGATTGCCCATGGTTCTACTTTCCATCGTCTTATGGAATTAGGATCTTATCTTTTTTGGATCCATCTCCACAACAGGCATGTCAAAATCTGTCATTAATTTGAGGTATTCTTCACATGTCGTTCTAATCTCCATGACCCAGTCAATATCTTGCTCCAATTCATGGAGCACCCACTCTAATATTTCTTTCATATGATCAAGGCCCAACTTCTAGTTCTCCACAAGCAATAAATTGCCTTCCGCTAAGGAAAGTTATTTCTTCACCGTTTTCTCGGGCATTTTAGGATTGCCTCAATTTTAGGATATGTAATCCTATATACCTCCAAGAAGTCAGTACAAATTTTCCTTATATCCCCAAGATAATTTTTCACTTCTAGGAATTTATTTACTGTCTTGATAGCACGTCCAATTCCCATTTTCCTATTGTAGAGGACCTACCTGAACCAATGTTCAGTAGCTTTGGTCCAAATTTTTCTCTTTTCAAGCGTACTGATATGATCCTCTGATAACAACAGTGGGGAAGCCATTGATGTGGTAGGGATCTCCTCAATTGAAGACCATTGTTGGATATATGCTATCAGATCCGCCACCTGTGCTTTCAACTCCTCTTTGGAGGTCTTATCCTTGTTCATTTGGTGCACAATGGTGGCGATAAATCCTTGAAGATGATTGATCTTTTTCACTCTTGTGGTCATCCCTAGGTCAATGGTGGAAATTTTGTAGCTGACCCCTTCCTCTCCCATTATTGGGGTGGCAATTTTTATCGTTCACGATCCAGATGCATCCATGGCCAACTGAGATCTAACCTTCGAATTCTTTTTCCTCTTGGTGCTGATTTTGGCTCAAGCCAAAATGGCCCCCATCCTTGCCTTCAGATCCATTGGGGTTGGGGTTTTATTTTCTAGTTTCTTCTCAAGACATGCGGGCATCTGATCTTCCCTTTTCGATGATTCATGATCACCTTCCCCTTCACGGGCATGTTGGATTTACAATGTTTTGTCACCCGAGGTCTCTTGTTCTAGATTTTCCACTTCTTATTCATTTGAATCCTAAATAAACATAATAAATTTCTTTGGGGACTTAGTTTCCATGTGCTACTTGGGGTTGTCTTCTCTTTCGGTAGTTTTTCCCTCCTCTTCCTCATGTTCATGCTCTTTGTGGTGTTCTATTGGGCTTAATTCTTATTTCACCCTCTTCCTCAAGCTTGTCCTATTCTTGATTTTATTCTTGTTCTCTAAGAAGGGGCATCTCTTCATCATGTTTGGGGCCTTGATCTTGCTCCCCTATTGGAGGTTCAGTGTCATCAATTTCTATATCAACACCCTTCTTTTCAATAACAGACAGATTTTTAGCTTCTTCCTCCTCACCATCTTTGAGTTACCAAGCTAACACCTCCTCGAGGTCGAGATCAAAGGTCTCCATAATATAATTCTACTTATCATCATCTTCCTCCTTTGAGGATTCTATTTCCTCTTCTTCATAGACAACCTCATCAATTAATAGATGTTGATGTGGAGGATGCTCATGATAATCATCCTCTTCTTCCTTCGCTCTCCTCGCTACTTCCTTTTTTGCATGTCCAATTATTTAGAAAATTGCATTGTTGCCTCCATCATAGGAGGTTATGTAGGAGGAGGGGGTACAAAGAGACCATTTATGGCATGAACTAAATAATCCTACACTGTGGGGTTTGCAAACATTCCATAGAGCTCAAAGGGCATGTTTTGCATGTATTTAGTGAAAGCCTCTAGGAGGATGAGAGTGGAAATCATCGTTGTTGTAGTGGCATGTGGAAGAGACAATGTGGGAGACATGGATAAGGAAGAGAGTGGGGAAGTAGTGGTGGATGAGGAGTCCATAGTTACAACTTGGGCCATAGGGGAGGTGAAGGCAAGGTGGACTGAAATGTCCAACACGGGTCGAGAGGTGGCAACCACTACTTGTGAGATAGGTGGGGTAGTAAAAATAGTGGTAGTTGTTGTAGTTAGGACAAAGGGTGTAATATGTGGGGACTTTAGTTTCTCTTCTCCCTCATGCAACAGGTTCTCCTAGATAGTGGGAATCCCTATGAAACTACCTGACCTCTTTGAATTCTTTGAAGTTCCAACCTCTGAAGCCTTCCCTGAAGACTCTTTAGATTTAGGCTAATTCCTAGTAGCCTCTTTTCTCTTCTTTGATTGTGTGTTTGGGGGAGAGGCCAAGGTATCTCTCATTGAGGTAGTGTCAGAGGCACTTTTGGTTTCACCCTCCATAGACTCTTTGAGCTCCCCATATGTCAAGGTCACTCGTTGTTGCTTTAACTGAGCCACTTGCCCATCAATCCATCTTTTGTTTCTTACCTCAATAGGATTTTTAATGGTTTTGATGTCATTTAACTCCTCTTTGTTCTAGTCTATTAATGGCAGCGACAAGTTGGCAACAACATCATACCTTGGGTCCATCACCGTGCCCTCTTCTTCAACCACCTGCTCTAGTACATGGAACAATTTAACCACCTTGACGAAGTAATTTTTCATTCGCATGGAATGCAGTATACGAGCCTCATTTTCATCCTTGCAATTATACCACAAGTCTTCAACACTATGTAGGTGGGCATATTCCAATATGACCATTTTCTTCATCTTTCCATATGGATCCATCTGTGGTCGAGCAGTGTGAAACTTCAAGTTGTATTCATTCAACTCCTTATCAAAATATTCTACACATTGGGAGGTGTTGAGCTCATACATACCTTGGCCAAAGGAGAGGGGATAAGTAATCCCCACTCAATGCTTGTCACTCAAGAGGGTGTGCACTCATTGTAGGTGTCATGAGAGTTCAAGCAATACTATCCAATCATTCGGGTACCAGGGTAGCTTATATGGTTTATCAGAAAAACCCTCAGCTCAAATGTAGGTGAATTTTGGGAGTTCAATAAATATAAATTTGAACCAATAGATGAAGGAATTTTCACTATGTGTGACTCTCCTTTTGGGATCACCCCAAAATATTCTGATGATGTGGCCTATAAAGGCATCATTGACTTTGTAGTACTCCCTCTTGAAATTTGTGTACTGAAGTTGAGGGTAACTATCATACACCTTAAGTTCCCTTTCTGGAGTTGGATTTGGTGCCACAAATAATCCCCTATATTGGGCATGGTCAGCAAGCAAGTAGACAAGATATGACATCATGTAAAACTTTAAAGTTTTCTTCAATGGCACAAATTGCTTATGCAAGCAGTCACTAATCATGCCCACCCAATAGAATTTGGAATTTCCTTGGATTATTTTCTCTATGAAATACAACATCCATTCTTGGAAGAAAGCTGTGATCAGAAGGCCCATAACTCTGCTCAAAAGAGTTGCCAAGTCATTGTAATCTTTATAGAAGTCACTTTGGAAGAGCTCCTGGGGCACCTTATTGGTGCCGCCCCTCTTCTCCTTCAGCCAATATTGATTGATGAGCTTCTTGCATTTAAGGGGATCAATGTCCCACATTTGTTTATCATATTCCTTGGGTGTCTTCTTCATTTTTCTGAAGGTAGGGATGTGAAAGATCCTCCCTATTGACTTGGTGGACAAGTCAGCCAATATATTCCCATCTCTGTCAAATATTGTTCTAGTGTCTTCTTGGTATGCCTCCCTGTAGGCCATCACAAGTTTGGGGGCTGGTGGGAATCCGATAGCCTTGGGCAATCTACTGGCATTTTGTGTTGTGGGATTGAGACTAACTCTTTGTTTGAATTCATTAATGTCAATGTGTCCCAGATTAGTGTTTGTGATCTCCTCCCATGCTATGGTTATCCTCAAGTTGATGGGCTCCCCTTGGAACTTGTACCTCATTTGATCCTTATCCTCATTTCCTTGAGGTGTTTTTGTGATTTTCTTCCCTTTGTCTTTCTCTACGGTCGCCCCTGAGGATCTGACAACTGGTTCCATATATCTTGCAACCAAAGGAGCAATAAATGAACAAAGCATAATAATACGAGGAACGTTATCGAAGATCCCAAAAAATAATGTTAGATCGTACAATTCCTACTTTAAAGATCATAAAAATCCTCTAAAAATCATCTTCATCTTTCATTTGGAGGAAATTGGGCAATGTAGGCCTAGGGGTGCAGACTTCCCTAGGTTGGAAGTTTTTTGAGGGCTTTGTCATTAAAACAACACTAGAAGGGCGACATACCATAGAAAAAGTCTTGCAAGACGGGACCTACAGGGTTGGAGGATGATAGACATATGCGGGACAAAATATGCAGAAGGATGTGAGAGGTCGGCCATTTGGAACAACAGTGATAGGATGTTGTCCCGAAATGGGAGGTCTACACGACCAGGTCTGCAAAGGGGCATTGGTTGTCCATTCTTCATTTAATATTTCTTTGATATTTTGGTGGCAAGGAGGACATTAGGTTCCACAATGTAGGGAGATGAATACTAAAGGTTGTTTGGAACAAAAAATCCAAACGAAATCCTGCAAATGGAAGTCCACAAAACTTTGCCCGCACGCCCAGTTCTTAATCATTTTTCATGAATTTAAGACATTGCTCTCAGTGACGGAACATGATGTGTAGAGGGATGCAATATGATGGTCATCTAAAATGGTAGGCACCAAATGGAGATACATGGATGGTGGCATGTAACTATGGGCCCGAGAGGGTCTGAGGATCATTCTTTAAACATATGAATTTTGAAAGTTTTCTCAAATGACAATCAATAGGGAGGGGCCTGATCGGTCGGAGGATGAGTAATAGAGGTTGTTTGGAATGACCGAGCCTATGAAAAATCTATAGGAAGAAGCCCACACGGTCGAACCCGATGGGGTTCATGGATGTTCCTTTTGAAATTGTGAAACTTTCAAGGTTTCAACTTGTCGACCGCAAAGGTGGGACCCGCACACTAGGAGAGTAGAATCAGACAACCATTTTGAGATGGTGGAGCCCAAAAGGTGAATTGCATTTGGAGGTCTACATCTATAGACCTGGGGAGGTTGGAGGGTCTACCCTTGGACTTCCAAATTTTGGCAAGGCTTAGGATGACCAAGAGGAGGGAGTATTCTGCGAAGGCGGGCCCGATAGGGGTAGAAGTTGTTTTCAAAAAGGTAGCATTTGTGTGGGAATGGGATGACTGAGAGGGTGTTGCAGGTCTGATGGGAATTTCCACCACACTCAAGAACAATGGTGAGGGAAACTAGTTTCAAAGGGTTCCATATTGTTGTTTCAGCGGATTTTTAGTTTTTTAACTTGTGGGTTTTGTGAGGAGGTTGTTTGTTTACCTAGATTCACCAATTTATTGAGCAAACACTTTAATCATTTTCAAATTCTTGAGGAAACAAAGATGGCGAGGAGAAAAGGAAAACTCACCTTTGACTCTTGCACAAGATGATGATGAATAAACCTTAAACGATGCTCGAATTGGTAGAGGGAGCTTGCAGATGCGATGAGGGAAATAGTTGGCGACTCTGACACTTCTTCTACAAAAGAATATTTTGAAAATTACAGGTCAAGCAAGATAATTATAGGGAATATGGAATTTAATTCCTTCATTAATTTTTATATGGCGGTAAAGAAAGTTGTTGAACTGTCACTTCGAAACGATGTTGGGGATGGTGGAGTTCACCCAACGAACGACGGTCAAGCACTGACCGTCTGGAATGACAGGCAGTAAAAAATAACAATGGCGACCGTGAATCTTGCAAGGCGGGAGGATACCTCGAGAAAACCATTCAAAACGATGTTGGTGGGAAGGAAACCCGCATAGGGCAGTCTAGAGGGGCGGGCCCACATAGGGTGAGGGATGCCAACTTTAAGACTTGAAGGAAAACACCCAAAAGAATCCTGCAAGGACTTAGGATTTTGAAAATTTGGGGAGAAAAATATGATCAATTTAGGATGATTCTTTTAGAGTTCCTCGACCATTTTGGACTCAAGAATAAGGGGCACACAAAATGGGGCAAATAAAAAATGACCCAACACAAGCAAGAAGATAGGGTCCCCATTCTAAATGGGGTGTATGTGCTATAGGCACAACAAATGGTGACTCTACTTGAAGAACACTCCTTCCATTGTAAGGATAAATATTCATTCTGAACCTAGAATCTTTGGTTTCATAGACCAGGGGCCAGTTTCCAAATGTGAACTAAGAAGCAATTTGAGGATGTGATCCTTGGTTGAATCATGTTACAGGATCATCATGGAAGTGTGTGTGAGGTGAGTTCACTTCCTTTCCTCAGGAATCATGCAGATGATTAATGACTAGGCAAGGACAAGCTATGTAAATTATTTGACCCCCAAAAGTAACATGGGCATTGCTCCGCTGCCAATCAAGCATCCATAGCCCCGACAGAGTTATCACTGTGACCCCACAAACATAGCTCTATTTCCAGTTGGGCATCCATAGCCCCGGTAGAGTTATTTGTACACCCATTCAGTTATATGATTTGAATTCATTTTTTCTTTTCCTTTTGGCATTTATTTTCAGTACTTTTATTTTTCTTGTAGCTCAACTGTGTAAGCACTGAAGCTCACAATGGGTTTGGGAATCATAGTGGTCACTAGTGTAGACTTAAGATTTTTCACTTGTCTAACCTTCCTAGAAACTATGACACAATTCTTTGGAAACATTTAAAGCATTTTTTGTGTATGATCCATGATAAGCATAAAAATATTCAAACAAGGGTGCAATCCTAGGTTAGTTCAAAGTTCAAAGGAGGAAAACAACTCCTAGAATCGTTCAAAAATCGATAGTTGGAAATGAAGGCTTAGCAAGAGAAAAAAAAAGAGTGGGAAACAAAATGAACCATTCATTGAATCGAGCATGGCCACCACATAGGGACCAAAGGACACCCTCAATAAAGTAAAATAGATAGGGAACTTGCACAACAAGAGAAAGAGAAAAACAATAAAGCAAGGGAAATGTAACCTAGCCTATGTATAGAAAGGGATGAGTTGCAATAACTCAGGGGAGAAAATAATTATTAAGGTGTTTCCCATTGATAGACAATGGGATGTCTTCACCAATTAAGGTATTTAAACAAAAAGTATTATCCCCCAGGATTTCAGCAATCTGAAAAGGGCCAAGCCATAGTTTGTCAAATTTTTCATGTCCAGCTTTCTTCTCATGGGCCTTGTCCTAGCATAGGACTAGATCAACACTTTGAAAGGCCTTCACTTTGGCTCATTAGTCAAACCATCTTTTGAATACGCCCTGATGTTTGGTGAAATTTTCAATGGCACGGTCACACACTTCTTCTAAGTGGAGTAGCTCAGCTAAGCGAGCTTCCCTTCGATCCCCTTCTTCATAAAAACTATTAATGAGTTAGAGGGTGGGGATATGTAGGTGAATTAGGAACATAGGTTCAAGGCCATAGATGAGGTGGAATGGGTAATCCCCCAGGTTGGCCTTATGACATGTATAATTTTCCCAAAGGGAAAAATGGAGTTGGGTGTGCCAGTCCTTGGGATTCCTATCAACCATCTTCTTAACGACAATGATAAAATTATTATTGGTTGATTCGGAAAGGCCATTGCCTTGGGGGTAGTAGTTTTATGAGAATTGAAGAGAAATACCATGATAGTCTCAATTAGCAAATATTAACAAGGAAAAATAGGGACCATTTCCACAGACAAGAGCATAGGGGCAACCGAAATGATTTACAATAAAACTTTCAAGGAAATAAATAACTACCTTTGTAGTACATTTCCTACATGCAATAGCTTATGTCCATCTATTACAATAATCAGAGTTGGTTAAAATGTACCTATGACCTATAGACGATGGTGGGCTTACTGGACTAATGAAGTTGAGACCCCATTGTGTGAACGGTCTTACCTCCAAGATAGGTTGCAGTAGGACAAATGCTTTCCTCTCTTTGGTTGCAATGGTCTAGGAAACATGGCACATCCGAACATGAATATGGACATCTTTGAATACCATGGGCTAGTAGTATCCTGCTTGCAAGATTTGATGAGCAGTAGAGGGACCTGATCCATGGCCAGTACCAAAATTTTCATGGAACTCTTTCAACACAAACACTGCTTCCTCCTTGCCCAAGCACCTGAGGTAAATTCCCTCATGATTTTTCTTATAAAGTATGGAATCCTCCAATATATAAATTCTACTCTTCATTCTAATGGCATGCTTCTAGACTCCCTGCAAGTGGGGCAGACATCCGTGGCTCAACAAACAGTAGACGATATCATCAGACCACTCCCATAGGGAGACATCTTCAAGTTGATATTGGTAAACTGTAAGCTCGGGCCCTACTTCAGCCGTTGCTTTAGCTATCATTTGGGTGAGTGCTTTCCCCCTATCCAATTCCATTGGCTAGATTTCCATGTCATATTCTTGCAGCAAGGTGACCCTTTTTTCTCATCTTTCTCCTAGTTCATTTTGCATTAGTAGCGTATTCATTGCCAGGTCAAGCACTATGGCAAGTACCTTGTTTCATAGGATGTAGTGTTTGATCTTCTTAACTCCTTTGGCAAGAGAATATGCTTTACTTTCCACATTGTGATACCTCAGCTCAACATCCTTTAATGGAACACTCATGAAGGAAATTGGGTGCTCATTTCCTTCATCATCTTTTTGGGTTAATATGTTGGCGCACAAGTGATTCAAAGTGAAGGAATAAATGTAGAAAGGATTCATATAATATGGACTAACATAGGGGCATCATCAATTTCCTTTTTTATTTTCTCAAAGGCCTACTTCACTTTTGATGTCCACTTGATCTTGGCATTTTTCTTTAGCATCGCGTTGAGCGGCTTGACGATTTTAGGAAAGTCTATGATGAACTTCCAGATGCAATTTATCTTTTTGAAGAAAGATTTTAGTTCTTTTTCAATACTCGATAGTTGGATCTTCAAAAGAGACTGGATGTGCTTGGGATCTATGGAAATTTCTCATTCTAAAATAACATTATTGAGAAGCCTACCTTCTATAACTCTGAAGATGCATTTCTTTGGATTCAAGGATATGCCGAATTCCCTGCACCTTTGGAATACCTTACATAGATCAGAGACATGGGCTCCCCTATTCTTGGAAAATACCTTAAGATCATCCATATAGATAATGATAAATTTTCCAATTATTTCCTTGAAGGAGATGTCCATCACACACTAGAAGGTGGCACCTATGTTGATCAACTCAAAAGGAATTATTTTGTATGCAGAGGTTCCCCACTTGGTAGTGAACGTCATTTTATGCCTATCCTCATATTGCACCATCACTTGATTGTACTCAGAGTACCCATCCAAGAAGGAAATCATTTGAGAGCCATTAACTACTTACAATACCTCATCTAGTGAAGGCACCAGATAGTTGTCCTTTTCTGAAGTTCTGTTCAAATTGTCAAAATCAACACACAACCTAATTTCACCATTCTTCTTCCTGACCGAAACCAGATTGGCCACCCATGTAGAGTGTCTGACTGGAAATATGATTCTAGTGGACAAAAAAAATTGTACCTCTTTGTAAATAATTGGTTCTAGAAGCGCGTTGATAGGGCATTACGACTGTCAAAATGGTTTAACATTTGGTCTAAGAGGAATAGTCTATGTGATAATTGATTTATCATATGTTTTCAAAACCTCGTAAGTCCAAGAAACTAGATCATGATATTTCTACAAGGCATTAATGATACCTTTTATTTCCTCTGGTGTGCACACCTTACCAATGAATACATTCTTAGTTTCCTCAGTTGTTTTGAGATTATGAGTATCACAATGGTTGCTAATGGAGTCTTTCTTTTCTTGCTAATCCTAATCTCTAATTTGATCCAAATCAAATATCCACTGCAATTGGACCATACCTCTTGGAATGGTGTTGGTATTGAGGTTGATGATCCCTTCTATATCCAACTCAACTTCATCAATTATTTGGGCCACAAATACATCAGAGCTGGTGATGAAATACAGGATGTGTTTATCATCATTGAACACTTGGAAATTAGACACATTGTTTGGTACAAATGAAATAGAGGTGAGATGAACAATGAATCTCTTAAGGCCATACAATGACAAGGGTTGTAGGGTACTAGCCACCTGGGACAAAACATTAGTAGTTTAATTTTGGGAGCGTGGGATCAATTGAATGTTAAATGCATCTAGACTCTCCAGTAGATCTGAATCCTAATGCCTATAGTTGGCTAATATTGTGTCATAGTAGGAGTAGAGTTTTCTTACTTGTTTCACAAATAAATTTGAATCACCAAAGACTTATAACATCTTGACCTTTTTCTTTAATTCCATTAGGAGGCCAAGGACTAACGCGTCATATTCGGTCACATTATTCGTGTAATAAAATTGAAGTTTGTGGGTAGAAAAATATGACCTACCCATGGGGCTGATCAATTCAAAGCTAGCTTCAACTCCTTGTTTGGATTTGGATCTGTTGAAATGTAGGGTCCAAAACTTGGAAGAATTCTCAGCCTTGGAATCAGCAAACCTAATTTTTGCTTCCAATGACATCTTAGTTTTAGCAACCTTAAGAGGTGGTGCAGGCCCAATGTAGCCTTGATTTGGCCATACCAAATGAGCCTCCTTTTTAGGGGCAACTTTTCCTTTAATGTGCTCAATTTCTATTTGGCACATGCAACACTCAAATTCAGAGTGGGGAGCATTGTGTACCCTGCACCAACTAGGTAACAAGAGCTCCTAAAAATTCATTCTTGACCCCAAACTTAGTTGGTCTTGTACACACATTTTAATAAAATATTGGAATCCCTCTAGCAATCCAAGGTTTCCATCTTCATAATAATCCTCATCATTTGATTCAACCAACATTTTTGTGCTCTAAGGTGTGTGGGCCAAGCCGATAGGCGGGCTGCATAACACAAGGAGGACTTCCTCGGCTATCTCCTACTCATATATTTATGCTTCATTTGAATATGCCACAAGGTAGTAGTTCCCTAGCTCTATTTCAAAAAACAACACCTCATTCGTGTTGTTGTATTTTGTAATCATGAGTTTCATACACGGTTTTTGATCTATACAAATCTGATTTGGCAACCCTTTCCATGGCAGCCATATTTGAGAATAGTCTATGGAAACATATCCATTCAGTGCCTAGATGAAAGCCCTGCCCAAGATAATACCTTAGGTATCTAGGACATCAACAACTTGAATGCCAATCATCTATTGTATCCTTGGATCAACAACAATTTTCATAGGGATCGTGTTGATTTTTCCAACTATGTTCACCTCTATTTTATTAAGCTTTGTCACCTTGCACTGGGAGGGAGTAAGAACTATTCCCAAAGCTTTGCACACTTACAGGGGCATGACATTAGTGGAGGCTCTTGAGTCAAGAAAATAATTGTGCAGATTTATCCCAAATATTCTAATGGTGGTCACAAAGGGAGGGGTTTCCAACATTCCTTGAAATAGTCCCCCAGGGATGTCCACTTGGGCTACCTGACCTTTTTCTTTAGCATTGCCTTTGTTTTGGGATTGGGCCTGATCTAGTTCCTTGGTAGGTTTTTTGTTGGTTTGTTGGTTTGAAGGTGGGTCTGCTTTCTTATTGAAAACCTATTGGATGACAGACTCACTTTGCGAGTCATCAAAGTTGAGCCTTTTGGCAGGTACTTCTTAGGCTGGCTTGGATGAAGGAGTCCCATTGATCATTTTGAAGAAGGCATTCCTAACTATTGGTACCTTGAGCAATTCAAAGGTAGAAAAACTTATCTTAACCTTCTTAAATTCCTCACCCACATATTCCCCCATTTGTTCAATTTTAGTTTCGAGAGGAGCATTCTGGGAGGGGCCAAGAGGCTGGTTTTGGTTTCAACCTTGCTGCCTATTTCTATTAAGGTACTTGTTAGGTACATGTGGGTAGCCTAGGTTGTTGCTAACATTTGGGTCAGAAGGGGTGCTAAAGTTGTTAGGCAGGGTGGAGGTAGTGAAAGGACCACTAGCTTGACCACCCACTTGCCTATTCTTTAGATCATATGGGGTAGTCCTTTGGTGAAAAATTTGAACTTCATCTTCTCTCAACTCCTCCTCATCTACTAGACTATTATCTACTGAATTGAAAAGCTGAGCCAAAGGACTTTTGACATTTACTTCATCTGCCTTGTCATTGCTTGAAGCAACGATAGTCTCCTTCTTAGGCACATTACTCTTGGCCTTCGAGAAAGGGGCCTGGTTGACCACCAACACCAAGGAACCATATGATTTGGATGGAATGATGTCTCTACATCCTAAGTTGTCAACAACATTTTGGACCTCTATCTGGAAAATTTTAGCAGCTGTCTAAAATTTTGGATTATCCAATTTGGAATGTAAGCTCATCTTATGGATGTGGCACCAACCAAACAAGGCAGCGTCAACTAGGTATAACCCACTTGTGGTCTTGTCACTGTTGCTTGACTAGTCAAGTGGCATGGGAATACCACCATTGTTTGGTCTAGTGTTCCATATTTTATTTTGTCTTTGGGAAGGCCTTGTGTCAAAGTTCTACCTTGAATTCTGATTTCTCTCATAGTTCTATTCGAAAGATGCACCAGTATCACAAATGTTGCAAATGTCACGGTTGTCACGATTGAGGTTGGCCTAGATGATTCTTTGAGATGCTTGTAGTTGATTCTTTTGGCTCCTTAAATGTGTCATCTCAATTGACATCTTCTTGATCATTTCCATTAACTCATCAATCCAGTCACTTTCTATGTTGTTTGGTTGCGCAGTTGAATTCTAAAGGAAGATCGATTGCACTGCCAGTTGATTTTGATGGGCAGGCAGGAACTTGAAATTTTGAAGGTACACTGACACTTGGGGAAACTTAGCATGAACTTTCTATTGCTAGGGCTACAAGAATTGTCATATGGGAGGCATTTTGATTCAATGGTTGTCTTTGATGAGGCACCATTGTAATTTGTAGAATTGGATTCATCAGGGATGTTTGCTATGCCAAAGCTTGTGTAATCCCCTAGACTTGATACGTATGGGAAAGTAGCGCTAATGATGGTAGTGGGCTAGAAATGTGTTGTTCCAGATCTGTAATTCCCTTAATTGCTTCTGCATAGGCCTCCATCAGATATCCAAGTGGTGGGGTCATTATTTTCACCAAGGCAGAACTGAGGCTATCCAAGGCTGCATAGTACACTAGGTGGGTAGAACCATCATCGACCACATAGGGTAGTTGCAGTCTCATGTAGGCCCTGTAAAATCTATCATTAAAAGAGTTGATTGGCTCTTTAATCTCTTTGTGAATTACCATGAGTTGTTGGTATACCTCTAAGGAACTGACCTGGATCTTGAACTTTTGCAAGAAAACATCCTTCAAAAGGTCCCATGTGTTGATGGATCCTGTCGAAAAGTGGATGTACTAATAAAAGGCATCCTCCCCCGAGGAATAAGGGAAGAGATGGCATGCCACATCCTCATGGATGATCTACATATCCTTCAAGGCTATTTGAAAGATCTTTAAGTGTTCCTTTGCTATCCTTTGTGGATCTTGAGGATTTGAAAGGAAAAGTAGAGGTGTGGAATATGCTTTCCTACTTCTAAAACCTCAGAGGAGAAGTGAAAAAGACCTTCATTTAAATATTTATTGTGTTTAAGATGCACAAACACAGTATAGCAAGAAAGACAAAAATAAAACATACAAAGAGATAACACCAAATATACGTGGGAAAACCCTTTCAAGAGAAAAACCCACCACACCAAGAGAAGTAACTTTGTATTATTGTAAAAAAATTACACACAAAGTTCATAGACCTTACTCTCTGATAGTTAGCTCAACACAACAGACTTCAATTTTAATACACTCACTTTTACAATTCTGTTACAACATACAATGAATTCACTTACATCTATATGCATGCTTTTAGTCTGTTCAAACTCTCATTCTTATCAACCAACCAATTGGGTGTCTTAATTATACACCTCACTGATAAACAAATTCGATCACTTCCTATCCAAGTTTCCCTGCAATCATGCATCAGGTTGTCCTGCATTTAATTTTGCTTCCTATAATCGGATCCTATCACCCGCCAAATCAAGTCTAGCAGTTAATTCTTTCACTGCTTTAAGAAATTGAACAATCAATTTTTGATTATCGTGCCACATGTCAGAACGTTACTTGTCCATCACTTTGACTATCAAGTCAAATCTACCATCCAAGCACTAACCACCTTCTACCGCACCACTGCAAGCCTATCGACCAGCTCTTGTAGTAATGCGGTGTATTGTGCTACTGCTCAACCCAAACAAGGTCTTCACAGTTTGGTGGTATACACATCACACCACTGCGACCGAGAAGAGATACCAATGCAATATGGCGATAGGCACCCAACCACCAGACCACCACCTTCACAGTGCCACCATTGAGCTTTGCACAACCCTCTACGGTAAGGAGGTAAGATGCTATGTCGACCACCACAACTTACTGTGCCACTATGCCATGGACGAAAGGCCATCATGGTATGGTGGTAAATGTTCTTGTTGAATTCCATGATCTACCGTGCCACCACACCTTCTGGGAATGACCCCCACAATAAAGAGGTAGTCATCTATCTACCTGACCATCACCCTTCACTGTATCACCGCCGAGGAGGGAGAGAGACACCACAATAAGGCGGTAGCCGTCTGTGCCGACCATTGAGCCTTCATTTTAGAATCATCGAAAAGTGAGAAGTCTTCTATGGTATGGCGGTAACACTGCCCAATTGCAAATTGAATGAAGAGGCTCATGGTAAAGCGATAAACCATGCAATTGCGCCTCCAAGAGATGCTCCCAATGGTAAAGAGGAAAAGGCCATAAATGAAGGAAATCTGCCAAGTCTTAAACAAAGGTTCTAGGCCAGAAGTTAAGGCACCTATTTCGAACAAACTCCCACTTGACAAAGACTTACTGGCTTCCTCTTGTCTTCAAATTTACTACCGATCATAGGCCCCAAGGCCCATCAAGCTTGCACACCATTTGAACTTGTTTGTGCTCACTGGATTTGTCAATGCATCTGCAACATTCTTCAGAGTATCCACCTTCTCTAAAGAGACCTTTCCATCCTCCACCATATCCCTCATGAAGTGATACTACACATCGATATGCTTCGTCCTAGCATGGAATGTTGGATTTTTGACCAAGCAAATGGCACTTTGAATGTCATAGAAAATAGTAATCTTCCCTACATCAAAACCTATATCAGAACAAAAATGACTTAGCCAAACAAATTCTTTGCAGGGTTTGTTTCTACCATGTATTCTACCTCTGTTGTGGACAAAGTAACTACAACCTGTTGCTTGCTCATCTAGCTAATTACACCACCATTCAACATGAAATTATATCCACTAGTGGATCTTCTGCTGTCAATGTCCCTTGCCCAATCAGAATCTACATATCCATGAATGTTGAGAGTCCTCTACAATCCAATCAAATTTCCATGGTAACATAGAGCATATTTTGAAGTTCCTTTTAAATATCTAAACACTCTTTTCATAGCATCCCAATGTGTTCTTTTTGGATTTTCCATAAATCGGCTAAGTACTCCCACTGCTTGAGAAAATTTTGGCCTTGTATAGACCATTGTAGACATTAAACTACCAAAAACACTTGAATAAGGCACCCTGGTCATATCCTCCATCTCAGTAGCAAATTTTGGAAAATATTCAATAGATAAGTTTGTTCCCTACAGAACTGGAACAACTAGTTGCTTGCAATCATTCATACTGAATCTCTCAAGAAAAGTGTTAACATACTTATTGTGGCTAACCCAAAGCTTTCTACTCATTTTGTCCCTAGTTATTTCCATACCCAGAATATACCCTGCTGCACCTAGATCTTTCATTTTAAACTTTGAAAACAACTGAGAATTAAGATCAAAAATCATAGTCTTACTATTTCCTATGAACAACATATCATCCATGTATAGGTTAATAATAAGCACACGATCATTTTTGAGATTTGTAATACACACAATGATCATATTTTGATCTCACAAATCCCATAGACAACACAAAAGTGTCAAACTTTTGGTACCACACTCTAGGTGATTGTTTCAAACCATACAAATATTTCTTTAACTTGCATACCAGAATTTATTTACCTTTCTCAATGAAGTGCTAAGGCTGGGACATATAAATTTATTCTTCCAGCTCTCCATGGAGAAAAAATGTTTTCACATCCATTTGTTCAATCTCTAAGTCATATGCAGTTGCAAGTGACAACAAAAATCTGATAGATGTTAGCTTAGCTATAGGGGAAAAAATTTCTCCATAATAAATTCCCTCTACCTTGGAATACCCCTTTGTGACCAACCTCACTTTATACTTTTCAACATTGCCATCTAGACTAGTCTTCTTCTTAAATACCCATTTACAACCAACAAGCTTTCTCCCTTTAGGCAAAGGTACCAAATCCTAGGTTTCATTCTTTTTCAATGATTCCATTTCGTCATTCATGGCTTCCAACCAGGAATTTGAATCAGAAATGCTAATTGCTTCTTTCATAGTCCTATGCTCATCAGTGCTAGTAATCAAATCATAGGCACAGTTTGAATCCAATATAGAGAAACCATACCTATCTGGTTGATGTCTTTCATGTGTAGATCTTCTCACTGATTGAGGTTGTGGTTCATCTTCTTCAGAACTCTCAGAGCTGCTAGAACTCTCCTCAGTTTCAGGTACACCATGTAGTTCCTCTTTTTTTGGAGTTTGAGAAATTTCAACTAGATAATTCTTATTTTATTTTTGATTTGTCTCTAACTATGGATTAGCTATTGAAGGTTTTATTTCATGAAATATTACACTTCTTCTATACAAAACCTTCTTAGTATCAGGATTCCAAATCTTGTATCCTTTCACACCAACAACATAGACAATGAAGATTCATTTAATAGCCTTGTTCTCCAATTTGTATCTTTTCTCATTCGACACATATGCATATGCCTCACAGCCAATGACTCAAATATGTCTTAGAGAGGGCTTCTTACCTGACCACGCTTCCAAAGGTGTCTTGTCAACAAGAGCAGATTAAAGTGAAAAATTTACTAGGTAACATGTTATAGCCATATCCTTAGCCCATAACTTCTGCTCCAGACTAGAATTGCTCAACATACTCCTCACCCTTTCCATTAGTGTCTTGTTCAACCTTTCAACAACTTCATTCTACTTTGAAGTATAAGGTGTAGTTTTATTCCTTTTAATCCCATGGTCTTTGTAGTATCTTTCAAAATCTGCAGAACAAAACTCACTGCCATTATCCATCCTCAAAAATTTAATTTTCTTCCAGTCTGATTCTCTACCAAGTTTTTAAACTCTTTAAAATGACTAAACACTTCTAATTTACTTTTAAGGAAGTATACAAATGCCCTTCTCAAATAATCATCAATAAAATAAACATAATATCTAGACTTCGACAACAAAGAAACATTCACTAGACCAAACACATCAGAATGAACATAATCTAGTACACCAGAAGATTTATGAGAAGTTGAATAAAATGAAACGCGATGTTTCTTTCCATAAATGCAATGTTCACAAAAATCAAACTCAAGGTTACAATCAACAAGCCCTTCAACAAGATTTTTATTTTTCAAGGTTTTTAAACCTTTCTCACCTATGTGACCAAGTCTATAATGCTACAACATGGTCTTCTCTATTGGGAGTTTCACCTCCAAGGAATTTTCATCCAAAGGAGTGTCATTCTTCTTCTCTTCATGAGCATCTTTGCCTGACTTTATAGATACATTGTTACATTGAATAGGACGTGCATCTAGCTTGTACAAAGTGCTAGTACATATACCCTTAGCTAGCACCATTGCGCCTCTAGCCATCTTACATCCTTTACTCGAGAAAAAAACTTCCACACTAGAATCATTAATCTTACTGACATAAATTAATTTACGAGCCAAACCTGGTATGTGTAGTACATCACCAATCCCTTTGATTCTTCCATTAGGGAATTGTATTTTGAGTCTTCCATGACCAACTATCTCTAGTGTTGAATCACTTGCCAGGTACACCTTTCTACCATCATACTTTTCATACTTAGTGAACCACTCTTTGTTAGATCTCATGTGGAAAGATTCACTTGAGTCAACCAGCCAGATATCATATGATGCCTGAGTTGCCAAGGCTGCAATGAAGGCATTTGTATCACTCTGAGAAAATTCATTGTTTGAAGAGTTATTCTTCTTCTTCTTATTCTCTTTACAATCCTTTCAGATATGACCAGGCTGCCCATAGTTCCAACATTTCACCTTGGACTTTTTTCGCGGAGACTTTGATCTCCCTTCAGATTTGGATTTAAACTTCTTGTCCTTCTTTCCTTTCTCCTTTGATCTACCCCGAACAACAAGGGCCTCTTTGGCCATCTTTGAATACTTCCTCTACATTTATTCTGATAGAAGCAAAGAAACTATGTCTTCCATCTTGAAAGTAGTTGTTGTACTTCCAATAACCATTACCAGATGATCCCAAGTGTTAGGTAAGGAACATAAAAAAAGTGTGCAATGATCCTCCTCCTCTATCTTCACACCCACAAACGCCAACTGAGAAACACTGATATTAAATGAGTTCATATGGTCTACAATATATGCTCCTTCTTCCTCAAGAATAACTTATTCATTAGAGACTTTCCCTGATAAATTTCACCAAGCTTCTTCCATAATGAAGCTGCATACTTCTCCTCATGAACATTCAAGAGTAGAGAATCAGCCATACTAAGTCTTATCAAACCTCTAGCTTTTCTATCTACAAGATCCCAATCTTCTTGTTTCATATTTTGTGGCATAGTTCCAAACACAAAAATCAAGAGTTCTTTATCCACCAACAAGTCTTCCATTTTGAGTTTCCACAACTCAAAATTGCTGCCATTGAATTTTTCAATTTCTACCCTTCCTAAAGTACTCGTCATCTCAAACATAAAATGGTTCTCACTTTACAAGACTCCCACTAAAATAGGATTAGCACAAAAAACCAGCCCTACTAACAAGGATAACACAATTGGCCAGGCTCTGATACCACTTGAAAGGAAATGAAGAGGTGCGGAATATGCTTTCCTAATGCTAAAACCTCAAAGGAGAAGTGCAAAAAACCTTCATTTAAAAAATTCTTGCATTTAAGATGTATAAACATAGTATAGTAGGAAATAAATAAATAAAACATACCCAGAGATAACACTAGATATACGTGGGGAAACCCTTTCAAGAGAAAAAAACCCACCACACCAAGAGAAGTCACTTTGTATTACAATAAACAGATTACATACAAAGTTCACAAACCAAACTCTTTGATAGTTAGCTCACAACAACAAACTTCAATTTTAATACACTCACTATTACAATGCTCTTACAACATAGAATGAATTCACTTACGTCTATACGCATGTTTCTTGTCTATTCAAACTATCATTCTTATCAACCAGCCAATCGGGTGTCTTAATTATACACCTTCTCACTGACAAAAAAATTTGATCACTTCCTGTTGATGTTGCCCTGCAATCACGCATCGGACCATCCTGCATTTAATTTTGCTTCCTATAATTGGATCCTATCACCCGCAGAATTGGGTCTAGTAGTTAATGCTTTCACCACTTTAAGCGATCGACCAATCAATTGTTGATTATCGTGCCACGTGTCAAAACATTACTTGTCCATCAATTTGACCATCAATTCAAATCTACCATCGAAGCATTGACCACCTTCTACCGCACCACCACAAGCCTATTGACCATCTCTCACAATAATGCGATGTACCGCACTACCACTCAGCCCAAACAAGGCATTCATAGTTTGGTGGTATACATACCGCACCACCATGACCAAGAAGAGATACCAATATGGTATGGTGGTAGGCACCCAACCACTAGACTGCCACCGCTGAGCTTTGCGTAACCCTCCTCGGTAAGGAGGTAAGATGCTACGCTGACTGCCATGACTTACCGCCACATCGTGCCATGGCTGAAAGGCCATCGCGGTATGGTGGTAAATGTTCTCACTGATTACCATGTGTTAGAATCAAACATGCTCTAATACCATGTTAGAATTGGCTATGGATGCCAAGATCTATGGACCAAATGGAAAGCACAAGAAGAGAGAAAATAATATGACAAGAATAAACCGTATTCAATGTCAATGATAATGGAATTGCTTCAATGTGTGTTTACAATGAGAGACCCCTTGGTTATATAGCCAAGGTGAGAACATAGGAGTGCATAAGATTATGACAAGTGTCGTAATCTTATGACATGAGACAATAATGAAAAGCTATCACTCCACCTAAAGTGGAAAGGTGATAATGTGATAATCACCACAAATAGTGGATCTACCTCAAAAGGTGGAACCCTATGTGGTCCCTAAGTAAGCTTAACTAAGGTGTAATTATGACCTAGGACAAGGTACAAAACATTTAATTACACCAACACCGCCCCTTAAGTGCAACTTAGGGAGAATGACACAAATGCAAATAATGCAAGATGGGTCCTGGCAACTAGGCCATGTTAGGTACCCATGTACAAATGCAATGCAAGCTCTCACAAATGGAGAAAAGGAGAAAACCGAGTGGGAAAAAACTCCTCCCCAAAAGAGAGATGAAATAAAAAATAGAAATGCTCTCAATGATGAATTAGAAGGTAAAAACCCCATGTGAGGAAAAAGACCCCCCCATAAGAGAGAAGTAGAAGAGAGACAAGGCAGCCCCCCTTCAATGTTGAGTCTCCTGCAATGATGGTAGAAGCTCGACATTGAATGCTGAAGATGATCCAATCTCACCGAACAACGTTAGTCCCCTTAGGAAGAAACAAAACCAAGGATGTATGCAAGATGTATGATGTCTCTAAAGCATGCTCAAGCGTCTCCATGTTGATGTCGAAAGCTAGCACACTCCAAACAGGCATTCTAGGCCACACTGCTGAAGAGTACAATCCAACATCTAGTAGAGAAGAATGTAGAACATGATCCAAAGAGAATGATATCCCCTCTAAAGAAAAAGAAGCCTCCTCCAAATGTTGTCCAGAAGTATCCACACTCATGTCAAATTGCAGAGAGTGATCATGTAGAGAATGAACAAGAGGGTCAGAGTGTTCCCTCACAACAACTGAAGAAGGAGTATCCTCATCAAAGAGAAGATGAATTTCATCAATAGTGTCCCCCAAATCTGCAAGATGATACTCCACAAACAAGTATGAAATACCTGTCAAGAAGCCATCCAAAGTAGCCATATCTGGAAGACAATGTATATCCTGCTGCACTGAATCACAAGGAATCCAAACTATGGAATCACAAGCATCATCAACTGCAATAGTAGATGGAGGAGATGAAATGCATGGCTCAAGTACTAGATATGATGTTAGAACTCCCAAGTTCAAGTAGCCAAATGTCTCCTCATGGTTTACACTAGAAGTGTGATCAACAGCTGAAGGAACAATGTCACCATCAGAAGCAAAATCTGCAAAGGTATAAAACCGAGATGAATGATCAACCACCCCAGTAGCAATGATCTCTCTACTCTCCAAGTCATGAATGATGACTGAATCAGGTGTGAACTCCACAGTCCTCCCATCTCCACCATGTGTAATATGATATATGGAAAGAAGATTGTTCATCAAATGAGGAACACACAAAATATCCTGAAAAGAGTTGTTCCCAAAACTAATAGATCCCTCCCCTATTATACTCATGTATGTATTGTTTCCCATCAACATAGGAGACATAGAACAAGGCTGAAATGAAGAGAAAATAGATTACGAAGATGCCATATGATGTGATGCTCCCAAATCTAGAAGCCATCTACCTGATCCTGGACTTGAATAAGCACAAAGAGCTTGACCTTTATATCCTGATGTAGATGCTTGTCCTTAATCCTTAAACTATTTTGAAGAAGAAGAAGGAGAAGAGTCGGACATTCTAGAAGGAAAATCAATTTGATTCCTTTTGAGAAGATTTTTCAACTCATCAATGTCCTTCTTATAACAATAATGTTCTTCATGTCCATCCTTCTTGCAATATGCACAAAAAGACCTCTTCTTCTTAGATGATTCTTCTTTTGAATGCGTGGATTCTGATTCTTTATGTGGCTTGTTCTTTTTCATCTTTTGCTTCTTATCAAAGATTCCCTGATTCTTTCTGTACCTTTGACTCACTAGAAACCAATGCATGTGGCTTGGAAGACTTGATTAGATCCATGTTCATTAACTTAGCTTCCTCTTGGATTAGGAGATTTGCAAAGTCATCAAACTTAGGATCAACATATGATGCTCCCATAGAAAGTCGATGGGTATGAAAGCCAGAAACAAATACTGAATACTCAAGACCAAGCTTGGATAACACATTCAAAATCAACTGTAAATCCTCTTTTTCAATACTGCATTCTTTCAACTGTGTTCTTAATTGCTTAATTTTGGAGATGTAGTCTTGGATGTGGTCAAAACTTTTAGGATCAAGATTCATCAAATCATTATCAATCTGATATCCCCTAATCTTATCTATTTTACCATACAAGTTTTCAAAAGTCTCCCATACTTCTTTAGCTATTTTACATGAATCAATATGAAATTGTAAATCAAATGAGACTAGTGAACATATGCATCCAAGTGTTTTCTCATGATTAATCTCCCATCTTGCCAATTCATTAGCATCAGTAGGTTGAGAAACGGTTTCCTTTAGATAGCCTATTAGACCTTTTCCCAAGAGATAGTTCCATACTAATTTTCTCCATGTAGCATAATTATGTGGAGTTAGGAGTTCAATTTGAGATTTACCCATTGCAAGAACACAAACCAAGCAAAAGAATGCAACCAATCACTGCAAGATTACCCCCCCAAATCACTCAATCATGAAGCCCCCCCAAGCAATATCTGATTTGGCACTTTATACTTAGTGCGTTTACAATTGCCACTGCCAAAAACAACAAGGTGGACTTCGATCTTGGTACATGCAGATGCCAAAATAGGCCACAAAGTTAGAGTATAAAAATTATAGTAGATGAGATAAATCTGATCACACCACTTGAAAATATAGGAAAAATCATGCACTTTCAAAAAAAACGGCACTCAAAAAGGTTATCGTAGGAGCAAGTTATGAGCTCCCGAAGTGCCCAAAATGAGGACGAAGCAGGAACACCTGTGAGAATCTACAATTTCTGAAAAAACCAGAAGCCAAAACCAAAAACTGATTGCACCACTATGTAGAGTATGAAAAATTATCCCAAATCAAAAAAAATTGCTCAAAAAAATGAGCCAACTTGAGCAAGATATGGAGCTTCAAAGTCGAACTACAAAATCAAAAAGCTCAATGGTGAGGGGTCAAGAAATTTCTTGAAAATGCTGACATGGCACTGACATCACCAATCTCTGAGGTTAAATTTAACGACCTACAGTCCATCACCGGAAAACTTGACTCTGCCTAGAAAAGTCCACGGAATATGCTCTTTGCCGAACCGAATATTCTTCTGTAAACAAAATATTCTCTGGCGAAGATTCTTCTGAAGATTCTCCAGAATCTTTTTATTCGTTGCCGGATTTTTCTTGCCAGGAAAATTTTGGCTGCCAGTGGTTTTTTGCGACTGCCGAAAATGTGAGGAGACCACCAGAAAAGTTTGGTAGTCCTGTGGACTAAGGAGCTGCGGTGGTGGGGCCTCCTGCCCTTGCCACGCAGCAGTCTGTGGGAGCCCATAGGTATGCATAGTACCTATGCTCGTGTAGAGGTACTTTGCGGAAATTTGACCATAGAAAATCTTTCTGCTTTTTGATTTATTTTTTTTATTTTTTCAAACTTTTCAAATACAATTTTTTCAAAAAGAATTTCAAAATGTTTTATTAGCAGAAATCGTACCGTCGCCAAATTATGACACCTGGGGGGCCGTATGGCTCTTCGGGCAAAAAAAATTTTGCTTCACTGGATGACTTGCTCCGATTTGGACGATTGGACAGTCAATCTTAGGGTTTTTGGCCCTTCTGAACGCAATGGCAGGGTTGGATTTGACCCAAAATGCTCCAAAAACGCAGCTACCTTCTGGATCTGGCAACCACAATGCAGCTTTAAACCCTCTTAGATTTGGCCTCGTATGTTCGATTTGGACAAAACAAAAGGAAAAATCGACTTTATCGAACCTTCCAGATGCAATGGTGAGCTTAGATTTGCACCAGCAAGCTTCGATATAAACCTGCAATAAAGAGCCAAAAATGGAACCTCCCCGAATTTGGTACCTCTCTTCAGAAAATGACACTCCAATGGCACCCAACCCGCTCTGATACCATGTTAGAATCAAACATGCTCTGATACCATGTTAGAATTGGCTATGGATGCCAAGATCTATGGACCAAATGGAAAGCACAAGAAGAGAGAAAATAATATGACAAGAATAAACTCTATTCCATGTCCATGATAATAGAATTGCTTCAATGTGTGTTTACAATGAGAGACCCCTTGGTTATATAGCCAAGGTGAGAACATAGGAGTGCATAAGATTATGACAAGTGTCATAATCTTATGACATGAGACAAGAATGAAAAGCTATCACTCCACCTAAAGTGGAAAGGTGATAATGTGATAATCACCACAAATAGTGGATCTACCACAAAAGGTGGAACCCTATGTGGTTCCTAAGTAAACTTAACTAAGGTGTAATTATGACCTAGGACAAGGTACAAAATATTTAATTACACAAACACCATGGTCTACCACACCACTGCACCTTCTCCAAATGACCCCCATGGTAAGGAGGTAGTTGTCTATCTACCTAACCATCGCCCTTCACTGCATCACCGCCGAGGAGGGAGAGAGACCCTGCAGTAAGGTGGTAGCTGTCTATGCTGACTGTTGAACCTTCACCATGTAACCGTCGAATAGTGAGGAGTCCGCCGTGGTATGGCGGTAACATCACCCAACCATGAACCGAATGAAGAGGCTCATGGTAAAGCAGTAAACTGCATAGCTGGGCCTCCAAGAGATGCTCCCAATCGTAGAGTGGTAAAGGCCAGAAATGAAGGAAATCCACCAAGTCTTAAACAGAGGTTCCAAGCTAGAAGTTGAGGCACCTATTTCCAACATGATTGAATTTCATGCAAAATCCCTCTGGATTCTTCGGTATATCATGGTAGATGTTGAAGTACAAGGGAGACGATTTATTTCCTAGCCATGCCATGGGAGGCGGTGGTGGAGGAGGTTGCACTATCCTAACCCGAGGTTGCAGTGGAGGGGCAATAGTCAATGGGACAACACCCAAGAAAGGGGGTGCATTGGGTTGGAAGGCAATGCCTAGGCTGTGGGAGGTGGTAGCCTAGAAGGCTATTTGGAGTGGTTGAGAGGAGATATGAGCTACCAAAGGTGAAGGAGAAGGTGGAGGTGAGTGAATAGAAGGAGAGGATGAGGATGAAGGTGAAGTGGGTTGGTTGGGTGCACTAGAGCTGGATGCTTCCCCTTTGTTTGGTGTTGATCTTAAGACTCTATTAAATATTTTAGGGGAGAATGAACCAATTCGATCTAGCTTAGCATGAATAGGGCCCTCCTTCTAGCACCAGTTCTATTAATGGGTGTTTAAGTACTTTCTCAACACAGGTGATGTGTAGGTGCATCACCTCTCTTGAAAGGAAATATCCAACAACAATTTGTTAAAAATCACCCTAAGGTCTCTTAGGTGTTAGGTCATGACATGCATGTAATATCTCAATTATTTTAGATGTGATATTACTAGTAATCATAGGGAAAAATTACGTGAGTTAATTTGGGAGGAATTGGTTCATTTAATTGAGTTTCAAGATGGGAATTTTGTTGTACAATCGTTATAGGTTCAAACAGTAGTCTAAAACTCCTACTTCATCTTTAGATTTTGCTTTATAATGTGTAATGAACCTTGTTCAAATTCACTATTAAAAAAAGAAAAAGGGGCAGGGAAGTGAAGAGGTTCCTGGATCTGAAACTAGCAGTGAATGGTGACAATGGAGGTTGTTGCAGTGGGCCATCCTTCCCAAGACTTAGTTCCACTTAACCAAGAAAGTCTACAGTATCATGAAACTAGTGCAATCTTTTAGGGACTATAGATTTCAGCTTTTCATTCACCATAAACATGAATAAAGGGATGAGTTTTAAGTGCAGCAATAATATAGAGTTTAGACTAAATTTACACAGTTGTATATCATAAATATGTGGCAAAAAGTATGAACTAAGAAGAGGTCAACACTATAACAATCTCCAACATCAATGGACAACATTTAACTAATCTACTGAAGAAAACTTAAATACATAAAGCAGTAAAGTAAATAAACTCAAATTCACTAACTAAGAGGAGAAGAATCATGAAACATGGAAAGGAACTCAAGAATCCACCAAAGTTAATGAATTTCTATTAATATTCTAGCAACATGTCTTTACAACTCAACTCTCTCTTGAAAATGAGAGGAGACCCCCCTATTTATATTTTTCAAAAAGTGAAATGAATGGCCAAGGCTTACTTTTGTTGTGTGGCCCAGATTCATTTTACATTAGGGTTTCACCTACCCACAAATATATAGGAATTTAAAATACAACTTTGTCTTATTCCTATTTTGTCTTCTTGTGATAACACTGTAGCTCTTTTGTCTTTTAGGAGATTGTTGTTTTCCATTTTGGCTACAGCTAGACAGTGAGAAACTCATCATCAATAATAGGCTTTCTAGCCTCCTTTTGAAATGTAGTGTATTCCACAAATTTTTCAATCAAAGGATGAAGGTTATCCCATTCCAAAATGTCAGATTGAAGCACTTGGAACCTTAATTTTTTGGATCGATGGGTGAGCGTGTCCCAATATTTGTCACATTTGGTTGTATTTTGCAATACTTGTTTTGACTGGGCGAAGGCACAAGCAACAAAACCAATGAAATCCACTGTGAGCTTTCCCATGGTTCCACTTTCCATCCTCTTATGGAATTAGGGTCTTATCTTTTATGGATCCATCTCCACTCAAGCATGTGAAAATCTATTATTAACTCGAGGTATTCTTCACATGTCATTCTGATCTCCTTGAATCAATAAATATCTTGCTCTAGTTCATGGAGCACCCACTCTAAGATTTATTTCCTATGATCGAGGCCCAACTTCTTCTCCACAAGCCAAAAATCACCTTCCTCCGGGGCAAGTTCTTTCTTTACCCTTTTTTTGGGCATTTTGAGGATTGCCTCAATTTTAGGATATGTAATCCTTTATACCTCTAAGAATTCGGTACAAATTTTACTTATATCCCCAAGATACTTCTGCACTTCCAAGAATTTATTTGTTGTCCTGACAACACATCTAATGCCCATGTTCCCATTGTAGAGGACCTTCCTGAACCAATATTCAATAGCTTTGGTCTAGCTCTTTCTCTTTTCAAGCATGTTGATATCCTCCTCTAATAACAACAGTGGGGCAGCCATTGATGTGGTAGAGAGCTCCTCAGTTGAAGACCATTGTTGAATATATGCCATCAGATCTATGACCTATCCATTTAAATCCTCTTTGGAGGTCTTATCCTTGTTCATTTGGTACATAATGGTGGTGACAGATCCTTGAAGATGATCTATCTTTTGCTCTCTTTTGGCCATCCCTAGGTCAATGATGGAAATGTTGTAGCTGACCCCTTCCTCACCCATTACCAGCGTGGAAATTTATAACGTTCTCAATCTAGATGCATCCATGTTTAGTTGAGATCTGACCTTCAACTTCTATTTATTCTTGGTGTTGATTTGGAATTGAGCCAAAATGGCCTCTAACCTTGCCTTCAGATCCATTGGGATTAGGGTCTTCTTTTCTTGTTTCTTCTCAAGCCATTGAGGCATCTGAGCTTCCCTTTTTTGGTGATTCATCATCACCTTCCTCTTCACAGGTGTGCTAGATTTGCAATGTTTTGTCACCTGAGGTATCTTGTTCTAGCTTTTACCCTTCTTCTTCATTTGAGTCTTGAATAAACACAGTCACTTCTTTGGGGATTTACTTGCCATGTGCTCCTTGGGGTTGTCTTCTCTTTTAGAATTTTTTCCTCTTCTTCCTCATGCTCATCCTCTTCACAGTGTTGTTAGGACAACAACAAATTAATGGCAGCAGAAAATTGGCAACAGTGTCATACCATGGGTCCACCACCGTGGCCTCTTCTTCAACCACCTGCTTTGGTACAAGAAATAGTTTAACCACCTTGATGAATTAGGTTGTCATGCACGTGTACTGCAACATACGCACCTCCTTGTCATCCTTGAAATTAGCCAAAAATTCTTGAACATTGTGTAGGTGGGAATATTCCAATCTGACCATTTTCTTCATCTTGCCATATGGATCCATTCGTGGCTGAGCAGTGTGAAACTTCAAGTTATATTCATTCAGCTCCTTATCAGAGTATTCTACACATTGGGAGGTGTGGAGCTCGTACATGCCTTGGCCAAAGGAGAGGGGATAAGGAATCCTCACTCGATGCTTGTCACTTAGGAGGGTGTGCAGTCATTGTAGTTTTTGTGAGAGTTCAAGCAATACAATCTGGTCATTCAGGTACCAGGGCAACTTATATGGTTTATTAGAAAAACCCTTGGCTTAGATGTTGGTGAATTTTGGGAATTGTATAAATAGAAATCTGAACCGATGGATGAAGGCATTTACACTGTGTGAGACTCTCCTTTTGGGATCACCCCCAAGCATTATGATGATGTGGCATATGAAGGCGTCGTTGACTCTACAGTATTCCCTCTTGAAATTTTTGTACTAAAGTTGAGGGTACTTATCCTACACCTTTAGTTCCCTTTCTGGAGTTGGATTTGGTGCCACAAATAATCCCCTATATTGGGCACAGTCGGCAAGCAAGTAGACAAGATATGACATCATGTAAAACTTTGAATTTTTCTTCACTGCAACAAACTACTCATGCAAGCAGTCACTAATCATCCTTTCCAAATAGAATTTGGAATTCCCTCATATTATATCCTCTATGAAATACAACATCCATTCTTGGAAGAAAGCCGCTTTTAGAAGGCCCATAAATCTACTCACAAGATTTACCAAGTCATGGTAATATTCGTAGAAGTCACTTTGGAAGAGCTCCTACGACACCTTATTGGCACTGCCCATATTCTCCTTCAGCCAATATTGATTGATGAGATTATTGCATTTAAGGGGATCAACATCCCACAATTGTTTACCATATTCCTTGGGTGTCTACTCTATTTCGTTGAACGTAGGGATGCGAAAGGTCCTCCCTATTGACTTGGTGGACAAGTTAGCCAATATGTTCCCATCTTTGTCAACTATTGTTCTGGTGTCTTCTTTGTACGCCTCCCTATAGGACATCACAAGTTCAAGGGCTATGAGAGCTGGTGGGAATCCAATAGCCTTGGCCAATCCACTAGCTCTGATTTCTCTAGAATTTTTTGTTGTGGTATTGAGCTTGACCCTTTGTTTGAATTCATCAATGTTGATGTATCCTAGATTAGTATCTCATATCTCCTTCCATGTTGTGGTGACCTTCGAGTTGATGGGATCCCCTTGGAACTTGTACCTCATTTGATCCTTATCCTCTTTTCCTCGAGGTGTTTTTACAATTTTTTCTCCCTTTGTCTTTCTTTGTGGCCGCCCCTGAGGATCTAACAACTAGTTCCATATATCCTACAACCAAAGGAGCACTAAATTATTTGAGCAAAATAATACAAGGAATGTTAACCAAGATCTTGTAAAACATTGTTAGATTAGACAATTCCTACTTTAAAGATCATAAAAATCCTTTAAAAATCATTTGTCTTTCGTTTGGAGGAAATTGGGCAATGCGGGCCCAGGGGTGTGGACTTCGCTGGGCTGGTAGCCATTTTGAGGGCTTTGTCATTGAAATGGCACTGGCAGGGCGAAATCCCACAAATTGTGGGACCCGCAGGGTTGGAGGATTACAGACATATGTGGGCTGAAAGATGCAGAAGGATGCGAGAGGTCATCCATTTGGAAGGACAGTGATAGGACGATGACCCAACATGGGAGGTCCGTGCAATTGGGTCCGTAAAGGGGCATTGGTCATCCATTCTTCATTTGATCTTGCTTTGATATTCCAGCCGCAAGGAGAAGGTCAGGTTCTGCAATGCAAGGAGACAGAGACTGAAGGTCATTTGGAATGAGAAAATCCAAACGAAATCCTATAGATGGAAGTCCACAGGACTTCGCCCGCATGCCCAGTTCTTAATCATTTTTCATGAATTTCAAACAATTCTCTTAGTCATGGGACTTGATGGATGGAGGAACACAATGTGATGACTATCTAAAATGATGGGCACCAAACATAGATCTGTGGATGGTGCCATGTGATTGTAGTCCCAAGAGGGTATGAGCATCATTCTTTAAACTTATGAATTTTGCAAGTTTTTCTTAAATGGCAGTCACGTGGGTAGGGCCCGGTCGGTGGGAGGATGAGTAATGGAGGATATTTCAAATGACCAAGCCTATGAGAAATCTATAGGAGGAAGCCTAAACGGTTGGACCTGATGGGGTTGATGGATGTGCCTTTTGAACTTGTGAAACTTTCAAGGTTTGAGCTTGTCAATGATAGAAGCAGGACACGCACACTTGAAGAGCGGAATCAGATAGCAATTTTGAGACGGCAAAGCCCAAAAGGAAAATTTCATTCAAAGGTCCACATCTACGAACCTATGGAGGTTGGAGGGTCTACCCTTGGACTTGTGAAATTTGCAAAGGCTTAGGATGGCTAAGAGGATGGAGTATTCTGCGAAGGCAGGCCTGAAAGGGGTGGAAGTCATTTTCAAAAAGCTAGCATTTGCACAAGAATGAGATGGCTGAGAGGGTGTTGTGGGTCTGAAGGGCATGCTTGGCACACTCAAGAATAGTGGTGAGGGCGACTAGTTCCAAAGGGTTCCAGATCATTGTTCTGAAGGATTTTTAGTTTTTTAACTTGTGGGTTTTCTGAGGAGGTTGTTTGTTTACTTAGATTCACCATTTTATTTAGCAAACACTTTAATCATTTTTGAATTTTGGAGGAAACAAATATGGTGAGGAGCGATGGAGAACTCACCTCTAACTCTCACACTGGATGATGGAAAACAAACCTTGAAAAATACTCGAATTGGTAGAGGGAGCTTGTAGATGCGACGATGGCAATGACCAAGGGCTTTGGCACTTCTTCTACAAAAGAATATTTTGAAAATGATAGGTCAAGTAGGATATTTATAGGGAATATGAAATTTAATGCCTTCATTAATGTTCATATGACGATGCAAAAAGTTGGTGAACGGTCACTTCGAAACAGCGTTGGGGATGGCAGAGTCCACCCAGTGGATGGCGATCAAGCACTGGCCATCTAGAACGACATGCAGTAAAAAATGGAAACAACGAATATGGATCCCGCAAGGTGGGAGGATGCCTCAGGACCGCCATTTGAAATGATGCTGACAAGAAGGAAACCCACACAGAGCAGCTTGCAGGGGTAGGCCTGCACAATGCAAAGGATGTTAGCTTTAAGACTTGAAGGCAAAGAACCAAGAGAATCCCGTGAGGACTTAGGATTTTGAAAATTTGGGGAGCAAAATATGATCAACTCAGGATAATTCTTTCAGAGTTCCTCGACCATTTTGGACTAAAAAATAGGGGGCACGCAAAATGAGGCAAAGCAAAAATGACCCAACACAAGTGAAAAGAGAGGTTCCTTGTTCCAAACGGGGCATGTGTGCTATAGGAACAACAAAGGTTTGATTGATGATATTTGACAAGGATTGACAACCTGACTAGGTTTGACAAGTTGACTAGTTGATTTGATTGAGCCTAACTTTAGGAAGGAGACATCCTGATTTAGGCAAGATTTACCAAAGTGACAAGTTTGATTGATAAAGATTGACCAATGTGATAATGCCTAATGGAAGGAAAGACATATCCTATTTAAGGCAAGACACACATCTAAGGAAGTTTATTTGACCATTTTGATAAGAACCTAACTATTAGAAAGACATATCCCACTTAAGGAAAATGACCAAGTTGAATGATTTGCCAACGTCTAATCTAAGGAAAGACACATCCTGATAAAAGAGAAATGAAAATACTGAATGAGACAAGTGACATGATGCCCCATTCCAATATAAGACCAAATATTTGATTGATTGATTGATGAATTGAATATTTTATTAGATTTATTGGCATGCTTTGATTTATGATTTGGTTTGAGTGATGATTGTTGCTTGCGAACAAAAGAACATGATCAGACTCGACAAACCCTAAAGGACTGACCTAGGTGGCCTCGAGGGCTCATCGATTGATGGCCTTGAGTATGTAATACACACAAATACCTCGTAGTTTGACACAACTTGACTTTGCTTTATTTTAAAAATACTAAGTCATGATTTTATTGTTTTACCAAACCTAAAAGGACTAACGTAATGTCTTGGGGGATCATTTAGAATGAGCCTTGCCTATGTAGAAAATGCATAGAGACAAAAAAGTTTGACCCTACTAATACAAAAAAAATTAAACTCAGATTTAAATGACTCTGCTTTTGGATTTGTGAAAGTTTTCTAAATGTTTTTGGGTTTTGACATGTTTTATTTTTTTATTTTTTTGAGTTTTTGGAATGTTTTTGATTTTTTTGTCTTTTTTCAGGACTTTTTAGGCTTTTTAGTATTTTTTCAAGACATTTTATGATTTTTATGATTTTTTTAGGACATTTTATGATTTTTAGTATTTTTTGAGAACATTTTATGATTTTTATGATTTTAAAAAGGTTGATACCATGTGTGATTTCCCATGTAGACATAGATCGATGAATTTACCCTAGTTCGATACAAGACCAGTTTATGATGGGCGAGGGGTAGTAGTAGGAGAAAGCGAAGGGTACCAACTGTTGGTTGTTCTTAGGCCATGAGATGGATACTAAATCTTTATTATGGATGAGTGATGTGGGCGGATAGAAGGGTGAAAGACAAAAGAGCATAGATTGATTGCACATGGTACTTATCCAAAGCACCACCAAAGTGGTTTTCACCTTTGGATGAGTTATTTCTCTTTTACTATTATTTTTGTTTTTTTTTTCATTTTTTTTTTTTGATTGATTTTATAAAAGTGCAACTATGATAATATGATCAAATATGAATACTTGCATGAGCCATTAACATAAATTGCAATTAAAATGTATGCATCCTTCATGTCAGGTTCACCATTTTGTATATGCCTAAAACTGAAAACTGATCTTAAACTATAAAATCAAATCAAAATTTCAGCATAACTCCAATGAAGCGTTTCTAAATAAATGCAAATGCAATAAACATAAAGCTAAAACATGTAAATCAAAACATGTGCATTTAAAGTAAATCTAAATTCATTGTCATCCTATCATCAAGATCTTTTTTCCAAGCATTTTGGTGCTTTCAGATTTTTCACAAGCACAAATGCTACAAGAGACTATGATGAATGGATTTTAATGATTGAAAAAGTCCCCAGAAAGTGAGATAGAGGAGGTTTATATACATGAATGCATAATGTAAAAATGAGAAATGAGAAATGAGTGGAGTGATTTATGCCATGATTCATGTTTGGAAGCTCAAAATGTGCAATTTTGAGCTAATTCCATGGAAGCGATTTATGATTTTAATGTGCAATTTTGGGCTAATTTCATGGAAGTTGATTTATGAAATTTAAATTACTTAATGAAATATATGAATACATTTTAATGATTAATGCAAATGGTCAAAGTGAAATGGATTATGCAAATAGATTAATTAATGGATCTATGAAATGGTTAAATGATTTATGAATATGTTGATGATTTATGAAATGATAAATATTTATGAAATGGGATAATGAAACATGCAAAGGGATAAGTAATGGATAAATGATTAAATGATTTTATAAAATATATAAATGGATAATTATTAATGTGAATGCAAATGATATTTTAGTGATCAAGGTATAAATAATAAATGATTATGGAAATGGATAATGCTTATAAATGCTTATAATATTTTAATGGTTTTATGAATATGGAGATATGATCATGCAGATGATCAATTAAATCATGAAATGCATAAAAATAATTATGATGACATTTCTATGTGTCTACAGATACTAAAAGATCAAATGGAACACTTGAATGAAGTTAATAATTTTTTAAAATATGGAAACCTTTACGCATGGAAGATTTTTCTCTTAATATTCGTGATGTATACACATGTTCCAAACTGTGTTTATTTTTAGGAATATATGTGTACATACATAAATTATTCATATATGCACGTGCATATGTACATGCAGTATACCTTTTGATTTCATCTTGAATTAGGGTAAACCCACAAAATTGGTTTATAATTCAAGTGAGGAAGGAAAAGTTGCAAAAAAAGACCCCATGTAAAAAAAATATTTTTGGGGTTCAAACGAACTATTTGTTTCAAGCAAAGAAAAAGAGGGTTGCTAGAACCTGGGTTGGAGCAAACCCATTCAATGAAACATCCCACAATTCTTGCAAAAAAACAAAGAAAACCTTTTTGAAAAGGGGTTCAATCAAACCAAGGTTTGAGTGAACCCCTGGGGGTTCGCTCGAACCCCCCATGTTTCACCCGAACCACCCTTTTCCCACCTTCTCACCCTCTGGCACCAAAAAACTCCATAATTTTTCCCTTTGAAGCTCAAGTTGAGGATGAAAATGGAGGATACTTCACATACCCAATTGGAAGATGGTAGCACTCGGAACGAGCTATCCAACAAATATAATTTTAATATGTTTTAGTTTTATTATATATTTGGTTTTTTAGTTTTATTAAACATAGGGTTTTCACTCAAAAATAAAGCTCTTTGTTTTGCACATGTGGAAAAATAGTAGATTATAAAAAAATTGAAAAATATGAGTGCACCAAATATTGAAGTCCTTAATCCAACAAAAAAAATATTTGAATTTTGATACATACAAAAAAGTTACATTGTATACAATCTGCCTATGTCAGAACTGTAATTAGCTTGACTTCGAAACTTGATTAAGGAAAAAATATTCAATAAAACACTATGAAACCAACTGGAAGCACTAGATATCATAGTTACAAATCTAAATTCGAAAATATTATAATTTTATCCTTCATGGAAAAAAATTTAAGTTGTATACGGTGAGAGTCACTCGTTAAAAATGTTGTTTACTGAAAAAAAAACTAGTTTTCAAAGGAGATGGAAAAATAAGTGCAATCTGATTCCAATTTTTTTGGAAATAATATATTTAGAATATACAGACAAAATGTCACAAATCACTAGTTTGCATTATCTTCAAATTCCTCACGGTTTTGTTGTTATAGGTGCCCAAAAGTGAAGATTTAGTTAGAAAAAATTATTTCAATATCCAATTTGGCCAAAAATTGTGGGATCACCCATTACTCATTGATTAATATTGTTTAACTTTGTTTGTAAAGAAAATAACTATATAAATGCAATATTGTTGAATTGTAATACATATCTTAATGGAAATATAGTTGTATGATGAATAGATGAATGGTTATACTAGATTTTAGATGGAATATTTATTGATATTGAAATATAATGATACAAGAGTACTAAGATAGATTGTAGCACACTAGAATATGATGCTAATATATGGTCTAAAAATGGAGGGATACCCCTTTGTTATGCAAAGAGTTTATTCTACGAATGGGTTCCATAGAATGTAGATTTGATTTCCTAAATCTAACCTTAGTTGCAATTTATGCAACATGAGCTTGGCCAAGCTTTGTAGTCATTTTTATTTATGGAACTGACTGTTTAATATTTATCCTCTCTATTATTTATTTTTTTACCTCACATGGAACTTACATATTCTAAAAATAGATAGAAATCTATGTAGTTAGGCATACATAGATTCCACCTTGAAAATTGTGTCTCTTGCTAAGTGTTCTATGCAGGGTTTGGTATTCTTCGATGAATTGAAGAATTATGGGGAAGCATTGCTTGATGCTTGGGTGGAAAATCACCTCAACCATGTTCTCGTCCACCAATGGAGGTGATTTTTCAAAAAAGGAATTATATTGGAATTCTATTTATGTACTTGTATCATTGATGTAATTAATGTATTGAATTTGAGGCATTTGAATGCCATGTCAAACTTTATAAATTGACTATCAATTGACATTTGGAAATGAATATAATTCAAATTTTTTTGTGGAAACAAAAAAAGTATCCATTTACTTTTTCATGCTTATTTGGGTCCTCCTTTCAAAAGAGCTTAATTTTGCCTTGATTTAGAGTTATAATGTGTTTAACACATTCACATTAGGTCTGTTGCACATGTGGCTACTGTTACACCAAAAGATCAACCTATTAATGCCCGATACAACCATTGGATTTATACAAGATCAAGATCCACAAGAGGTGGTTAAACCATGTCATGAAGCCCAAGCGTTGTGTTGGACTACATCTAACATAGGAAGAGGAGACCAAGGGTCACACCTATTATGCCTTGCATAACGACCCCATCTTTTGCCTTGGTCAAAGTGGGTCCCCCTTTTGTGTTTCTTGTCCTTGTTTTTTTTTCAACAAAGTTTGGAAGGTTTTCTTTCTTCCAACACTTTGTTTTCTTTTGTTCTGTCAGAATTGGAACCGGAGTTGAATCTAGTTTGAATCTTGTTTTCACAATTTCATTCCAATATTGGTCCCACTTGTCTTTTGCTTGTCTCTTTGGTTTGTTTTTTCTAGAGTCGGAGCTGAGATGGAACATAACTTTGAACTTTGTGAAATTTCACGGTTCGATTCCTGTTCTCATTCTGCCTCTGCCTCCGCCTTTTGGTTTGTTCATTTTGGCCTAAGGTGGGTTTTGGGTTTGGCCTTTGTGTTGGGTTCCTGGTTGTTTCCTTTTGCCCTTTGTTTTCCTTTGGTGTTTTCGTTTGGGACCTAAGGGTCGGTTTCCTCACTTAGGTTTTCCTTGTTTGCATTGTTTCTTTTGTTTTGTCGAAGGCAGAACCGGGATGGGACCTCACCCTGAAATTTCATGAAGTTCACGGTTCGGTTCCCATTCCCATTCTAGCTTTGGCTCTGCTTCCTGCTCTCTTGTTTTCTTCATCATTTTGTTTGTTTTTGTCCTAAGGATTGGTTTCCTCCCTTAGGTTTTTTTGGGTTTGCCTTTTCTTTTGTTTATCGGAGGCAGAACCGGGATGGGACTTAACTTTGAACTTCGTGAAAGTTCACGGTTCGGTTTTCGTTCCTGTTCTGACTCCGCTTCTCGTGTCTTTGTCGTTTTGTGGTGTTCAGCCTTCAAGTTAGTTTCTTTCACTTTGGACTGCTTTAGCCTTCCCTTCTTTCACCAGAACCAAAGTTGGGATGGGACTTAACTCTGAGCTTTCACAGATTTCACAGTTTGGTTCCCGTTTCCATTCCAGCTTCGCTTCCGCCAGGTTGGTTCCGTTTTTGTCCCTGCCTCCGCCCATTTTTGGCTCTATTTCTGCCTGTTTTCCTCTTCGTTCCCTTTCCTTTTTTGGCTTCTCTTCTGCCAGGTTGGTTTCATTTCCATCCTTGCCTCCTCCCATTTATGGCTCCCCTTCCACCTATTTTTGGTTCCACTTCCACCTATTTTTGGCTCTGCTTCCGCCTAGTTCTGGTTCCACCTCCGCTTGGGTTTCTGCTTGGCTTTCTTGTCTTAGTTATTCTAATGGACCGACTTGGTTTTTGATGATGTGTTGATCATTAATGATGGATCTTTGTCTATAGATTGAATCGAGTGGGTTGGTGTTGTCATAAATGAGGGGATGGAGTGTGCATGTTTCAAGGATATGGCGAGATTTGTGGGATCCAAGTACATTATTGCGGTTGAAGGCAGATTGGGCTCGCGTGTGCAGTTCCATTCTTCTTCTTTGGGCCGATGGGGCATTGATGGTAGGCGTGGCTCCAGGTGTTGTATAGGGCTTTGATCGATCCCAGATCGATCTGATGGAGGTCTCTTCCTGCATTCATTATTGGGCAATGAGTTATTATAGACAGTTAGGGTGTTTTGGTTGGTGGTCGACCTTCTTCGAATCCCTAGTTCTGGTTCACGCAGACAGGTGCTCTATAAAATGGGCATTTTGCCTCTTTTGTAAGGGCTGGTCATTTTTCTGTTCTTTGGCCACCAGTGATAGGAGATAGGAGTTTGTTTTTACAGCTTTGAGTAGAGATACTTGTTTTAGTTAATGCTGGATTTAGATACAATTTTTATACACTGATATGTTGGAGTTGATTTTATTGGATGAGGTTAATGAATCATAATCTGTCTGTATGCCAGTGAGTTTTTTGAAGCATAAATGTTTCTTATTTGATGAGAATCAATAGAAGGAACCATATTTCAGGATTATTTCATTAAATTGTCTATGGATGGAATTGTTACATGTCTGTTGATCCATGATTTTAGCAACGAATGAAGAGTTTGTTCTTTTAAATCTTAAAAATTATTGTGATGAGTGATTGTGATGGTTAAAATAAGCATTGTAGATGTATGCAATGGTATGGATTGTTCTGTAAATTGCATCATGTTATGGTTTTCTTGATCTATTAAAAGAGCATTCGTTGTTGGAAGTATATGTCTGGATATTGGAGAATTTTATTCATGTTTTATTGATTTATGCCTTGACCTATCTTTTTCTATTTATTTAAACACCCCCCCTTTTTATTAAGTGTAGATTGATGAATCTATTGTTTCTTGCATTCCTTATCACCAACAAAGGCCCCCTTGAATAGTATATTTGCATGGACCAATTGAGTGACACTAGACAGTTGAGAACCAACTACCAGGACCTTGGGAGTTAGGCTACTATATGTTGTCTTTCTTTTTCAGGAGAAATAGAGTAGAAATATTTTTTTTAATGTTGTTTGTGTCATTTTCACCATCAATAATACCTTGCAACAATCCACCCAGTGCAAGCATGGGGTTTGAACCTATAACCTCGGCTCTGATACCAACTGTTGCAGAGGCGGCTGCCATTAAACCAAAAGGTTGACCTATTAATTCCTAATACATCTGCTAGATTTATGCATGATCAAGCTCCATAGGAGGTAGCTAAACCATGTCATGAAGCCCAAGAATCACGTTGGACTACGCTTACCATAGGAAGAGGAGACAAATGGTCACACCTTGCAACAAGGTATTGGGCCCTTGTAAACTAAATGAACATAGTTTTACCTTATTTAACATGTTGTAAAGTGTTGTACTATTATTTCACACTAATCTAGTGTTTTATTAATTAATTAGGATTCTTTATGCCTTATTTGGCCTTATTTTGCGTCCACAAATCTTAATTAATGCATATTTTCAAGGATAATCCCAACATAAACTAACATACAATCACAATTTAGTTGATTTTGGATTTTATGGCCCAGATTTAGTGATCTAGGACTCATACGCCGCCTTGGGCGTATGGGTCCCACCTAAGTATTGGGGTCCCAATCTTGATTTCACATGAATTTGAGAATTTCTTGAAAAATGTGTCCCAAAGCCTAGACTAATTGGACTCATATGCAAATTTTGACATATGAGTCCCACATGGCCTAAAATTGAATTAAATTAAAGTTCTTGGTAGGATTTTATCCTCCAAGATTTGATGTTAGCTTGTAGTGTTGTAATATCGGGTAATTTGGCATAAACAAGTATAAATAAAAGGTTATTTCACTCATTTTCTCCTAGCAATTTTACAAGTCACCTAGAAACTTGAGTATTCATGTATTATAGAAAATTTTATTTTAGAAGAGAATTCAAGTGTTTTGGAGCATAATTCAAGTATCAAGCATCATGTCAAGGTCATCATGCATCATGTTTTTTTTTGAGATAACAATTGTGATGTAGGTTTTTATGATTCTTGAGATAACACTCTTTTTAAGACCCATATCATTCAAGAAAGAGTCAAGAACTATATCCATTGGAGCCACTTCATACATGTTTGTAGCCTTTTACTAATAGGTCTTGGTGAGTTTCAACATTATATATTGTTCATTCAGTATTCCTTTATCTCATTTGATTTCATTACAAGGTTTGATTACCAAAATAGGGTTTGGAAAATGAAAACCCCTTTCCACTAACAAAACAAAATTTTCCCCTCTCTTTAGTGTGTGATTTCCAGATCTAGGTTGAAGAATTTATATGGAGAAAGATTGGAAAGACGTTGTCAAGTCTACAAATTTTTCTAAGTTGTTATGAATTTTTCCTTGAGCTTTTGGTAGGATTTGAAAAAAAATTGTTCTCAAGGTTTTATAGGTTCCATAGGCTCAATCCAAAATAAATCTAATGAAAAGTTCCCATGGGAAGACAAAGGGTTAAAGCCACTATGGTGCATGATAAAGATTTCATTTTCAAAGGGAAAATTTAAGCATTTATGCACAACCGATAGGACGGCTTCCATGGAGTGTACCCATGGGTAACCAAGCTTCACATGAAATTGAAATGGCATCGAGATGATGGAGAATGAGACACTAATGTTTTTGGTCCTATTTGTAAAGGTAAGGTCATCGATCCCATCATAAGGAAAGAAAAACTACTATGTGTCTTTATCCATGATTTTGATTTATCATATGTTTCTTGATAGAGTTCATGGACAAGTAAGAATTCCTTGGTGATCACATTCTCTCCATAGATGGGATCAATTAATATCCCATTACTAGGTTTATCATATTTTGGTTGGCTATGTAAAGAGGACCATCGGGTGCATGTTTAAGTATATATTTATATGAGAAAACAATGTCAAGAAGATTTTTAGTTCAACCCTTATGATTTTTTAGTTTCAACTAATGCAACAAAACCATCAATAGGATTTTATTCTAGAGGATCTTATTGATCAATATCCATAGTACTTTATTGAATTCTATCCATGTTCTCATCATCTGTGTCAACATTCATCACATCAGTCTTTGTAATTTCACTAGCTTTGACAAATGAAATATTATGTTTAGGCATGGGGTTGGTAAAGATTTGTAAGTTTGGGTTAGGAGAGGAAATGAGCTTATTTCCTTGATCATTAACAATGCAAACTAAAAGTCAACTAGAATCAATGAGGTCTTACACAAGATGTTTAAGACACTTACAATGTTTCATGTCATGTCCACTTTGTCGGTGATAATGGAAATAAGCATTTGATATAAATTTGTAAGGTAGAGGATTGTTAATATTGAGAGAATTTATGGGAGGTAAGGTGATCATATTCTATTCTAAAGGTTCTGACATTGTGTTTGGAGGGTATTTGGTAATAGAGTGAATTGTCTAACTAGATCCCAAAATGTGAAAGGAGTTGTCTTCCTTATAACAGCCACTTGGATATCAACATGTTGATTTTTTTGTTGAGGGGGATTTAATTGAATGAAGAATTTATTCTATTTTCTAAAAGGTTATTAATTTTTTCAATTTGCAGATTCAAACTTCTCAGGAAGGCTAGAGGTGGGTTTTGTTTCATGACTACTAACCAAGTTTTGATAATCATGAAGGGTAGTACACAAGTGCATGAAGGAGGGACAATTCATCATGGTAAGCTTATCTTGTATTTTAGTTTGCAAGTTATCAATGAATGTCCTTTGAAGATGAGGGTCAAGAATATTTAGATCAATTTGGGAGTAAACCAGTTGAAAGCATGAAATAAAGTCTATAATCTTTTCTTCTTATTTTTTCTTACATCTCATCAAATCAGCCAAATTCATCTTAGGAGTCATACGCACTTGGAAATGGTTTATAAAGTCCTCTGCAAGTTCTTTGAATGAGTTAATTGAGTTGCTCAGTAATGAAGAAAACCATTCTAAAGTGGTATCCTTCAAGGATCTAGGGAAAAGCTTAGCCAAAAGTTTATCCTCAAGAATAAAGTCACTACATAGGGTGATATAAGAAGAAACATGGTTAGAAGGATCTCCTTTCCCCATATTTCTTGAATATAGGCACCTCTATACCTTGTGGCAATGGTGTTCTCAATATTTCCAAGGACAAGGGATTTCTTTTGACATAATATGTAGGTTGAAAATTTTGATTTTGGTTTATGGTGCAAACTTGATTTTAAAGGGATGAAACCATTTGTAAAATTTGATTTATGAGAGGATCATTTTTTTCATTTTAAGATGGAGGTGAATAAGGAAGAGGTGTGTATGTGTTCGAGGGACAAGGGAATAAAATGCTTATAGGAGGTAAAGTGGTAGGAGATATGACTTGCAATGCCACAAAGGTACTAGGGATGCTAGAAAAAATACCCAAGGAAGGAATCACATTACTAGTAAGTTGCATGGTTGTTGTAAATTGAGGGTTGGTATAGGTAGGAATAGAGGAAATTGTCATGGGAGGATGAATTTGAATTCCTCCTTGCCTTGGTACATTGTTTGAAGGTAAAGGAAAACTAGTGGCTGAGGTAAGATGTTTTCCAAAGATTTGACCTATATTACACACAAGGTAAACTCCATATTCACTTTCAGTCATGTGATTCATGTTATCTATGGTAGGGATAGTAGTGGTTGAAATTGTTTTAGTATTTACTTGATGTTGTAGGTGCTACACCCTTAATATTGGTGTGCATTGGGTTATGAATAGTTGGCTTATGGCTATCTTAACTCCTAATTAAGTCATGTTATCATTATTATATTATTTAGTTGGTTAGGTCAGCCTAGGGCTTCTATAGGGGTTTCTAAGTCGGCCTGGGTGATATCCTAGGCATAAATAGGTATATATAGGAGGTTGTGGGTCTTATTTCATCATCATATTGTGAAATGTGTTCTCATTGGAGATAATTGGAGGTATGCCCACTAGAAGTGGCTTGTTATTCTCAATTATTATCAAATATTTTCAGAATATTTCATATCATCTTCTTCCATTGTGCAAGTTATTTCATTACAAGTGGTATTAGAGCATTATCTTGTCACCGTAGAGGCAAGGTTTTTTCTCAATATTGAAGGCGATCTTCGGAAGAGAATTTATTTCATATTTTAGTAAAAAAAATTCTGATTTTTAATGGGTTGTTGAAGAACATATTAAAGAAGATACAATCCAAATTTTAGAGGAATTAGAGTAGAATTGAGTGAATTATTATAGAATTAGGGTCTCTACACAATTTATTTGGAATTTTTATATCTCTCAAATCCTATTGAATTGGAGCCTTAGTTTTAGTGGGTTTTTTAAGAAATACTACATGAGCCTACAATCCAAAATTTGGATAAATTAGATAAAAAATAAGTGATTTATTGAAACATTAGGTTTTTCACAAATATCACTCTCAAGGCTGCAAATCTACTTATTTCTTGGAGATTTTTCTAGGTGGGAGGCATTTTAGCCCTAGTACATTATAGTAAAAATTTTAGAGAATTTAAATCTCATTTGTGTGATTTTATCAAATGACATCTTGACCACTCATTTAAAAATCTTGGCCTAACCCTAATTAGGGATTGTCACATGAAATCTCATCCACTGATTTTAGGCTTTGTCAGCTTTTAATCTCGTCCATTCATCCAAAATTGCATTTTTTTATAAAATGTCAATATGTTCACAATTTAGGGCATCACTTGATTAATATAGAAATCACTTTGCATTTAGCTTATTTAATTATTTTCTCATAGGCATAGTCATTTGTCATTCAAATCCTTCAAAACTTGCATAGGACAATGCCATAGACAATTTTCTCACACACAAATCTGAGGGCAAAAATCATACGCTGCAAGCTAGAAGGTGCTATAGAGGTGAATCAATGGTAGCATGAAGATTTGGTAATACTGTTTTATGCTTTATGTCTTTATGCTCATTTGTGCTTCATTGTTTATTAGGGTTTGATTTATATGCTATATTGCATTCGCCTTAATATTTCATCCTTGATTACATTGTTGAACCTGACATATTTTGAGAAATTTTGAGAAATTTTGGAGTTGGATTCTTTTCGTTGTAGGTTTTGCATCATTCTGGGACAAAACATTAGTTTTGAAAGATTCAAAGATAACTTTCAAACCGCTATAGATATTTTTATGAAAAAAAATTCTACAAGTTGGGGACAATATCAAGAGCTTCCATGACAAAAATCATATTTTTTGGAGATGCTTTTAATTTTTTATAATTTTTTTGCTATTTTTGATTAAAAAACAATTTTGAGAGAAAATTGTCAAATTTTTCGGATATGTTTACATTTTTGGAAAGAGATTTGAATTTTAATAGGGGTCTATTCTTTAGATTTTAAATGTGGATGAAAAATTATTAGTCAAACAACAGATCTTTGAAATTTAGGGTGTCATAAATATTTGCTTGAATCTCACAAACAGTTGCAGATCTATTCACAATTTCTTTAATGCAAATTTGGAATGATGTCTGACACCATCAGTGAAAAATCAGAGTTTTTGACGTGTTTTGAATTTTTAATGATTTTTTTATGATTTTTCATAAAAATAACTTCAGGTGCAAAACAAAAAAACTTTCGGATTTCTTTAAATTTTTGGAAAGCTCTTGAAATTTTAGTAAGGGTCTGTTCTTTGTATTTTTATTTTTACTCTCAAAAATATTTCCAAAAATCAGATTTGTCTTGACTAGCTAACCCTCTAATATTAGTGATCAAGTATCTTTTTAGGGTTTTGGTTTTGTTGGGTTTGTGAATGTCCAAGAAAAAAAATAATCACTTCAAATCACACATTGGATCAAGTGGACAAAGAATTTGGAGCTAAATAAAGTCTAGGTGCACACATTCCATCTTTCATCTCTAATCATTGTTGTTTTTGTCTTATTTTGTTTTCGTTAATCTTTTGTTTGCAGCTGTGCTTAGGGGCATAACTTAGTTTTTACAGGATGAAGCATAGAAGACCAAAGAGAAAATTAAAAAAAAAAAACAAAAACTTCTATTTGGAGGACAAAAGATGAAGACACAAAGGAAACTACTTATCATTTGCATGCAGGACCTTATGAAGACATTGATTTGTTTTAAAAAGCTTTCCGTTTGGTAGTTAAAAAATTGTCATTTGGGTTTAAAAATTAACCAGTGTTTTTCGTGCCCGGTCATGTTAGTTTAGAACCCCACGATTCGGTATATCAAAGTATCCTCTCCCCTTGCACATTTGTGTGATCCTAGGTGTAAGAGAAACAGTTGTTGACTCTAGAACTTGAGCCTATCTTGGTGGGAAAAAGTACTCACCCCAAAACAACTCAGACCGATAACATGCTAAAGCCAAGAGATTTCCAACCGATATATAAAAGTGGATTTTTGGGGGAAACCCTAGAAATCACGTTCACTATTCTGACGAGAAGGGAATAAATGATCTCTTGCTGTACTGGATGGTGCCCCACGAATGCAATGCCCTTACTAAAATCCATGTTGTAGTTTTGCCAAAATCCTTTCTATTTGTTGGTGCAATGGGTTTAGACCTGTGAAGCCATCTTACATATTTATGGTTCATGTGTGGAGATGAGATGTATGTCATGGGAGTTTCATGCGTACAGTATCTTTGCTGCCCTGTATAAGTGAGTGTCGTGGAGGTGAGCTAGTGGGGTCAAGCTACTAGTCATTCGTCTTCAATATGCGTAGCTAGATTTATCCAAGTAAGAACTCAATAAATATTGTCCAACATAGCCTAGGGTGTAATTATTCTATGATTTTAACAGATCCATCACTACAAACTGAAAACACATTGTATTTTATGCTTGTTTTTTCTATATTCATCAAACAACTTGATCATCAAACAAGGTCAATCGTAACATCTTGAAAAAGTTGTTAGCATTATTTGGCCTAATGCTTCTTTTATTCATAGTGATGCTGAGGGACCTTCAGGAGGGTTGGCTGTGCTTTGGAATCCTTCTTGTTTTCAAGGTCCTGAATTATTCCATTGTAAAAATAGCATTGGGGTTTCACTCTTTGTAAATGGAGAAGTTTGGTCTATAATTAATATTTATGCTCCCAACTAGAGGAACTTGAGGAATATCCTTTGGAGAAATATGGTGTCCAAGATTAATATGAATAAGGGAGGTTGGTGGCTTGTTGCTGGAGATTTCAACTCTCCCTTGCTCCTATCTGAGAAACATTGGGGCCTCCTGGATTACACTGACAACATGACTGATCTGGAAAACTTTATGTGTTCTTCGAGGTTAATGGATATTGATCTTCAAGGCCAGCATTTTACTTGGTCTAATCCAAGGGCTGGTGCTGATCTGATTCAGGTTAGGCTTGACCGCTTCCTCTGTTCTCCCCATTGGACAATTACCTTAGGATCCAATCTTGTCACTCTTCCTAGGATGGTTTCTGACCATAACCCTCTACTATTGACCACTAATATTCATCCTTCTAGCAAACCCTATCCCTTTCATTTTGAAATAATGTGGAACTCTCATCCTGATTTCAAAAAGAAAATTGCTGAATGGTGGAATATTCCTGTCTAAGGGTCCCCTATGTTCAGGCTTTGTTATAAACTTAAACATATTAAACTGATGGTTAAAGGTTGGAACAGGAATGTGTTTTGGAGATGTTTTTCAAAGGAAAAAATGGCTTGAGGGGAGGTTAAGGATCTTACAGAAGAATATGGATGAGGGAGATGCTAGTCAACAGATTAATAAGCAGGAAAAGGAAGTTAGATTGGAATGGGAAAAATTTCTAAAAAATGAAGAGGTATTCTAGAAGCAAAAATCGAGGATCTAATGGCTGAAGGAAGGAGATCGGAACACGTCTTTTTTTCATGTTTCTAATATCAAACATCGGAAAAGGAACCAAATTTCTAAACTAATAAGTAACTATTGGGAGGTGATTTCTAATCAAGCTCTTATTAAGTCCTATGCAGTTAATTATTTCAAGGAGGCTCTCTCAGCCCCTATAGGGGTTCCCAACTTGACTTTGGATTATTTGATTCTCCGGCACCTCCCTGCATCCATCTCTCTAGAGGATAGCTTGGGCATTCTTAGGAGTGTTTCCATGGAAGAGGTTCGGTTGGCTACTTTTAGCATGGGGGCATTCAAAGCTCCTGGTCCTGATGGGTTTCCTCCTACGTTCTTTCAAATATTCTGGGACATTGTGGGTTGGGATCTTGTGCTTGCGGCTAGGGACTTCTTTCAATCTGGTAAGATTGTTAAACAAATGAATCACAACTTCATTTCCCTTATACCTAAGATTAGTGAGCCACTTTCAATGTCTGACTTTTGGCCTATTAGTCTATGTAACACCATCTATAAGATCATTTCTAAGATTCTTGTTAACTGTCTCAAACCTCTACTTGATAAAATTATTAGCCACACCCAAAAGGGGTTTGTCCCGGGATGACATATTCTTGATGCTGCTTTGACTACCCATGAACTATTCCACTCAATGGATAGATGTAATAATGCAGGACTGGCATTTAAACTTGATATATCCAAAGCCTATGATAAGGTTCTATGGGAATTCATTCCAAAGGTCCTAGCTAAGTTTGGCTTTAAGAGTTTGGTCATTAAGCTCATTATGGAGTGTGTTAGAACTGTTAAGTTCTCGATCCTAGTTAATGGATCCCCCTGCGGTTTCTTCTCCGCTGGTAGGGGGCTCATGCAAGGACACCCTCTCTCCCCCTACCTCTTTATTAAGGTTTCCGAGGTGCTTAGTAGGAATTTTACTAGTTTGTTGTCAGAGGGATCCATATCTGGTGTTAGAGTGGCTACCTCCCTATGCCCGATTGTTAACATCTATGCCTCCTACTCTGGGCAGTGCATCAACTACAACAAGAGTAAGATTTACTTCTTTAATTGTTCTCTTAATTTGGAAAACAGGGTGACTGCAATTCTCAGATGTGTCAATGATTCTCTCCCATCAGTTTATCTGGGGCTTCCACTTATGGTCAAGGAGGTTCAACTAGAGTTCTGGAACTCTATTCTAGAGAGGATTCAAAGAAATTTGGTTCGGTGGAAGGGATCCTTAGTCATGCTAGCAAATTACAACTCCTTATTGTGGCCATATAAGGTATCCCCACTTACTTTCTGGCTATCTTTAGGATGCCTAAGTATATAGCGGAAATGTTAGAAAGAATCCAAAGGAATTTTCTTTGGGCCGATGCTAAGGAGAAAAAGAAGATTGCTCTGGTTAAATGGGAAAAGGTTTTTCGGGATAAAATTTATGGGGGGCTTGGTATAAGGAAGATTGTTCCCTCTAATAGGGCGATGATAGCCAAGGTTGGGTGGGATCAATTAAAGAACTCCAAGGACTCGTGCAAAATCCTGATTGCTAAGTACCTTCAAAACAAGCCTTTAATTGATTGTCTTTCAGAACCCCACCCTCTTGGTTTCGTTATCTGGAGGAGTATTTGCAGCATTCAAGGCCTACTAAAAAAAGGGATAAAATGGAAAATGGGGAATGGGATCAAAATTAAATTTTGGGAAGATGCTTGGATTTTAGATTTCCCATCGGCTTGCTCTGATTTTCAGGGGGTGATGATTGATGCTCAAAGATTCTTTGAGATTTATATCAGTGACTATGTGTCTGGCCCTTATGGTGCTAGGATTTGGAAAGAGCTATCCCTATGTTGCCACCACTCGCTGGATCTTGGTCGTCTTCCTAGATCTATTCAGGTGTTACTCTCCAGTTTTAGGTTTCCTTCCTATGACAGAGAGGATGAATTCTTTTGGGCTTTAGATAAATAGGGGGATCTCTCAGTTAGATCCGCTTACAGATTGCTGACTAATGATAGTTCAATGGAGGAACACTAGAGGCGGGTTTGGAATTGTTGCATGATCCCTAAAATAAATTTTTTCTGGTGGACGTCCTGTCACAATAGGATTCTGACCCAAGATAATTTGAGAATCCGAGGATTGTGCTTTGCCAATAGATGTTTTCTCTGCAAAGAGGGGGAAGAAACTGTCAATCACCTCTTGCTGCACTGCCCGTTTGCTATTGAAGTTTGGGGGATGGCTTTTGAGAAACTTGAGGTTTAGTGGGTTATGTGCAAGGACCTCTTATTGTTTATTATGGGCTGGAATGGGCCTTTTGTTCATCCTATGGTTAGTGAAATTTGGAGGCAGACCCCCCCTATCATAGGTTGGTGTTTATGGAAGGAGAGGAATAACTGGGTCTTTAGGAATATTGAACGGAGCCCCAAGGAGGTGTTTGGGATTGGTGTTCGGCTCATAGAGGAGAATATCTTCCTCTTTGATGGATTTCTTTCGGAGTTTGGGCCGAGGGACTTTGAAATAAAAATGGCTAAGGAATGGCACCATGATTTAAATGCTAATGCCTTCGATAATGGGAAACTTTTAGCTAGGAGAAATACCAAATGGGAGCCTTCAGATTGTGGATGGTTTAAAATTAATTTTGATGGAGCTGCTAAAGGGAACCCAAGAAGGGAAAGTATAGGTGGGATTATAAGAGATTCTATGGGAAATATGGTGGCAGGGTTTGTTGGTGGCATCGGGCTTCTTGTTGCTGAGGCTCATGCGCTGTTGATGGGTCTCAAAATTGTTGTTTCTCTAGGGATTGTTAATCTCCATATTGAGGGAGATTCCAAAGTGGTGACAAATGCTGTGGAAAAAGATAGATCCATTGGTTGGAACACCAAGGAGATTTTGATGGATGCTAGCTTCCTTATGTCCAAATTAAGAGACAAAAAAGTGACTCATATTTACAGAGAAGGCAATAGTGTGGTGGATGCGTTGGCGAATCTTGGCTTGGGCTAGGATTTGGCTAGAAGTTGGAGGAAAAAGGAAAGACTACCACCAAACATTCAAGCTTTGATAGAGCGGGAAAGGGCTTCCATGGTTAATAATGACTTGAAAATTTTGGATGACGAGAGTTGATTGGGGGGCCCACTTGTTAATTTGGGTGTGTTGGTGGATAAATGCCAATGCTGGTATGGAGGATAGGTGGAGTGCTATGGGTAAAGATGAGCAGGTGGGGAGTAGGGGAAAGAGCATCCACATGTTGATTCTTTGGGATTGGAGAATGGGTATAGCTTATAAAATAATGATGAGATGGCAGGGAGGGAACTTAATTGATGTGATCAAGCTTAGATTTGGTGATGTGATGTGGGCCATTTGGAATGTAGTGATTTCTTATCGGGTTTATGATGGTACTGTGTGTGTCACATTTTGGGGAATGTGGTTACTTGTTTTATCTCCTAATTACATTTGGAGAAGTGAGTGTATTAATAATGATGGGACCATCTATGATGAGTACTGGTTGTATTCTAGAAGCTTTGTGCCAGCTAATTTAGCTGGAGGTTCCTTCGACTTTTTATTATGGGTTACTAATTCTAGCTTATTGATTTACCCGCATGGGATGTCGTGCCTTTCCTACTTATCTGCCAACTTCTACCTCCTCCACTGTTATCGAAAAATCATTAATTATTGTGTCTTTTCTCATTGTTGCATATTTCCCCTCCACGCATGTAAATGGTATGAAGGGATTAATTGCCGTAAGCCCTGCATTAAACATCCTTTTGTGATATTTGTTCACAATGATTGCCTTTGGTATTTTTTGCATTTTTGTGACTTCCTTGACCAGTCTGACAGTATGGGAGGTGATCACGTTTGGACGGAGTTGGATAGTTGTGATGAATTCTGAAACAACCCTCTAGTCTGGCACATTTGCATGGAGGGAGGAGTTGCCCCACTTATGGAACGTCTGGTTGGTCATGATCCTTTTCTTTCAGGACAATTCACTAGTTCTTGGAAGGACATAAGTTTTTTCATTGGTGGGATTTCATTTGAAGTTAGCGAGGATGTCATTGCACAGGCTACGAGTTTGAAGTGTGAGGGGAAACAATATCCTAAACACACCAAAAAGCTAGACCACGAGAGCCTTAAGGCGTTCTTCAGAGGTGAGGAGACTCCGGTCAGGAATCAGGTGGGGTTTGAAAGAGCTGAGCTCCCTAAGTCATGGGACGCAGTCTACATGGCGCTAATGAAATATGTGATTCTAGAAGGTAGGTACAAAACTTGTTTCTTCTATCATTTCCCTTTGCTTAACCATCTCAGACATAAAATGTTGCTTAGCTTTCCATTTTTCCTTCTTATGGACCTGGAAAGCTCAGTGGATAAATGTAATGCAGCGGCCTATCGTAATCCCTATGATCTCCCACCACTCTCACTCCATTAGGGGCTTATCATTTTCCTGTACCACTTCCATCTTGCTCTTTTCCTGTCTAAAGCCATCACTGTCCATGTTGAGAACATTGAACCCATCTCTTCAATTCATATCTCCCTTGACGAGTCTAAGAGCCCTCCTCGAAAGCCTTTTACTGACAATGTGGGGAGTGTCAAAACCAATTTGGCCACCAAAAAGCTTAAGGGTGGGTTAGGTATGGCTCATGCCAGTGTGGTGGAAGGGCTCTATGAGCTAAAGGCCACTCAGGATGGCACGACTGATAATGTTACTAAGTTGAAAAAAGGTAAGGAGAAATGCATGTAGGCTACGACTGTTAAAGATGGAAAGGGCAAGAATGTGGTTGGGAAAGATTCCAAATGGGATACGGTTGTGGGGATCACGGAGCTAACTAGTGGGGAAAGTGTTAGGAGGAGATCAGGGAGGCTGGCCAAGAACAACAAAAAGAGATTAATTATTGAGGACTTGGAGGTGGAGTAGTCAGATAGCAAGGGTTACAAAGAGGAAGAGTCTGATGATGAGATTGAAGACATAGGGGAGAGGCCCCTGCCTACTTCGATGGACAACAAGATTCCTTGCCATGGCTCTGACTCACACTCTCTATTGGTGAATGAGCTTGGTGGGATTTAGGAGACTAGGGATGTTGGGGAAGATTCAGACATGGTGGCGAAGAGATTGAACACGCTGGACAAAAGATTTAGGGGCTTGACCTGCTTCACAATGAAACTGAGCCACTTTGTTACTAGTGCACTGTCAAGTGTCATAAAAGAGGAATTGGGGGGGAATAATAGCCAGGAAAACAAAGAGTGGGTGGGCGATGAGGCGGTCAACCTCTTGATTAAGAATTGGGATGATGTCAGTTAGCTGCTCCTATTGCTGGTTTGTTGGCTATTTTTCAGTTGTTTGTGTGTTGTTTCTGGGCTGTCTCTGGTTTTTTTTTCTGTTAATATTTATTGTTTTGGTCTTGTCCCTTTTTGGCCCTAGTGGCTCATTGTGAGGGGTACAACACCTACTAAATGCTGCTTAACTTTTCAAAAACATCTTCATCAGAGAACCGTAACTGATAATTCGAGTCGCATCTACAATAAATTAAATCGGATCTGTCCAAAAACCACGTTCGCCTGTCTTGAAATGCATTGGCCTTCTGTAAAGCCACATCTAAAATATTGAACCATATTTTCCTTCTGTAAAGCCTCATCTACAATATTGAACCGCATTTGACATCTGAAAAACCGTATTTGCAAAACTGCACTGCATTTGATATTTCCAGTGCCGTAACACATTTGCTTCCTGTAGCGATGCAATCGCCTGATAGAAAACCAAACACTGTCTCATACCAGAATTCAAGTCCAAACATCTTAGCCTACTATCAAACATCTTTTTCAGAAAGTCTCTATCAAAAACCAGAATTGAAATTGCTCAAATCATCCATCATTTACATTCATTAGCTTGCATTTTAACTGTAGGTTTAAAATTTCTAAGTTTTAGTCGCATTCCCTAGGCGTCGTAATCATCATTTTTAGCATAAATTTGTCCTTAGGTTTCATCTTGGAAAACTTTGGATTAGGCCAAATCTCCACACTTTGCAAAATCTATTATTTTCAACACTAGGTTATCTTGGGACTTGGTCATTATTCCTCTTTTCGGTCATTGTCCTCTTTGTGAGAACCTCCAAATCAGCAATCTAGTTAGGTAGGCTCACTCCTCATTTTGACCTTGTCATTTAGTCCCTTTAGAAAGTCCCTTTTGATAACCTAAGTTGAGACATAAGTCAAGCTTAGAGAGGTTAGGCAAACCTTTATCAAAATATTATCCAAACTTAGTCATCATTTTAAACTTAGACTTTGCATTGTCCACCTTTAGTATTCATTTTGAACCTATAATTTTCATTAATCATCTTAGTCCTCATTTGAAACTTTGGCTTTGACAATCTTGTCATCTTGCATCAATCAGTTCCTTAGAATTCATAAGTCTTGCATTAGCATCCTTTATCGAAAATCCAAAAACATAGTCTTGCATTGTCATCCTTTATCCAAAAATGCAAAAGAATAGGCTAGTGTCATCCTTGCATTTAGTCATCATTTTCATCACTCTCATTTGAGAGATTCCCTTTTATGGTGGAAACTAGACTCGAAAGAAAGAAAAGACAAATGGAAAACTTTGGACAAGATTCTAATTCCAATGTTACCAATCACACTTATGACCCAAATTGGACTTTTGACGACCCATTTAGCAACAAAAATACTCAACCTCTCATGAACATATCATCCTCATAAAAGAACCCTTTTGAACCATTCTTACATAAGGATGAATATAGACAAATACTTGAGGAAAACCTAGAGGTAGCAGCACAAGATCCTGAGGCCACCTACTTTGTAGAACAAATGGTCTTATATGACAGAGACAGATATTTAGCCATAATTTTAAGTCAAGGAGCTAAATTACCTCATGGGTTTGACATTAATACTTTGAGACCATCATGTCAACAATATGAATAACATTTCCAATAGTGGTCAACCTCCACACAACACAAACAATACCTTTTTTGATGCTACCTTGCAAACTGTCACAATGACCATGAGTGCTACCTCCAACATTCCAAACAATTCCAATTCAATCAATGCTACATCCATTGGAGGAACACAATCGATCACATTGCCTACACTATCCACAACATCATCACAATTGACTAGAAGCACCTTTGGGTCCTCTATTTACCACGTCGGTAAATACCTTTGGGGCAACATCAATCCATACAAATCCTCCATTCACATCATATCCTAATCCTCTGTTCATGCCATATCCTAGTCCTCCATCCACATCATATCCTTTTCATGCATTCATTTTCTATCCTAGCCCATCATCCCTCAACCAAGTCCAACCCTCCATGTCATATCCTAGTCCATTATACACCAATCCATTCCAAGACACTCCATTTTTTCATGAAGACATATCTAGTCATGGTATCAAAAGTCCCATCTTCTTACCTACAATTGAGGATACATGTCAAGAGGCAAGTCCAAAGCATGACATCATAACATCACCATCATGTCAAGATCAAAGTAGTCCATTCCATGACCCCATATTTACATCCATTCAAGAATTCCTCCTAGACAATCATGGCATACTAAAGACACTTATCCTTGGTAAAGAGTCCATCCAAAACCATGTCATTCAAGATGAACCTATCCTTGTTCAAGACCCTATTTTTTATCATGTCATTCCAACGAAGCCCATCTTTGATCAAGAAACTACTTTTGAAGAAGTCCAAAATGATCCACTCCTTGACCTTTATGCCCTTCATGATGAAACACTTGAAGATGACCCTCTCCAAGCTTCCAATGTTGACACTTCCAAAGATGAGACACTTGCCACTATGGGACACATACATGATCTATCACTAGAACAAGAGTCTTCTAGCATGGACATATTTGAAAATGATCAAGCTATAGCTGAATTCAATGGGCTCTATGACAATGACCATGAAGACAGTTTCAACATCAACTTCAAAGCACCAACAAAATCATCAGAATCTGATATGTCAGAAAATCAAACCAAAGATGTGAATCAGAAATCTATCCAAGATGTCAATAAATCTACAACATCCTATCAATTAGGATCATCCATCTTTTTCAAAGTAGGCTTTCTTACAGATGAGAAGATTTCAAGCATTAATTTCCATAATAAGGATGGGTTAGCATCTTGCTTCCACAATAACAAGTACCCCATCACAAATAGAATTTTTCAAAACATACATTATCAGGGAAAAGGATTAGGCCTACACGAGCAAGGAATTTTGGAACCCATTCAAGTTCAAGCACATTATGAACATCAAGGTCTTGGATATTCATCAGTTGGAAAATCTAATGATGTTAGTGGTACCTCCTCGATATTAGGGGCAACTTTGTCAGGTACAAACATCAAAACGGATGTCATGAGTAGTCCTTGCCATAAGATTGTTTCCAACACCCCTTCCCTCCACACCCCAAATGATCATTCCATCTTAAATAAACCTTCCATTTGGAACCAACAAAAGTCTTGCAAATACAAAATCCAAAATCAAATGTCAAAGGCCAGGGAATCAATCAAAAATAAAAGTGGAAAAATGAAGCTAAAATGGATCCCAAAACAAATGGGATCAAGTCAAGAAAAAAATGAATCGAGCAAAGAAAATATCCAAAATACAAAATTCAATCAAAATGTGGAGCCATAACACAAGAGGACTCCCATGTATAATACATATCCACCTCCATCAAAATGGACATCAAGGAAGACATATAAAAGTGCTAGTTTCAAACATTATCCTAATCAAAATTCCAAACTCTGCCATCCAACACCCAAAGTTTAGAAAATAAAAAGTGATCCATCCAAACGTCCAAACAATCCTCCCACATCTACCATCATCCATCATAATCCTACATCTTTCTATAGTCCAAACATCTCATGTCACAAATCCATCGCATCTTGGCAGCAACTCTCTATCATAAGGACTCTCATGGCACTCTATCATGATGTGCATATTCTAATAAGGCCAACTCTATTATCAACAAGGATCATAATGACATCAATCAGCTATATGCAAGTGGTATCATCCTGACAAGGCAACTACTTCAGAAAGGTCACTATTGGCATGTCATGGCACCAGTCTCTACATCGACACCGTCAAAGGCTTTAGCACAATCAGTGGTCATCTAAAGCATCAAGGCTATTCGAGAAAATGCAAAAATACAAAAAAACTGATAAATCAAAAAATTGTCACTTTGGTGAAAACCTGGCAAATAGGCGTTGGTGACACCAAAAAAAAAAAAAAATTCAAAAAATATCAAAAATAGTAAAGAGGAAAACATTCGTCCAACGGTGAAAACCTGGCAAATAGGTGCTTTGGATAAGTACCATGATGAAAACCTGGTAAATAGGTGCCATGTGTAAATAAATCATCTATGTGGACCATTACACTTGGGGGCAAGTCATCTCATCTCCCATGCCCTTCACATGACATTTCCTATAACATTTCCATTTATCCTTCTAAACCCTATCACTTTCCGTTTGTTTTCCCACCCACTTTGATCTTGATATGGACTAAAATACAAAAACAAGTCATGCTTTGGGAAAAATCTTTACATGTCTATCTTTTGGTCATACCTTATTCATTAAATATCATGTCATTACCTTCATAGCCTCCTTTTCACTATGCGACATCATCCTTAGATACCATATGATAATTCTTTTAGTCCAAGCCATCCATTTCTCCTATATTTTACCAAGGTCATTCATCTGTCCTACCTTTTACCTATCACCCATCTTGGTTTCCCTTGTAAATGGTCTAAAGATCCCTCGTCATCCCATCAAGTCCTCACCAAGTCAATCCAAATGCAACAATATGGAAAACCTGGCGCATCATCCAAAATATTCCTTGATTTTGTCCTTGGCCCTACTACAGACTTTTATCCTCTTGTCATATCATTATCATCGTCACGTTGTTTTGGGATATGTCCTTCCCATGTCAAACATTTTTGTTGTTCTTGTCATCGTCACCTATCAATTGGTATTCAACTTGACTAGCAAAAAAATCATGGTTGTCCTTGGATTCATGCGCGTCAACATCATTCACATGCATTTTGATGCAATTTTCGCAAAACATAAAAAAGCCATAATTTTTTGAAAAAGTCCTTAAAATATCATAAAAATCTGAAAAATGTCCTGAGAAAACACAAAAACATCCAAATCAATGTCAAAATCCCAAAAATAGAGTCAAAGTCAATATCTATCTTATCAATCCAATCAGTCCCGTCAATCAATATTTTTTCCATGTCCGAACTACGTTGTCTCTGCGTATTTGCTACATAGGGAAGATTAATCTTTGAATCCCCAAGACATTAGGTTAGTCTTTCTAGGTTTGTCCAAATAAAATCATGATTCAAACTTTTGTCATTTGGACAAGGTCATTGGTCATGTCAAACTATGAGGTCTCTGAGTGCATGACAAAGGCAAGGCCATCTATCGATGAGCCCCCGAGGTCGTACTAGGTCAGTCCATTAGGGTTCATAGCATTACACTGGCACACACATCAAAATTCTTCAAGTAAGGACAAGTCATTTCCTAACATGGCAATCTCCTAAAACTAATTATGACAATCACTCATTCAACATGACAATCACACCAGCACATCCACATTGATGTGTAGTCACCACAAATCAACTTCAATCAAAACTTACTCAAAAAAAGTCAAATTGTCACAACTGGTCAAACTGTCCATTCTTGGTTATCTTTCAGATGTGTCCTTCCAAAGAATAGCCTCTGTCATTTATGCTTTAGGATGTGTCCTTCCTAGGCATCATCACTGTCATCTGACATTTTGAGGGATCCTCTTGACCTCTAAGGATCATTCCTCTCGGCATCAATATTCTTTTAGATGTGTCCTTTTGAAGAACAACCTCCATAATTTATGCCTTAGGATGTGTCCTTCCTAGGAATTATCACTGTCGCCTGGCATTTTGAGGGATTCCTTTTGACATTTAGGGATCAATCCTCTTGACATCAACATTATTCTGGATGTGTCCTTCCTAAATTTGGCAATCTTCGGCACTTGTCATCTTGACAATAAAACAATTGGAATTCAAACACACTTGGCAAACACTTGGCACTTGTCTTTGGCTTTTTCATCATGTTACTATTTTTTCAGCAAGATCCTGACAATAAGATTTAGAGAAATATGGATGTATCATGACATTTGTCTTGTCTTTTGACACTCATGTTACTATTTTTTTAGTGAGATCCTGACAACGGGATTTAGAGAAACAGTGACGTCTCATGACGTTTGTCTTGTCTTTTGACACTCATGTTACTAGTTTTTCAGCGAGATCCTGACAACAGGATTTAGAGAAACAACGATGTCTCATGATGTTTGTCTTATCTTTTGACACTCATGCTACTAGTTTTTCAGCGAGATCCCGACAACAGGATTTAGAGAAACAACGCCGTCTCATGACATTTTTCTTATCTTTTGACACTCATGTTACTAGTTTTTCAGCAAGATCCCGACAACATGATTTAGAGAAACATCAACATCTCATGACATTTGTCTTGTCTTTTGACACTCATGTTAATAGTTTTTCAGCAAGATCCTGACAATAGGATTTAGAGAAATAGTGACGTCTCATGGAATTTATCTTGTCTTTTGACACTCATGTTACTAGTTTATTAGCGATGTCCTGACTACAAGATTTAGAAAAAAAATGACATATCATGATAATGGCTTTATTTTGTTCTTTTGGAAATCATGTTGCTAGTTTCTCAAGGATGTCCTAGAAACAAGATTTAGAGAAGCAACGACATTTCATGGCTTGTCCTTCTTGTCTTTTTCTTCTTGCGGTTGCTTATGACAAAAATACTGGGGCAATTACGCTCTTAGTATGAGTTATGATCATCCTTGTTTGGGACTGCTTGTCTTATGTGCTGGTATGACCTTGCACACCTTGATTTATGTCATATCATGGTGTTTGTTGGCCATCACAATAATATGCCCAATGATGGTTAAGAGTAATAAGTATTAAAGTCCTATGGTAATGTGTTGAAGGATTTGGTCTAGGAACTAACATGCATCTCCTTTTGTCTTGTCATCTTCTCTCGCTCATCTCATATAGGCATTGCATCCATATCATCATACATATATTTTACACTAACATTTCTTTGTCTCTTCATATCCTAGTCTTCTCATCAATTTCGAGAGCACACCCATGTTCTTGGAACCCATCTATCCTCTCGAGGGGGCATATCGCTACCCTCCTCGTCATTCTTCCTAATCTTATTTTTCACTGGGGCATATTTTTGACTTATTTTCTTTGCCACAATGTGACAGGCTGCATTATGACAAAGAAGGGAAAATGTAGACACATAAAAATGACCTAGGCCTATAAGTTCTATTTTACCACTTTCGTCCTAGCATAATTATGACCTTTAATTATGTCTTTGATCCACATTCAACTATTAATTAAGTAATTCATTATTATTTAATTAATTTATGTCTATTGTCTTCTTATAATTAAATAAATTTATTAATTTATTTAATAAACTTTATTCATTTATTCTTCCTCATTAAATAAATGAATTTAATTTGTTTATTTAATATGTCACTAATTCTCATAATTAAATGAATTTATTAATTTATTTAATTACTGGTTATTATCCTCTAAATTAAATAATTATGTTAATTATTTAATTACCTAATTTCATATTTCTCTCATTTTAAATAAATGAAATTATTTAAAATGATTTCGTTTTATTTCGTTTTATTAACCATCTCTTCATTTTAGTAAATAATCTGAAAAAGATTATTTATATCCAAAAACCAAGTAATTGAGCAAATTCTTGATTTTCCAAAAATTTGCTTTTCAGTTCAACCCTTATCTTCTTGATTTTTGAAAATCTTTATCCTTTTGGCTAATTATCACATTTATTCTCGACTGCCGATTTGATATTATGAAATGACATCTTGAACACTCATTTAACAATCTTTCCCTAATCCTAATTAGGGATTGTCACATTTAATCTCATCCACTGATTTTAGGCTTTTTCAGCTTTTAATCTCATCCGTTCATCCAAAATTGCATTTTTTATAAAATGTCAATTTTGTTCACAATTTAGGGAACCACTTGATTAATATAGAAATCACTTTGCATTTACCTTATTTAATTATTTTCTCATAGGCATAGTCATTTTCCATATTCTTTTATCATTCAAATCCTTCAAAACTTGCATAGGACAATTTCATAGTCAATTTGCTCACACACAAATCTGAGGGCAACAATCATACACTTCAAGCTAGAAGGTTCTATGGAGGTGAATCAATGGTAGCATGAAGATTTGGTAGTATTGTTTTATGCTTTATGTATTTATACTCATTTGTGCTTCATTGTTTATTAGGGTTTGATTTATATGCTTTATTGCACTCACCTTAATATTTCATCCCTGATTACAATTGGCTCACATCATGATGGGGCCTACAAAAAGGGGCAAAAATAATGTTGTCACACTAGGGAAGACTCCTGATAAGGATGGGGTAACAATAGAGGATATTAATCCTAATGAGGAAATAAGTAAGTTCAAGGAAGACATTTCCTCAATGAAGAGGGATATGTGTGACCCAAGAGGATATATATCAGATATACGAAGCATGTTAAGAACCTATATGAATGAAACAAGAAAGGATTTCTCAAGCAACCAAGGTGAAAATTCTAGGTCAGCTAACATTGAAACAAATTTTAATACTCCTATGGGATCTAGGCATTTGTTTCCAAAGGTGGATATGTGCAAATTCGATGGCAAGGATTCTCTAACATGGATAAACCAAATGGAGAATTCTTTTGAAGTACATAAAATCCAAAATGGAGAAAAGGTCACGATGGCTTGCTTATATCTAGAACCAAATCAATTCATTTGGTATCATTGGATTTGTACTCATCAAAGGAAAAAGGGTCTCACTATCTCATAGTTAGTGTTTATGGAGGAATTCCAAGCACAATATAGCAATAGTGTGACAGATAACTTCTTCAGCTAGCTTGCTAAACTTTAACAAATACGATCAGTTAAGGATTAAATTCATCTATTCAAAAATATATCCTTAGGAGTGGATACAATTACAGAGGCTAAATTGAAATATTTATTCTTGGGTGGTCTCAAGGATCACATTCAACATGAGGTACACATGTTTAGTCCTAGCTCTATAAATGATTCTTTTATCTTAGCACATAGGGTAGAAGAGAAGTATTTTATTCCTAAGAAGCAAGGGGATAATGTGACAAGAGAGAAAGGATATTCAACACATTCTCTTCCTCAACCTACTAGGTTGACTCCATAAAAAAATGAGGAGAAAATATCAAAAGGGTTGTGTTTCAATTGTGATAGCAAATATAGTTGAAGACATAAATGTAGTGAAAATAAATTGTTCTATATTGAAGGTCCAAGTGAGGAAGAAGAGGAGGAACCCATATTACAGGATTAAATGGATTCAAAGGAGGAATCGCATGATTCTCGACCAATCATTTCTTGTCATGCACTCTCAGGTTTTAGTGCTCCTCAAACTCTCAAGGTAGTGGGGTTCTTAAAGAAGCAAAAAGTAACAGTGTTGATTGACTCGGGTAGTACTCATAATTTCATTAACAAAAATTTGGCTACTCATATAGATTGTTTTATATGTCCAACTCTAGAGTTTCAAGTTTTGATTGCAGATGGTCATATAGTTAGTTGTTTGAGGAAGTGTCATAGCATTAAATTATCCATGGGAGATTATCGACTTGATACCCCAATGTATGCAATATCCATGGGTGCAATAGATATTGTTTTGGGAGTACAATGGCTTACTACATTGGGAACAATTGAGATGAACTTCCAAGAACCATTCATGTGATTTCAATTAGAAGGTAAGGTAGTAGAGCTAAGGGGGTTGAAGGAAAATTCCCCACAAATGATTAACTCTCATCAAATGAAAATGTTGCTTAAGAAAGGAGTGGATGGATTTGTGGTCCAGCTATGTTCATTAGAAGTCTCAATCTAATGCTCCCACTCATCCAAATTTACATGAAATAATTGATCGTCACTGAGTTGTTCTTGGAGATATGCCTAAAGGAATTCCTCCTAAGAGGGATCATGATCATGCCATACAACTACTTCGAGGGAGCCAACCACTGAACATTAGACCTTATAGGTACCCACACATACAAAAAAGTGAGATAGAAGTTTTTTTTGAGGAGATGTTAGAGGCATGAATTATCAGGCATAACCAAAGTGCTTACTCCTCACCGATGGTGATGGTACATAAGAAGGATGAAACTTGGAACATGTGTTCATATTATAGATTTCTCAACATGTACACAATTAAAGATAAGTTTCCTATTCCAATCATTGATGATTTGCTAGATGAATTGAATGGAGCTATGTATTTTACCATGTTAGATCTTAGATCTGGTTATCACCAAATTCAGATTAAGGGGGAAGATATTTGTAAGATATAATTTAAAACTCATGAGGGTCATTATGAATTTTTGGTAATGCCATTTGGCCTTACCAATGCATCATCTACATTCCAAAGTTTGATGAATTCTATTTTTAAGTTCTTGAGAAAGTTTGTATTAGTTTTCTTTGATGATATATTGATTTATAGAAAGACTTGGGAAGAAAATTTATAGCATGTATATCAAGAATTACAAATACTCGAAGATCATAAACTCTATGCTAAGCCATCCAAGTGTGCTTTTGGTCTCAAGGAGGTGGAGTATTTGGGACACATCATTTCACATGAAGGAGTAAAGGTGGACCCTAACAAAATTAAGGCTATCATGGAATGGCCTATTCCAAAAACCATTAAGAAACTGAGGAGTTTCTTGGGATTGACATGGTACTATAGAATATTTGTGAATAATTATGGTCATATAACAACACCCCTCACCACTCCATTTAAGAAGGATTATTTTCATTGGAATGAGTTTTCCAATGCAACATTTGAGAGATTGAAGGAGGCTATGTGTACAACTCCAGAGCTTGCCACTCCTGACTTCACCAAGAAATTCATTTTGGAATGTGATGATTTTGGAAATGGGATAGGAGCAGTTATCATGCAAGAAGGTCAACCAATTTCTTTTGAGAGTCGCCAATTAAAGGGTAAGAATCAGGTAAAACCTATATATGAGAAGGAAATGCTAGAGATCCTTCACACAATTAAAAAATGGAGGCCTTATCTAGTGGATAGACACTTTTAGGTTAAGACAAATCATGATAGCCTTAAATATTTTTTGGAACAAAGATTATCTTCTGAAGAGAAATAAAAATGGGTCACTAAAATGTTAGGATATATAAGAAAGGGAAGGAAAATATTATGGCAAATGCAGTTTCTAGAAAGGATGAGAAAGATGAAGCCTTATTATGTGCCCTTTCAATATTACAAGAAAATTGGGTGGAAGAAGCCAAAGTAGAGTGGAAAAATGATGTTGCAACAAGTAATATGATCCAACAATTAAAAAGTAATCCTAGTAGTTCAGAGAAGTTTTGTTGGAATGGAGATACTCTTTAGAATAAAGAGCATTTATATCTTTGTAAGAATTCCACTCTTCAACAAAAGATTCTCACAAAACTAAACGAGTCTCTAGTTGGTGGTCATTCAATATTTTTGAAGACATATCATCGAGTCAAGCAAGATTTTATTTGGGAAGGGCTAAAAGGTGATGTTAAAAAATTTGTGGCTGAATGTTTGGTTTGTCAAAGGAATAAAGGGGAGAAAATTAAGACACCAGGTCTCTTGCAACCCTTATCTCTTCCTAGCCAGTGTTGGGAAAAGGTATCCATGGACTTCATCACAGGGCTTCCCAAATCTAAAGGTCATAATTTCGTCATGGCAGTAGTTGATTTCCTCACTAAATATGCACATTTCATTGCATTATCACATCCTTTTACAACAAGTGCAGTAGAATTTTTTTTCTCCTAAGGTTATTGTTAGTGATCGTTATCCTATCTTCACTAGTCACTTTTGGAAAGATTTATTCTCATGTTTGGGTACTCAATTGGATCATATCTCTTCATACCAAACTCAATCAGATGGGAAAACTGAGGTTGTTAATAAGTGTTCGGAAGGATATCCACATTGTTTCACTTTAGAGAAACAATCTCAATGGGTAGATTGGATACCACTTGCAAAATGGTAGTATAAAACTTATTTTCATAGCTCATCAAAAATGTCTCCATTTTTGGCACTTTATGGATATCATCCTCCTTCCATCACATCATCATTAAAGGTGTCACCAATATTTCAAGCAGTAGAGGACCACTTGCTTCATTAAAAATAGGTACTTTGAGGACTCAAGGAGAATTTGGCCATGGCACAAAATCAAATGAAACAATAGGCGGACCAACATCATAGTGAAAGAAGTTTTGAAGTTAGGGATTGGGTCTTCTTGAGATCACAACCTTATAAGAAAATCTCATTGAAGCAAATAAAAAAGAATAATAATTTTTCACCAAGGTATTATGGGCCATACCAAATCATGAAAAAGATCGGTACTGTTTCCTACAAGCTAGAGTTGCCACCAACAACAAAGATACATCCAATTTTTCAAGTCTCTTTGTTTGAAGAAGTTAATTGGGCATAATATCCCAACTCAAACAACACTACTAGAGCTCGATGAAGAAGGAAGAATCATTTTGGAAGAAAAGTGCATTCGTCAAACACACACGAAGAAGCTAAGGAATAGAACTCTCACTAAGTATCCCATCCAATGGAAGAATTTATCAATTGAAGATGCCAACTGGGAGGATACAAAATTTATTCAAAAGAATCCACACTTGATTAGCATTGAGGACAATGCTTCTTTGAAGAGGGGGGGAATGTTATTCCCTTAATATTGGTATAAAATGGGTTATTAATAGTCATCTTGTGGCTATCTTAACTCCTAATTAAGTCATGTTATCATTATTATATTATTATTTAGTTGGTTAGGTCAGCCCAGGGCTTATATAGGGGTGTCTAAGTTGGCCTGGGTGATATCCTAGGCATACATAGGTATATATATGAGGTTGTGAGTCTTATTTCATCATCATATTGTGAAATGTGTTCTCATTGGAGATAATTGGAGGTTTCCCCCCTCAAAGTGGCTTGTTATTCTCAATTATTATCAAGTATTTGTAGCATATTTCATATCATCTTCTTCCATTGTGCAAGTTATTTCATTACAGTAGGTTGGCTAGGTCTTCATGAATTTGTATTATGTTTTCTTGTGGAATACTAGAAATTGTTGTTTCAACATGTGTCACACTACTTGAATGTAGGGAGTTGTTAAGGGTATGGTCCTTACCTAGTGAACTAGTGTTAACACTAGTAGTGAAAGAGCTAGATAACTCAAGATCCATGCCAATTGTGCTATCGTGGGATGTCATGAGTCTTAAGCTTCATCTCACTATAGTATTAGCAATAGGAAACCAAGTAGAAATGCTCATACAAGGAACAATCAAGGAGATGCAAGATGCAATGAATAGAAGATAAATGCTATGCTCTAATTCCAATACAAATTAAATTAAGCTAGATGTAATGAAATGAATGAAATAGAAACTCTATAAACTAAAATAGAAAGCCAAAAATAGAAAACAAAAGAACATAAATAGAGAATTTAATACTATCAAATGTAGTTTAAAATCTTCAATGCGACTAAATCGATGAGAGGGGCATATGAGTGCCAAATAGGGTTTTTCAAAGGTATGAACAGTGAATAATAGTCACCATAGAATACCCAAAATTTAGGCAAAATCTACTGGACTAGGACTAAATCGCCCAGAGGGGCATATGAGTCATAGTATGCATTAAATTAATATTTTTCAACATTTCTAATCTCCATTCAAGTTGCTATAGGTTTCTAGGTGCCCCTTTATGCTTTTCCAGTTTTCTATTATGTTTTACATTCATTTCTAGGTCATTTAGTGAAGCTTTGCATATCATTAGATTCAATCATTAGGTCTTGCATATCATTTGTCTTTCCAAGCCTTAGCTTGGTGGTGAACCCTCTTTTAGTCTCTAATCATACCCTAGGACAACCCTATTTCCATATCTCTTTCCCTCATTCCATACTTGGATTGAGATCTCTAGGGTTTCCTTGAGTGAAACAAGCGAGTGAAATAGTAATCATATCTCCTCAAGAATAGCAAGATATATCCGCCTATTTCCATTGTTTCATTTTTATTTATGGACATGAAATTGCTAAATGGAAATAGATATGGGATTTGTCATAAATTTTATATTCATAATGTCAATTTTAATTTTATTGAGTAAAATCTAGTTGGCATGTTATATTTGGTATCAAAGCTTAGGGTTTAGATCTAGGCCTATGAGCCCATGAAGGTCAAATTAGAGAATATTTGACCCTTAACTAAAAAATTGAGTTACCTTAAAAATAACCAAAAATGAATTGGTTGTAGGAAATTGGAAGGTCCAAGTCTCGAAGAAAGAAGGGAAAGACCATTAGGGTTTTGTCATGTATAGATTTTTATTGATTATATAAATGCAATTATTAATCATGATATTGTTATTAAAATTGAAGTTAAATGATTATTTAAATTGAAGTTAAATGATTATTCAAATTGAAGTTAAATTGAAACTTAAAATGAAATCAAAATTGAAATTGAAATGCAATTGCAATGATTTGAAATGCATTTATATTTAAATTTGGGGTTTGGCATTGCTGATGAAAACTCGAGTGCAAGAGAACACAGGAACAAGTGAATGTGATTAAAGGTGAGAACAACGATCAGGTAGAGTTGTTTTAGCCATTAGACATTTATGAGGATGATGGAATCACACACACTCACTTAGTTGATATTTTAATGTATTTTTGTGATTATTGTGCTTGCAAATTTTAAATTAAGTTTTATTGATTTCTCCAAAATGTGGAAAAATATATGTTGCTTTAAATGATGAGTTTATTAATTTGTGAGAAAATAGATTTTTATTTAAATAACTAAATTATTTAAGTCAATATTTTATCATTGTTTAAAAATAATGATGCTTGTATTTTTAAATTTAAGGAATAGAATTTTATTGCGAAATTTAATAAAATGTAATAAAAGTTGTGTTTTAAAATTATTATTTTTATTTGAAAATTATGAAAGAAGAAAAGATTGAATGAGGAAATTAAATAAATATCTAAAGATGAGTTATTGAAAACAAATTGAAAAACAAATCACGTGCAAAAAAAATGAAATTGAATTTAAACTTCAGTTAAACAAATTGAAGAAAAATATCTTCAATTAATTTGAAAAGCAATCAAATTTGAGAACTTGGAGTCTTGAAAATTTGATCTGAAGATCACACTAAAATTGTGGATCTTGCATTGTGAATAACTCCATGAATAGCAAGAAATAAAATAGAGGGAGTTAGAGAGAAAATTCGAAATTGCAATTGGGTAAAAATCCATTTTTACATTAAAGAGAAAAAAAAGACAGAGAATTAGAGATTTTTGATAGGGAATAATCTGAAATCAAAGGAGACAAAGAAGGAAAAAATTGCGATGACTATTCTTTGAATGCTAAGGATCCAGTTAGTCTTCTCAACCTCCGCGCGCTCAAGAAGGCAGTTCTCCTCCCTTTACTCCCCATGCAACCAACAGAGGGAGAGTAAGTTGAGGCACATAGGCAGAAAGGAGGGTCTATTGATTTATTCCCCCCCACCTATTCACACACCAGTAGCAAGGGAATAGGCGCTTACCAGCTCCTCTCCTACTCCAATCTCCATGCGCGATTAAGGGACAGGTCTCCTATTTCCCACACAACCACATGGTAACCTTATCACCCACACAAGAGCTGGTAAATGGGTGCACAGGAAACCAACAGAGTGAATAGGGCACACAAGAGAGGGACAGGTAAAGGTCAGCCTCAGGAAAGAGCAAGTAAAAAAAGACAGGGGAAGAAAGGAAATAAGGCATGCCACAGACAATAGTTGAACATGGAAGGAGGAATATTAGACAGAGTAGCTACAAAATATATGACAGAGGAAGCAATAATCAATTTCTAGAATTACCAGGTAGGAATTGAAAAACCAATTCACCAATTTAACAATAAGTTCAAGAATTCTTTTATAATTCATGTATTTAGTTTGAAATGGAAAGAGAATCTATGTTTTTAGTAATTAGGAGAAGAATAATATTCATATTGTATTGTAAATATATTAAGAATATTTGTTTTATTACATTCTTTGGAAAATTTTCAATCAATCAAACTGTATTACTTTTTTTTACTAGAAAAACCACATTGAACAAGTTCAAACAAAAAATTTTAGGAAGAATTTGATTAGAAAACAATGGTAAATAGCTGATTAGATTTAGGAAGAGATACAAAACAGAAAAACATCATTTAAATTTAGATTTAAAAAGATCTTCAACATAAAACATTTGTTTTATTCTGATTTAGAAGAATTTTAAAAATATTCCAAACAAAAGATATTTTGATTAAATACCTTTCAAATTTTAAACAAGATTCCAGAACAAAAGTTTTAATCAATAAATTTTGCAATTACAACTCAAACATTCAAAACTAAAACTAAAACAAATTATTTTAATATGGTTCTTGAAAAGCAATTATTTATTTTCTGAAAGTATGAAAAACAAAAAATAAATCATTTAAATTAAAATATGATTTTTCTTGAAAACAAAACAAATTAAGATTATTTCAAGTGGAAACAAATTAGTTGAGTGAATAGAACGAAAGAATGTGTGCTCTTTTATGACTGTTTTTAAATATGTACTTAATTACATACTGAAAATACACCTTCTTTATTTATTTTTTATTATTTAATTTACTCGATTTAAATATTAACTTAATGTCATTTATGGATTAAAACGATGAAAAGAACAACTTTTAAACTGTTTTCGCTTCAAAAAAGATTTTTGTTTTATTGTTTTTGAAAGATTGTATTTGACTGATTGGAACCATGCATGCTTGATAAATAAATGTGCATGTCATGTTTCTAGAAAGTTACCTTCTAGGACGGGTGCCGAATATGGGTTATTAAAGAGTGTAGTTTTTCTTTTCCACCAAAATTGCTTTATTGTCGTGCATGACATTTTACTTGGCCAAGTAACTTAAGGACCATCGAAATAGATGGAATTAATGAAATCTCTACCATATCCTAGTATCGAACTTTCTTGTTTCTTAAATGAATTAGAAAAATGAAAATGCTTGTGGTTTTACTAGTTATACCAAGCATGCACTAGATTCTATTTTGCTTGTCAACTGATTTTTGCTAAGCGATTCATGCAGGGTCGAGTATTCTTTGTATGATTTAAGAATTTTGGGGAAGCGTAAGCTTCGAGGTTGGGCAGAAAAAGTGCCCGATCCTTGTTCCTGTCTTCATTATGAAGATATGCTATTGGATTGAAGATCAAAGGATGTCATCTTCATTTATGTTATTTAGTATTCTTTAATTATGTATTGAAGAGCTTAAGGTGACTGAATGCCTAAGTCTCGAATTGTAGCTTAAATTACAACTTCTTATGTATGATTATCATTGAAGTGTATTATGACACATGTATTTATTTAAACTGGAATTGTATATTGAATCTATTTATCGACTTTAAGTCGTTGTTTCAGAATCGACTAGTTTTTATGATGTCTAAATGAATGAAGTGTCGACTTTATTTTGAAAATAAATGAAATTATTTAAAGCTTTGTCAATGTTTTATTTAAATATTTTCGCTCTTTACATTTGGTATTAGAGTCCTAGGTTTGAACACTAGGGTCCTTTGTCCATTACGCTAATTAAACATTCCTTGATGCAGGAATTGTGATACATAATGTGTACAAGAGGTAAAGGAGATGTTGCAAGTAATGAGAATGACAGGTTGGATCAGATGCTCAGTCTCTTGAATTAGCAGGGTTCCATAATGGATAATCTAGAACATGAAGTTTGAGGTGTCAGAGAAGGACAAAACCCTCGAGTTGAAATTCCCCAAAATTAGGAGCAACCCAATAATGAGAATCCAAGGGTTGAAGAACCAAAAAATCCTCAAGCTAGGATTGAAGGGGAGTTGGATAACGATTTGAAAAGGGTAGCACTGCCCAAGTTTGATGGTAAGACTATAGGTGATGGAGCTGAAGCTTGGGTTATTGAGATGAAAAAGTACTTTGAGCTCAGGAATATGTCCAATGAGACCAAGGAAGTTTGGGCTACATATCAGCTTACTGGAGAAGCTGCTACTTAGTGGGATAATGAGAAGACTAAGAAGAAGTTACTACCAGGTGGGACTACATGGGAAGTGTTCTTGCAACTTTTCAGGAAGAGGTGGCTTCCACAACTGTTCTTTGACGGGAAGATGACAGAGTTCTAGAATCTAACACAGGGTGGTTTGATAGTTAGTCAGTATTGGGAGAGGTTCACTAATCTCCTAAAGTACGTACCACAATATCAAATGGATGAGAGGTTTCGTATTCATAAATTTATCCTAGGATTGAGACCACAAATTGGAGCTGATGTGGATATTCATAATCCATTAATGATGGATGAGGTCTATGAGAAGGCCACAAAATAGGAACAAAAGCTGCAATAGGTGGAAAACTATAGGAATAGTGTGAATGCTAAATCTAGTTTTGGAAATAGGAAGTTCCAAAATAATAACAACAATAATCCAAAGGGTGATAATAAAAATCAGAAAATCAAGAACTTGAAGAGAGGAAAAAACACTCAGGATAAAGGAGAAGGGAGCTTTGGTGGAAACAAGAAAGTAAATAATAATAACACCAACTTCTCCAATATCAGGAACAGGAGAGGTGGTCACCCAGGGCCACAAGGTGGATGCTATAACTGTGGAGGAGATCACTATGCCTCCAATTGCACACAACGTATAGGAGGTCAACGAGGTGGTAATGATCGGCGAGCACCGCAACACCAGATTCATGCAGCAGTTGACAACCATCAAGAAGACTTTCAGGCTTCACCTATTCAGATGTCGGGTAATCTTTTTGGTCAATCTGTTTCTATTTTGATAGATACAAGAGCTACTAAATGCTTTATTGATCCGAAAGTAGTTGCTAAATTACCTATTAGACCTAGTTTTATGTCACATTCATGGATGGTTTAGTATGGAAATCGAGCAGAGAAGAGGGTAGATTCATGTTTATCATGCAACAATTTAGAGCTACCTAATTTCCAAACCCAAGTTAACCTTTATGTATCACCATTGGGTTTTTATGATGTGATCTTAGGGATCAATTGGTTAACTAAGCATAAAGCCATAATGAACTGTTAGGATGAGGTTGTGAGTTGTTTGGATGATTTTGGACATCTAGTTGAGATTTTAGGATCTCGAGAGCCTCTAGAGTTGAGACATATCTCAGCTATGTAGCTAAAGAAAGCACATCGGACAGGATGTTCCATATAGAAGAGGATGAGGACATTCCAAAGACAACTTTCAGAACTCGGTATGGACACTACGAGTTCACAGTGGTACCTTTTGGCCTAACGAATGCTCCAATGACATTCATGAACCTTATGAATAGTATCTCTAGGGATTTTTTATATGATTTCATGCTTATATTCATTGATGATATTCTGATTTACTCTAAAATAGAAGAGGAACATGAGAAGCACTTGAGAATAGTCTTGCAACAACTAAGAGATCGAAATATTTTTGGTAAGTTTTTGAAGTGTACTTTATTCTAGAAGAAGGTTCACTATTTGGGGCATGTCATATCTACTGAAGGAATCTCAGTTGATCTTGTGAAGATTGAGGCAATTGTAGATTGGACATAACCTCAAAGTGTTACTGAAGTTCATAGTTTCATGGGACTTGCAGGATACTACAGGAAATATGTGGAAGGGTTTTCCAAGATTGCAGCACCTATTACTTCTCTTCAGAAGAAGGGAAATAAATATGAGTGGAATAAGAAGTGCGAGGAAGCATTTAAAATTCTTAAACAAAATTTGACATCCACACTAGTGTTGACTATACAAGATCCTAATGGGAACTTCATTGTAATTACAGATGCTTCAAGCGAAGGTGTAGGAGCTGTGTTGATGCAAGAAGGGAAAGTGGTTGCATATGAGTCCAGGAAACTGAAATAGTATGAGTTGAATTATGCGCCACATGATCTTGAGCTTACAGCTATTGTGCATGCATTACAGATGTGCATACATTATCTCCTAGGGAAACCATTTGAGCTTAAGATAGATCATTTAGGACTTAAGTACATCTTCACATAGCCAAACCTCAATGCGAGACAAAGGAGGTGGCTTGAGTTCCTAAGTGAGTATGATTTTGGTATTGAGTATATCAAGGGTAAGGAAAACAGAGTGGTTGATGCTCTTAGTAGGAGAAGACATCTCTCTGCTATGTTGAGCACAAGGTCAAATTTGAGACAACAAGTGTTGCAATATCTTTTAGGAGATGAGCATTATGATAGGGTCAAGCAAGCCTTAGAGGCAGATCCTTCAAATCATAGATTTGATGGATATGTGATGGAGTATGATTGTATTGTTAGATATCAGGGAAGGATGTATATCCCTGAGGGTGGAGATTTGAGGAAGCCGATTCTAGAGGAATTTCATGATGCACCTTATTCAGGGCATCCAGGAGTTACGAAGATAGTAGCAGAGTCGAAGGATTTGTATTTTTGGCCTAAGATTAAGAAAGATGGCATGGAGTACATGGCTAGATGTTTGGAATGCCAATAGGTCAAGGCTGAGCATGTGCATCCAACAGGAATTTTGTATCCCCACAATATACCTGAGTATAAGTGGCAATTAATCAGTATGGATTTCATCCAAGGATTACCTCTGAGCAGGAATAGGCATGATACCATCTTAGTAGTTGTTGATAAGCTAATGACGGTTTCACATTTCATACCTAGAAATCTGAAGGATGGATCATTGACTCTTGTGAGGAAATTTGTGCAAGAGATATTTAGATTGCATGGTGTACCAGAGACCATTATTTCTTATAGGGATACTGGGATGACATCTAGGTTCTAGACTACACTGAATGTAGCTTTGAGAACTAAATTGAATTTTAGTTTTGCATATCACCCACAAAATGATGGCCAAACTAAAAGGGTCAATCAGGTTGTTGAAGATTTGTTGAGGATGTACTGCATGGATCAGTAGTACAAGTGGAAGGAATATTTTCCATTGGTTGATTTTTCCTACAACAACTCATTTCATGCATCGTTGGGTATGGAACATTTTGAGGCACTTTATGGATAGAAATTTTGCACACCCATCAGTTGGGACAGGATGGAAGACATGATCATTATTGGTCCTAATATGCTCAAGTAAATGAATGAGCACATGAAGTTGATCAAGGGTAGGTTGAAGGAAGCAGCCGATAGATAGAAGAGCTATGCTGATAGGAACAAGACTTTCAGGTAGTTTGTTGCAGGAGATAAGGTCTTTTTGAGGGTTAAGCCTCATAAGAGCTCTATCTCATTTGGGAAATCATCAAAGTTGCAACAATATTTGTGGGACCCTTTGATGTACTGGAAGTTATTAATCTAGTTGATTATAGACTAGCATTACCACCTACTCTAGCTCAACTCCATAATGTTTTCCATGTTTCTTTGTTGAAACCATATCATCGTGATGCATCTCATATTCTCATTTGGCGTTCATTACAGGTACAGGATCCAAGGGTGGTGCTAGTAGAGCCCATCCGAATCCTAGATAGGTGTAGCATTAAGCTGTGTAATAGAGATAGTACTTAGTACAAGGTCCAGTGGGACCAGTATATTGAGGATAGTGCTACATGGGAGGATTCTTAGATGATTGACCATCATTTTCCTCATTTTCTTTCATAGATTAGTACTTGTTTTATGTGGAGATGCTTGATACTCTAGTTTTTGATTCACATGTTGTGAGCTTGATAGCGTGGATGCTACTATTATTTTTTGTGCTTATGTTTGAGAACTATGTTGTTAGTTACTATTTCATTATGATTGAGATACTAAGTTTACCTATTGAAATACTATGTTTCCTGATTGGGATAGTATGTTTTATTGATTGTGATGTTATTCTTATTAAATTATTAATGACATCGAGACGATGTCTCTTCCAAGAGGGGAATGATGTCACGTATAGATTTTTATTGATTATAAAAATGCAATTATTAATCATGATATTGTTATTTAAATTGAAGTTAAATGATTATTCAAATTGAATTTAAATTGAAACTTAAAATGAAATCGAAATTGAAATTGAAATGCATTTATATTTAAATTTGGGGTTTGTCACTGTTAATGAAAACTCGAGTGCAAGTGAACATAGGAACAGGTGAACGTGATTGAAGGTGAGAACAACGATCAGGTAGATTCGTTTTAGCCATCAGAAGTTTATGAGGATGATGGAATCACACACACTCACTTAGTTGATATTTTAATGTATTTTTGTGATTATTGTGCTTGCAAATTTTAAATTAAGTTTTATTGATTTCTCCAAAATGTGGAAAAATATATGTTGCTTTAAATGACGATTTTATTAATTTGTGAGAAAATAGATTTTTATTTAAATAACTAAATTATTTAAGTCAATATTTTATCATTGTTTAAAAGTAATGATGCTTGTATTTTTAAATTTAAGGAATAGACTTTTATTGCGAAATTTAATAAAATGTAATAAAAGTTGTGTTTTAAAATTATTTGTTTTTATTTGAAAATTATGAAAGAAGAAAAGATTTAATGTGGAAATTAAATAAATATCTAAATATGAGTTATTGAAAACAAATTGAAAAACAAATCATGTGCAAAAAAAATGAAATTGATTTTAAAACTTCAGTTAAACAAATTGAAGAAAAATATCTTCAATTAATTTGAAAAGCAATCAAATTTGAGAACTTGGAGTCTTGAAAATTTGATCTGAAGATCACACTAAAATTGTGGATCTTGCCTTGTGAATAACTCCATGAATGGCATGAAAGAAAGCAAAGGGAGTTAGAGAGAAAATTCGAAATTGCAATTGGGTAAAAATCCATTTTTACGTTAAAGAGAAAAAAAAGACACATAATTAGAGATTTTTGACAGGGAATTAATATGAAATCAAAGGAGATAGAGAAGGCAGAAATTGGGATGATTGTTCTTTGAATGCTAAGGATCCAGTTAGTCTTCTCAGCCTCCACATGCTCAAGAAGGCATTTCTCCTCCCTTTACTCCCCATGCAACCAACAGAGGGAGAGTAAGTTGAGGCACGTAGGTAGAAAGGAGGGTCTGCTAATTTATTCCCCCCCCTATTCAGACACCAGCAACAAGGAAATAGGCTCACACCAGCTCCTCTCTTGCTCCAATATCCATGTGAAGTTAAGGGATAGGTCTCCTATTTCCCACATAGCCATAAGGTAACCTTCTCACCCACACAAGAGCTGGTAAAGGGGTGTGCAGGAAACCAATAGAGTGAACAGGGCGTGCAAGAGAGGGACAGGTAAAGGTCAGCCTTAGGAAAGAGCAAGTAAACAAAGGCAGGGGAAGAAAGGAAATAAGGCATGCCATAGACAACAGTTGAACATGGAAGGAAGAAGATTAGATAGAGTAGCTACAAAATATCTGAAAGAGGAAGCAATAATCAATTTCTAGAATTACCAGGTAGGAATTGAAAAACCAATTCACCAATTTAATAATAAGTTCAAGACTTCTTTTATAATTCATGTATTTAGTTTGAAATGGAAAGAGAATCTATCATTTTAGTAATTAGGAGAAGAATAATCTTCAGATTGTATTGTAAATCTATTAAGAATCTCTATTTTATTACATTCTTTGGAAAATTTTCAAACAATCAAACTCTATTATTTTTTTTTACCAAAAAAACCACATTGAACAAGTTCAAACAGAAAATTTTAGGAAGAATTTGACTAGAAAACAATGAAAAACAGCTGATTAGATTTAGGAAGAGATACAAAAGAGAAAAACATCATTTAAATTTAGATTTTAAAATATCTTAAACATAAAACATTTGTTTTATTCTGATTTAGAAGAATTTTAAAAATATTTCAAACAAAAGATATTTTGATTAAATACCTTTGAAATTTTAAATGAGATTCCAGAACAAAAGTTTTAATCAGTAAATTTTGCAATTAAAACTCAAACATTCAAAATAGAAACTGAAACAAATTCTTTTAATACCGTTCTTGAAAAGCAATTATTTATTTTCTGAAAGTATGAAAAACAAAAAATAAATCATTTAATTTAACATATGATTTTTCTTGAAAATTAAACAAATTAATTGAGTGAATAGAATGAAAGAACGTGTGCTCTTTTATGACTATTTTTAAATATGTACTTAATTAGATACTGGAAATACATCTTCTTTATTTATTTTTGATTATTTAATTTACTCGATTTAAATATTAATTTAATGTCATTTATGGATTAAAACGATGAAAAGAACAACTTTTAAACTGTTTTCGCTTCAAACAAGATTTTTGTTTTATTGTTTTTGAAAGATTGTGTTTGACTGATTGGAACCATGCATGCTTGATAAATGAATGTGCATGTCATGTTTTTGGAAAGTTACCTTCCGGGACAGGTGCTGAATATGGATTATTAGAGAGTGTAGTTTTTCTTTTCTAAAACTCCTTTATTGTCGTGCATGACATTTTACTTGGACAAGTAACTTAAGGACCATTGAAATAGATGGAATTAATGAACTCTCTACCATATCCTAGTAGTGTACTTGCTTGTTTTTTAAATGAATTAGAAAAATGAAAATTATTGTGGTTTTACTAGTCATACTAGGCACACACTAGTTCCATCTTGCTTGTCGACTGCTTTTTCCTAAGCGATTCGTGCAAGGTCAGGTATTCTTTGAATGATTTAAGAATTCTAGGGAAGCGTAAGCTTCGAGGTTGAGCGGAAAAAGCATCTGATCCTTGTTCTCTTCTTCATTATGAAGATATGCTATTGGATTGAAGATCAAAGGATGTCATCTTCATTTATGTTATTTAGTATTCTTTAATTATGTATTGAAGAGCTTAAGGCGGCTGAATGCCTAAGTCTCGAATTGTAACTTAAATTACAACTTCTTATGTATGATTATCATTGAAGTGTATTATGACACATGTATCTATTTAAATTGGAATTGTATATTGAATCTATTTATCGACTTTAAGTCATTGGTTTGGAATTGATTGGTTTTTATGATGTCTAAATGAATGAAGTGTCGACTTTATTTTGAATATAAATGAAATTATTTAAAGCTTTTTCGATTTTTGATTTAAAGAGTTTCTCTCTCTATAGGTTTTGAAAAAGAAAGTAGTAATAGAAGAGAGTCCCAAACTTGAAGGCCAACCTAAGATTCCTGATGATGAAACTTTAGGACACACCCTCACATGACTCAAGTTTGAGAGAGGCAAAAAAAATTGGGGAGTCAAAATAAACTCCTAAGGCTAAGAAACCCTCCGCATTTAGAGATTGGATAATAGGATGTGGACCTAATGCACCTCTGTTAACTAAAGAGGAGGAGTACTTGTGCGAATTTCCTACCTCACCCAAGAAGGTTGATGTAAATTTAGATGAGGTTATAGAGGAATGTGCTCTTTTTGATAATGAGGGAATTGCTTAAAATGGAAAAAAAAAAATTAAATAAGGATCAAAGTAAGTCCATAGTTAATATTCGAGTGTAGGAAAAAGTATCCCTTTTTTAGACTTAATTTGGGAATAATTAATAATAAAATGAGCTTAATGATGCCTTATTTTAGTGTTGTAATATTTTTTTCATATTCACATTAAGTTTAGGGCCCTTTTAAATCAAATGGACTTAATTTTGCTTGAACCTAAGGAAATAGGGTTCCACCTTTTAGAAGATGGAACTAGGGGACCTATTTCACTCTTACTTCATTAGAAAACCCTAGAGATCCCTCAACCAGGATGACTCAATTGAGAGAAGGGCTCTTTGCTAGGGGGCTTCTTTAGGTGTGATTAAAAAGGGGGTTCACCATTAGATGAAGCTTCTAAAGATAAATGCAAACATGAATACACTTAATTATAAAAGCTTAGAATATGAAATCAGATAGCTAAACAAAAAGATAATTCCTTTGAATAATTGAATTGATCTTGAACAATACTATAGCAATGAAAATAGTATGCCCCACCTTTGATGAATAGAACACAAAGGTAGAGTTCCTATTTCACACTTGTTACACTCAAGGAAACCTTAGAGATCTCAATTAAAAGATAGAAATGGGGGAAGAGATATTACAATAAGGTACCCTAGGGTTTGATTATAGATAATAAGAGGGTTCACCACCAAGCTAAGGCTTGGAAATCCAAGAAATGAATGAAAGTTACAAAGTACCATGCAAAACCTAACCAAATGACTTAGGAAATGAAATTGAAAATCAAGATATCAAATTGGAAATGATCAGGGGTGCACCTAGAAGAGTGATGAGGTCAAAACAAGCTTCAAAACACTAAAAACATGTTGTTTGATGCCCATTGAGACTCATACACCTAGTCTAGGTTTTCTATGCTAAAATTAGAATCTGATAGTGCTTAGTCTGAATCTCTTGAAACCAATAAAATAAAAATACATAAGCCCAAGGTGGTGTATCAGTCTCAGTATGATTTTTGAGAGGGTTAAGACCTAAATATTCTCTCCTAACTCTATTCTTTCTATCACACTTTGTTTTCGGCTCTGCAACTATGATTTGCAACCTGTAGAAGTCTTCCATTGATCTTTAATGCATGGTGACAACTTTCTCCAAATTTTCTCTTCAATGTATCTTCAACCTAGACCTACAAATCACACACTAAAGACAAGTAATTTTTTTATTTTTAGTGAATAGGGGTTTTCCTTGGTCAAATCCCATTTTTGTAATCAAACCTTGAATTAAAATGATATAGGAATGGAGAATGATGAATGAACAAAACAAGATGTTGCAACTCACCTAATCCTAGAAATAAAGTGTTGCAAACATGTATGAAGTGGCTCCAATGGATGTAGATCTTGAATCTTTCCTGAATATGATAGATCTTTAATTGAATGCTAGCTTGAATCATGAAACCCTACATCACAATTGTTAGCTCAAAAACAAACATGATGCATGATGACTTTGACATGGTGCTTGATACTTAAATTATGCTCTAAAACACTTAATAATCTACCCTTGAATGCTCTTGTGAACTCAAATTTTCTATAAGAATTCTCATTAAACTTTTTAGGTGTAAAATGAGTGAAAGAACCTTGTATTTACACTTAATGATGCTAAAATTCTTGAAATTACAACACTACAAGCTGACATAAGATCTAGGATGATAAAATCCCACCAATAATTTGAAATAATTTTAATTTTGGGCCATATGGGACTCATACACCTAAGGTGGCGTATGAGTCCCATTAGGCATAAATAATGGGACCTTTTTCAAAAATGCTTAGAATGATGTAAAATCGGGATCGGACCCCAAAAACCTAGGTAGGACTCATACGCCCAAGGTGGTGTATGAGTCGCATATCACCAAATCTGGGCCACACAACCTAAAAACACTTTGATTATGATTGGTTGTTGGTTTATGTTGGGATTAGCCTCAAAAAGATGCAATAATTAAGGCTTGTGGATGAAAATAAGGCCAATTAAGGCATAAAGAAGACCAATTTATTAATGAAACCATAGATTAGTGTGGAAGTGTGGTAAAACACTTTACAACACCCTAAATAAGGTACAATTAAGCTCATTTAGCTTACAATGGTCCTAAATTTAATGTGAAGGTGTAGATGAATACAGTTTACAACACTAAAATAAGGAAAAGTTAGGTTTACTTAGCTTAAAAATGGCCCAAGACCTAATGTGAATGTGTTAAACACATTAGAGCACTATATCAAGGTTACATTATCTTCATTTTAATGTTAACTATTCCCAAATCAAATGTGAAAATGCAAACGACAACATATTTCAACACTACAAATACATCACAACATTAACTCAAAACCACATGCATGATGCATCAATCCTTTGAAATGATGCTTGAATCTTAAATGCTGCTCCAAATTCTTGATGATATGTTCTTGAATGCTCTTGAATTCTCTTAAATTCTCTTGAATACTCTCTTTATAATAAATTTGCTATAATACTTGAATACTTGAAAGCTTAGATCTTGTTAGCTTTTGTTAGCTTTCTAGGAGAAATTATGTGAAATAACCTTTACTTATTTATGCCAAATTTCTCTAAATTAAAAAACTAAAATATTGCCAAGAATTTGATTTAAAATAAGTCTTGGTTAAAGTGGGACTCATACATTAGGTTGGGTGTATGAGTCCCAGTGTCTTAAACACGAGACACAAATTTCTAGGAGTGTCTTGTTCAATGTGTCATTTGAAATCAAGTGCCAATACCTAGGTGGGACCCATATTCCCAAGGTGGCATATGAGTCACAGATCATCAGATCTGGAACACACAACCTCAAACATTAAATTATGATTGATTATTTGATAAGTGTTAAGATTATCCTTAGAAAAATGCATGTAATAAGGCTTGTGGATGCAAAATAGGACCAATTAAGGCATAAAGAAGCCAAAATTTTAATGTGAATATGTAAGACATATTACAACACAAAATTAAGGCATCACTTAGCTCATTTTGTCAATTATTCTCAAATTAAGTGAGGAAGAGGGATACTTTTTTTGTCACTATAGTGCCTTATTTTTGGTGTTATACGGTACACCTTTACACTTTCACATTAATCTAGGTATTTATTAATTTAGTGGGGTTAATTTTCCTTAATTGTCCCCTTTAATTAAAATCCAAGACTAATTAAATGCAAATTCGAAGGGATAAAACTTGACATTCATAAATGCCATTTCACAACACTCAACTTAGGAAGATGTGTGTCCTAGGTAAGTGACCTAGGACCCATTTGACCTAGGACCCTAATTTAACATAATGCTCAACCTTTAGTAATGTGTGTCATAGGTAAGTTTCCTATGACCCATTCAGCATATGGTGGATGGGTCCTCACTTAGCCATAGGACCCCCCTTTCAAATATGTTTTTGGTGGTATTTTTATGATTTCAAATCTACAATTCAATGTCATCTTGTGATATTTGAATTTCAAGAATTAATGTTAAGATACACATAAATAAGAGGTTATTTCACTATGTTTCATCCTAAGACTTTCTAGAAATTCAATTGATCTTAAGAGTATTTTCACAAGAGCATTATTAGATCATTCAAGAGTAATTTCAAGGAATTCAAGGGCAGATTTGTAGAAGATTATTGCACCAATCAAGATTCCTTTCATCATGTCAAATATATTTTGTATCATGTATGCTATTTAAGCTAATATGGTGATGTAGTGTTCAAGATCTATTCAAGCATATTCAAGGCAATGTTTCAAGAAAAGTTTCATGATCAAGATCTACATTCATTTAGGGCACTTTGTGCAAGTTTTCAAATTTGTTATCCAAGGTTTCAAGTAAGGTTTGGTGAGTTGTTACATATTTTTGTTCATTCATCATTCCTTCATTCTTTTCTATTTTATTTCAAGGTTTGATTATCAAAATGGGGTTTGACCAAGGAAAACCTTGATTTACTTAACAAATAACATTTTTTCTCTTTGATGTCTAATTGCGGATTTTAGGTTGAAGATCCTTTGAAGAGTAAAATTGAAGAAAGTTGCAAATTTTTAAAATTTGCAAGAAAATTTGTCAAATCATGAAAAATCCTCTACATAATTTTTTTATGTCTATTCGACAGTGAACACTTGGAATTTGGGAGTGCAAATCAAGCAAAAGAGAACCTATAAATAATTTTTCAAGAACCCTAGCCAGGACCCATTCACCATAGGATGAATGAGTCCCCAATAAGCTTCAAAAGGATTATTTTGGTGAAAGGTACATATTGTTTGCCCCTTTCTAGATCTACATTTTGATTACTATTTTTGTCAAATTTGATTAATGTTCTTGATTTGTATTTTATAGCTTACATTTTGAATGAAATAAGGGAAAATAGGTATTTGTGGTGAACTTGTTCATCACCCACCTATCATTTTTAATTGTTTCATTTTTGTGAACCCGATGTTGTACAACAACATTTCTGAAAATTAGAGTCCTTTTAACCCTAGATCTACGTTTTTCAATAGATTGCATTAGGTTTGCATTAGTTGCATTAAATTTAGGGTTCTTTAAATCTTGCATTAGATTTCATTTCATATAGGGGTTTAAATTTATTATTTTACATTGTTTAAATCTGAAAAAGTTCAAAAACATTGCATGCATATTACATTAATTTTGCATAGTTTTTGCATGTTAGTGTAATTTTCATCATTCATATTCAAAAATTGTATCAAAATTACATTTCAAAAGGTGTCACATAGTTCATCATTTGTCATTAGTTTTACTTGCATTTACACATCAAATTATATAAAATTTTGTTATAAAAGTTATAGTCATAGCTCTAAAATAGAGAACACATCTAATCACTCAAAAATTGCATTTTTAATTTTTAAAAACCCTGTAGTAGGATCCATTCACCTCTAGGCGAATGAGTCCTTGGAAGCCTAGAAAATCCAATTTTTATGAGCTTTTTTGTAGTTTTCTACATTTCCTAAGCCTACTAGTAACCTATAGTATCAATCTAGAAAGTTTCATGAATTTAGATATTTTATGCATCTAGGTCAAAACATCCATTTAGTATAGCCATTTTGAATCATTCCAAAATCATTTCAATACAAAAATTTAGAAGATCTGAAAATGTTTACATTCCTGAAGGTTTGCATAATATGGATAAAATTACTTTTCACTTTTGCATATGCAATGTTTACATTCATGAAACTTTGCATAAGTTGGATAAAAGTACTCTTCATGTTTGGATATACATTGTTTATATTCTTTAAACTTTGCATAAGTTGGATAAAATTACTTTTCATGTTTGGATATGCATTGTTTACATTCTTGAAGCATTGCATAAGATGGATAAAAGTACTTTTCATTTTCCGTCAAACAATTTTAGTATCTTACCTTTCTAAGCAGGCCAAGAAAAGGTTCATCTCTTCCCCTTATGAGAATGCTTTAGTGAAATAGAATACAATAGTGGAAAATGATGACAATCAAATGTGGTCTTCTCCCAATATCTCTCCTATTTTTGAAGAAGATATTTTGGTGTTAGAAGATCCAAACAATGAGAGTTATGAGAGTCCTATTTCTCTCCCTTTCCCTAGGGAAAATATTATTGAACAATAGAATGCCATCATTGATAAGCAAGACAATCCAACCATTGATGACTCCCCTACTTGTTATGAAGTTATTTTAGAAGACCCAACAATTGAATGCCATGAACATCTAGTTTGTTGTCATCCTATTAACTCTCCTACTAGGGAAGATGTCATGGTGCAAGAAAATGATAGCATTGGCACATGCCTTTCAAAAAATAGTAATGTGGCTTCCTTCAATGAAGATGATGAAGTGACATTAGACTCCCCTTCACTAAGGATAATGAAAATAAGGATAATTGTATTGAGGTTATGAATATTAGGAATCCCTCGAGTCCTATAATTCTTAGACCTCATACAAATCCTTTAATTGTTGGAAAAAATAAGAATGAACTTATCATTTATCCACCCTCACAACAACCACAAGTTGAAAATGAACACGTTCTATCTTAGATACACCTATAAGTCAATTTGATAATGATAATATTTCAAAAATTGAGTTATAATACCATTGATCATAGATATAACACTATAAACAACCCACAACAAGGAATAACAAATCCAACATCCCTCCCATTGCCTCAATCTATCTTGCCTAGTGCTCCTCATTTTCCCTCACATAATGGAAAGGAGTATGATCTTGTTGAACAACTGAAAAATACTCTTGCTAAGATATCCTTATGGGATCTTATTCAAGCCTCACCTAGTTATCATAAAATTCTTCAAAGTGCTTTACAACAAGTTCCTACCCTTCCTAATGTGCAACCTGTAGACATGGAAAATGTACAATTTCGGTTGAACACACTTACTAATAACATTTCCTCTTAAATCAAACTCTCAAAATTTCATCATATTTCTATCCCTTAATCTAATGAATCACTATTTATCTGATTAAGTATATCACCTCCTCTGATTAAATTAACCTATTTAATTTAATTAACCTAACATATCTGTTTAATTAAATAAATCATTCTATTTGATTAAATTTTCTAAAGTCCTCTCATTAAATTAAATAAATTAAACCTTATTTGATTTGATCTAACATGCTCCTTCTTGATTAAATGAATCAAACCATTTATTTAATTAAATAATTTCCTCTCAATTTGATTTAAATCAATTCATAAATTTAAGTCTAAATTATCACATCTCCTAATTCCTCATTAAATTAATCAAATCCTTGATTAAGTTAATCCCTATCACTAAAATCCTCCAGAGAATGCAACTTGCACAATAAATCAATTACTTTGATTTATTAAATTGCCTATTTTCTCTCAACATGACATCAAAAGGGAATATTCCCTCAATTTGAATTCAAAATTCAAATGGGTTTGGTCTTTCGAACAAGGCATTCAATGCCTCTTACATGTTTAAGTGACATTAACTCCATTTCTCTTTCCCTCTCACATGTCACATTCAAAATTCAAATTTGAATCCATTGGCATGTATCATGCACATTGCCCAAAATGTGCTCATTCCTCCTCCAATCACATTTGGACAAGTGGATTATCTTTTGTCCCACATTGCTTATTTTCCTTCAAACTTCCATTTTGGAAATCTATAAATGAGAAACTCTTCCTCTCATTCAATCATCCACAATTTGAGTAGACTTACTATACTCAAATCCATCATCATCCACAATCTTCATTCAAAGTTATTGTCTTCACATTGAGAGCTAATTTTGTCCATTGCACTCAATTATCCACCATTTTCATAAATTGTAACAAGGCTATGCTCAAATCTCTTTGGAGATTTGACCATTGTTCAATCAACTCACATTGCAACTTAGGAATTGGGAAAGGGCCAATTACAACATTTCATTGGCACCAATTCCCCCATGGGATCATCATTCTATTAGCTTTGATTAGGATTTAATTTTATTCCTTGTGTTGTGTTCTTCATCTTTGTTCCTAATTTTAGTTGAATAGATGGATTTTATGGGGAATCTCTCATACTTGTTTGCATGCATATGATCTAACATCTAACCATGTTTGTCGTCTTTGTGCTTTTGCAGGTTTAGGGGTTCACACAACCAAATAATGTGGAAGCTCAAGTTCAAGATATAACTCCAATTGACTTGGACATTACTTTTCATCAAAATGAGTTACCTCCATTAGAAGTGTAGAAACAAAATGAAGCTTTCATGATAGTATCCCTTGTTAATAAGAGGGGGATAAAGAGGACCCTTATTGACAGTGGATCAACCCTTAACATATCTAGAATAAACCTTTTGGACAAGATTGAAGTATATGAAATACAAATTCAACCTAACTCTTTATCTATTCATAGGTTTGATAAAATAGGAAAACAACTACTTTGTGTGATCACATTACCTATTAAAGTTGAGAAGATAGTGTTGATCATAAAATCTTATGCCTCTCCAAATAGGATTATGGGAGATTCAATGAGTGGGGGACCAATTTGCACCTCACTAAATGACCCTCGAGATTTTTATAGAAAGTCGACTCTTCTTTGTGTTTAGGGAAAAGGGGAAGAGAAAAATGCAAGAAAATTATAAAGATGGTGATGCACCAAAGATTTTCCAGCATTTCAAACTTTAACTATCTCTTATAACTCATGAGATGGACATAGAATGCCACACACCCTTCATTGTTCGGAAGAGAATGAGCAACAAATGCTAGAGAAAGAACATTGTAGTCTTTCAAATCTCCCCATGGGAAGCATACATTAAGGTCCAACAGAAATAAGAAAACCTAAAGATTAACAAGAATACTCAAATACTCAAAGAATCATTCCTCCTTTACAGAAAATGAAAGAGTATAATGGACATGATCCAATTATTGAAAAATATCATAGAATATAAAAGCTAGGACATGTAAAATAATTATCCAGAATACTAATGTAAGGCTTTAACACAATGTTCCCAACATAAATGATATATGAAAAATAAATTTGACAAAGGCCATACAATGCACAATCCCAAAGATTTCTCCTAATAGATCAGATTTTTATGATATATTAACTGAAAATAGAGGTCGAATGCCCATCTGATGATAGTTTAAACAAATACAACATGCCAAAGAGAGTAAATAGTGCTATGTGAAATCTTCCTATTTTTGAGAAAAATATAACTCCCTAAAACAATATCTATATTCTTCAAAAATATTTTCTAAAGAAACTCTCAAAACTTTTTCCTTATTGCCACCAATCTCCATTTATAGCTTGAAGAAGAGGACACCGTCGCAATTGATCTAGAAGATAAAACTGCTAGATGCTTGAATCTGATAGACCATAATATGATATTAGAGGTTGATTAGATCACAACAAGATTTTCTCATAAAGTCCTAGGCCACCTCATTAATGGCTCTAGATTATGTAGAAGTTCTACAAAGATATGCTTCCAAAAGACAATCAGATCCCAACACAGCCTATCTAAAACATGATCAAATTAGCCCCAAGGAATGATGACATTGATTTTAAGGTTCCACCCTAAAATTAAGATCACTAGAATGCCTTCTAAAAAAATCCACCCTCTAAAATCCCTCTGTGGAATATACAAAATAACCGACCAAATGGTTGATGTGGCACGCGAGCGAGCAATTTTAGATTTCATAAAATTGGATTTCTAAGAAATCCTCACCAAGAAAACATGTTTCCTACTTTGGGTCTAAAAGGAAAATGATATATATAAATCCATGTAGCCACCATGTGGCATATTGTGCACCTTTATGCAAGAGTAGTCTTTGTCCTTCGTGTGTGGAGCCATCCCAAAGAGAAAATGAATTAAGGGCTAGAAACCAAAAATGTTTGAAGGAAAAAAATTCTCCATAGTTTTGGTGACTCATAGGGGGCCAATTTGCTTGTGGAGGCATGAATATAGATCTCAAGTAATTATCAGATTTTGAGGAAGGCAACATGCTAGGTTTCCCAATCTCCAATAGTGGGTTGGACAAGGGCACACAAATTCTCGTAGGCTTGATCAAGGTCAAGGAATTCCTTAAGAGAAACTCCTCCCCACCTTTATGAAACAACTCCGATATGGCAGTACAATCAAGAAAGGGGAAGAATTTCCTTCTCGATCTCCTAGATAGTGGGTGATGAGCTCAAAACCTAGAAGTTTCATGGAGTCCTAGATTTTGAGCCTGATTGCTCCCACAATCTGCATGACTGTTAAAACTCATCCATCTGATGAGAAAATGGTGGGTAACCCTGATTGGAGTAGAACTTTGAACTCCTCCCTAATCTCATGGACCTTCTTATTCAACACTTTCTAGTAATATTTATTATTCCATGCAGCCTTGAGGTAGGTGATGAATTCATTTTCTTGCCCTGTAGCCTCCCTTTGATCGGGAATCTTGGCATCCCTTAAAGCTTCCTTAGTTTCTTTACATAATTTTGAGACCAAGACCCTTGATTCTTTAGCCCAAGGGTGAATGAATGTAGAATTTGGTTGATTGTTGGGCCAAATTTTGTGTTTAATTCCCAAGCATCCTTTAGAAACTGTAAGACTAGCTTTAGGGTTGTAACTACAACTATGATTCTCTCCCAATGAGTATATATTAGGTTTTTAAGTATCAGGAGGATTATGGATCCTTGTAGCATGATTAGTTCCTTCTAAAATTGGGTCTCCCCAGCTCTCTTGTTTTCCTCCAATTGATTCTTGTCCTGGAGATTTTTTGTAAGCTCAAAGCGTAGCTTCCCAACTTCCTCATTGCGAGTCTCAAAAATAGACTTGGTATCTTTCTTTTCTTGTTTCACCCTTTTTATTTCCACCTAGGCCTTCTGAAGGTTGTCAAAAGCTTGAGATCATTCACTATCTAATTATTTTTACATGTCCTTTACCTGATCCATTTCCTATAGCTCCTTTTGCATCCCATTACATACGATGTTCATTTTGGCTAAATCACTTTCCAACCTCTTTTTCCTTTGTTGATGCTTTTCATTTGTTTCATGTTTTTTTTTTATCCTACATTTCAGTCTTTCTACCTTAGCATGAAGCCAATTCCTCTCACTCTAGTCCTCTTCAAGGAACTTGGTTGCTTCACCTTGTGAACCATGTAATTATCTCAAGTGGGCCATCTCTAGGCCTTTTCCTTTGATTTCTACATGTAGCCTATTCACTATGGATTTTATGTTTGCCAACTCTACCTAATGCTTCTTCAAAAAAACTCTCTTTTCATAGTTAGTGTAGACCACCTTCTAAGTTTCTTTGACTAGGACCACTTTGTTTTGTGAACGAGTAACACTCAAATTGAGGCCCACATCTTTGATGTCATAATCTTTGAGCTACATTTCTCCCTCTATCTTGGATGTTAATAACCTCATAAAAGTGATTAGTAAAGCATTCTTCTCTTCATCAAAACAAGTTTACAACTTTTGAGTAGTTGGATTTTTCATAGCCTTTCCCCACACTTTAAGCTTTCTTGCTTGTCGGGCTTGTGTTGTTTCTTCCATACAAACCCAAACATTCTATGGAGAATCAATACTTTGTGCAATAATAAAAAACCTAGAGGGAGACTAAAAAGGGTGACAGAAGGAGAGGCCTCAATAGTTTAAGGTTATAGAGAGGAAAAAGGAACCATTATCATTGAAAAAGGAAAGATGCCTTATATGGACCGAGAAGGAGAGACACCCATCAGAGTAAAAGGGGAACTAGATGGAAAAGAGAAATTTTCTTGGAAGCAGATGGGGATGGTGAAACTGGTAACATGGATGTATCAATTTTTTCAATGGGTGACCTTGATAGGGAGATTAAAGAATCAATTGAGGCTAATGTGAATGATGCTCATTTAGAACACAAGGTTTCTTCATGGGGTTCATTGTAAAATATGGTCAAGGGAATTTTCAGGATGAGGAAATCGGAACCCATGGATGGATGATTTCTTTTAGTAGATGAGGGGGTAGGAATAACTAAAGTTATAGTAGAAGAAATAAGGGTGGGTGTAAGACTTACCTGGATTGTCGAAGATGAAAATCTTGGTGAAGTGGATTCCATGAATTCTTCTCCTCTACTTGATATTACTATTCCACCTAAGTCTTGGACTTGTCTCCTCTTTGTAGGGGTCAAACTAGTGGATTTAGATCCTCTAGTGTTTGATCCTAGTGAAACTTGGGCCCCTAGAGTCATAGCAGATCTCATTAGGGACCCTCAAGTCCTTTTTCTCTTTGGCAAGGTGCTGGTGGAAGATGTGATATGTGAGACTTTATGTTTTGACCCCTTTTCTTTCCTTTTTTCCTACGTCGAGCTCCTAAGGTAGAGGGGTGAAAAATAGTGCTTGCTCTTGTTTACTCTCCTGATTTGATTCAATATTATTGTTATCAGACCTAGCTTTAGTGTCATAGATCTCATCAAATCTTTCATCACTCAGCTTAACATATCCATAGAGGGTGTTAAAGTTATTGATTTATTTTTGGTACTTCTTGAACTCATCCATCTTTCTTTTTGACCATCCCAAATTCTGTAGCTATGTTTTGAGTGACTAGCCCATCTAGATGCTTTGTCAGAACTCCACCACCTTAACATAGAAATTAAGCCATGAGAGTCATACATATGGTATAAAGGCTAGGTTGATGTAGACCTCTACCCTCTCTTCTATCGGGTTCTTCCTTGACTCAAAATATTCCATCTCTTTATGTTTTACAGTTGGAAGATGTCCCATAGGATTGTACCTTCATGCATCACAAATGAGGAAAAGGCCTAGGCGAGCCAACTTTCTAGTCAGCACATCCCACTCCTCTCTTTTCACAAGTGTTACTTGAATTTTGGCAATGGTAAGGTGAAGTGGGTAAATTTTCTTTTTATGCCTCTTGTTGCCATAGGCTTTGTCAGCAATGGTTGTCTGAAGGGATGCTTGTAAAGTGAAGGTCCTGTCTTTTACAAACATAGGGAGCTTAAAAGGCTCCTTAATAAAACCATGATATATGATGAAAGAAAACTCAGCTCCCATAAAATAATCCACCAAGGTCTAGTGGCTTTTCATTCATTCTAAGGCTTCAGGGGAAAACTAATCTAGAGGGTGTGGAGACAAATCCAAGAGAACTGAACCAAAAAATAATGCCATGATTTATTAATTATTCCAACATATTTTCAGCCACTACATCAACAAAATGAAAATAATTTTGGCTCATCTCCTTCTTGAGGATCAAATCCAAGCCCTCCTAGAATTTTTAAACCTTTTCATCATCTTCAAATCTGTAAATATAAGCTAACATTGAGAAAATTGCCTACACATTTGATTTGAAATTTTTGTGTGCTAGGGGGAAGACAAGTTGATTTCCCTCTAGCTTCTAATTTGTTTCATCCATAAATCTTCCATTATTTTTCTTTGGAATCTCTCAGAGTCCTATTTTAGGGATGCACAACATATCTTGGATGGTTGTCATACTAATGGTAACCCTCAACCCGTTGCCACTGATAACCCTTGTTTCTTTATCCAACCTTTTCACACATGCATCCATTAGCTCTGGGCATGGATGTATGGAAGGAAAGATGAATTTTAGAAAACCGCAATACCAGAGCCATGTTGTAGAGCCCTCTATTGACCCATGGGTGAATATTCTCTGTATTGCTCATCCCCTAAGGTTTTTAGGGTTTATATGTAACTTTAGGTCATAAATATTATCTATGAAATCTTTAACTGCTTCATCCTTAATGGGGTTTCCTACTTGTATGGTTTTGGTATTCACAAAACTTCAACATTTTCACACTAGGGCACTAGCATATGAATCATTTCCAAAGATGTTGGTGTAGCTTGGTCTGGTGGATGAGACTCCATCCTGTCAACTAGAAGATGATGCCTCCACAATTGTTACATTCTTGGAAGGAATTGCAGAAAAATTCTTCAGAGCAGTAGTTGCTTGCAGTTTTCGATAATTAGAAAAAAATTCTTTCGGGGTTCATTTAATTTTCAAACATACATGCAATAAGACATTATTGTTGCCAGTAGCTCACTAAGTGCTGCTAGCGGGGTGATACATGTGGACTAGGACTCATATCCCTCAAGAATACCAACTTTGTTATGAGAATGTAATTAGTACATTCCCTATGTCTCCCTTTTCCTAAATAAACCTTGAGTGTTGGAAGTTTTTCATATTTTCATTGATGTCACCATATTGGATGGTAACCTGTACATATCATGCTTATCCTATCTAGTATTCGATCTAGTATTTGATCCAATATTTCAATTTGCGTATTTCCTTTAGTAATTAATATGATCTATGGTTCTAGGAAAAGGCTTAAAATGGTTGGAAGCGTGTATACATGTACTCTTAGATATTCATATGATTGGGTGGTGTGTTGGTGTCGGTTCTTGAGATTACATTTTGGTATTGAGTTAATCTTGTCCGAAATGATGTTGCATGACATGGGTGAATTACTCTCTATATGAAGCCGGCCTAATCAATACATGTAGATATATCAAGTGTATATTCAAGATGGTTAGAAGATGAGAAGGCATGATGAGTATGTAGTATATGTGTGTGGAATAAAAATGCAAAGAGAAGAATAAGTATAAGAAAAGTGAGGAAACTAGAGATCATTCTGCTGAGCAAATACTCTAAGCATCAAGGGAATTGAACTTGCACATCTGGTGTAGCTCCTTAGTTCAACTTTGGTGGTTAGCCAATTTTTTTTTACACAATTTTTCTAGGTAGTTAGCCTCCATTTTTTGGAGAGTAAGTCCGTATAAGAAGTGAGCTTTTGTATCTGGCAATGCACCAATATTGATATAATTATATATATATATTGTGAGCTAATCCTCACCGTGGTTTCTCCCTCATTGGTTTTTCCACGTAAAGTCTAGTGTTTCTATGTTGTTTAATTTCATGTTTTGTCATTGCTCTTATTTGTTCTCTAAGTTTAAGTATTAATGGTGTTTGTTCAATAACTATGTGTGGATACTGATTCACCCCCCCTCTCAGTATCTGATTTATTCAAAAAATAGTATAAGAGATTTGGTTCCTCTAGAGAAGTTTGACAACTTGATTGAGATCCTATAGATTGAACAAATGGATAAAGCAGAGATTTGAACTACCCTTGAAGATGTTGACAAGGCTGAAATTGAAAATAGAGACTTGGAGGAGAATCTTGATGAAGTAAATGAATGTGTTCAAAAATTAAAAGGGCAGCTAAATAAATTTAAAGAAAGATACAAAGAAGTGAGTGAGGAATTGAAGCAAGCAAATGATGAGAATACCAAACTGAAATTGAAGATAGACTGAAAGAAGAAAGTTGAAGAATGCTTAAAAGCTGTAATACAAAGCAAAGCTGATGTTTGTTGTAGGATTGAACAAGAAGTGATGAATATGAAAGTAGAACTTGAGAAAGAAAAACTTTGTGAAGATGAATTTAAGAAAAGCTCCACCAAGCTTGATGAATTGATAGCAGGACAAAAACCTTCTTAAGACAAAAGTGGCTTAGGTAATGAATTTGATGGAAAAATGTAGAACTCAAATCTTGTAATTAATCAAGAGAAAGGAAAGCAAAAAGGAAACTCTAGAAAGAAACCACTTATTAGACAACCAAATGCACAAAGGAACTCTTCATTCAATGGTGTTTGTTTTTCATGAAATAAGTTTGGTCATAAGGCAACTGAGTGTAGGAGCTGGTTGAATCAATTTTTTGGTCCCTTCTCCAGACAATGTTATACATGGAAGAAGATAGGAGATAAAGCTACTGAGTGCAGATCATTGGTAAAGATGATGATGAATAGGTTCAATGGTAAAATGATGAATCGATCATTTAATGTCTATTGTTATACCTGTAACATGTTTTGACATAGAGTGAATCAATGCAAAATAGGGAATAATGGAAATAAAACAAGTTAGAGAAATATAGTCTGCTACTATTGCTAAAAACTAGGACATATCTCAAAGGTGTACACAAATAGAAAGGAAAATTAGTCTACTCCAATGGAAGATAATAAACCAGTAGAAAATATTGAGAAGGAATAAGTTAAGTAGGAAATGAAAAAAATATGGAAATAGAAAGAAGGATCAAAGTCTACTAGTGTGTTTGTACCCTCATCCGTTGTAGATGAATCCTTTGGAAACTAGACCTAGCTTGGTCTTAGGAGGAGATTTATCATAAAACCAACTAAAACCCTAGAAGAACAGTGTGTCAGGTGCTGGCACATGGATATGTTATAAACAATGATAGGAAATAAGTATTGCAAAAGAAACTAGAAGAAAAGGCGTAAGTATGTTCTTTTGTGGAGTAAATTAGGGTTTATTAGTATAAATGGAAGAGAAGTTTGTCAGATTTTTGCAATTAATGTGAGTTAGGGAAAAATGATGGAATATAAAGGAAATTTCACAAATAATTTTGATCATCAAATACATTTGAAGGATTTGTAGAGTGACTTGGAACTCTCTTGAAGCATCTCTAAAGTGATTTGGAGACCTTCGAAAAAATCATTGCAGATATTTGAAGTAGGTGACGAAAGTTTCCCTATCTCGTAGCTACAAAAGAAGGTAACTGAAGATTTTTTTTTGTTAAATTTGAAGAGCTATAATGGAAATTTCTAATAGAGGATTGATTGGGAATTCCCCTTTGAAGTTGAAAGGAGTCGAGATGGATGAATTCAATCATCACAAAAATAAAGAAGTTGGAATTAGGGTTGGAACTGAATGATTTATGGAACATACAAACCCTAGGTTTGGACATATGGGGAGAATTCCCTTGGTTTTCTGAAAAATAATTTATCTTATTCCTTATGATAAAATTCAAGGACGATAGCATTGTATTGGACAAATCTTATCTTATTTAGAAGGAATCAATCAAAGTTGTTACCGGATTGTGTAGCATTGGAGAACTTCTTGATGGAAGACTATAAAATACAAGGAAGTAGAGGAAATGACGGGATTCGACAAGGACATCTGAGCACTGTTGATTGATACTATTGGTGATGCTTTGGTTAGGTGTGTTGCATATGACATTTCTTATAAAATTTATTTCAGAAATCGAGAAAGCTCTACTTTGGCCATTGTAGTTTATTTGGCGCATAAAATGGTGAAAGAAAACATACAATTTGATGTGTAAGCTAATTCTTGAAAATATCACTAAGAACATATGAATGTCATTGGGAGGATACCCATTCCATTTTGGGTCCTTACTTACATGTTTGGTACTTTATTTTTTGAAATCACTACCAAGAAAGAGAGATGTTGAGTGGGAATCTGGGATTCCCATTGCAAAATAGATATATATAGGCACTTGGAAAGTTTAGAGGATAAAGCTAGTGCATGCAAATAATTTTTCTTATCATTGTAGAATGTAATGAGCTTTGATGAAACTAGGTTAAGTCTATTTGAGGAAGGCTCTTCCTCCGGAAAAAAATAATTGGAAGTGGTCACTAGTGATTCCCCTCAGGAATCAAAGAAAAGAAAATCTCTCTCTAAAAATGTCATTCTTATCTTTGAAGAAAAGAAAGAAGAAGAAGAATCTCTGGTTGGATCAGAATCTTTTAATCCAGAAGGCATCTGGTCCATGTTAATGAAAGGAAAAATGAAGAAAGTTGGTGATGTGTGGAGTACAACCTCACCTATTTACAGACTTAAAATTGATGACGCTTTAGTTGAATATCTACTTCATAAAGGTATTGATGTATCTCTTATTTATGATTCTTTACCTAAAAATGTAGTTGAAATAGTTGAAGAGAGAATGTTTCTTGAAGGTCTGAGATGACGTAAGTTGGAAACTCTAGTTGAAAAGAGATGTTCTAAAGAAAAACATAGATTATCTGAATTGATCGTAGAGAAAAAGAAATGCCAGACATATACAAGTATTGTCTTTGGTGGCCTTCTAGAAAAAATATAATCATATAATTTGCATGAAAAAATAGAATTCAAAGTGAAAAGCATTGGAAAGAAATTTGATATTTTTGAAGAGAAAGATGGAAAGCAAAGATTGAGAATTCATGAACTTCAAGCTGAAATGATCATTGTGCGGAGGAAAAAGGATGATGTAGTGAAAACCTTTTGGCTCCTTAAGGAGATTGTTGAGGTACAGTTAGATCATCTTTCCAGAATACTCTTTGATGTAGAAAACTATGAGAAAAAATGTTCATCGATAGATTGGCCATCCTCCTTCACATTGTTGGTTGTATTGGATAGTGTGTGTGCAAGAATGGACTCTGTAGTCCTTGAATGGAAGAAATTATATCTTGTTATCAAAGAAAGGTATAAAAAGGTATTTCAAGTGACAAGTGTCCTTTTGGTTTGAAGGATTGGTTGCTTAAAAGTTTTGAAATTTTTGAATGAAAATATTCAAATATTAGATGTCACCATTTTTTCATCTTGTTCGAACCCTTTGCCATTGATATCAAAAAGGGAGAGTTTTGGAAAGGTTTTGGTAAGAGGGAAAAGTTTTTTTTGGAAGAATTTTTTTTTAGAATTTTCACTAACTCATTTGATTGCAAAATATGATGAAAATTTTCGATGAAAGCTATATAATTAGATGTATCATTGGGTACTTGTGTGAAATTTTCATTTTTTTAAAATTTTATCCCCGACGTTCGTCCAAATTTCGATGAACCTTATTTTTCGTTGAAGTTTTGATGAAGATTTTTCACCAAAATTTTGACAGACTTGCAAAGGTAAATTTTGGCCGACATAAATAAAAATGAGCTCGACTATTTATTGCGACAATATTTTTCTCAACGATTTTCTTGGGAAAAATCAGAAAAAGCTCAAGAAGATATCACCAGGTTGACGATAGTCATTGTCTTTTTCTAGAATTCATTTGTGAAGTCATATTTGTACTTCCAGGTTTGAAAATCATATTTTAAATCAACATCTCATCAGATTTCATTTTTAGTCTTGTGCATTTTCAGAATTTCATTTCCATATTTTAGACCCGACTTCACAAATTCTTTATAAGGGAATTATTTATAATTGATGGAAAATTATTGATGGATTTGGACAAAGATTATATTTGCAAGGTTTTAATTTTAACCCTAATGATCAATTTTCAATAGATTTGGGAGCCATAACTAGATAATATCAAAGGCATAGGGATAGCTACAAAGCGAAATAGCTGTCAAGATTCAGGCCTCTAGGGTTGAACAAAGAATTGGGAATGTTTGATAGTGGATAGTTAAAGCCATTTAGCTATGATATTTATAAAGACTACTTCATAAAGATGTAGTTTTCCCTTTTCCAAGTTTCAAAAATAGATTTTAGACCTTAGATGCCAGTGTCTTATAAAAGTAGTTATGGTATATTTGTTACCTAAAGTTCTTGAATTCATCTTGACTCTATACAAATGTATCTATTTTTTATTTGAACAAGAAAGAAAGAAAGAAACCAATTTGTAAATATTGTGAGATATTTAGAGCAACAAACTAAAAAATGAAAAAATGAAGGTCAAAGCCTCTCTATTTTTCTTAGTTCACTTAAACTTTTTAGATGTTGCCAAACATCTAGCAAGCTATAACTGTCATGCAGATTATATGATTTCTATTTGTTTTGTACTTTGGAACAGTTTAGAAGATGAAATTGTCTCCTCATGTAGAAGTATAAGCTGCCAAATTCCTTTAGAAGTTGGTACACGAATCAAAAGATGAACTTGTAAAATTGGAAACCAAAATTTTTGTGGTAAGAAGAGTTCATTTTGACATGAATGGCATGTTGTAATAGCTTTATTAATTAATACAATTTATTTAGTTATTTGACAATTTGGTGATTTGTGTGTAGATATGCCACTATATGAAATTGAGTGGAAAAGAGCACTCCTTACCTTATCAAGTAATATCCAGGTAAGATGTTATAAAAAATAACTTGTGCTTTTAGTGAAGCTGGTCAACCTACTCATGCTTTTCGATGCTTAATTTTTTCCTTTTGGATTGAGCTACTTATGATAAATTTTTAACTTTCCTTGCAACCTGTGTATTACCCTCTCAAGTTTTTAACTGGTTAAAAGAAATCTCTTATAAAGGATATAAAATTCCTTAGTACTTTAGATTGTCCTTTATGTTAAGGGAGGCATCTAACTATTGTTTATATAATTCAACTTTATTTGAGAGTAAGCATATTTAATCTCTATGTGGTAGATTCAGACACTAAAAGAAAGTATTTGACCTTATTAGGAAAAATAAAGCAAAAAATGTAAAAGTGCATCACATCTCTGTTGAAAGTGATCCCATATCCTTTGTGATACCTACCCTCTAGCAACTTGACTATCCTTTGTCTTTTAGGTTATGCATGAGTTTATTCATTTGATTTCAATGGCCTTGCATAACACTTGAAGAAATTAATTGTGGTAGCTCCTTGAGATATTGTCCATGCACTCCTTAATACACTTGTAGGTTGTCCTCTTTTGAAACTTTGTGAGATGGAAATATTTATTAGTTTACCATACTGCTATGAAGAAAATGAACCCTTGACAAGATTTATGATGTTTTAAAATCCCTCTTGACTGCTCAGTTACTTTTCTTTATGTATCTTTTAAAGTTCAGCATACTACCCTATCACTGTTATTATTAATTTCAATGCCCCCTTCATGGTTATGACATGGACTAATCATTGTTTATTTGAATAGTCATGACTGTGATCTCCTTTTGGGAATCTATAGTAAAGTGTCATGCCTTTCTTTGAAGTCCATTTCCTTAAATCTTTTCTCTTTGCTCGTTGCTCCTTACCTCTATAGTATCCCTATATTGCATATACATAATAATAAAATTATGGTGATAACTAGTGGACATGGGTATAACATCAAGCATCATACAAATGTAGTTTATATCTACATATATAATACCCCGAGATACTAATATTGTAGCACTAGTCAAAGAATCATCATCAAACTATATTTGTTGATCAAATACAATGAAAAATAAAATATATTAAAATATAAAACATTGATCTTTTCTATGTAATCCACTATAAATAATAAAGACCTCCAACACTCAAATTGGAAGGAAATTTCTACAGTCTTTATTATTTACAGTGGAGTAGATAGAAAAGATCACTATTTTATATTTTACTATATTTTATTTTGCAAATAGCATTGGATAGTAAACTGGAAAATACACTGTCAAACATAATGATTGGACCCTATGAATATATAGGTTATCAATCTTTAATCAATTCACATGAGAAATCATACTGACCAATAGTATTAATGAAACTTTGATACTATATAACAATGACTAGTCTCAGTTTGATGACATTTCAAGACCAATGCATGAATATCATTTGGGCCTCATGGCATTGAACATTGTTTTCATTCAGCCATGATATAATGTTCTTATAGGAAGCACAATACTAGTATGATTGAATGTATCAAAGGAAATAGAAGCTAGAGCAGATAAAAAGAGAACAAAATTTTTGTAGTGTAACCTTATTATTATATAAATAAACAGAAAAATAGTAAGAGTGGGAACCCCAAATATCATGTTCATTGTCTATGTGAATATGTGTGGAATAGAGTGACCCCTTATCTATTTCAATTGCTGATAAGGTTATGGTTTATTATTTTTTTCCTTTGCATAGTATAAGCTCCAACCAATTTTTAATATTTATCTTAAAAGTCAAGATAGTATTCCATATTGATTCTATGTCAATAGGAGGGAGGAAGTCATATATGGATTCTAGAATAAACATTGTAACCAAAGACATGAATTACATGGATGGAAGAAAATTCAATACAAATGGAAATAGATTTGACATACAAAACCAGAGGATGACCCTATAATATTTTGAAGCACTATTGTAATGGTGAATTCAATTTAGATAGAGGCTTGCTTCATAAGCAGATGGAAGTGTATGAAAAATTTGAATTTGCTTGTGAGAACAAGATTTATCTTAACCTACAAAACTAGGCAAATGAAGTGTCGCCCTTACAAAATAATTTTTTCGAGAGTGTGGAAGTGAAGGTCTATACAAGATTGTGTGTATGTATTGTATTCAACATAAATATGTTAGGATCAGTCTCATCAATCATTTTAATCTTTCAAAATGATATCATCCCTATTCAACCATACACTATTTTTTGTCAGATGGATGTAATCATTAAGGAAGACCCTTTCATTATTCCCTTAATGGATTGAACTTTCAAGGAGGCTATCTAATGGTGTTGCCTATTGATATCCAAAGTAGGGTTGTGAATAAGACTGATGACTATGCAAGATATATTGTAGATAAAATTCATAGATCTTTTAAATTTATCAAGGCATATAATAGGGTGGTCCACTTCAAATGAAACTCTTTATTATGCCATACCATTTTTATTTCTAGAATTCATTTGTGAAGTTAGATTTGTACTTCCAGGTTTGAAAATAATATTTTAAAGCAACATCTCATCAGATTTCATTTTTAGACTTGTGCATTTTTAGAATTTTATTTCTAGATTTTGTTGTGCAAGTTCAATATTTTGATTTTAGGAGTCTAATAGTTGGAAATCATAGTAAAATCAGAATTTAATAATTTATGGAATTATAATTTTAAAGTGTTTTTAGGGGTCATTAAGTTTAGACTATCTTCTCTTTTGCAGGGGTGGTTACATGCCAATTTTTTTTGGTGTAAAATATCATAATTGTTAGATTTTGTTACCTATCTATGATTAAAAATTATTGGAGTGTGAGTTTGATATTTTTTGAAGATCTAAATATTCAAGCTTGGTAAAGAAAAATCATGTCAAATAATATTAGTCCTGAACAAAATGAAGAGTCACTTGATAGATTGTGGGCTAGATTGAAAAGAAAGGGTGATGGAAAATGTTATTGTCCTTGCAATAATTAGAAGGGCTTAAAAATGAGAAGACTTTTAATCACAACAGCTGAGAAACATTGTAGGCAGCATGGTCACATTGAAGGGGGGCATGATTATCATCCATTGGTAAGTTTCTCATTATACGTGTTTATATTTATTGAATTTGTAAATGTTTATATTATTTTAACATTTTATATATATTAAAAAAATCACTTGATCATGATCATGGTTTATTTGTTTCTATCATTATTATAAAGGTGGGGCACCCTAGGGCACATGATATGGATTATCACGGCCTAAAGAATGTGGTTTTGCAAGTGGAGGAACATGGATATGTGAATATCGAAGATGAAGTTAATGGTTCTATGGAAGAATATGATCATGCGCCAGAAAACACAGCTGAAGATGATGGTACAAATACATTGATCCATGACACATTTAGTGGCACAACTAATCATGTTGATTGAGATGACTTTGATGATGTTCATGATTTACCTGTACTTGAGAAGGTATACGAGCCCCTTTATAAAGGCTCACAAACAACTCATCTCTCTCATGTATCGTTGATGGTAAACTTGAAGGTTATGAATGGTTTATCCAACATATCAATCTCACGGATGTTAAGGTATATCATATATGCCATATTTTTTCATCTATTTTAATTGTTATTAGTTCATCACTAGTAAATAAAGGATGAAATATGTACCATTAATATTATTTATATTAAAAAATTATTTTTTGTTGTAGATTGATTGGTGAATTTTTGTTACCACCATCAAATATTTTACCTCACTCATACCGAGATTTATTTGGCATTATGAAAGATATTGGAATGGAGTATCAAGCAATAGATGCATGTCCCAATGATCATATTATATATCATAAACAACATGAATTTATAGCAGAATGCCCAGAATGTCATATCAATAGATATCAAACAGATCAACTAATAAAAAGGGTGCCTTGCAAGGTTCTTCATTATATTCCCATTATTCCACGTATGCAACAATTATTTAGGTGAAAAAGCTTAGCGTAATTTATGGATTACCATGCACAGAATAGAAATAGAGATGACATTCTTTGAATTCCTACAGATGGTTGTGCATTTAGGGACATGGAGGAAAACTGGCCACACTTTAAAGAAGAACCTCATAATCTCATGCTTTCATTGGCAGTGGACGGTGTCAATTCATTTGGAGAGCTGAGATCTATTTACTCAGTGTGGCTTGTTTTTGTTATCAACAATAACATTCCTCCATGGATGTCAATAAAGAGGGAGCACATAATGTTGGAAATGATTGTTCCAGGTATTTGTTTCCATCAATTTTATTTAACATAGTAGCATCTCATTTGTCTTCCTTTTTGCATAATGACTTATATTTTTTTCATTTAATAGTCATGTACATTAATTTATATATTGTAGTAAAATGGTTATAATAATTATGTAATGTTTATGTTCATTCAACTAGGTAAGTACCAAGTTAAAGATATGAATGTATATATCGAGCCTCTTATCGACGAGTTACTAAAGTTATGGAATGGCATCACTATGTATGGCGTATCTAGACCAATAGGACAAAGACAATTTCAATTCCATGCAATGCTTGTATGGACAATTCATGATGCCCTAGGGCTAACACATTTTTGTGGTATGTTATAACATTCGACTGCATGACTTTAATGATATTTAATATTATGAAGTAGATATAATGCATTTTTTAAAATAATCTATTCATTATATATAATTATAAAAACTGACATATTTAATCCAATTATATATGATTTGCAGGTCTTCAAACAAAGGGAAAATTTCCATGTCCAATTTGTGGTCCAAAGATGAAATCTCATCGTTCAACAAGTTTAGGAAAGTAGGTGTTTGATGAGTATAGGCACTTCCTCCACATAAATCATAAGTATCGAAATACTGAAAAACATCTTTTCAATGGGAAAGAAGAGACTAAATCAAAACCACAAAGAATGACACCTCGCCTATGGAAGTTGGAATATAATAGAATTAATCGTCAAGGTTATACATCAGATTAAATTGTTTATCTATCATATATGATATGTTTTGAATTTATATTTTTATATTGTGTTGTATTTACTCATGTTGTAATTGACAATGATTGTCATTGTTAATTTGTTTAACTTATATGCTTTATGAAGGTCATCAAGGCATTAATGGTCAGCTTCCACAGGGACTGAAAAGTTATCTGAGACAATTTAGTAGGTTTCCCTACTATGAGCAGCTAAAAATTGTGCATTTTTTTGATACAATGCATATAAGAAAGAATATGACAGAAACATTATGGAAAATATTGGATGGAAGGCATGACAAAGAAAATATTGTCAAAATTTGTAGTGACATTCAAGAATCCAATCATGCAATGAAAAATTTCATTCAATTAAATAGCGATGGAGACCAAATTAATATAAGTTCCCTTCCTTGGTTATTAACGGAGCAGCAAAGCAATCCTATAAAAGAAGTCATATGAAAAATTTGATTTCCCATAGGATTTGTTGCGAAAATAAACAATATCATAACAAAGAAAGGTGAATTTGGGTCAAAGATGAAAATGCATGATTGACATACCTTCATTAAGGTAATTATTCTGGTATATTATATATATATATATATATATTTGTATAATGCGTGTACTTTTTAGTGTATTATGTTTACTACTTTTGGAAAAATAATGAAAAGATCATTTTATAATTGTTGCAGTACATTTTACCTCTATCTCTCCCAAACAACTTCGACAACACTGTCAAGCAAGTTATATATGATCTTGGAAAATACATGAGGTAAGTAGCGATATTTGATCAATTCATTGTATAGATCTTATAATTTCCATTTGTTTTACTTGTTATGTAAAATATTGCATATTTCTGTTAAATCTCGTTAATATATTTGTGCCTTGAATCACTTGTAGATGGTTGTCATCTAAAGGAATCCATAAAAAAGATATAAATTATTGGAAGAGAAAAATTCCTCGTCTAATGTGTGAAATGAAAAAGTGTCTACCTTCGACATTTTTCAATGCACAAGAACACTACCTCATACACCAAGTTGAGGAGATTGAATTGTGTGGACCTGTACACACAAGGTCAATGTGAATGGTTGAGAGGCACTTGAAATTTTTGAAGGCTTTGGTTAGACAAAGAGAACATCTTGAGGGTTATATGGTGGATGGATATATGGTATACCAAACCATGCTGTACATTACTGAATATCTTCCTAAGTTTGCAGCAAAGATTCATGTAGATTGCATTTGGGATGCCAACTCCATTAACAAATTTGAAGGGGAGTACCTAATGGGGAAAGGTAGATTGAGGAAAGTGATAGGTAATTATAAGATGGTCATGGAGATTAATTAGAATAAATTTTACATTTTATTTTTATGTATATTGTACCTATTTAATTATTAATCTTCAATATACATCAAATATAAACTAAGGTCGTATACCGTGGTAATTAACTAATTATACGGTTTTTGTGAATTTAAAAAAAACATTGATATAGTTGGTCGAGAGTGGGATGCACTACATTTGTACATCACAAAGAATCTTGATTGGATGATGGTATGGATTGAACAATGTCAACAATCTGGTCGTGCATTAACATGGGAAGGTGTGCCTTCATTGGTTAAAGAAGCTCATCATAATGGATATTCCAATGTTACACCAAGGGAAATTGATTTATCATATGGTTTAAGAGATAAATGGGTACATATGAATATATTAATCACCCATATTATTTAATTATTTTCAATTATATTGATGTATATATATATATTGAGATTTTTTTCTTTGCATACATTCATCCAAGAATAAATATGTTTATCAACTATTGATATTGAAATAATTTTTACATTTTTGACATATTGCAGGTGAAACACCACAAGGCTATGTGGTGCAATGGTCATAAATTTTGAATCACAAATTTGGATGACACGAAGAAAACTTGTGATTATGGGATAACTGCAGTCTTTCAGGTGACTAATGTTTCATCTAGAAGCGACATACATCCAAAAGTCTCAGAAAATTAATACTATGGGATTTTGGATGATATAATTGAGTGTGACTTTAAGTCCTTCAAATTAGTTATGTTCATCATCCCATGGTACAGGCTATGATTCAAATGAAAATGATCTCAAGAGAATTATTATTGAACATGATAATGGATTTACCATGGTTAATACAAGGTATTTTGAGCGAGGTGGAAATGAGCCCTATGTTTCCAAGCTAATGTGAGCAGGTATTTTACTCAGAGGTTCTAGGTAAACCGGGTTGGTCGTATGTTGTTAGACATGATCCAAGAGGAAGGCCTATAAATTTTAATGTGGTGGAAGAAGAAGATACCGAAGAACTAGAAGATGATGTAGATGATGATCAGGATCAACAATTAGTTGATGATGTGCCTGACGAAGATGTCGAAGAGGAGGAACTAGATCATGATGATGTAGGAGTTAATGTTCATGAAGATGATATTTGTGTGGATGATCACATTATCAAAACTGATATCAATGATGATGATGATGATATGACCAATCCTTACAATGTTGAATCTAGATCGGATGATACAGACAAAGAGTTGGATGAAGAAGAAGATCAATGACATTGAAATGAATGAGTTATGTGATTATATTATCTATTTGATATTAATTTCTTGATATAATTATATTTGATTTATTTGGTTACATAATTAATTCATGATGTTTTTAATTTTTATTCCATTACATAATTAATTCATGATGTACTTTTTAATGTTTAATTTTAATTCATGATGTTACAACTATTGTAGCTCTCCTAGAAATTTCCATATGATCATAATGAATAGTGTTTTGGGAAATTTCATGAAAGATGACACATTGATCATACTAGTGAAATAATTGCAAAGTCATTTAGATTTTTTAGACAAATCACCCTTAACAATGTCATTTTTAGGATCATCTTCAATTTGATTACTAGGACACATAAGGTAGGATTTGATTGGCTTATCTTGGACGAAGATTGTGGATTTGTGTAATGTGAGAAAATTTTGGATGGGGTAGTGGTGAAGGAGCACCTACACCTCATAAAGTGATCATTGTAAAGGTTTTTGATTGTTGAGGATTTAAAATACAAGCTCTTGACATTCCAAAATCTGTGTTTTTCTTCAAAATTTTTGTATTTTTCCTATTTTGTAGCACTGTCTGGTCACATAAAGCCATATTTTGATGTGAAATGAATTCCATGTCATGAATATATGTGTTATCATTGATTTGAATCTGATTTGAGGGCTTAAGGCATTGATTTGAGTTAGAAAGCTTATTTCTTTTCATACAGCCCGGTTACCCTATTTTTTAGGGTTTTGTAGTCCAAACATGATATAAAGGGGTTGTTACACTTCTTGTGATTATTGTATCTTGTGTAAGAGGCCCCATGGATACTTTTTTAATTTTAGGATGCATGAATAGGGTGTAGGATGAGAAATAAAGAAGGTATAGCTGATGTCCTCAAGAGTTTTGTGAAGAAAAGCATGTGAAATGAGAGGTTCAAGCCTAGGTTTCAACAAAATATGTATGGGAGATCTGATTTTATGAATTTTTATCCATGTAAAGACCTAATGGGTTGTGTTTGATTTTTTTTTGAGGTCTGGGAGGTTGTGTAAGTAGGAGATTCAATAAACCCTCATGATTTTGGTCTAAAACAACTGTTTTTGAGTTTGGCAAGAATCTTTTTGTGGATTTGGAGGTTTGGAGGATGTTAGCTCTAAAAAATGCATGTAAGAATACCTCAAGAGGTTTCCAATATCTTGATATGTTTTAGGGTAACAAACAAGGCCAAATGATTTGAACCTTCTTCTCTTCAGGTGTTGCCAAACCTAGGTGGGTCTACCATTGCGAACTGAGTAGACTTAAGTGTTGTGATTTTTTTTACAACAATCTATTCACAATGGAAATCTTATAGTGAATAGATATCATCCTAATAAAGTGTATGTGTAATATTAGAATATGTTCAGTTAATAGATGTAAAAAATAAAATGGACAAACAACTTTTCCAATTTAACTATATGTATATATAACTTTAAGTTATTTTTATTTTAACTAAAAGTACTGAAGTTACAACATAAAAATTAAATGATATTTATGATTATAAAATTTATGATTAAGTATATCTCTCAGAATCCTTTTTGTCCTAATTTGAAAACAATTCAATATTATAGAATACATTTTTTAAAATTTTAAGATGAAAATAGCAAGGAAAAATCAAACAAATATCATTATGAAAGAAGTATATTGGCATGAAATTAAAAATGATTTTTATTCCAATGTAAAAACTACAAAGAATCGAAACAATTCTTTCAACACATAAACTATTATGTAGTAGTCAATTAAAATGATCTAAATAGTCTAATAATTTGACCATTAGCATATAGCAATTTCTATAGAGTTGTAGATATCATCCATTTCAAAAACACAAAACAATATTAGGTAGATAATCAAACATCTTTCATTTCTACAGTGACTTATTTATCCTAGAGGAACTAGTATATAGTATACAAAGAAAATCAACAAACCCACAACTACCCCTATTTTGAAGGAATTTAGTTTTCTCCCCTTCCCGATCTCCCTAATATTGTCTAATTACTTTAAAGAGACCAAGGTTCATAACACAACTTTATTCATCTCACTAAATAGCTTGGTTAATGAAACTTGACAAAAGTAACAAAACAATTCTACATTTGGCATTGAACCTGGATTTTATTTACAACAATCTATTCACAATGACAATCTTACAGTGAATAGATATAATCCTAATAAAGTGTATGTGTAATATTAGAATATGTTCAGTTAAGTACAAATGTAAAAAATAAAATAGATAAACTAAAAGATGAAAGTGTGAGACCAGTGCCTTGTTGGGTGTATGGAGTCTAATGAAGATCTAGAAAAGTGTAATCTATGATGAAATAATTCAAACTATTTGGCAGACAAATGTAGTTTATAACTTGTATAAACATGCAAGTAAATGAATGACAAACTCTACTTGAGATAGAAAGAAAATCCTAGTTATGTGATTCTTCTTATTAATACTTTTTAGTTACCGTGATTGACTAGAAGGGTTTAATCTTTACTTGAAAGAACCAAATAATCACATCACATAAATACAAAAAATGTGTATCAGTAAACTGAATATATGCTTGATATATAAATTTAAACAATAGAAAATCATCAAAATGGAGACAACCAAATAACTGTATAATTCCAAAAACAACTGATACCAAGATTAAGCCACAAGTTCAGACATCTTCATTAACTTCATCAAAATTCATACATGCATCTGAGTCTTTTAAAGGAAAGTTTCATTGCAAACTATCTACTGTATCTTTATCCTCTCCACCTATATCTGTTTTACATTATGAAATAGATATAAATATATCAAAATTGTGAAAGGGCATGTCCTTTTAGAAATTTCTTTTGCTTAGCAACAATAAAAAACTAGAAATTATGCTCTATTAAGCCATAAATAGATGTTTGAAAAATAATCTTGGTAAGCTGGTTGTTCGTGCATATCAACATCCTCCAGTGCATTCCTTATGGCTATCTCCATTTTCAACATCTTCTCATTCTATTCACATGCCCCGTCCATTGTTAAATCATTTCCTGGGGATGTCTCCAGAATTGTTTGCATCATTGTCTCGTATTCCTTGATCCATCTGTCTTTTCCCTTTAGTTCCCCTCCATCTTCTAATAGCATTGGTACTCCCTTTTTTGTGACATCGATCATCCCTTGCTCATCATCTTGCAATTCATCATGGAATTCTTTATGTTTTTTCATAAAATGGTTTCCAGTATCAATAGCTATGTTATGAGGAGCATCCCTTTGGTTTATTTCCTGGAACTTCTCTCGGATCCTGCCATCTATCCTCTTATGTTCTTGTAGTGCAATAAAATTGTGTGAATGTGTTCCCCAGAGCTTACTCAACCAAGTCATTAAATTGGTTTGCCTATTCCTTATTATTGCAGTGGGTGCATCACATTTACCTTGTGAGTATGCATTTGATTCTTCCCACTAGTCTCTTGCCTGGGAGCTTTCACCATGAGTCGATTGCTTTGTGGATCCCAGTTTGATTCCCATCATTTCCTTCAAGTGATCATTTTGTCTGAGTAGTCTCTCATTATTAATCTTATACATTTATTTTTCCTTGATTAGCTTTTGGATTTGGGCTTTATTTAATTTTTCCACATTAATTCCAATTTTTGCTATAGCTATTGGATCAACCTCACCAAATTTTAACATCATTACATGTCCAAAAGCCTTTTTAGTATCGATTACAATAGATTTATTATGTGGAGGATACAAGGCCCATATCATAAGTGATCCCTCATTTGGGTTATACTTAGATCCTGCATAAATCTTTGTTACCCCCTCAAGAGTGAGTTTATGTGTGGCGTTACTATTCTTCATAAAACTATCAAAAACCAAAGCAGAGCTTAAATCCAACCCAGGAAAGATCATGACACTTGCATCTTCTAATAATTTCCTTCCTTTCTCAGGGGTCATGCTCTTCATTTCTTCTTTCACACTTCATTTTAAGTTATTCAGCAGTTGTTCCTCATTACTTGGTGTAATATTCTCCATTGATTCCCTTATTGATTTTCCTTTTAATTTGCACAAAAAGGTTTTAAATTGTGAGGTTTTAATGAATTCATCATCAACCACAAAAGATTTATATGTTATCTTCCTTGTGTCAATATTTGCACTCTCTTCAACATCTGGTTCCCTGGGAACATACTTGTAGTCTTGAGTTCTCAATCTGGAAATTTTATCAAGTGTACTGCTAGGCCTACCATCACCAGATGCCTCTTCATTAGAAGATAATAGTTTTGTATCTTGTAATCCCCTATTATACTCATCAAGAACTTTTTTAGCTTCCTTTGCTTCCAAATTCCTAATCAAGTCATCATACAAATATGGTATGTGATTTTATCCTCCCAAGTTCATTTTATTTTTGGAAAAAACAATGTACCCTTCTGGATCAAATCCTTTTCACGGTGGACCCTTCTTCATGTTATATTACAGAAATTTGTTGAGAACCATGTCATATCCATCCCTTGCTAATACAGTGAAATCACTGAAGCATAATGTCTATTTTCTGAAAGAACTCAGATTCATAACATCTGAAAAGTCCAATTGCCTAGCAATCTCCAAATATGCAATCCTATCAGGCACCGTCTTGGGAAGAATGAAGGGTCCATCTTCAAATCCATATAATCTTATCATGGTCGCATCTTCCAGACAGTACCAGTCTCCCTAATTGTGGTTGACAAGTCCATTGAAATCATTAGGCCTTAAAAACCTTTTTATTTCATCATACAATGAGTATTCATAATGATGATTGTAAAATCTATACTGTGGTTTCACAAAAAACTCTTCAAAATATAGATAGCAAGAATTAGAAAATCTGCAATCCTAGGTGGTAGTCCAGAGTTGTACTGGTAATAACCTTCCTTCCTTATCAAAATTGTAAAACCCTCAATTTTTCAGGCCACATCTGCAATTCTTGTCCATAATAAAGTATCATATGCATTAGGATTGAATAAACATCCAAGTGCAAGCTAGGAGCTCCACTTTTTAATGCCATCAGTCTTGAATCAAGTAATTTAAAGATGTGTGAAGCATAATAAAAAAACCTTGAATTGTGACATTGGATGTTTGTTGTGATTACCATGGGTACAATTGACATGTGCTCAGGGGCCTCCATTCCCAGCACTTGACACGCTAAAAAATATATGTTCCTCATGTAGGGTTCAAACAAATCAACATGGAACGGGATACCATCACTGTCATTCAGTGGAACTAAAACACCATCTTTCTTAGACCTGTGTAGTGGCAACCTCCAACCCTTGTACAAATTATCCATCCTCTAGAATTCCTTTTCTAGCTCTTCAAGTACAATTTTTTCACCACACACTCCCTCTAGGTTAAAAACCTCATAGATGGCAGCGACGGGATACATGTATAAATTGTTTTATTGATGGATCACAAATAGATTTACATTTTGGATTATAATAGGCAGCTAGCATCTTCACCAATTCTACATTTACAAATACATTAGGGTGGACTAGTTTTCCTAGGTTTAACTTCCAAGGATTGCACATTGGTTTGTATCAGTTCCTTCATTGGTAATGAAAAATAAACAACTCATATCCCCTAATTGGGGTCCATATGTCTCGTATATGCTTGCATTTATCCTCTAAATTTTCCACTTCTTCCCTAAGTTGTGCAGATTTCCTGGCCTTAGGTCCTGAGCCAGGAAATTGATCAATTAAGTCCTAGTTTAACTTCCTCTCAACTACCCTCGGTTCCTTCTCTACTTCAATTTTTTTCTTTTTTCCTCTAGGTTTATTACTCTCACTCTGTTTCCTACCTTTTTCTTTTCCTAAGCTAGTGCTTTCCATTTTATGAATCACAAAACCAAAAATTTAATTGTAGGGAACTTACAAGTTTATTTAGAATTATTTGACCATAAGATCCTTTGGCCCTTCGTTCGTTCCTCTACTGCTAATTTTGCAAAATTCTCCTTCAATTACTTTTCTCAATTTAGGAAATCATCGACAAATTTGGTAGTAATAATTCCATTAATGTCTAGCTTTGAACATGAGTGTAGCTAATCTTCGAATTTACCCACTATCACATCAAATATTCTATCGACAAGACAATCGAAACTTTGGGCAATCCTTTTATTCAGGCTTGAATAATGTTCATTATACATTCTTTTTGTCAGGGAGACATTATGCCGATATCACATAATCTATCCATCTGATTCATATAAATGTTGCCAAGACTCACCCCGACGACTATCTTGATATGTTTGTGTCTTCATCAACAAGACATGGTGTATTGCTAAGACATTCAGTAATTTTGCTGATGTTATAAGTCTGCCTGATGATTATTCCTTTGATCTCAAGTATGTCGCTAAGACTCCTACCGATGTAATCTTATCGGCATGACATAGTGGGTCGGGAGGACATTTTGAACTCATTCTGATAGCGTTTGTTTTGGTGATAGTATGTTTCTTTGTTTTGTTGGCAAGACAAGATGAGTGTTTCAGCGATGATATTTCATCGGCAAGACAAATGCACTCGGGCTGACTCAAGGATCTTACTCTAATGGTGTTGGTCTAGCCGATACAACTCCTTGTGCTTTGATTAGTGAGACAAGACAGGTTTCTTGTAGATAGAACTTCATCAGTGAGACCTATATGCTCAATATGACCTTTTCATTTCACCCCAATGGAACTTGTCTTGCTGATGATATGGGTTATTTGAATACTAGATTTTGGAGGTTTTTCATGATATCAAATGGTCAAGAGTGACGTGATCATATGTGACTATGATGGATTATACTCAAGATAATGTTTTCTATAGGGAATGAATGAGTGCAAAATAACTGTAAAGGCTAGTTTCTTTGTGATGAATGTTCTACTGTGGGCCTCTAGCCTATCCTAGGTCTTTGTAGTAGTTTTTTTAATTCTTTGTTACCAATTTTTCAATGTTCTATACAACAACCAAGTTTCTATTTGCAATCCGTTTTAAGTTGGTCATTAAAAAGAGATATATGGTTTGTTTCCTTATATAAATAATGCATGTATAACATTCATGTGTTTTTCATTTAAAATAATGGCATTTGGTAATAATAAGAAGGAAGTGTGAAGTTTGAAAAGTTATATTTTCAAATTTATTTTTTTGTTTTTTTTGAAACAATTAAATAAGTTTGATGCATAAGAGGATTCAATAAGCTGTTTAGAACAATAAAATGGTTTCAATGTTTTTGATGAGGAAAAATTAATTGGATAGTGGTTCAAAATTGGTTACAAGGTTTGAAAGCGATGTTTAAGTTGTACTTTTTAGAGTGATAAGGTTGACATTAAACTTTTGAAATATTTTTAGTTCATATTTTTAAGATAAAGATTCTTTTAAACAAAAAGAATTGTTTTAAATTTTTTACTTGCAAAACAAAAATGCAAATGCAATAAATGAATAATAGAGAATCATGCATGGGAACAAAACACCACCGACAAATGCAAATAAGTTATTGAAATGACATAAAATAGATGATAAATTCAAATATATTATTGGTCTTTCCCTTTTTGACATTAAATTTTATTATATAGATTTAGATAAATCATCATAGGAAATTTGGGATAATTTCAATAAAATTTTTGGAGCAAAAATAGTTAATGTGAAGTTTTTCCTAAAACTTAAACTATTTAGATTCAAAATGAGAGATATAATCACTATGTCTAATCACATAAGAAATTTGAGATCTCTCATTAGACAATTGGTAGAAGTCAAGGCTCTATTAGATGATGAAGATGCTAAGGATATTTTGTTAAATAGTTTGAAAATACAACAATGCTATTTCTATGCTTAGTCCAATAACTTGTCAAACACAAGAAGATGTGATTTTGGCCCTATTAGGAGAAGAAAAAAGAACAATGGAAAACATTTAAAAGTTGATTTTCAACATGAGAATGTATTATACTCATGAGTTAATAATAATTAAAAAGTAAAAATGAATGTTATTATTGTAAGAAAAAGGATCACACGGTGTGGACTTGTATAACTCGATCCAATGATGTTCTTGAGGGAGAACTTAAAGAAAAATCAAATGATGTTAGCTTAGCCTATATATATTTGTTTGTTTCAAACAACATGCTTTTTTGTGTGGAATGTAAAACTTAAGGGAGGGTGTTGGAATATTAAGATTAACATTAATAATTCACCTTACTAGTTTATTTTTGTTATTAAATAATTAGTTATATTGTTGTAAGATAGTAGTTCAAATGGGAAGGTATATTTGAAAGGCTTTGTAAAATCCATATTGTAATATATTCCCAAATGAACTGTATGATATAATTATTATTTTGAGTGTTTTTATGTGCAGATATTAGTTCTCTTGAATTTTCCAATATATTTTGTATGCTCTATTAGCCATGATTTCATGATTGATTTTCCACTTTTGACACTATTTCTTACTAACTTTGCCATCCAAATTTGGCTCTTAGACTAAATATTTCATATAGGTGCATTTTAATTTTCTTACTATCACCTTTGACTGAATTTTTAAATTGGTTCAACTATGAAAAAAGTGTAGTTACTTTTAATTATTTCCACTTAAATGTTGGTTACAATTTTCTAATTTTATTTCCATTTAGCTTGTCACAATTTCATACTACCATTAGTACTTGAAAATGGCAATTTACTTCTACTTAAAACTTGTGGTAATTTCATTAATCTCTTGCTACCTCTGGTGTTGAATTGGACTAGTTATGTCATCTAGGATTTGATCCTCAATTTTTTTGACAAAAATAAAATAAAATCTATGATGGTTATAAATTTGAGGATTTTGGGTGTTTTCATTCAATTTTTCATGTTTTCCCCTTAGCTCCTACTTTATATTTGTTTTTTATGGAAGCCTTTGGATATCTTTTGGCTAATAGTATTTCATGGAACCTTATTAAAGGTGCTACTTTTCCTAACTTTATAGCCCAACTATTCAATGGTCATTTTTCTAATGACTCCTTTCTCACTCTCTTGGAGGGAAAACGTGACATTATTTAGGATATTCAATGCCTAGATATTTTATGGAAATCTTTAAGGTCAAATATATAGTGGCATTAAACTCAATTTTATAGGAAATCCTTCTTAGCCAAGCCCAATTGGTTAAATTCCTATGGATAGAAGGGGATTGGTCATAAGGAAGTGTTGAGATTCCTAAGCATCTCTTTTTCTTTGTAGGTTTCTCCTTCCTCTTTAAGGAAACATATCATTTCTAGAGCTGAAAAAAATTATCATATTAAATTATGAAGCCCCTTTCTTTGGCAAGGAGATTCCATGTGTGTTCAAAAATTCTTGTTGCACACATTTCCATTACTCATCTTGCTAAGAACCTTGCAAATCCTCATATTTGAAGATTGAAAAAATCCAATGGTATATTTTATGGCCTCCCTTTAACCAAGGAAAATGGTTTCACAAATTATCCTAGGAGTTTTATTATTTCCCTCATGACTATAATAGGTTTGGCTTGCTTTATATTCACTACTCTAAATGGAACCATAATTTTAAATTTAATTAACATACTCTAAAACCTAACGATACCAGGTTGTAGCTCGCCAAATTGGAGAAGTGAAAGGTCAATACCAGCGCTGAGGAAGAGTTTGGAGGAGTGAAAAAAAGGTCAATACCAGCGCTGAGGAAGAGTTTGGAGTTAAGACAAGGTCAATACAAGCATCGACGAAGAGTTTGGAGGAGTGAAAACAAGGTCAATACCAACACCGAGGATGAGGTTGAGGGCACTCAGGGAAAATTGATGACCAAGGGATAATGAGTACTATAAGTTTGGCACCCCCATTCTCTTTAACCTGCAATTTTTATGCCTAGTTTCCAAAGACCTTCTCGTACATTGGCACCCCCATTCTCGTAAAATGGTTTAAGATAAGACAAAAAAAATAAAATAGCTTAGTCTTTCACATTTTTATCGACCAACCTTAGGTCTTGGAAAGACTCCCATAATCTACCCACATCTTTGTTGTTGGTGGGAACATGATATTCTTTTTTGTACGACCTACCTCAAATCTTATGTCCACAAAGTTGCTAAAAACATAAAACAATAAGAAAAAATTAAAAGGTACAACTAGAAAGGGGTTATTCCCTTTTGGCCTCCTCCACCTCTTATATTTCAACATAGCATGGAATTACGCTTACATAACATAAACTCAAACAAATGGAATTTTATAGGGGAAAATAAGCCCAAGGATATGCTAGGCTAAGCTAGATCTAATGAATGGAAATAGAGGCATACAATTCTTCTTTAATACCTCCACCACAAACATATGCAAGGAAAGGTCTCCTTTGTTCTTGGTAGTGATAACCTCCTCCACACACAACCCTTAAAAATTATGAATAGAGGAATATAATATTTGAAGAACTCAAAGTTGATTCTCTCCTACCTGATGCAATTAGTCATTTTATCCTAACAAACATTTATAGTGATTACTAGAGGCACATAGACCAATTCTTCATAATAGAAGAATTTGATCATACTTTTCCAATGATGGCATTATGAGAAAACTTTAGGTTAAATGAATAATTCCTAGCTAAGTTATTTAAATCATGTCCAACCATATAAGAGAAGACTATTGTTATGTGTACTTGGATACCATGGAGAAAGGCTCTTTGGGATCTTTCATCAATCAAGGTATTGATAAATTTTAACACCTAAAAGTGAGAATGAAGAATCTTTCCTAGGATCGTGGCCAATTATGCTTCTCAACACCTAGATTACAAAATCTTTCTCAATATCATTTCCATCACAATTAAACCTATTGCTTGAGATATAGTCATATAGGTAAACAAATTATCTTTCTTGATAGTAGATACATTCTATACAATTCAATCCTTGCATCGGAGATTGTTGAATGGGCCCAACAAACTACTTATGATTCCCTTACTATTAAGTTAAAATTTTGACAAGGCATATGATTGCATCAAATGTCCTTTCATTTATAAAAGGCTCAAATGGATTTATTTTTAACCCTAAATTATACTCACACATTGAAAATTACAAAATACCAATTGAATGAAGAACCTCCATTTGAAGGTGACATCGTCATGACCTTTAAATGAAGAACCTTCATTCAAAAATGATGCCATGTCAAGAATTTCAAATGAAGGTATTTTTTATTTTAAATATTTCATGTCCAAAATGCTTTATAAAAGGAACCTTTGCATGAAGGACCTTTAAATGAAGACCTTAATTCAAAGGTCCTTCATTAGAAGATCCTTCATATGAAGGTTCCTTTAATTCCATCCCATTATAGCTCTTAGAGTTAGATATATTTTTGTTTCGAAGTAGAGATTGGACCATCAAATAGTGTCACAATGACTCTACCAAGATATCCATCAAATTGATAAACCCTGACTTAACACCCACAAATTCACAAGAAAATTGCCCCTTTCATCCCTAGGGCATCAATTCAATGCCAAGTTTCTTGCTTTAACATAAACCTAAATGCAATGAAACTCTATCATACCATGTTGCACACCAATTCACCAAGTTACAGTTCCAAGATAGTGGGTGAATTGGTGGATGTCATTTCTATTTAGCCCTCAAACCCTTACATAGGCAAAACCGAGAAATCCCTGTATTTGATTTTTTTCTCCCACAAACCAGTGATTGAGCACTTCAAAACAAATGAAAATGAAAGGTAACACATATATTTATCTACACCAATGATCTCATAGCATTTCAAGCTTTTAAAAATCCATACAACACAAAAGAACTTGAGAAAAATAGTAAAAATACAGAAAATTGCTTCAAGAACATGGTATTTGATATGAAATTTTGGTATCAACTCCTCCAAAAATTGCAATGGGATGGGAATACAATATGATAGAAATGGGATAATAAATGCATCATTTGAAGCATCAAACCAATATGCAAAGATGAAAGAAAGTGCTAACCCCTTAAACTGAATTTTTTTCTTTTAACTTTAAGTTTGTTGGGTAGCCAATTCTTTTTAAGTTATCAAATCCTACCATCATACATAATCAAAATGTTGTTGTTTCAAATGACTATGAGCACTAACTTTCACTATTTGAAGATTTTGAAACCTTTTCATAGAGAATTAGAACATTGTTGTGACCACTCATCCTACCTTAAAATATACCAAAAGTCTCCTAGCAATTAGACATAGGAAGATTTAAGATGACTTAAACAATTTTTATTTCCAAAGCATAAACTTATGATGACTTTACCAGGCCTAGTACACACTCCCTCCCTATTAACCACTTAGACATATGGAAATTAAATGTAAATTTGCTGCTGTTTTTAGTCATGTAGGTGTCCAATAAACCACTTGGTGGTGTTTCCCTTCAAGTTTATTTACTTGAATGAAGAGCAAAAGTCCTTTGATTACAATTAGAGAATAAATTTGAGACCTTGGTTGTGTAGCTAGTGGACCATAGTCACATTTAACACTTGTTACAAATTTTGGGAGTTAAAACGTTAAGTAGATTTAATTTGTGATGGACACATTTGGATGGTAGTAACAATAACTTGCAATCTATCAATACTTGATTACCTTATAACCTGCCAAATTCTAGCGATGAAATGATATATTAATCATAATGTCACCTTGGGATCACATCACCATGAAAGAACTTCATCCAACATCCTTATGAGTGCAAGTACCACCAAATTGGTATTTTTCAAATCTATCTTCCTCGAGCGAGGGAAATTCAGGAAGAGAAGAGGAAAGCGAGACATGGAGTAGGTCTAAAAGAGGGAGATCAACTAGAGGTCAAAAGATTAGAAGAAAGTTTCGTAAATGCAAGGAATTTTTTCTTGCTAAAGGGGGGTCATATTATTATGATGATGAGAGCATAGGCAACATCGAGGTTCCCTTGAGGTACAAACATCTACGGAAACAATGGGTACCCAAGGAACTTCCTCCAATAAACATTGATTTTTGTGTCAATGAGAGGATATATCACATAACACCATCGTCATTACATGGTTTGGGCCTATTTTGCATGGATGACATAAAGGATTGTTACGAAAAAGTTACTGAATTGATGGAGTATGTTGGACCCTATTACAGTTACAAAGATTGGATGTAGCTAGTTCGATATACACAAAGTATGCATAGGTATGCACTGTCAGAAAATTATATACAACTAAAAGATAAGGATAAAAATACAGGAGTGGCTAGGTACATTGATGGAAGGCCAAAAGCATCAGGGAATATTGTAGGGTTTATAAATAGTACATGACCTGGGTCAACAAATAAGCAACCCAATTTCATATTCGAGGCGTGAGAGGGAAACCGTGTATTCGTATGTGCGATAAAATTAATAACTGCAGGGGAAGAGTTGCTAATTGATTATAATTTGAATCGCTTAGATACAAACACAGTTACTATGAGGGTGGTATGTACTATATACCATTTTACCCAATCTCTAATTAATGACTCCAATATACCATTTTATTATTATGTTTTTTTCGTAAGTCTATTGGTTTCATTTCGGTAATATTTTTTTATATTTATTTTTTTTCAAAATGACACATTGATCATATGAGGAAGACTCCGGCCCAGAGAAAAGATCGTGATCCATCTTCAGGTGCTTCTACCTGACAGGTTTACCTCATTGTAATTGTACAAATTAGATACGAGAAAAAAAAAATTATTATTATGTTTTTTTCATGAGTTTATTGGGTTAATTTGGATAGTGTTTTTAATATTCTTGTTGCAGTCAGCTGATCGGGGAAAGGAACCAGCAGTAGAGTAGAGAATCCATATGGAGATGCAGTCACTATTATGTGATGATGACACTGCATTTTCCATAAACCCTATGGATATGATGAGGAAGGCCCAAAAAAATGCAATGAATAAATCCTTAAGTTGGTATTCATAGTGCCTCAAATAGATGAGATAAGAGAAAGGGTTAAAATATTGACTAAAAGAGCACAAAACTTGCAAGTAAGTTGTCATGAGATATTTAATTATAACATAAGTTAATTCATGGTTTTATATTTTGTACTCTTTATGTCATGAACTAAAATATGTGTTGTTTTTACAAGATTATTTGCATCCTCATGATGTTGTTGGCCATGATCAAGGTATTGCAAGTGTTGCCCAGGGAGTAGGGGTTAGTACAAGTGTCAATCTTGATCTTCCTGCACATACATCACATCATCCGACCCCATCATTCATTCCTATATTGTCGACTAAAATGTTGGCAACACAAACCATGCAAGCATCTGGTAGTGCAGCCTCTGGCAGTGAACACATGCTAGAACATGTGTTAGGACATGTACCTAGGATGCAGATGGCACAAGTACTAGTGATGTTTTAGCAGCATTTCCTGGATCTTCCCATATAACTAGTATGGGAACATTGTCGGTCACATTTGTGGTGACCAAAGATTTCGTTCCCATAAAGATAGAGAAGGTCCCAGGTACTTAAAAAAAAATTAATTGTTATTATATATAATCCAATTGAAATTTACTTATTGATCACTATAGACTATTGTCCCAAAATCTTTATAGACTAATGATCCATTGATTATTTTGTAGGAAATGATGTTTTTAATAAACATCTAAGTGATATTATATTGGAGCTCTTTGGTCCCACCATATGTACATGGTGGAATGCCCAAAATCAAGATTTAAAAGATGAGCTCATTAATCGTTTATTTGTGTTGTTCGGTGATAAAACATTCAACTGAACCAAGGTCCTTAAGAAATTTGGTACCTATCTAAAGTATGTGAGGGACCAATATAGGTCACATTTAGAGAAGAACATAAAGTACAAGAATCCCACCATGATTCTGGAGAGGGAGTGGAAGGACCTGGTGTCAGATGGAAAGGAGAAGGCTGAAAAGAAAAAAGGAAAGACACCACCAAGCCAAGGAAGGTATGTGATACTATAAACAATGTAATTATATATTGATTACTCTTTCTTTTTGCATAATCTAACGTATTTCAATTTTTTCATAGGTTGCTCGACACATCGAAGGCAGCAAAGGAAAGACTAGAAAGACACGAGCAACACAAACTTGGCTCTGGTGGTTATATGAAATTAGCCGCATGAATTGTAAGTATCAATAAATGAAATATTGCATCCAAATAATAAATTACAAACAATTTTGGTTTTATCACACCATAGAAGCAAAATTCATGATCTTATGCAAAAATGCAGGGCTCTGATTTCAATAGAGTTCCCATAGAAGAGGACCTAAAGATTGCCTTTTAGCAAGGCTATGGAGCCCTGGCTGGACACCTAAGAGTCTTGACTGGGAAAACACAATCTTCCACTGTATCAAACACATAGGTAAATAAAATCAATAAAGTCTATTTAAAATTGGATACTTGTGCAATCTATTCAATATTAATTTCCACCATAATAATGTCCCTATTTGTTTTAAACAGACAAGCAATGATAATACTGCACATGACATTGGAATGCAGCTTGGTGAGGGTGGAGCACAACCTACAAATGAAGGCCATGGTGTGCATCCTAGTACTAGATGTATTCATGTGCTATACAAAATGCAGTATGTATTAATACAATTAAACATCTTTAATTGCATTTGGTGTATTAATTAATGTAACCTTTCATGTTTCAACTTTAGAGCATGTAGAGTGTGATCAACATGTTGAGCATGATCAGGCTAGACAAGATCACACACATTATGTGGCCCCATCAAGTAAAGAGGACCACTCTAATGTTCTTTTAAACATATTTAATTGCAATTGGTGTATTAATTAATGTAACCTTTCATGTTTCAACTCTAGATCAAGATTTAGAGGGTGTTCAACATGTTGAGCATGAAGCTATTAGACAAGATCAGGAAAATTATGTGGCCCCATCAGGTAAAGAGAACCACTCTAATGTTCTTTTAATTAATGAAATACTTGTAACAATAATAATAAAACATATCAATTTAACATTTCTTTGCTATTGCAGTAGAGCCCCCTTTGTGGCGGCGTCTATGTTATGAGTACGCAACTAGGAATACATTAATATCATGATCAAAGCTTAGAAAAACTGAAGGGGGGATAGATGATTTAGAAAAAAATACTCCACTTCAGCTTTTTTTAGCTGCAAAAAAGAAACAAAAAAAAAGTGATTGTAATCATATTATGACAACCATATTTTTGATAATATGTAAAAACTGAAAAAATGAAAGTTATATGTTAATGAATGAATGTGAATATGTTAATGAATGAATGCTATATGTTAATGAATGAATGTTATATGTTATTAATGGATGAATGAATGAATTTTATAATGGATGAATGAATGAACATTATATGTTATTAATGGATGAATGAAAGAATGTGAATATGTTAATGAATGAATGTTATATGTTATTAATGCAGGATGAATGAATGATTAATTTTATATGATCGGGTATGGGGAATTGAGAGTGATGTGCGGGGTGGGGGGGGGGGGCAGCGGCCAAATGAGCTTCCACCTTCACATGGTTGGTCCTATTAAGTAGAGAATATTAAACTATTCTCGAAACAAAGAGATGCTCAATAAGGTAATGAACTTTTCAATATAAGAAATTCATCATTTGAAGCATCAAACCAATATGCAAAGATGAAAGAAAGTGCTAAATTTTCACTATGAACATTGTGTTATGTGTGGATTTGGTTTCAAAGCTCTGTTTCTTTTGCGCATAATAGGCTAGTGGAAAATTTGATAGCTCTGAAGGGTTTAGAGGCTCAATTGAGATAGATACACGGATATTTGGATCTTGCTATTGATGGGAGGCTTCCACTTAACCATGAAATTTTGTACCATCTGCAAGTATGCAAACATTTCTCTACTTACATTCATTCAACTTACTGTAATAGAATATCTGACAAAAATCTCCTTTTCATTATACTTAGACGGATTTTCATGCCATTCTCCAAAGCACATGTTTTAGAACAGGCAAGAAGGATGTTGGCAAGGGTCAAGGAATTTAGCTTTACACCTACCAATTGCATAGTTTACTTCATTCATCCAACATATTGCCAATGCGTTTCACAATTGTTGGAATCATATCCTATAATTAAAGAACTAGTAAAATTAAAATATGTAAGTTTCAAATATGGCATTACATATCTTTCTATGAATTTTTGAAAGAAAATATCAAAATGGAGAAGTATCAACAAAATAATCTGCATAATTTCTAAGAGATCAAGGAATATTTTTGCAGAGTTATCTTGAATATATTTAAGACAAAAGTAACTTATAGAGATTGAAGCAGAATATTGGTAGTCTAAAATCACTAGTCAACACATCTTAGTTGTATCTCAATTCAAGAGAACTAGGTCCACTATCCATTAGAAAGTAAAACAAATAAAATCAATTCATAAGATTATTCTATTCTAATAGGGTTGACTGGTTGCTTGTTTCTTTTTGATTGTCAAGAAGTCATCAATATACACTTGGTTTTCCCGCCTTCTCTTGCCTCGTGGCCAGAGATTTTCTGCAGAAGGCATCAAAGTAACCTTCAATATTGACAATGGAAATGAGTACAAGGTTAGTATAACTTAATACTAATTGGGTATGATTTTATTTGTTCAAGACCAATTTAAATTCATTTTTTGCTCACACTACTTTTATTTACATTTATGTTTTGCTAATATACATTTTCCTATACATTCATATTCTTCTATAAATATTGTGTTTACAATAATGTTTTCCTTAATTTAATCTAGGGGAGAGGACCCAGTACCTGAGCATGTTTCAATAGTTGTGATAGTAGTGGTTTATATAGTGCCCAACCCTAATTATTTGATTCTTCTTATTGATCCAATTAATACTTTCCAATTACAGTGATTGATTACAAGGATTTAATCTTTACTTGATTGTGATAAACTTAGATTTTCGAGCTTGTCTTATAGGTGCTTGTTTAGATGGGTGAGGATTGTTTCTTGTGCTAAAAATATTTTTATTTTTTAATGATAAACTTACATAGCTGAATCAAGGGGTAGAGGTTGTACTCTTCAAATGGAATGAGAAGGAGAGTCAGAAGTGGAAGATCAGTCCCATCTATAAGTTTCATGTGTAGCTACATTGTATGGAATTATTTTTCTTGGGTATTACTTAAATTTTAAATTTTGATTATCTGGTAAAAGTCATGTCTCCATAAAGGGTTTGGAGGCTTTATCTCACAATTCAAATTTCTTGTGTCATTGTGTTTTTCTATTCAATATGATATGTCTCTCAAGGAGGATATGGATTTGGTTCTTCATACCATCAACTTAATGAAGAGGAGCCTCAATGTCATGCTGTTAGGATTTACTATGAAGCTAATCCAAAGCTTTTCATTGCTACTCAAGGCCATATTGCAGTGCTTTTTCTAGGAAGCCCACATGATCCCCATCGGGTATCTTCTTTTTGTAGTCTCTAAATTTCTTAGAAGAAATCAACAACCAGTTTGTCTATATGTGGCCCCTTGTTTACACATTAATATTTGTTTTGGCATAAATGGATCATAGTAGATTCATGGGGTCTTAAAGAGAAGGCTCTCAAACATGGAGATCAAGAGTGGGACCAGTTAAAACCATTCATAATCATTCTCATATTGTTTTATTGACTGTCTAAGAGCTAAGTATCTAAGATAACATTATGTATTTTTCTATTGAATTTCCAGAGTGAGAATAATTTTGGGTTTACAATCCTATTTTTTAGTACACTAGCTAAGTATCCAAGATGCACTACATGTACTTTTTCTCACCAAATTTCTCATTTTCCACAAAATTATATTCTAGTGTGTAGTTTAATATTCACTAGTTTGATTTTTTCCTTTTTAGAAAAATTAGAATCCAGTTCGTAGGTTGTGCTTGCTATGAAAATTTGTAAGATGAGTTTTTTGTATTCAACTGCACAGTAATTTCCTTTTTCAATAAAATTTTATGCAATGAAGTTCATATATTAGGATTAGGTTACTAGTTCCTCTTTTAGTAATAATTTAAAACCTTATTCATTGTCCTTTACAATGTATATGACTATCTTGCAAATTGTCCTCTTATATTCATGACTTTCTTTCAACTTATCAAAGGATAACTGTGTCTTGATTAAAACCTTTGTTTTATGGTGTCCTTCATATGAATGTCTCAATCTTCTCTTTCACAACTTTATGTTACTTCACTATTCTGTCATACCTCTGATTTTTTGCAATAGTGTCTTCAACCTCTCTGTAATTCCCATGATGAACTGTGTGTTACTATGTCAGCACTTCCTTGACCATGAGAATGGGAAAAAAAGCAATTGAGATTCCATTTAGTAAATCTATGTACATCTGTAGAAACTTTAGCCTTAAATACCTCATCACCATTACACTCTTGAAGGAACTCTCACAAACTTATACTATCTATCCAACTTTGAGTCCTACATTGTCCTCTGAATACTGTGCTTTCTACTTTCCATTATCAAAATTTGTCTTCAAAGCTTATTTAAGATTGTTCATTTGGCTTGAGTTTGGCCTCTAGACTTGTCTATCATAGTGCTCAGATCATCATTATATATTGATTTCCCTCTTCATCATAGTTGATTATCTTCAACAAATTTTCATACCACTGCCTTAGTATAGTCTATCATTTTGATATGAAGTAAAGGGAACTGTGATATTCATCAAGACTACTGTCAAAACCTTTTCACTATCACTAATGGATCTGATTGTACTCTTGATGGAAGCCATGAAATTGTACTTCACTTGAAAGTAACCTTCTTCTCTTGCTTTGATGTCAACAAAACATTATACTTTTAAGGGTTACAATCTCTATGCTCAATCCACTATTTATCTATCATTCCTCTAGCACATGTCCTTATATCTTTCATTGTTGAAGTGATTGTCCTTACATAGTGGTATGACTATCTTTTAAAATTTGAGAATACATTCTTTATGATAGTAAACCTTCTTATATCATCATAATGTTTATTCTTCATGTGCTCTATGGTGAATATTTTTTTTCTTAACATCTATGATTCGTCATTCACTGTCCATGACAGTTCCCTTGATCTCATGACTCATCATAGGTTTTATATTTTTCTCCAATTTCTGATCATCAATATCAAATGTGGCCATCATAATATCATCCATAGCCTCCATATTCTACAATTATTCATTGCTCATTTCTCATACATAGTAACCAAATAATGCAGACCTAGAGCTCAGATTGCAGATGTATGCAAAAAATGATAAATCCCTGCCTCTCTAAGCCTAATTAAACACAACAACTAACATGTTGTTTGATATTTTAAATAGTCATATGAATTTCCTTTCTCTACCTGGTAAACACTTTGTAAATGCATACAATAATTTATTGAAATGCAAAGTTGAATGGCCTCTTAACTCTTGACACTAATGTCATTGCATTTGTCAAAACAAGGTTAATCATATTCTGATCTAAATTTTCATAATGAGGTCCTCCAATATGTCCTTTATATTTGAGCATTGATGACAATCCATATTGTCTTTTACTACCCCTTTTAAATACTCATGGTCTTGGCACATCAACTTTCTCTCTTTGGTTGAACTGTCCTTATGTCTTGTCATTATCCCTATGGATGCACTTTGGAGCCTCCTACTACTTTTAAATATCGCCCAGAGTCACCTCGATAATTATTTTGATCCATTTGCATCTTCATTGACAAGAGATCGTGTATCGCTAGGATATTCTGCAGTTTCCTAGATGTGGTGAGTCTCCCTGATGATTATTCTTTCAATCTCAAGTATTTCGCCAAGACTCCTACTGATGTAATCTTATCGGCATGACATAACGGGTCGAGTAGACATTCAAAACTTACTCCAATGGTATATGTCTTGCCGATATGCTTCCCTCATGCTTCATCGATGAGACATGATGAGTATCTCGCCAATGAAACTTCATCACTAAGACCACAAGCCAGTCATCCTGATATATCTTCTCAGGCAATTTTGATTGCTGTAATAGTCTTGATCTTTCACCGATATGCCTACATTTGAACGAATGGTTTTTTTTTTTTAAATTGTATTGTTTCGTCGAATTTTTGACGAACCTCCAAAAGCGTCCGACAAATTTGCAATACATCTGACGAAACTTTCATCATAATGACTTGCCTATTTCATCACAATTTCGATGAACTGTTGTCATTGTTCTTTCGATATCAAGTATGTCACCAAGACTCCTGTTGATGTGATCTTATTGGCATGGCATAGCAGGCCAGGTAGACATTCAAAACTTACTCTGATGGTATATGTCTTGCCGATATGCTTCCCTCATGCTTCATCGATGAGACAAGATGAGTATCTCGCTAATGAAACTTCATTGCTGAGACCACTGACCAGTCCTCCCGATATATCTTCTCAAACAATTTTGATTGCTATAATAGTCTTGATCTCTCACTGATATTTGCAATACGTCGTAATTGCAATGAACTTTTGTTGGTTATCTGACACTTTGGTAAAGGCATGCCACTTGTGTTTTGGCTACTATTCGTCGCTAGATCGATGAAATTTCTGTCAATATTCTGAAGATATTGAGTCATGATTTCGACATTTTAAAGCTAGTTGGGAAAGCGACGAAAATTGAACGACAAAAATTATTTCAGTGATTCGTCAGTATTCCAACAATAGATTGTCTATGTTCCAACAAACTTTCATCAAAAATTGGAGTCAAATATAGTAGTGTTTGAATCAAAAAATTTGCACATGTTGCCATCAATGACAAAGGGGCAGATTATTGGAATTTTTTTATATATTTTATTGATGTCACCATGCTGGTTTGGTACCCTGTACCGATGTGCAGATCACGCTTATCCTATCTGGTATTTGATTCACTATCTCTGGTATTTTGGTTTGTGTATTCCCTTCGGTAATTAATATGATCTATGGTTTTGGGAAAAGGCTTATAATGGTTGGAAGCATGTATACATGTACTCTTAGATATTCATATGATCGAGTGATGTGTTGGCATCAGTTCTTGAGATTGCATTTCATTATTAAGTTAATCCAGGTCAACATGATGTTGCATGACACGAGTGAATTACTCTTCATATAAAGTTGACCTAATCAATGCATGTAGATATATCGAGTATATATTCAAGATGGTTAGAAGATGATAAGGCATGATGAGTATGTAGTATATGTGTGTGGAATGTGAATGTGAAGAGAATAATTATAAGTGAAGTGTGCAAACTAGAGATTAGTATGTTGAGCGAATACTCTAAGCATCAAGGGAACTAAAACTGCACATGTGGTGTAACTCCTCAGTTCAACTTTGGTGGTTAGCCAATTTTTGTTTACATAATTTTTTGTAGGTAGTGAGCCTCCAATTTTGGGACAATATGTCCTTATAAGCAGTGATATTTTGTATATGGCAATGAGTCAATATTGATATAATTATATATATATATATATTGTGAGCTAATCCTCGCCATGGTTTTTCCCTCATTGGGTTTTCCACGTAAAGTTTGGTGTTTGTTTGTTGTAGAATTTCATGTTTTGTCATTTCTCTTATCTATTCTCTAAGTTTAAGTATTAATGGTGTTTGTTCTCTAACTATGTGTAGATACTAATTCACCCCCTGTCTCAGTATCTGGTTTAATTCAACAAAGAGAAAGGATGCACTGGAGTGGCAACCCAAGAAAAAACTATACACCAGAAAGGTAGTAGAGGGGAAAAGACCACCCAAAATGGCCAAGAGAGTAGGAACCTTCATTCTTGATATTCCTACCATTCAAGATGAATATTCCTCACTCTATAGGAGGAGGTCCAACCACAATCGCCTCCATATCCCACTTCTCCACTTCCAACTAATGTCGTTGCACCATCTCCTTCCACTCCACCATTATTATTTGTATCATCTCCACCCACTGTGGACATCTCCATCCACCTCACCTTCACTTCCCCAACCTCTCTCGTGGTCATGGTTGATTCCTCCTCTTCAATCAAAACTACCCTATCATCTTCCTCACTCCAACCTCCATTACCGACTTTCTCCACCCTACCACCTTCTATGCCTGCTATTCCTATGGCACCTATCTCATTGCTCGGGACCTTTGCTGCTTATCTACAACACATGTACCTCAAACCATTTTAACTCCTAAAGCTAAATTTTTCATTTCTCAGCTCATTGTTTCACTACCTGTCCCTCCACCTCCTACTGAGCCACCAAAAATGGAGGTGAAATTCTAATCTGTGAGGATATGGAGAGAAGAAGTGAGGAGCATAAAAAAGAAACAACTGATATCACTAAGGAGCATGAAGACTCGGACTGTGATGATACCATGTGATCATATTGATGATGGTTTGAGAATTATTGATCTAGATGAGGCTGGTTCAGATGAAGAGGGGCAAAAAATGCCCAAGGATGGGTATATGAGTAGGTTTGACAAATATTATGATGTGGTAACTTCAAAAAAGGAGCTTGATGATGATAAAGATAAAGGGTGTGATGATGAAAAGGTAGGTCCGGAGGGGCACCACCCTAAAGAAGAAAGGAGTGGCCCAAAGGTTAATGTAGTGCAAGAAGACAGTGTTGGAAAAGGATGAACTTCTAGAAGCCAACCAAGAGAAGGGTGAAAAAGATAAATAAGTGCCTTTGGAAGAAGATCAAGATAAATAGAAGACAAATGATGATGGAAAGAAAGATGAACCAACATTGGAAGAGGATGTTGAGTAGAGAACTATAAAATCTAACCAAGGAGCATAGCCTGAGCCTGATAAAGGGAAAACAATAATGGAAGAGGGGCAAGGTGAAGAAGAAGAGAACATTGAAGATGCTCCTAGGCATGAAAGGGATGTTCGTAAGAGACACTACATGTATCACTTGGTTTTTTCATTGATGGAAACCCTAATCGATGATCAAATCCACACACTATCATTCATCCATATCGGCAGGCAGTATGAAGATTGTCAAGGAAGAACATATTATTCAGTAGCACAGTTTTCATCAATTTGTATGAAGATTCTAGGTTATTATCTTGTGTTGCACATCTCAAGAAATTATTTTTGGCATATTTTCTCTATTACTGTAGAAGCATAGTGGCTTGTATCAATTCATGTGGAAGATGGAAGATCCGATTAGCCTATTCCCAATTTTTTGTGTATTGGAGCCGACCTCATGAATACATTATGTTGCGGATGTATAAGGAGTATGTAACCAAATTTTTTCATGCTCGATAATGTTTGTTTGGTTCCCCTCTATGTCTTATCCAACTTTGGAGGATGCACATAAAGATTTAATTAAGGACTAGCTGACAGTTGTAATTATTTCCATGTTCTATTGAAAATGACAAAGTGTAATTGAATTCTATGTTGCAGATATATATATAAATTCATCTGTATGATTTTTCATGATGTATGAGTTGTGTATTAGTGTGAATTATGAATAAGAGCATAGTAGAGGTGTGATAATGTGTAGTTTCAATTGCACATAGAAGATCTATATTGTGTGTATGATTAGAACTGAGTAGAAATACAGAATTAGTCTATAAGGAAATATATCTATTATTGTTCTTAATCTGGAACTGTATTTTGGAATAAATAAATTCTATCATCTCAGTTCAATCTTTAGATGGTTTTAATCTAAACTCTTGTATGGTAGTGAGCCTTTCCTTTTGAGCAGTGAGCTCTAGACAGGGCGCCTGAATGCAAGTGCATTCCTCATTTTGTAATATTTATTTGAGTATACTCAGATTATAATTGTGGATTTTCCATCCACTATGGTTTTTACCCTAATAGGGTTTCCACATAAAAATATTGGTGTTATGGTGTTTTTTTTTTCTTCACGATTATGCATTATGGTTGAATGTTACTAATGCTTGATGATAAAGTTTAATAAAGTTAATTTTTGCACAACACTGATTCACCCCCCCTCTCAGTGTAGCTTGTTTCCAATAAGGGAGGAGTTCAAAAGGATCAAGAGGATAATGAATTCAAGACTACATCCCTTGATCAACAAATAGAGATCCCCTCATGGCTGGAGCAACATGTGAAGAGAAAATACCTAATACTACCAAATTCCAAGGCTCGCTTGGAGGCCATATTGGCTCAAGCACAAGTTAAGACACAAGAGAAGAAGAAACCCAAGGTTAGATCTCACATCACTACAGATGCATTAGGCTCTCGTATATTGCAGGTGGCAACTTCGATGTTTGATAAAGATGTGAGAACCCTTCAGGCTAGGGATTATCAAGTAACAACCATCAACTTGGGTCCCACTTCTAGAGTACAAAAGATAGATGATTTCTAAGGGTCTATAGCTACCATCCTGCAACAACTAGATAAATATTAGGCTACAAAATAATATTCAAAAGCATAGGAAGCATAATTAACCACATTTATTCAACAATGGGCCACAATCAGAGAAGAGGCTTCAATAGAATCACCTGCACCTGCAATAATATCCAAAGAGGAAATCGAAATGATGGAAAGAATGAAGACATGGACTAGGTCCACCTCTGATTGGTTTAATAAGATTACAACAATTGGTGTCAAGACAACAAATTATTTGATTGAAATGCATAATACTTTTCTTATTTTGAAGAATGAAATTGAGAAAGAAATAGATGTTTGCAAAGATATTGTGGTCAAATATTCTATGCCATACCTAAAACTACAGTGCATTTAGAAGTTATCAGCAAAGGTATTAGAGTAGGAATTGGTTCTTCCCTTTGATCATCATGATCTACCAGAAGCATGGTTGTACGCCTTCAATTTTTGAAGGGAGGTTCTTGAGAAGGCATTACCAAATTTGTAGATTGTTAATTCAAAGATAATTGAGTACTTATTTGAGTGTGATGATATTTTGGAAGTATTCACCAAGGCTAAGATATGAGCCCAAAAGTTGGATTATGAACTTGTTAGGTAGGGATTTTGCAAGAAGATATAGGGGGCAATCACTGATGATTTGTTAGGAAGCTCCTTAGATTTTGCAGCATAGGTCTTCACCTATTCCAATAGGGTAATCAAAAGAAGAATATATTGTGTGGGGAAACATGATGAATTAATAGATGAGTTCAAGCTGATAGTTTTCAAGATTAGAAAATCAAATTTCCCATCTAATTGTGAGCTCCTAGAGATGCTAAAGAAATTTTTCCAATATGCTATCAAACAAAAGGAAGTAGGAAACAACTTAATAGAAGGCCAATATTTATAGTTTCTAGCTACAAGACAAAAGTAACCAAAAGACAAAATTAGCTACAAGAAAAAATTGGCTAGAAGACAAAATAGGGAAAAGACAAAATAGTAGCCAATTTTATATTATGAAATATTGCACTTGTATTGGGTGATGTGAAAACCCTAAGTTGTAATAAATCTAGGCCATTCATTATAAATTAATCATGGCCATTCATTTGGGTTTTAGAAAACTATAAATAGGGGCATCCTCTCATTTTCAAGAGAGAGATGAGTTGTTGTAAAAGACATTTTGCATCAATATATATAAGAAAGCATTGAAAGCTGAATTATTTGTATTGCTCTTTATGTGTGCAAGATTTAGCCTCCATGTTTATTTCAGTTCAACTTATCTGTAGTTTAGCTTTATTTCCATCTTATTAGTTAATGAACAAATTTAATGATGTCTATGTGTTACAATATTTGATGCAATTCTAGCTCATGTTTTTGGTATTCTATTGATGATAGACTACTGTGTAAAGCTAGTTCGAGCTCATTTATTTATTGCACTTAAATTCAATTATGCAATATGTATTCATGTTGTAGTATGAAAATATGAAGTAAACCTTAGAAGATGGAACTGGTTTTATGATACTGTAGATTATTCTTGGTTAAGAAAAACCTGGTTTTTAGGATTCTATCTATTGTAATGCTAGCCATTATTGCTATTGTTCATAGTTTTTAGATTTAGGATAACTCTCTAAACCTTAAATATTTTACTATCTCTTTTAAATCTAGGTTAAAATTAGGATCCCAATATCACCATACTATTAAAATATGATGATTAGATTGAGTTTCAAACTACTATTCTACATTTTCTTCTACAATATACCTATTTCTAGAAATTTGAAGCTTCATCGCAAACCCATAACTTCATTGCTTTGTGCACCATAAAGGCCCCTTGTGATTACGAGAAAAACACACATCTAAACTGCGCTATTTATGCATTGTTATGACTTGACATCTGAGATATCTTGGGGTATTTTTTGAAACTTGGCTGCAGATTATTACCTTTCAAGAGAGATGAACACTTGTGTTATGTGTGTGTTGAGAAGTGCAAAACCACCCATCAACATTACTTTTTCCTACACTACAACAATAACTAATTATTTGTGAGCAGGAATACCTTATATGCTCATATTGGGTTTATACAAGAACTATGGATATGCCATAGGAATCATTATCTTGGTTATTTTAATTTTCCAAGATCTTGAATGATCATTTAATTAATAAAAAAATTCCCATTATATCCTCAAGCCCCTTTATGTGTCGACAAACATTAAGAATCACCCCTTTCCTACACCCTACGCCTCAAATCCTAGTTTCATAATTCCAATAAACTACTTAGGTGAGGTGTACAAATTCTAATGCAAATATTTAGGGCAATAAAGCATAGTCTAAAAATATTCTAAATAAAAAATAAATAAGGAGATTTTCCCACATTAAAATTCATTCAAAATGACTCACAATTTTAAATTCTCTAAAATAAGACATTGAAAAACCATTAAATTTCTCAAACTCTGTGGTTAAATGGTTCCAAAAATTCACAACATCATGCAATTTTCACATAAAATTCATATTTTAGATATTTTATGAAATTTTACGATAGTAAAAAGATGGTCGATGGCTTATGCGACGGCTCGCTCTCCTTCCAATGGTGCATTTGCAATGGCTCCCTACAAATTTAACCCTCCATGGTTAACTCACTCATCTGCTTCAACTATCAACATGATTCCAATAACGCCTAAAAAGGGCATCTCTACTACTTCGAATAAATCTTGCTCATTAGGTTTTCATGTTGCTTTAGAAGGCATCTTCAAAGGATCTCCTCTTACACAACTTTCTTCAAGTTGGTGCCCTTTGAAGCTTAAAGGGAGTGAGAATCCCTCTTCAATAGGCCCAATTTTTCTCTCCTCCCCTTCAAATTATTTAGTATCCCCTTGCATCAATCTACGACTGTATTGTAGATTTTTTCATTTGTTGTTCCTAAACTTGCTAGTTTTTTGGGAAAATCAGCTTCTTTTCAATGTCCCTCCACTGCATTGTTTGTACCTTCCACAAATGAAGTAGGTTTGGATAATCCTAAGGATCTTCACAATATTCCCTTCCATGAAAAGAGTTAATCATAATCTAGAGTCTCCATTGAAAACTCTGATGCTTCTTTCATATAAAAGCTATGCATTAATACTCATGTGCATCCTATGTCTTTTAATGTTTATGATTTAAGAGGACACATGAGTCTGGGAAAATCCCTCAAATGTGTAGATGTATCCCCTATTCTAGATTTTGGGGATGAATTGTTGCAAGAAGAGGAATATTTCTCTTACCATGCCTTAATATGTAATTTTCATTAGTTTTGGCCATCTGTTTCAAATTTGAACATCTATATAAAGGAAAACTAGCACCCCTTATTGCAAAATGCTCCAAAAATTTATCTCAATGCTCAAGTTTTTTTCATTGCTACTTTTAACTCCACCAAAGATAGGGACTCCATTTTATTTGACCACCTGGTCTTGGAATCAACACTACCTTTTTCTTAAACCTTGGCACCCAACCTTCAATCCTTATTTTGAATCCTTCAATATCATACTGGTCTGGGTTTGATTTCAAAATATTCCACTTCAATTTTGGATCCATTCCTATTTCAAATCTATTGGTAATTCTTTAGACTCTTTCTTGGTTGTAGATAAGAAAACTACATATTTTTCTCACACTACTTTCACTTGAATTTTAGTGCACTTGGATCTCTCCAAGGAACTACCTACTAATATGATTGTAAATTTTGTTGTTCATTCCTGGACCCAACAGTTGGATTATGAAGTTCTTCCCTTATAGTGCAGGAGATGTTCTAAATTAGGTCGTGTGGTTGCAACATGTCATATACAAAATAAATCAGATAGAAAATAACCTTCATGGTGGAAAGATTTCTTGTCAAAGCCCCCTCCACTTGGGTAGAAACTAATTCATTCTTTTGCTTCATCAATAGTTCGTTTAGTAAAATCAGATGTGAAGGTTGTCTCCTTTCAGCAATATTAAAAAAATCCCCCTCCACTTTTGCTAAAGTTTACTTTATTTGTGGATCCAATAGTAAAAATTGATGTGAAGTTTCTCTTCCACAAGATCAGAAATCAAACAAGCCTTGGGCTCATGGGGAAGTTGCAGAGCAAAAGGATCATACAAAGGGTTGGAATCTAGACATTCCATCAACTAAAACCTCATCTTTTGAGATGGATTCTATGGACAACCATTAGAAACTTGTACAAAAATGAAAGAAACCTTATTCCAAATTATCTCTGGAACCTACCTTTTTCTCCCCTATTCACATACAAGGGGATTAGTTTGTATACTTTATGGAACTTCCTCTGTTTGATTCTAGATGATATTGCTTGTCTTTTCTTTTTCATTTTCCTTTTATATTTTAATATATTACATATAGGCGTTACAACTTTTGTCTAAAAAAAATTATTTTTTCCATAGTAAGGGCACAAAATGGAGTTTTTTGTCAAATTTAAAATGTATGAAATGAAATTAAAATTGATTTTTTATGGTTTCTTAAGGGTAAGTATGGAAAACATTGAAATAATGAATCCAAAACATAAAGAAATGAGGATAAATACCTTAAGTAAAAAATCATTAAAATTATTGGTTTTCTCCCAACTGGGGTCCAAATCCAAATTCCAATCCATACAAACCTTCAATCCTTCAAATAAATCCAATTCCCGATACAATAAACTCCATTTCCACTCCAATTCCATCCATTTTTATCCAAATTTCAATTTCGAGAGGAGAGAATTTGAGAGGGAGACTGTATAAAAGAGAACCAAGAATGAAATAAAAGACCCACTCTTTTTCATTCATGTCCTTTTCCTTTTCTATTTTTCATTTCACTTTTCTAATTTATTTCTTTATTTATTTGATTTTTCTACTATTCTCATTTCTCTAATTTTCATTTTCACAAAATATATTTTTTATTAGATAAAAATTGTCTAATTCATTTTTTCCCCAAAATACAATAAAATAACATAATTTCCTTTTTTCTAGAATCTAAATAATTAAAATTGAACTTCTTGTAAAAGATAATTTTCGATTACAATTAAAATAGTTACATTAATTTAATATCATTTTTAACGCATATCAAATTATAGTTTTCCTTTTCTTTTCTTTCTCAATTTACCAATACCCAATGCATCATACACTAGTCACATGCAAGATTTAAATCTTTAAAATACAATTGCATTCTCACAATAAATAAATAAATAACCACATTAAAAGATAATTTATGGGTTTTTCCACAACACACATATACTTGAATCAACATTGACTATGATCTAAAACCATAGGAAATACATAGAATCATCTTACACTCAACTGAGTGTAATAGTCGCTACCAAACACATAAGCCCATAGTGACATCTCTAATTAACCATTATTTAGGAATAACACAAACCTACATATTGTTTGGACAAATAACCCTATACATGTATCCTCTCAACACACACATCAAGTGTACCTTCTCAATATATAATAGCCAAAGTACATGAAAACATCCAAAATAGTTCAACATTGTATTACCATATACTTATGATACATTTACTAATATATATGAAATGAATAATTACAATAACCATAAATATAAAGTATAACACATGAATCTAAATAAACAAAACATAATGAAATACATCAAGTCCTTACCAGAAGATTGACACACTACCATACACACAACACAATGCAACCAAAAAATAACTAATATGATGAGGAATACCATCTCAAAATAAGTGGGTGGTCCAAATACACCATACAACACTCAAGGGAACAAACATAAGAATGAAATCTACATCCCTTGATACATAGTCATAAAACAATGTTGAAGTGAAGACATCTCAAGGTGACTAATGGGAGGGCATTACATAGTTTCCATTCTTTGGAATATAGAGGGAACATTCAAGCATATACGAACACCTTTGTAAGTCTCCTTTTTTCGAGCTACCTATTTATTTTAGCACTATGTAGTGTTATTGTTAGTTTTTAAAAATATCTTAGAATTGTACTTTTAACATATACCTCTATTTTAAGTATTTCTAATATTTGTACACCAAATCCCACCTAATGGTAATTGTTAATTTACTAAATATAAAGTGTTAAATCATCAAAAAGTTCATGAGGGGCTAATTTAGTGAATCAAAGAGGTAATTTGGTGTTTCTACTTGTTTAATTTTTATTATTCATATTATTATATCTCTCACACTAAATCCCTTAAATTATCTATCACTTGATCCACACTAAATTTTATAAGGAAGAGGATTTTTCCCTCTTGATCCACAACTTCTTCAATAAGAATTATCTACCAAAAAATTCACATTTGATTAGATTTAGATTATCATTGATTTGTCCTCTATCAATATTTAGCTTAGAAATGAAATTAATTTTATTTCTCACATTGCACTTGAGATATAAATAAACTTAGTATTTGGACCCCCTTCCTTAGAATGTTGTTTTTAGTCACCTTTCTTTGAGTTTTTATAATGACCTTTCTTATTTTAAAGCCCTAGGTTTTTATAATTGGACAAAAAAAGATGTCATTTGTGCATGTTTTAAATGATTTTTAATTATTCTTTTTAATTATTTTTAATGCTTATTTTGAAGCCTTAAACTGTATCTTTCATTATTGTTTATACATTTTTTCTTTAATTATATAATCCAATGTTCAAAGTTGAATTTAATGATTTTAGAAAGAATTATATAAGATTAATGACTAGTTGTGGTTTACTTAATTATTGGGTAATATTTAGTTGTAGGGTTATTAATGACTACTTGTGATTTACTTAATTATATATCCTTCTATCTCTTCAAATTAAGGTAAATTATTTTTCTTTTTAAAATAAATACTTTTTTATTGTTAGAATAATCATTTATTAGCTAATAATAAATTAATATTTAATTGATTATTAGGCTAATTTCAATACACTTAAGATAAACTTAGGAGTGAAATTTTTTCTATTAGTTTGAGAAATTGTTAGATCATTATGTATTGTCATATAGGATTTTGACATGTGTCATGATCTAATCCATTTCTCATTTAGGGTTTTCTCTTAGAAGAACTATAATTCACTGTATTATTCAAATCTGTAATTTTGTAACTTTTTCTTTTTGAAGAAATAGAAAAGCATTGTTTATAACTCTTGTGTGTGGAAGGTGTTATTTTTTATTGTTTGATCCTACCTTGTGTGTATTTTGAAAATTTCAACATGGTATCAAAGCATGGATTCAACAAACCCTTTCTTGAATTTTAAGAGTTTACTTAAACTAGGGAACTATAAGAACATCAAATCTAGAATCTTCATATTTTTGTAGGTTTTGGAAAAAAAAAATTAGGCGTGTGCTAGAGAAAAAAAGAGCCCATCATTGTGTTTAGGAGGTTGAGTAGATCTAATTTGACTATTAATTTTCCTATATTCATCGTGAGGAGCTTCTGAGGAATTTTTTATACAATAGTTATATGGGGATGTATTGTAAGAATGCTACTAAAACAACATATTTTTTATTATTTTTAAAAGGTTGAAAAATAAAATTAAAAATGGTTTTAAAGAAACTAGGGGGTGTATTTATTTTGGGAATTGCAAGTTACCTACACATGAAGGCCTCTATAGTATCATGCTCCCATGGTGGGCTCATGTGCAAAATCACCAACAGGTGCTTAAACCCTCATTGATGGCCTGCCCTAAGTTTCCCAATGACATTCTCAATAGTTGGTGACAAATCTCATCTCAAGGATGACATATTTCAATTTTCTAACAACACTATCTCTTTTTTTGATTTGTTACAAATATTTTTGACCACCATCCAATTTTATTTGATGATTAATATTCCCCCTCAACAAAATATTTTTTCATTGCAACTAGCATATTCCATGGAATTATTTTATTTTTATTTTTGGTGAAAGTGGCAAGCCACTATAATATATTATATAATTAAATAAGATGTTACAAAATATGGTTCTAGGGAGAATACTAGTAGGAAAGAACTAGTAAGAAAACCTTCGGTTATAGCTCCGAACATGTAAAGATGAGATACTTGCAAGATCCAATTTTATCATTTGTACTAAATATTTTGATAATTCAAAATTTAGCATTTTCCCAAGCTAGTCCTATATAGACTCATCTGGAACAATTAATAAACCTCAATCGATCACTCCTATGATCAATACTAACTATAAATTGAACCAAAATAATCATTTTCAAAACCCTTACAAAGGCCATACATCATTGGCCAAAGCCACCCTGACGGTATCCCAAAAAGAATCACCAAGATTCACACCGAATTTCAATAGAATAGATCCATCGGCTTGAACAACACCATTAGACAAGGATAAGAAAGTCTCAAAGAAGTCTGATGTCACCTTGATGACCTTACCCCCAACTATAGTTTATAACACCTCATCGGTAAGAGTCACACCGAACATAACTTGTCGACCAAACCAACATTGTCGGTTCAACAACCATAAGTCCCACAGAAGACCAGAGTCACGCTAATACAGATCATTGGCGTGAGTCACCCTGAAGGTGTCCCAAAAAGAACATCAAGATCATGTGTCACCAAGAGTCACACCAAATTTCAATAGAACAAATCCATCGGCTAAGACAACACCATCAAAGAAGGATCAAAAAGTCTCAATGAAGTCTAATGTCACCCCAATGATCTTAAGCCTAGTTGTAGTTTAGAACACCTCATTGGTAAGAGTCACATTGAACATAGCCCATCGGCTAGCTATAGTTTGGAACACCTCATTGGAAAGAGTCACATTGAACATAGCCCATCGACTAGACCAACACTGTCAATTCAACAAACACAAGTCCCATCGAAGACCAGAGTAACCTCAATACCGATCATCGGTAAGAGTTTCCATGCATTACACTAATCTTAGTTAGATACGCAAGAGTCTCCTTGATGAAATCTTCATCTAGAATTTTAACCTCATTGGGAGATAGAACACTCACACAAATAGTTCAGGTCACATCGATGACTATCATCGATAAGACTGACCACAAGTCTCACCGATCTAACCACTTCAAGCCTTTAGAGATAAACTACATGTCAGAAAGACAACCCAAGTGTCACACTAATGACCTAACTATTGCTCAGATTGATAAGAGTATCCCCGATGAAATCTTCAGCTAGACTTCCATCATTGCTAAGAGAAGGAAAACTTGCACCAAAAGTTCATGGTCACACTGATGGTTTGCTCATATTGGCAAGAGCCCCCCCAACAAACTCTTCGGCCAGAATTTTAGCCTCGCTGGGAGATAGAACACTCACAATGATAGTTCAAGTCACACCGATGGTAGTCATTAACAAGACCGACCACAAGTCTCACTGATCTGATCACTTTGAGCCTTTAGAAATAAAATGCCTATCGAAAAGATAACCTAGGTGTCACACTGATGACCCAACTATTGCTTGGATCAACAAGAGTCTCCCCAATGAACTCTTCAGCCAGACTTCCATCATCGCTAAAAGAATGGTCACACTGATGATTTACTCAAATCAACAAGAGTCTCCCCAACAAACTCTTCATCTAGACTTTTAACCTTGGTGAGAGATAGAACACTCACACCGATATTTCAGGTCACACCAACGACAAGACCGACCACAAATCTCACCGATCTGACCACTTTGATCCTTTAGAGATAAAATTTTTCTCAAAAAGACAACCCAGGTGTCTCACCGATCTATTTAGAGAGGCATGATCAGACCCAATGTTGCAGGGTGTAGGTCCCTTGGTTGAATTGACTTAGCATAAAGAAAAACAATCTTTTTTTATTACTTCTTTGAAGTTTGCTAGTTCCTTAATATCATTGATATTTTCTTGAAATAAAAATTATTTCTCCTCGCACCTCATGTTAGCCAATCGATCAGCAAGAAAATTTCCTTCTTGGTAAGTATGGGAGATCTGAATATCTTTGAATTCTTTTAGTAATTTCTAGACAATCTGTAACACATACTTCATGGACCAATTAAAGCAAGATTTCTCCTTGTAAGCATTAATCACTACCAGATAATCTCCTTCAATGTGAAGTTCTTTTATGTAGAGTTTTTTCACAAGGAGAAAACCATGAAGTAAAGCCATTGATTCCACCATATTGTTTGTACCTAGTGGTAAACTTATTGATCTGGCTACTTTTACATTGCATCTTGTATCCTTGATGCAAATACCTGCTCCTGAAGTACCTAGGTTTCCTCTAGAAGCCCCATCAAAATTACATTTGTAATAGCCTTCCAATGGTGGGAGCCATCTTATTATACTTTTGTATACCTTCGCACTGTGATGTTGCATTAGTTTATAAATATTGCAATAACTTAATTTTTTACCAATGACCATATTTTTTTACTTGTGATAAGAATATTCCCAAAATTCTCTTTTGAAATCAGCATAACATCAGCCATATGGATAACATATTGGCCCCACCTAGCCCCCATTTACCCTAAAGGAGCTAATTATTTGTTTTTGGCATAACTTGGGCATATGATGCCAAAATCGAACAAACATGATATCATTAGAAAGCTAGTTCCACATGATTTCTAGTGGTGTGGGTCTCATCACCAGATTTTGATGCTAGTTTATTTTATTTCCCATTGAATTCAAATGTATTTTTTCAATTCCAAGCTCAAATTTTTTGTCTTGTTCCTTTTTTATCCATACACTTTCTAGATTTCTCTCCAAGTATTTTTATTTTTTTGTGTTTTCACATTATGATGAATTACTTGGATGTTTTGGTTCATAAAAAATTTTAGGTATTGTAGACATCTTTTATAAGCACTTTCTCTTTTGTATATGCACTAAGATTAAGCGTCGTTATTGTATGTTCCTTTGGGAATTTTTTCACAACTTGTTAGTTCCTTTTTATACTCACGCTATGTTATAAAGTGTTATGGGGGGTTGTGTAGTACCTTTATTTTTTCATCACACCTTTGTAAAGTGAGTGTCCCTTCCATGACATAAAATCCTAGTGATTATTTCCTCATGTGTGTGTTACTTACTTTGCACACCTTTTACAGTTGCACGTACTTTCATATACATGTTCAGATGCTCTTTATTCTCCTTCATTTGTTTCTTGATGACACACAATTTTAGTGGACCTTTCTTGGCTCTCCCTTGTCAACATTATGGTGGGTTTCTACTATTGGTTATAATGCTTCCTTGGTTTTTTTTGGTGTGATCTATGTTGAATGAACTAGAAAAATAAGAGTGGGGTGTGAATTAGTTGTACCTTGAAATTTCAAAAGCCTTATACACATTCAGATCTACATTCATTTAATAAACCCTTAAATCTATTATGATGATTTAGCATGAAAATAAAATAACAAAAACTGAAACACAATAGCACCATACATAAGGGAACACTATATTTATGTGGAAAACCCAAGGTGGGAAGAACCACAATGAGGGTTAGCTCACATTATAAGTAATAACAACACCGATTATAAGGGTTGACTATTAGAGGGCTCATTATCCAAAAAAATAAAGGCTCACTGCCATAATGAAAAAGAAAATAGAGAAGAAATGTTACATAGAGAAAAATATCTCAATGCAATATAGAATCCACCACAATGTCACAAACATCTTCACAACATGATTGAAGAATAGTAGACACCTTCTACTCATTGTATAAAGTAATCTAAAACATGAAAGTTCATAATAAACTTATCAAATTCATACTCTAACACTCTACAATTTTTATCATACTTCTCTATCTCTTCTATCACACAATCCCTCAACAACTCAAATCTTATTTATGCCATCTTCAACCTTGAAACCTTTCTCAAAGTTTGGCTATACACTTCAACTTTGAAAATTCAAATTAGGTTGACACCAAAACATTCCCACAAAGGAAAGGAATGAAGGAGGACCATCAAACTCATTATCTAGGACCTAAATCTAACCTTACATACCAAGCAATGATTCCAAAAATAACTAAGAACCTTCACAAGTAGTGTAAACACCATTAATATTTTAAGTGAACACTTCCTTTGATCTATCCATAACTCACAAACAACAAATGTCACCTAAACACACTCTGTAATATTCCATAAATACCCTAAAATCCAACAAATCCCTTTGTAAAAACTTTTACCTAAAGAATGTAAACACCCTTTACATCCAGACTACTCTTCCATACACTAAAACTCAAGAATGTGACTTCAAAAGTACCAAACCTCAAACCAAATCAATTGAAGAAAGATATCAACATTATCAATATTTATTTAGATCTACAAGACTTGAAACATAACCATAGAGAAACATGGAGTAGAAAAATTTCTCCCATACACCTCTGCAATTCATTGCTCACACTCTAGTGAACATAACTTCTTCTGCACAACAATCCAACACACCAAATTCTAGATACAACACCTTTGAGAATATTTAATCAACATATCTGAAGCTCATAAGCATACCTTCAACCTACAAAAATGAAGAGCAACACAAGAACACAACCCTTCAACCTAGAACACCATTGCAACACACTACTTTTTTTATCAAATTTTCTCAAAAGCACTCGGAAACCAATCACTAGAGACACATCCTCATCATTTTTAGCACTTCCTCAACATAAATTATAGCAACTCAACCATAGACCATAGAATCTTATCTCAACAACACTAGAGGTTGACACTAGTAGCTTTATTAATGACAACAAAATCTAACTAATCAAAGCATGAATAACATCAAATTCTCGCAATCTTACAACATCCTATCCAAATAATAGACACCAATGAAAACATAGGATTTTTTACATCAATGACAACACTAACTAATCATACTTGTGAAAATCTCCCTGTTTGTCATTGATGGAAACACATGATGTGAAAAAACATGAAAGACACAATAGCTCTAAATATCAGCAACTTTTTGCATTATTTCTCCCCCTTTCTCAATTAGCTTATTACTTACTCTTATCTTTTTCACATGACTCTCTCTCCCCCTTAACTTTATTCTTTTTCGGATGACTTCCTCTCCCCCTTTGACATCAATGGAAAAGGACAAAATATTTGTATTACTGATATTTTCTCTTTGACATCAACGAATATTTTATTTACTTCTGTATAAACTCACCCTTAGGAGCATACACCAAACTACACCAAATCAGCTACCACTACATAATGAAAAACACACACTCTTTTTACTGCAACACCAACAATGTGACTAGATAATCCCTCTAAGAGGTAGCCACCAACATCAATCCAGAACAAAGAATCAATCTTGAGATTTACTAGAAGGATGCATCTCCTTGTGCATCTAGTTCAAATAAGAAGGGGCAATAACCCCCAAATTCTTCCACAAATACCCAAAGTTATCCTTAAGAAGAGCCTTAGTGAATATGTCAGCAATTTGATCCTTTGTAGGCACATATCCAAGCTTTACTTCATTCTCCATAAAATTCTCTTTGAGATACCAAATTGAGATATGCTTTATCCTTGAATGCATTACCAAATTCTTTAAAATATTGATTACACTTGTCTTATCATAGAAGATATAAATAGGCTCATCATACACCACTCTAATATCCTTCAATGTTTGCCTTATCCATAACACTTGTGTGTAGCAAGATGTTGTTGCAATGTACTCACCCTCTCGAGTAGATAAATAAACTTAATCTTGTTTCTTACTTATCCATGATACCAATCTACATCCAAGAAGGAATGAACCACCACTTATACTTTTTTTTTCATCTACACAACCAACCCAATCTACATCTTTGCAAGCACTCAAAGTGAATTTTGTAGAAGTTGAGAAATCCAACTTCATAGACCCCGAAGATCACCTGCATGCAAATAACCTGTCACAGAAGAAGACATTCGAGACAAAAAAACAAGGGTGCTCTGAAAGCTGAAAAATGTATTAATCAGAGATAGTGTAATAATAAAATGATCAATCCTTATCAAAGGAGATTATGCAACCCTAAAAGTAACCCTAATAGGTAGACATTTAATAATTAATATAATTATTAAATGTCACAATATGCAAACTAAAGTGAAATCTTAAGAGAGGAATAAAGGTAACTTAATTAAAATAATTAAGTTAAAACTTTTACTCTAACACCCCCCTTAAGATGAGCAAGAGTGCAGCTACAAACATGTGCAAGAAATAAAAAGTAACTACAAGCATGAAAGTAAACAAGGGTCCTGACAACTAGGCCTGATCAGGTACCCATTTACAAATGCAATGCAAACTAAAAGAAATAGGGTAAAGGAGAAAATCTAGTGGGAACAAAACTCCTCCCCAAAATAGAATACAAAGAAAGAAATGTAATACACTAATGAAAGAAGGATAGGAGGTGGATTACATGATACCCCCCATAGAAAAATTTTATCATATAAGTACATATACAATGGTCTCCATAGGAGAGATAGAAAGAGACAAGAAGGCCCCCCCACAAAGAAGAAACTCCTATCGTAAGGGTAGATGCCTGATGTAGGATCCAAAAGGATATCTTGAAGCGAAAAATGATATTCCTCCCCTTGGGAAGAAATGGATCCAAAGGACGATGTCGAAGAAACCCTATGAAGAGTGATGAATGGATCTATCTCAAGATGTGTGCCATGATAGGATGCTAAAGAATCTCTCCGTCTGAACTGAAACAAATGATGTCAAATCTAAACTGATGTGCATAATCCTGAAATGCAACCTCTAAATGCACTGATAATGGTGGGCATACAGTGATAGCCTGACCATCAAGGTAGAGGAGATGAATGTCCTCGAAATAATCCTACAAATCTACAATATAGGACTCCACAAACAAGAAAGATATGTCTAAAACATAAGAGTCCAAAGTGGCTATGTTTGGAAGATGTATGATTCCTTGTTGCACTAAATCAGGAACAAAAAGAGATGTTGATGAAGTCTCAATCTGAAGAGTAGGAACTGTGAGACAAGCCTCTGATCCATCAGAACATGTAAGGGTGTCTAAATACTCAAGCTCCTCTAAAGTATCATGATCAAAGGGTGTATTCTCTCTCCAAGAAATGGGTAAGAGACAATCTGAAGCAGGATCCTCTAGGAACGGAGAGAGATTTGGGTCTCCATAGATCTCCAAAAGACATGTACAAAGTGGGTGAGGACAATCAATGTCTGATATAGCCCACACAATGTCATGATCAACACTAGACAATATAAGTCCTACTATGTGATCTCTAATGATATCCCAAGCTAATTTTCCCTCTGAAGTGGTTGGTTCAGGTATGACATCATACAAATAAGGAAAAATATTAAGCCACCTACAATGTGTAAGTATGCCCTTTGCCCATGACTCTTAATTACCTCATTCCAGAATTACAACTGAAGGGTGAGTAGAAAAATTCATTATAACTCTTCAAATGAAAAAATCAGAGACTAATGATCTCATCCATGATAAATCATATTAATATAAACCATCCAACACAAATAGAACCTCTGTAGGTGCCAGAACGTCCAAGTAATTGAGCAAACTGTAAAAACACACAAATCTGAGTAAAATTTACCTAGTAAATTATTTGATGAAATAGACTATAAATCTGGAAAGATCACTGCAACACCTTTCCAATGCCTACTTGTTTGCACAAAATGGAGTCCAGATGCAAAAGATATGCCTTCTAGAGTGCAAAAACCATCCTCTAACTTTGACTATGAAAAAGGCAACCAAACCATAAAATTTTGGAAAAATTTCTACACCATCACAATAGTCTCAGAGCTAGCTTTCCAACATCTATTTTTATTCAACAATCTGAGCTAAAATGCCCGAGATATGCCTGTTTTACTAAAAGTACCTCAAAAATGCTCAAAAACTACCTCCAGAGACCTCAGGGGCTAAAAAAATTGAGCCCCTAGTCGCATGCAAGACCAAGGGGTTGGTGGCTGGGGTCTACAGTGAAGCGCTTGGTCGTCGATATGACCACCGCAGGAGGCTAGGCATCTGACGAGGCTGGGCACTGGGGCTCTCGGTCTGCAATAGGACCGTCGACTAAGCACAAAAAAGCTTGTGGGGGCTAAGAGTAGGGAGTGGCACTATGGAGGGGAGCCGCCGGTGGAGGTGGTGATCTGGTGGCTCGTGGGTGACCACCTGGTGGCCTGGAGGTGACAGGTTTCTTTAGAACTAGGAGTGCTTTGTTCAAAAGCGTTTTGATGATTTTTTTAATTTTTTTTTTTTGTCATTTTCGACCTCAGAGTGTGTGCTGGGGTGGTCGTAAGGCCTCCCTGGAATTTTTTTTTTGCCTCAAAAACCAACTGCTCTAAAATCAACAATTTGATAGGTGTTCCTAGGGTTTTGGGCGGCTGCGAACTGATGGTGACCTCCATTTGAGCCCAAAGTGTCCTAAAAAATTGGCTACCCTGAGATCTTGCAAAAAATATGCCTGTGGAAACCCTTGCACTTGAAACTCATTGAAAGGCCATATCTTCAGAAGATGAATAGGTAGTTGCAAGTCTAGAGCTCTGATACCATGTAGAATTTATGAAATCTAGCTTCATAGACCTTGAAGATCACTTGCATGCAAATAATCTGTCATAGAAAAAGACATTCAAGACAAAAAAGCAAGGGTGCTCTGAAAGCTAAAAAATGTATTTATCAGAGAGAGTGTAATAATAAAATGATCAATCCTTATGAAAGGAGATTATGCAACCCTAATAGATAGATATTTAATAATTAATATAATTATTAAATGTCACAATATGCAAACTAAAGTGAAATCTTAAGAGAGGAATAAAGGTAACTTAATTATCATAATTAAGTTAAAACCTTTACTCTAACAAAATTAGTATCTTTTGGATACCATAAGACATGATCTAGAGTGCCCTTCAAGTTTTCGAATATCTTTTTTACTACAAAAACATGTGATTCTCTAGGATCTTCTTAAAATTTAGCCACAAGACAACCTATATGTATGATATCTAGTATAGTAATAGTTAGATATAGCAGTACAACAATCATTGATCTTTACTTGCACTAATCAGCCTTACAAGATTCATCATTCTTGCTTAGCTTGCAACTAGTAACCATACGAGTACATACCGGTTTAGAATCTTTCATTCTAGCCTTCTTCAACATTTCTTTAAATACCTTGATTGTGAAATGAAAAAAACTATCTTTTTAATTGATTTGTATCCCAAGAAATAAATTCATATGACTAAACATAGATATCTCAGACTCATTTTGTATCTCTTCTATAAATTTATTACACCTAGCTTCATTTCCTCCAAATATTATGTCATCAACATATACAACCACAATCAGAATTTGAACATTTTTTAACTTAAAAGTAAAGATTACTATCTATGGTACCTTCATTGAATACTTGCTATATCAAATATCTATCCAACATTACATACCAAGCTCTAGAAGCTTTCTTTAGTCCATATAATACCTTCTTCAATTAACAGATCATATCCAGTTTGTCTAATAACTAAAATCCTTTTGGTTGTTCCATGTATACTTCTTCCAATTATCCATTCAAGAAAGAAAACTTTACATCTATTTGATAAACTTTAAAATCCTTATGTGTTTCAAAAGCCAAAAGCATCCAAATAGCCTCCATTCTTTCCAACAAAGAAAATATCTCCTCAAAATCTATTCCTTCAACTTGTGGTTAGCCTTTACACACAAGTCTTGCCTTGTTTCTTATCACTTCTCCATTCTCATTTAGTTATTTTTTTAACACCCATTTATTTCCATTTATGTTTTTGTTTGTAGGTCTTGGTACAAGTTCCCAAGTTTGATTCTTCTCAATCTACAATAGTTCTTTCATAGCCTTTATCCAATGCTCATCTTTGCATACCTAAATTACTATTTTAGGTTCAACTTCAAAAAGTAAACACAAATTTGCCTCTTCTTTAGTAGCTTTCATTCTTGTCAATACACCTTTTCTTTTATCTCCAATGATATGTTCTTCAAGATGATTCTTCTACATATACTTAGGGGTTCTAGGGTCTTTTCTCGGGCTTGTTCCTCTTTAATCTGTACTTATTTTTCCTTAGCCTTTTCTTCTTCTTTGTAAGTAGGCTCATTTGATTCATATCCATCTATCACCATTGAGTTCTTTCAAAAATATTCATCAACTTTAACACTTTCACTCTCAACAATATTTCTCAATCTCTTGTTATAGCATATGTAGGCTTTGCTTCTAATAGATAATCCAAGGAAGATATCTTCATAATACCTTGCATCAATCTTTCCCATGTTTTATTCATCTCTTTTGATGTAACATTTTATTCCAAACACCATGAAGTACCTAACCGTAGGAATCCTTCCATACCACAATTCATAAGGAGTCTTAGTGTTGTGTTCTTTTTCTCAAACTCTAGTAAGTATGTAAATTTTAGTATGAATTGCTTCTGTCCAATAGACTTCCAGTAAATTTGCCTCTTTCATCATTGTTCTTACATGTTCTTGCACAATCCCATTCTTTCTTTCATCTACTCCGTTTTGCTGAGGATTCCTAGGGGTAGACAAGTGCCTCTTTATGCTATGATTCTCACAAAACATGTTAAATTAATTGGAGGTGGACTCTCCACGCCTATCAAACCCTTAACACTTGATTTTCATATCTATTTCATTCTCAACCATAACTTTAAATGCTTTAAGATTGTCTAGAGCTTCAATTTTTTCTTTGAGAAAAGTAACCCATTTCATTCTAGAATAATCATCAATCAAAATCATGAAATAAAGTTATCACCTTTAAGAATTATTACTCTTGTAGGAAAAAAAATATATATATGCACTAATTCTAATAATCCAGTAATAGATTATTTGTTACCTTTGAAACATCTTAATTTTTTCCAATCTAATAATCCTTGCACACATCATTAATATGCTTTATAATCTTTGGAAAATCTCTCACATCTTGAATTGAAGTAATAATTAGTAGATTATCAAAATTAATCTAACACATCCTCTTGTGCCATAGCTCACTTTCATTAATCTGAGTCATAAATCAATTACAAGTAGCACCCCTAAGTTGATAAAAAATTCCATTTGTCATTCTTCCAACAACAATCACAGTTCCAGACCCTTTTCTAATCTCACATCCATTATTTTAAAACATAAGATTGTATCCTTTGCTACATATTTGTCCAAAAATTAAGAGATTATTCCCTAAACCCTTGACATGTTAAACATCATCAGTATTATGCTTACAATCAAAATTGATTGAACCTATTCCAAATATCTTAGCACTTGAATCATCACCAAATCTAACAAGTTCTCCATCATACTTTTCAAGTCTAACAAACTTAATCTTTTCATTGGTCATATTGTTAGAGTATCCATTAAAAATGATCTAATAGTTATTATCCTATCTAGTATGAAAAGCAGATACTAAAGTACCTTTAATCTTATCCTTTCTCTTGGGAAGGGCTATCCTTCACATATCTCTCAAAGTTAGTAGAAATAAATTAATCTTTTAAAGCAATGAACAAGAATTCATCATCATCATCAAAAATACTTGCATCTTCTCTAACATAATATCTTTTCTTAATCATCTTACCTTTGTTTTCCTTTTTTTTGTCATTTACAGCCCTTTTAAGACATCTTGAAGCATAGTGACCTATGTTTACACAAATGAAACATTTGAAAGGAAACATACCTTTGTACTTACCAGTAAAATTTTTCATCCTTCTTACAAAGTTAGCCTCCACATCATCAAGATCGTCCTAATCTGATTCTTCAGTCTTCTCTAATTTTCCAGCCTTAAAATCAATCTCCACTTTTGCACCATTATTTGCATCAAATTCTCTCATGTTTCAAATGTAGTTAAAGAGCCATACAACTGATCTCTAGCATATAAATCTAGATTTTCAAATTCCTTAATAGTAGAAACTTTATAACTATAAGGTTTAGGAAGAGTTCTAAGAGTTTTCTTTACCAACTTTGATTCCTTGACTTTTCCACCAAGACCTCTGATGGACTTGACAACTTCATCTCCCCTCTACATGTAGCTTGTAATTTTTTCATCTTTAGACATCTATAGGTTCTCAAATGTAATCTTCAGATTCTATATATTAGTTTGTTTAACCTTATCCTCTCCTTCTTAAATGCTTTCCAACTTTTTCCAAATTTATTTAGCACTTTTTAGATCCATAACTTTCACTAGTTCATAATTTGTATGACTGCACAAGAGAACATACTTTTCTTTACCATTACATTCATAGGCATTGATTTCAACTTCAATTCTAAAACTATTTATAGGAATAGTATAATAATTTTGTACTAACTTCCAGATGTCAAATCCAAGATAAACCAGATAACCTTCTATCTATGTCTTCCATAATGCATATTCTATGCCATCAAACATGGGCATCTCCTTCTTGTGTGCCATACCAGATCTACCTTAAGCAGTTTTTGATTAAGGTAAAAGAAGGTTTTGAAGGGGCCCCGAAACCCTTTAACAGTAGGAGAAAGGATAAATCATTAAAATCTCAGCAAAATATGAAAAGTTGCTAGCAAAGAAAAACCAGAGATCAACACTGAGGCAACACAGAACAAAAAACCAGCAAAACACCTACAGGAAACCAACCAGTAGGCCAGATTTCTTAGGATTTTAGCGACCTCCTTTTCTAGGTTGTCCATGTTAATAGCAGCTTGTTTCATGTCTTGTATATATGCAGGGGCTTGTTCGACTTCCTTTTCAGATTGGCTCTAGTGCTTAGCCTAGCCTGGATCTTTAACCTCCTCCACATTCACCACAGATTTTACCTGATGAGCCCTTTCCAGATTTTTGACCCTCATGTTCATGGTACTGGCAATGGACTTGATAATTTTGTGGCTCATTTCCAAAACTATCTGAATAGATTCTCTGACATTTTTTCCTCCCCTCAATATCAAAAATTTTTCCATCGTGATTGTTCTTGAAATGCTCCAAATCCTCCATAATTTTCTTCAGGCACCCAAGCATATATTTATTTTCATCTTCCATCCACAGGTCCTTAGCTCTTCCTTTTTCCTTGCTCACGTTATCAACCCCCTCCACCTTTTGCAACCTACTATTATAACCCCTTTGATTAAGCTTTATCTCCTTGATCTCAAAGAAGGCCCACCTGATCAAATGAAAAAAATCAACAAAACCATTGCGAGCTATAGCAAGGATGTCAGTAGGATACTTGCACTGAGCTTTACACAAGACAAACCTCAAGCAGTTAAAATTTCTTCCAAGGAACCTTTCTCTGATACCAATTTTTGAATACACAAGACAACTGGGAGGGGGGTGTGAGTTAGTTGTACCTTAAAAATTTAAAACCCTCATACAAATTCAAATCCACATTAATTCAATAAACCCTTAAATTTATTATATTGTTCTTGGACTATTTGGATGATATTTTAATCTACTCCAAAAATGAAGAGGAACATCGTAAGCATTGAGATATTATTCTCCAACAATTGAGAGAGCATAAGCTATATGGAAAAATATTGAAGTGTAACTTCTTCTAGAAGGAAGTACAATATTTGGGTCACATGATTTTAGTTGATGGGATTGTGGTTGACCAAGTGAAGATAAAAGAAATGCTAGAGTGGTCAGTGCCTAAGAATGTGCTAGAAGTTCGAAGTTTTATGGGTTTGATTGGGCATTACCAAAATTTCATTGCAAACTTTTCAAGAATAGTTGTCCCATCACATCATTACAAAGGAAGGGGAAGAATTTTGAGTGGTCTGAGAAATATCAAGCAACATTTGACCAACTCTCAAGGAAAGGTTGACCACAACACTCATATTGAAGGTACCAGATCCAAATGGTAAATTTATAGTTACTATAGATTCTTTAGGAGAAGCTTTAGGTGGAATATTGATGCAAGAAGGGAAAGTCATAGCCCATGAGTCAAGGAAGCTAAAGCATTATGAAAAAAATAATGATTTGCATGATTTGAGTTAGTAGTAGTTTTCCATGCATTATAGATGTGGAGACATAATGTGCCGCATAAACCATTTGAATAAAAGATTGATCATCATGGTCTAAAGTATTTGTTTACTCAACCTAATATGAATGCACAACAAAGGAGATGGTTGCAATTAATATTTGATTATGATTTCAACATTAATTATATCAAAGGGAAAGGAGAATTTGGTTGTTGATGCCATAAGTCATAGGAGGCATATCTTCTCGATGATATCAATGAGTAAAAGCAAGAAGTTGGGTCCACAAAGAGGGGAAGTTTTGGCCAAAAAAACAAATATCACAGAAAATGTGTACACGTTATCAAAAAATCTATATACATTATACATTAGTACCCGAGCCTAAAATATGTGTATGCACTAAAAAATCACGTATGCATTATAATGTGTACGCGTTATATAATGTCTATGTGTTATATAACGTGTATGAATTTTATAACATGTACAGGTAATTTATTTTAAAAAATAAATACCTTTTAGAAACACGTATGTGTATGCGTTTTAAAATGCATTTTTGTGATTCAAAACATAAAAAAACGGATTTATTTTTTTAAATAATCAAACAAATAAAGAACGTGTATGCATTTTGTAATGTGTACGCATTTTTAAAAATGCTTATACGTTATTAAAATTTTGAATCTCCAACCCACATTTAGCCCTGGTTTTAGCTTGGGAAAGGCTTGGCAATCCGACTCTTAGCCTTTGACCTACAACTAAAAAACTAAGGCAAATTGATGAAGAATGTCCAACTTTGGCAATATGGTTGATGGACTTTTTTTTTGAATCAATCTATAAAATTAAAACCCATTGAGAACATTATGTCTATTTTCCAAATATATAATTTTTATTAAGATTGGATTATATTTTTTATTTTTTAATTAATTTCTAAGTAAACTAGTCCTTAAACTCAAAATATCAAGCTCTTTTTGTTTTTTAATACCTTTATTTTGGTTAAGTTTCTTGTAAAAAAAATTATCTGGAATAAATCCTCATAAGATTCTCTACACAATGAAGAAAAGATACAAAAAATGTTTAGTCTAGGTCCAATTATGCTATCCATACACGTTGATTTTTAAAAACAACAAATAAGGCCAATAAAAATTCAATAAATTTTTTTTTTTTTTTAAATTACAAAAAATTTCCTCATGAATCTTCATGTTGTTAGCTATCTTTCCCCAAAAGGAATTAGAAAAACACATTTATTTGGGTCAAAAAATGGTGTGTGTACACATGCATGGTATGGTAAAAAAGTAGGGACTTTTAAAAATTGGTTTTTATACATCCCTATCCAAATTTAATTTCTATCATTTGGGTATTTTTATAAGTTACATATTTAGAAACTAGATTCAAAATGCTAAATTTCATATTCCTAACTTTTTTAAGGTTCATTGTGTAAGTGCCTCAAATTTTTAGTCCGAGTGCAACAAATTTTGAAAAACAACAAAAAAACTTCCACTTTTTGAGCTTTTTATGGACCCAACTTCTTGCATCAACCCCAATCCAAATTGACTTGAAATGTCAAGTGTTGCAAGAATCTAAGAGTGACAAGTTTTTTGAACAATTCAAGCAAGAACTTGTTAGGTTTTCAAAGGCAGATATCTAAAAGCTAAATGCAGATTTTATCAAATAAACCAGAAATAAAACACACATAAAACTAACACAGAGAATTTAATGTGGTTCACCCAATGTGGGCTACATCCACCAAACCACAGTCAACCAATGATATTGTTAACCAGTGCAAAACCCTATTACAATATCGTGAATAATCGCCTATTTCTTATAATACTATAACTCTATCCCAAACCCTTTATAAATTAGGGTTATACAAAATCGGGGTTTTTTTTCCTTTTTATGATTTTTTCCTTTTTCGATAATTTCGCGAAAAAGTCGGCGAGGATACATGAAGAGTGTACAATATAGAATGATCAGTCACCACATACCAACAATCTCCCACTTGGAGACTGAACCTGGACGACACTGCTGCACTTACAACTCCCACTGGAAATAATCACCTTGGACCCTGCTGCTTTCTTATACTTTTAATTCAACCTTGAAGGCCAACCGAAGCAGAAGAGGAGCTCAGCTTCTCCCTTATCACTGCCTTAGTAAACATATCCGCTGGATTTACATTTGTATGTATCTTTTCCAGCTTTACCTATCCATCCTCCAACACTGACCGAATGAAATGATACCTCAACTGTATGTGTTTGGTTTTAGAGTGCAAGGCAGAATTCTTTGCGAGATGTATAGCACTCTAGCTGTCTGTGAACAAGTAATTTTTAGCCTGTTGTTTTCCCAACTCTTCCATGAAAAATTGCATCCATATCATCTCCTTTGTTGCCTCTGTGGTGGATAAAGCAACCACCTTTTGCAATCGAGATATCCAACTTATTGTTGTCCCACCAATGGTAAATACATAACCTGTGGTACTCCGCCTGGTATCAATATCCCCTGCCAGATCTGAGTCAACATAGCCTTTTAAATCTGTATTAGAGCCCTCAAAACATAAATGTTTATCTGGTGTACCTCTCAAATACCTAAGAATCCATTTTACTGCATTCCAATGCTCAATTCATGGATTACCCATATAGCGGCTAACAACTCCTACAGCATGTGCAATATCTGGTCTCATGCATACCATGGAATACATTAAACTACCTACAACTGAAGCATATGGTACCTTGCTCAGCCATAAAACTATCAAATTTAAGATACCATTGTCGAGGTGCTTGCTTCAAGCCATATAAGCTTTTCTTCAATCTGCACACTAGTTTCTCCTTACCTTTGACCTCAAATCCTTGTGGCTATTCCATATAAATTTCCTCTTCCAAATCACCATGGAGAAAGGCAGTTTTAACATCAAGCTATTCTAAATGCAAATCTTCAACAACCACAATACTTAACATAGTACGAATAGAGGTCATTTTAACAACTGGAGAAAATATTTCATCAAAATCAATACCCTGTTTCTGTGCAAATCCCTTTACAACTAATCTGGATTTAAATCTTTTCTTACCTCCATCCTCCTCTTTCATCCTATAAACCCATTTGTTTGCTAAAGCCTTTTTACCTGCAGGCAACTTGCATAATTCCCAAGTCTGATTTTTCAGCAAGGAGTCCATTTCTTCTTCCATTCCATGCTCCCACTGAACCTTGGTATCCACCTGCATAGCTTCATGATAACATTCTGGTTCACCAGCATCAGTTAATAGAATAGAGTACAAAGAGGGAGAAAATCTTTCTGGAGGTCTACTTAACCTTGAAGATCGCCTAACATTCACTGGAGTTTGTGGTATTTCTTGTTGTTGCTGTTGCAGAGCATGAGGAACCACTGGAACATTGGTGTTTGTAATATCATCCAGCACTGCATAATCCTGTTCTTTCTTCTCATGCTGCTGCAATAGATCTTTGTACAACATTTTCTCATTGAATATGACATCCCTGCTTCTCACAATTTTCTTATTTTCAAAATCCCAAAGCCTATAACCAAATTCATCTATGCCATATCCAACAAATATACATTTCTTTGATTTTGCATCAAGCTTGGTTCTATTTTCAGAATCTATATGTGCAAATGCTTCACAACCGAAGGTTTTCAGAAAAGAATAACTTACCTTCTTACCTTTCCATGCTTCCTCTGGAATACCACAACCCAAAGGATTAGAAGGACCTCTATTAATTAAATAAACAACAGTATTTACAGCCTCTGCCCACATGTTTAAAGGCAACCCAGCATGCAATCTCATAGTTCGTGCACGCTCCATTATTGTTCTGTTCATACGCTCAGCCACTCCATTTTCCTGTGGAGTCCTTGGAACCGTTTTCTGCCTACGAATACCATTAGAGGAACAATAATCTTCAAACTCTTTGCTGCAATACTCACCACCATTATCAGATCTGAGACATTTCAACTTTTTACCTGTCTCATTCTCAACCAAGCTTCTCCATTTTTTAAAAGTTTCAAATACATCAGATTTCTGCCTAATGAAATAAATCCATACCTTCCTAGTTGCATCATCGATGAATGTGACATAATAATGAGAGCCACCGAGAGAAGATACCTGAGCTGGTCCCCATACATCCGTATGCACAAGCTCCAATTTCTCATCCTTCTTTTGTTTCCCATCCTTGAGAAAACTAACTCTCTTTTGTTTGCCATACACACAACTTTCACAGAAATCCATGTTAACACATTTTAGACCTGGTAAAGCATTCTTTGAATGAAGTACTTTCATACCTTTTGCACTCATGTGACCAAGTCTGTTATGCCATAGTGCTGATTCAGAATTTGCAGCAACTATCTGATTTTCTTCCTGCTGAACTGCAGCAACTGTTCCTGAACATTGATTTTTATCTGCAATAGCTAAAGTAGAAGGAACAGTATGACCTGTACAAAGATATAAGGTGCCTACTTTCACACCTTTTGCTACCACTAAGGCACCTTTTGTAACCTTCCAATTTTTATCACTAAATGTAACAACACAACCTTCATCATCTAGTTGCCCTGCTGAAATTAAATTTCTTTTTAGCTTTGGAACGTGCCTTACCTCATGTAGTAGCCAATGATTCCCATTCTGCAACTTAATCTTGATGCTTCCCTTTCCAACAATTTGACAGGGTTCATTATCTCCCAAATAAACCAGCCCAAAATCCCCTTGGACATAATCAAGAAAATAATTTCTATGGGGCGTAGCATGAAATGAAGCCCCTGAATCTAACACCCAAGAATCATCAACATTGTCAAGAGAAAGAATCAAAGCATCCTCATCAGATTTATTACTTACCACATTTGCCTCTTTATTTCCTTCCTTTTCATCTCCTTCTTTATTTTTCTGAGACCAACAATCTTTCTTTAAATGACCTGGCTTACCACAGTACCAGCAATCCCTCTTGTCTCTAGATTGGGACCTTCTGTAACTTGATTTTCCTTGTGACTTCCCATGACTTCCATAATTGTTTCTTCTCTCCTTTGTTCTACCCCTGCTTTCTTGCATTCAAAACACTGCCTGATGTGGATGTTCCACCTGAGCTTTTCCTACGAATTTCCTCGCTCAAAATAACACCAACAACATCATCAAATTTCAATGTATTTGAACCAGAAACAGAATTGCTAACAGCCATTACCAAGCTATTCCAGCTTTCAGGCAAAGAACACAGAATCAAAAGAGCCCTAACTTCTTCATCAAAGTTTACTTTTACAGAAGTTAATTGACTGGTAACTGTATTGAACTCATTTAAATGATCAGTAACTGATCCACCTTCTACCATTTTCATATTAAATAAATGCTTCATAAGAAATACCTTATTCGAAGCAGAAGGCTTTTCATACAACTTTGCTAGGGTTTCCATCAACTTTAGATTTGTCTTTGCTGTTGTGATATTGAACACCACTGATTGTGCCAGGCATAAGCAAATACTACCAAGTGCCTTTCTATCTAAAATATCCCAGTCCTCATCCGTCATTGCTGTGGGTTTCTTGGTTTTCCCTTCCAATGGCCGCCATAAATCCTTCTGATAGAGATAGTCCTCCATCTGCATCTTCCATAACTGATAGTTCTGCCCATTGAACTTATCAACCTTCATCTTACCCTCGTCTGCCATTGCTCCCACTTAACCGTGAGACTCCCACTCAACCATGAGACTTTCCTGCAAATGATAATCGAAAACAACCTGGCTCTGATACCACTTGTTAGGTTTTCAAAGGCAGATATCTAAAAGCTAAATGTAGATTTTATCAAATAAACCAGAAATAAAACACACATAAAACTAACAAAGAGAATTTAATGTGGTTCACCCAATGTGGGCTACATCCACCAAACCGTAGCCAACCAATGATATTATTAACCAGTGCAAAACCCTATTACAATATCGCGAATAATCGCCTATTTCTTATAATACTATAACTCTATCCCAAACCCTTTATAAATTAGGGTTATACAAAATCGGGGTTTTTTTCCTTTTTATGATTTTTCCCTTTTTCGATAATTTCACAAAAAAGCCGGCGAGGATACATGAAGAGTGTATAGTATAGAATGATCAGTCGCCACATACCAACAGAACTCTTGGACAATCTGCAAGATCGAAGGTATGAAGGATGTCACCTTGAACCTAATGGTTTATTGAGGTTTAAGGGAATGATTTATGTACCTAACACTAGGGAATTAAGGAACATGGTGTGGAAATAAGTTCATAATGCAATATATTTAGGACATCCAAGTGTAAGTAAGATGTTGGATGATGTAAAGCCATTATATTTCTAGAAGGGAATGAAAGGGGATGTAGTGAGATTTGTAGCAAGTTTTTTAGAATGTCAAAGAGTGAAGGAAGATCATCATCATCATGTAGGTCTTTTGTTTCCACATGAAGTTATAGGAAGCAAGTGACAAGTTACTAGCATGGATTTTTTTCAAGGTCTTCCAATTTTGACGAATAAGCACAATTCCATATTCATAGTGGCTGATAAGAAAGTACAAAGGTGTCTCACTTTATACAAAGGAATCTTACTGATGGAGCTCTTGTAATAGCATAGAAGTTTATTCAAGAGATATTTGGATTGCATGGGATTCTTGAAAAGATCATTTCTGATAAGGATTCTCATGTGACATCTAGATTTTGGAAAGCCTTGTTTTCTTCATTTGAGACTCAAGAGAACATAAGTTCTACATATTATCCAAAAACATGGAAAAACTAAAAGGGTTAACCAAGTATTAGAAGACTAACTAAGTATGCATCGCATGGATCATAAATACAAATGGGAGGATTACCTACCTTTGGTTGAGTTTGCATATAACAACTCCTATCATTCAACAATCAATACGACTCTATTTGAAGAATTATATGGTAGGAAGTTTCGAAATCCTATAAGATGGGATAAGTTTGAATATAGGATAAGCCTTGGGCTAGAGATGTTATTATAAATGGAGGAGCAAGTTAGAATTATCGAGCAGAGGCTGGTAGAAGCTAATGATAGGCATAAAATTTATGTTGATTCTAAACAGGTACACAAAAATTTCTCACTAGGTGATAAGGTTTTGTTGAGAGTTAAACCACATAAGAATTCTATTAAGTTTGGAAATTCATCCAAACTATCTCCATGCTATGTAGGTCCTTTTGAGGTTCTTGAATAATTCAAGCTTGTTGCATATAGAATTTCCTTGCCACCAGCTCATGCAAGGATGCATAACGTTTTTCATGTCTTGTGTCTTAAGAAGTATATACCAAGGGATAACCATGTTATTGACTGAATTTGTTTACATGTATAGGACCCAAGAGTGGTAAAAATTGAGCCTCTCAAGGTGTTTGGAACATATAATCTCCACTTACATAAAAAAGGGGTTCTACAATGCAAGGTCCAGTGAGATCAATATGCAAAAGATTCTACCACATGGGAAGACTATGTTGAGATGAAGCAAAAGTTTCCACGATTCTCTCTAGATTTTGAAAACTCATGATAACAATGATGTTTTGAGATATTATGTTTTGTGATATTGTTTTTTTAATTTTATGATCATATTTGATACTTAAAAATTATTAGGGATGATGATTCATGAGGGGGGGATATACTACACTCTATATGTTATTACCCATTTACTATTACCTTGTTTGGTAAAAATACTTTAATATCTATGAATGTGTTTTGTATATGAATCTTGATAGAAATATGATGAATGAATGTTTGATTAAATTTAATGTTTTATAGTTATTCTATATATAAAATATATGTGATGCATATGAATGTATTGTTATCAACTAACTACTATTATGATGTACTAAGTTGAATACATGAATAGGTTCAAACCTCCAGAAGAGAGGGGAAGTATAACTTAGGAGAAGAACTTGGTCTGGTAACCCTTAATGAGCCTAATTGAGCATAAATACACTCACACCCTAGTTGGTCTAAGTTGATTCAAGTCATAGGTAAATGGTAAGTGATCTTCAATTTTGGTTGTGAATGTTTATATTCGTTTACGTTCTTATTTTATGAATGTTTGGATTGCAGAATGTGATTAAGTGTTGATTTCAAGTGGAATTCCTTCTTTGAATGTATTTATTTAAATCAATGAGATATATACACAAAATGTACATGTAATATTCCCAACTAATTTTTCCTCTATTGCAATGGAAAAAGTATCCCTCTACTTTTTTGTGCCTATTTGGGCCCTCCTTAAATTAAGCATAATATTTGCTTGATTTAGTGTTGTAATGTGTTTAATACATTCACATTAGGTATTGGGCCCTTGTAAACTAAATTAACTTAATTGAACCTTATTTAAGGTATTATAAAGTGTTGTACCACACTTTCACACTAATGTAGGGTTTTAATTATTAATTGGGCTTCTTTGTTCCTTATTTAGCCTTATTTTGCATCCACAAGCCCTAATTAATACATCTTTCTAAGGATAATCTTGACATAAACCAACATCCAATTATAATTCATGTATTTTTAGGTTGTGTGGCCTAGATTTAGTGATCTGAGACTCATGTGCCACCTTGGGTGTATGAGTCCCACCTAATTTTCAAGGCCCCAATCCTAATATTGCATCATTCTAAGCATTTTTGAAAAATTGGTCCCATAGTTAGGACTAATGGGACTCATATGCCACTTCTAGTGTATGAGTCCCATGTGGCCCAAAAATTAAATTTAATTCAAATTCTTGCTAGGATTTTATTCTCCTAGATCTAATGTTGGCTTGTAGTGTTGTAATTTCAAGAAATTTGGCATAAAAAAGTATAATAACAAGGTTATTTAACTCATTTTTAACCTAACAAGCAATCAAGTGATCCTTATAAAAAATTTGAGTTCATAAGATCATTCAAGAGCCTTTAAGAGTTGATTAAAAAATATTTTGGAGCATTATTCAAGTATCAACCATCATGTCAAAGTCATCATGCATCATGTTTGTATTACAACTAACATTTGTGATGTAGGGTTTCATGATTCAAGCAAATATTCAATTCAAGATCCACAAGATTCAAGAAAGAGTCAAGTTCTACATCCATTGGAGCCATTGCATACATGTTTGTAACACTTTATTGCTAGGGTTTGATGAGTTGTAACATTTCATGTTGTTCATTCATCATTCCTTCACTTCATTTCATTTCATTACAATATTTGATTACCAAAATGGTGTTTGACCAAGGTAAACCTCTTTCCACTAACAAAACAACATTTTTTCCTCTCTTTAGTGTGTGATTTGTAGATCTAGGATGAATAAATATTGAAGAGAAAGTTTGGTGAAAGATTTCAAGGTGTTAAAAGTTTTCAAAGTGGTCTCATTATCTACATCACCATTGAAGGACCTCTACAAGATAGAATTCACCAATTCAGACTCGAACATCAAGTTCAGAAGGTTAAGTAGAGATTGAAGAGTAGATTCAGACCCTGATTCTTTGAAAAGACCAAACTAGACTGATATGCAACTTATGGCGTATGAGTCTCAATTTAGTGAAATTTACTGATTTTAGGTGTTTTAGACATATCTTTGTCAAATTCTTATTCTTGCCCAGAAACCCTAATTTAGGACTAAATCACCTAGACTGGCATATGAGTCATAGTAGAAATTAATTTCAATTTTTTCAATATTTCAAGTCTTTATTCAAGCTCTTACATGTTTCTAGGTGAACACCTCTGATCTCTCAACTTTGTGTTTTGATTTGCATGTATTTCTAGGTCATTTAGTGAAGTTTTTTGTTGCATTAGGTTTTAAAATTAGGTCTTGCATTTCATTAGTTTTTCCAAGCCCTAGCTTGTGGTGAACCCCTCTTTTGTCATTAATCAAACCCTAGGACAACCTTTAGTAGATCTCTTTCCTTCATTCCATATGTGGATTTAGATCTCTAGGGTATACTTGAGTGAAATAAGATGGTGAAATAGGAGGATCCCTATCTCATCAAGGATAGAAACCCTCTTCCATTTTTCGATGTCTCATTTTGGTTAACCTACATTTAGAACATCTTAATTCTGATTTGGAGTGCATCATCATCCTAGATCTAGCTTGCATTAACATTGTATTAGAGTTTGCATTAGTTAATTGGCATTCTATGGTTTCTAATACTTGCATTAGTGAAAGTTCATATAGGTTACATTTTTGAATCTTTCATCATTGAATTTCATCTAAAATCTACATTTTCACTTAGCCTAGACATCATACAAAACAAAAAACATAGCATTCAAAAAAATTTTACAGAAAATGGTGCAAAAACCCTAAACTAGGAGTCATACGCCCCTTTGGGTGATTTAGTCCTAGTACAGGAGATTTTTTCTATTTTGGGGTATTTTGTGTTGACTGTTATTCACTATTCAAACCCCTGAAAATTCTTGATTGGGACTTAGATGCCCCTTTAGGTGATTTAGTCCCATTTTATATTTTAAACTATATTTTACAACATTAAATTCTCTATTTTTGTGTTTCAGTTTGCTACTATTAGTTTTTTGATTTAGTTTGTAGAGCTTCTATTACATTAATTTCATTGCATTTAACTTAATTTCATAGAATTTATCTTGTTTTCATCGCATCTTGTATTTCCTTGATTTTCCCTTGTATGATATTTTCTACTTGGTGTCCTATTGCTAATACTATAGTGAGCTAAAGTTTGAGACTCATGTCATCCCGCGATAGCACAATCCTCATGGATCTTGGGTTATCTAGCACTTTCACTCCTAGTATTGACACTATTTCACTAGCTATGGACCACATCATTAACAATTCTTTTCCTTGAAGTAGTATGACACAAGTTGAAACAATGGTTGCTAGTATTCTGCAAGAAAACATAATCCAAATCCATGAATACCAAGAAAACCTACAAAATGAAATAATTACTGAGAATATTTCAACCACTGCAATCCCTACCATAGATAACATACATCACATGCTTTAAAGTGAAGATGGAGTTGACCTTGTGTACACACATAGTTCAAATTTTTGGAAAACATCTTACCTAAACCACTCGTTGTGCCTTACCTTCAAACAATGTACCAAGCTAAGGAGGAACTCAAATCCCTCCTCCCATAATAGTTGCCTATATTCCTACCTATACCAACCCTCAAGTTACAACAACAATACAACCAACTAGTAATGTGATTTCTTCCTTGAGTATTTCCACTAGCATCCCAAGTACCTTTGTGGCATCGCACACCATATCTCTTACCACTCTACCACCTATAATTATTCCATTCACTTGTCCCTCGAAAACATACACACCTCCACCTTATTCACCTCTATCTCCAAATTCAAATAATGACCCTCTTATAAATATTTTGCAAACTGTTTCATCCCTTCAAAAGTAACTTTCCACCATAAACCAAAATCAAAATGGACCACCTACATATTATTTCAAAAGAAATCCCTTGTCCTTGGAGATATTGAGAATGTCGATACGACAAGGTCCAGAGATTCCTAGATTTGAAAAATATGAAGGAAAAGGAGATCCTTCTAACCATGTTTCCATTTACACTACCTTATGTAGTGATTTTTTCATTGAGGATAAGCTCTTGGCTAATATTTTCCCTAGATCCTTGAATGATGTTGGATTAGAATGGTTTTCTTCTTTATCGAACAACTCAATTCATTCATTCAATGAACTCGTTGAGGCCTTTATAAACCATTTCCAAGTGCATATGACTTCTAAGATGACCTTATCCGATTTGATGACTTGTAAAAAAAATTAAGAGGAAAAGATTACCGACTTTATTTCATGCTATCATCACTTTATTCCCAAATCAATGTAAAGGTTCCCGACCCTCACCTTCAAAATCTGTTCATAGAGAATCTACAAATTAAGATACAAGATAAGCTTACCATAATGAAATTCCCCTCCTTCATACACTTATGTACTACCCTTCATTATTATCAAACCTTGGTTAGTAGTCATGATGCAAAATCCACCTCTAGCCAAATTGAGAAGTCTGAATCTGTAAACCAAAACAATTACTGACCTTTTCAAAAAAAGAATAAAGGTTTCCTCCAACTAAATCCCCCTCAAAAAACAACTTAACATGTCGATACCCAGGTAGCTTCTATAAAAACAATGATACCCTTTAACTGTGGGGAACCAAAAAATAAATTAATTCCCCTACTTGATACCCTTCATAATACAATGTCACAGCTTTTAGAGAAAAAAATGATTACCTTGCCTCCTGTAAAAATCCTTGATCCTAATATACCTTTACCTCCAAGTTTTAGATCTAATTCCTATTTCCATTATCACCAATAAAATTGACATGATACAAACATTGCAAGCATCTTAAAAATCTTGTGCAAGACCTCATTGATTTCGGTCATCTTTCAGTTGTAGGTGTTAATGATCAAGGAAATAAGTATTTTTCCCTCCCCAAAAAAATTGGAAATATTTACCGACCCTATTCCTAAACATAATATTTTATTTTTCGAAGCTAGTGAAACTACAAAGAATGATGTGATGAGTGTTGACACAGATGAAGATAACATGGATACAATTCAACAAAGTCCTATGGATACCACTAACAAAGGTCCTATGGATAATATTGAAAAATGTTTGATTGCATTGATTGAAACTCAAACTCATAAGGGCCAAAATAAAAATCCTATTGGCATTGCTTTCTCATCTAAAGATGTCATTAAAAATGCACTTGATGGCCCTCTTTACATAACTAGACAAATCTATGATAAATCCACTAATGGGATATTAATTGATCCCATCTGTGGAGAAAATTTAATCACCGAGGAATTCTAGTGCATGAACTCTATCAAGAAACATATGATAAAATGAAAGCATGGATAAAGGTGCATAACGGTTTCACTTTCCCTACAATTGGATTGATCATGCTTTCTTTAAAAATAGGGCTGAAAATATCAGATGTCTCATTCTCCATCATCTTGACATCACACAAATGTTGTGTGAAGCTTGGTCACACATGGCTATGCTCCATGGAAGTCATCTCGTCGGTTGTGCATAAATCCTTAAATTTTCCCTTTGACAATTAAATATTTACTATGCATCATTGTAGCTTTAACCCTTTATCTTCCCATGGAAACTTTTCATTAGATTTATTTTGGCCCAAGCCTATGGAAGCTATAAAACCCTGAGACTACTTCTTTTTGACATCCTATTAGAAGTTAAATATGAAATTCATAACAAAATTATCCCTTCAAAACATGCCTCAACCTATGATTGAGCCTACTATACTTGACGAAACCATGATTGAACCTAAAGGTGTTTAAAAAAACCAAGATCAAACTAAGATAGATCCTTTGAACAACCTTTCATGGTTCCTTTTTTTCCTCCCCTTCAGGAAGAAAATAAACTTATGGTTGATAAACCTTCTCCTACACAAACACAACTTGAAAGTCATAACAAAAGAAACAAAAATTCTAGAGAATGTAGTTGTAGACATTGTGCCCTTGTTCGAAGGTTAAACAAAGAAAAAAATAAAGAAAATCAAGATTCAAACCTGACTGAAGCAATGCATGATGATTCCCCCCTTCACTAAAAGATCCTATACCACAATTGCAACATGAGTTAAACCCTTCTTTGTAAATTATCATTAGACCTCCTATCGTGATTAACTTAGATGATGATGATGAGGTTGCTAAAATTGATGAGGAAGTACATAATAAATTAAATACATTGTTTTCCTCTTCTATGAGCTTAAATGACAATTCTCCTAAGAAGAGTGTTGAACTTGGTGATGGCCCTAGTTTGACACTTGCTATTGTCCCTTTGGCTAGTTGTTTTCCTTCCTATATGATGAACATGATTGGGATGTTGATGACTTGCCAATTGGTTGACTCACATGTGCTTTACAAGTATTTTTCTTTCTTTTCTTTTGCAGGTTCTTTGTTTGATTGCATGTGTGTAATGTGATCCCCCATTCTCTTTTGTTTGATGTTTCTCTCTCTTTGTGAATTCCTCTATTTGTATCTTTGTTCTTCTTTATATCGTAATATTTTTCATTTGTCTTGTGTTTTCCTTTTGGGGATGATGCAAGACGTTTAGACATTTATGTCGCTTCCATGTTGATCCAAAAGCTTTCCTTTATCTTTTTCATTTTTCTTTTGTTTTCCTTTCAGGGATGATGCAAGGCGTCAAGGAATTCATGTCTCTTCCATGTTGACCTGAAAGTTTTTCTTTTTCTCTCTCTCTTTGTGTCAGTTTTCCAATTCTATGAGTATTTGGGGAATAATGATAGTTCTGAGCTCTATAAACATATTGTAGGAAATACATATTGACCCCAAATCTATGGACCCCTCATGTGTTTGGAATTTCATTTTGCATGACATAGCTTTATTTGGAAACATATGATTTTGCATAGGGGTTTCCAAATAATATCTCATATCCTCTTTATTATTAGCATTTACCATTGGCTACTTTAAAATAATTCCTCACAGAATGGTGTTTAGCAGTTTCTTTAAAGTGGGGTCATACATTGGCATTATTATTTTCCATTTCATGTTTTATGGTGTAGTCTTATTACTTCATGTGATGCATCTTTTAGTTTGTGTATGATATTGGGTGTGATTTCCTTCAAGAGCATGATCTCTCTTAGCATATTATATTCCTCTTGGTAGGTTGATGTGACACACTAAATCCCCTAAGTTGTGAATCTTCTATTCTTCAATTGGTCCTCTCTTGGAGACATTAAGCACAATGTTCACTAACCTAAGACCTTACATGAATTAAGAAAACCTCCTTTATACATTCACTACATTACATTTTCAATTTTGGTTATATGGCCACCTTGCATAACATAGTTTTCATGCCTATGAAGCCATCTTGTTTCTTCATGAGTATCAAGAATATGAAGTTCATTATTGTGTGGTGCCTTGTCAAAGTTATTAGGAGGTATAGCTTTGGTCTAGTTAGATGGGAAGCCAAATCGAGGCATGAATTTCCCATAGCCACTTGCTTGTGTGTGTGAGTGCATACCAGCCACTCGCATATGTGTCTTACCCTTTTGGATACTCACATAGTAGAGAGCCTAGAGTTTTTTTGCCTCAAAGTGAGTGTGCACTTTTTTGGAAAAAAATCCTAGATCTGATCCACAACATGCAATACAATTGGTTGAAGCTTGATCCACCCCTCATTTTCTTTTTGTTTTCCTTCTCTCTTTATTTTTGGTAGATTATGATTGTTCCTTGTTGTTGCTTCTTATATCATCTTTCATGTGTGTTATTTTTTTCTTATGTTGGTTTGCCATAGGATCTTGACTTGTGGGCTTGATCACCCCTCTTTATCATTTCCATCCTATCTTTTCGGCATAGGTGCACTTGGATCCCTTTTGATGTGAGTTCATCTACTTTAGTGTGATTTTAAAGCAAGTTCCTCCTCTCACTAAAGTGAGGGCTAAATGTCAAAAAAAAAAATTATCCCTCGACTTTTTCATGCTTGTTTGGGCTCTCCTTGTTAAATTAAGCATAATATTTCCTTGATTTAGTGTTGTAATGTGTTTAACAAATTCATATTAGGTCTTAGCCCCTTGTGAACTGAATGAACTTAATTGAACCTTATTTAAGGTGTTGTAAAGTGTTGTGCCACACTTCCACACTAGTATAGGGTTTTCATTATTAATAGGGATTCTTTATGCTTTATTTGGACTTATTTTACATCCAAAAGCCTTAATTAATGCATCTTTCTGAGGATAATCCCAACATATGATATCATCTAATCATAATTCATGTCTTTTAAGGTTGTATGGCCTAGATTTAGTGATCTAGGATGCATATACCACCTTTTCCCAACCTAAGTTTTGTGGCCCTGATCTAGATTTTACATCATTCTAAGCATTTTTGAAAATGTGTCCCATAGTTAGGCCTAATGGGACTCATATGCCACTTCTGGAAAATGAGTCTCGTGTGGCTCAAAATCAAATTTAATTTAAATTCTTGGCAAAATTTTATTCTCCTAGATCTGATGTCGGTTTGTAGTGTTGTAATTTCAAGAAATTTGACATAAACAAGTATAAATACAATGCTATTTCACTCATTTTTAATGGAACAAGGAATCAAGTGATCCTTATAGCAAATCTAAGTTCATAAGAGCATTCAATTTTTTACAAGAGAATTCAAGATCTCTCAAGAGTTGATTATCAAGAATTTTTGAGCATTATTCAAGTATCGAGCATCATGTCAAGGTCATCATGCATCATGCTTGTTTTAGAGCTAACATTTACGATGTAGGGTTTTATGATTCTAGAAAACATTCAAGAAAAAGTTAAGGTCTACATCCATTAGAGCCACTTCATACATGTTTTCAGCACTTTACTGCTAGGGTTAGGTGAGTTGTAACATTCCATGTTTTTCATTCATCATTCCTTCATTTTATTTCATTTCATTACAAGGTTTGATTACCAAAATAGGGTTTGACCAAGGAAAAACCCTTTCCACTAACAAAACAACATTTTCCCATCTCTTTAGTGTGTTATTTGTAGATTTAGGTTGAAGACGTATTGAAGAGAAAGTTGTCAATGTGTTTAAAGTTGTAAAAGTGGTCTCATCATCTACATCATCATTGAAGGACCTCTACAAGATAGAATTCAACAATTCAGACATGAATATCAAGTTGAGAAGCTTAAGAAGAGATTGAAGACTAGATTCAAAGCCTAATTCTCCAAAAAGGCCAAATTGGATTGGTATTGTACTTTTGGCATATGATTTCTAGTTCAGTGAAATTTCCAAATTTCAAGTGTTTTAGACATATCTATGCTAGTTTCTTGTTCCTACCTAAAAACCCTAATCTAGTACTGAATCACCCATACTGGTGTATGAGTCCCAACATACATTAACTTTAGTGTTTTTAGCATTTCAAGTCTTCATTCAATCTCTTGTAGGTTTCTAGGTGCACACCTTTTATCTCTCAACTTTCTATTTTGACTAACATGCATTTCTAGGTCATTTAGTGAGGTTTTGCATTACATTAGGTTTTAACATTAGGTCTTGCATTTAATTAGTCTTCCCAAGCCCTAGATTGGTGGTGAACCCCTCTTTAGTCATTAATCAAACCCTAGTACAACCTTTAGTAGATCTCTTTCCTTCATTTCATCTGTGGATTGAGATCTCTAGGGTTTCTTTGAGTGAAACAAGACAGTGAAATAAGAGGAGCCTTATCTCATCAGGGATAGAAACCCTCTTCCCTTTTCTGATGATTCATTTTTGTGAACCTACATTTAGAACATCTTAATTCTGATTTGGAGTGCATCATTATCCTAGATCTAGCTTGCATTAACATTGCATTAGAGTTTGCATTAGTTAATTGACATTCTAGGGTTTATAATACTTGCATTAGTGAAAGTGAATATAGGATACATTTTTGCATCTTGCATCATTGAACTTCATCTAAAATTTGAATTTTCACTTAGCTTAGACATCATACAAAACAAAAAAATATAACATTCACACAAAAATTGTTGAAAATAGTGCAAAAACCCTAAACTAGGACTCGTACGCCCCTTTGGGCGATTTAGTCCTAGTATAGGAGATTTTTCCTGATTTTTGGGTATTTTTTACTAACTTTTATTCACAATTGAAACTCCTGAAAAACCTTGATTGGGACTCATATGCCCCTCTAGGTGATTTAGTCCCGTTTCAAATTTTAAACTATATTTTACAACATTAAATTCTCTATTTTTGTGTTTTAGTTTGCTACTATTAGTTTTTTGTTTTAGTTTGTAGAGCTTCTATTACATTAATTTCATTGCATTTAGCTTAATTTCATAGTATTTATCTTGTGCTCATTGCATCTTGTATTTCATTGATTTTCCCTTGTATGATATTTTCTACTTGGTTTCCTATTGTTAATAATATAGTGAGACAAATTTTGAGACTCATGTCATTCCGTGATAGCACAATCATCTCGGATCTTGGGTTGTCTATCTCTTTCACTCCTAGTATTGACACTAGCTCACTAGGTATGGACCACAATGTTAACAACTCTTTTCCTTCAAATAGAATGAAGCAAGTTGAAACAATGGTTGCTAGTATTCTACAAGAAAACATAATACAAATCCATGAAGACCAAGCAAACCTACAAAATAAAATAATTACTGAGAACATTTCAATCACTGCAATTTATACCATAGATAACATACATCGCATGCTTGAAAGTGAAGACAGAGTTGACCTTTTGTGTAACATAGTTCAATTTTTTAGAAAACATCTTACCTTAAGCACTAGTTGTGCCTTACCTTCGGACAATGTACCAAGCCAAGGAGGAATTTAAATCCCTCCTCCCACAAACATTTCCTCTATTCCTACCTATACCAATTCTCAAGTTACAACAACAATGCAACCGACTAGTAATGTGATTCCTTCCTTGGGTATTTCCACTAGCATCCCTTGTACCTTTGTGGCATCACACACCATATCTCCTACCACTCTACCACCTATAATCATTCCATTCACTTGTCCCTCAAACACATACATACCTCCACCTTATTCACCTCTGTCTCAAAATGCAAATAATGACCCTCTCATCAACCAGCTTTTATAAATTATTTCATTCGTTAAAAAGTAATTTTCCACCATAAACCAAAATCAAAATGGACCACCTACATATTATGTCAAAAAAAATCCCTTGTCCTTGGAGATATTGAGAACACCGATATGACAAGATCTAGAGATTCCTAGATTTGGGAAATATGGAGGGAAAGGAGATCCTTCTAACCATGTTTCTGCTTACACTGCCTTATGTAGTGATTTTATCCTTGAGGATAAGCTCTTGGCTAAGATTTTCTCTAGATCCTTGAAGGATATTTCCTTGGAATGATTTTCTTATTTAACGAACAACTCAATTCGTTCATTTAATGAGCTTGTTGAGGCCTTCATAAACCATTTCCGAGTTCATATAACTCCTAAGATGACCTTAGCCAATTTGATGAGTTGTAAGCAAAAAGAAGAGGAAAATATTACCAACTTTATTTCATGCTATCAATCACTTTATTCCCAACTCAATGTAAACATTCCCAACCCTCACCTTCAAAATATTTTCATAGAGAATTTACAAAGTAAGATACAATACAAGATTACCATAATGAAATTCCCCTCCATTCACTTATGTGCTTCCCCCCATGATTATCAAACCTCGATTAGTAGTCGTGATGCAAAATCCACCTCTAGCGAAATTGAGAAGTATGAGCCTACAAACCAAAACATTTACTAAAATTTTAGGAAAAAGAATAAAGGTTTCCTCCAGCTAAATTCCCCTCAATAAATAATTCAACATGTCGATACCCAAGTAGCTACTATAAAAATGATGATACCCTTTAACTATAGGGACCTGAAAAGGCAATTCACTCCCCTACCTAATACCCTCCATAATACAATGTCACAAATTTTATAATATAAAATTATTACCATGCCTCCTATAAAAAATCTTGATGCTAATAAACCTTTACCTCCAGGTTTCAGATCAAATTCCTATTTCCATTATCACTGAAAAAATGGGCACGATATAAAACATTGCAAGTTTCTTAAACATCTTGTGCAAGACCTCATTGATTCTGATCACCTTTCAGTAGCAGGTATTAATGATCAAGAAAATAAGTTTGTTTTCCCTCCCAAAAAAAATTTGGAAATCTTTACCGACCCTATTCATAAACATAGTATTTCATTTGTCAAAGCTAGTGAAACTATAAAGAATGATGTGATGAGTGTTGACACGAATGAAGAGAACATGGATACAATTCAACAATGACCTATGGATAATATTGAAATTTTTTTGATTGCATTTATTGAAACTCAACCTCGTAAGGACCAAACTAAACAGAATCTTGACATTGCTTTCTCCTCTAAAGATATCATTAAAAATGAACCTAATGTTCCTCTTTACATAGCTGGACAAATTTATTATAAACCCACTAATGGGATAATAATTGTTCTCATCTATGAAGAGAATGTGTTCACTAAGGAATTCTTGTGCATGAACTCTACCAAGAAACATATGATAAACCAAAATCATGGATAAAGAAGCATAACGGTTTTGGTTTCCCTATGATTGGATTGATCACCCTTCCTTTTAAAATAGGACTAAAAAACATGAGGTGTCTCATTCTCCATCATCTTGACATCACACCAATTTTGTGTGAAGCTTGGTCACCCATGGCTATGGTCCATGGAATTTGTCCCATCAGTTGTGCATTAATGCTTAAAATTTCCCTTTGATAATGAAATATTTACTTTACATCATAGTGGCTTTAACCCTCTATCTTCCCATGGAAACTTTTCATTAGATTTATTTTGGCCCAAGCCTATGGAAGCTATAAAACCCTGAGAATACCTCTTTTTCAAATCTAATCAGAAGTTTAAGGTGAAATGCATAGCAAAACTATTCCTTCAAAACATGTCTCAACCTATGACTAAGCCTACAGTACTTGATAAAACCATGATTGGACCTAAAGACATTCCAAACAACCAAGACCAACCTAAGATAGATCCTTTGAACAACCTTTCATGGTTCCTTTTTCCTCCCCTTGGGGAAGAAAAGAAACCTATGGTTGATAAATGTGCTCCTACACAAATGCAAGTTAAAAGTGGTAACAAAAGAAACAAAAATGCTATAGAATGTAGGAATAGACATCATGCCCTTGCTCAAAGGTTAAACAAAGAAAGAAAATCAAGATCTAAACCTGACTGAAGCAATGCATGATGAGTCTCCCCCTTCACAAAAATATCTTATACCACAATCACAATAGGAGTTAAACCCTTGTTTGGACATTATCGTTACATCTCCTATCATGATTAACTTAGATGATGATGATGAGGTTGCTAAAATTGATGAGGAAGTACATAATGAATTAATACATTATTTTCTCCTTCTATGAGATTAAATGAAAATTCTCTTAAGAAGAGTGTTAAACCTGGTGATAGCCCTAGTTTGACACTTGTTATTGTCCCTTTGGCTAGTTTACCACCTTCTCTATATGATGAACATGATTGGGATACATATGACTTGCTAATCGGTTGACTCGCATGTGCTTTACTAGTATTTTTATTTCTTTTCTTTTGCATGTTCTGTGTGTGATTGCATGTGTGTAATGTGATCCCCAATGCTCTTTTGTTTGATGTTTCTCTCTTTATGATTTCCTCTATTTGTATCTCCATTCTCCTCTATGTCGTAATCCTTTTCATTTGTCTTGTGTTTTCCTTTTGGGGATGACATAAGGTGTCAGTACATTCATGTCTCTTCCATGTTGATCCAAAAGCTTTCCTTTATCTTTTTAATTTGTCTTTTGTTTTCCTTTTGGGGATGATGCAAGGTGTTAAGGAATTCATATCTCTTCCATGTTGACCCACATTTTTTTCTTTGTTTTCTCTCTTTGTGTCACTTTTCTAGTTCTATGAGTATTTGGGGAATGATGATAGTTTCAAGCTCTGTAAAAATATTGTAGCAAAGATATACTCACCCCAAATCTATGGATCCATCACATGTTTCAAATTTTATTTTGCATGACATAGCTTTATTTGGAAACATATGATTTGGGATAGGAATTTCCAAATAAGCTCTCATGTCCTCTTTATTATTAGCATTTATCATTGGCTACTTTAAAGTAATTTCTCATAGAATGGTGTTTAGCAACTTATTTAAAGTGGGGGCATACATTGGACTTATTCTTTTGCATTTCATTTTTCATGGTGTAGTCTTCTTACTTCATGCAATGCATCTTTCGCTTTATGGATGAAATTGGGTGTGATTTCCTTCAAGAGTGTGATCTCTCTTAACATATTATATTCCTCTTGGTGGCTTGATGCAACACATTACATCATGTAAGTTATGAATCATCTATTCTTTGATTGGTCCTCTCTTGGAGAAATTAGGCGCAATGTTCCCTAAGCTAAGACCTTACATGAATTAAGAAAAACTCCTTTGAATATTCACTACATTGCATTTGCAATTTCTGTTATATGGACACCTTGCATAACACAGTTTGCATGCCTGTGGAGCCACTTGGTTTTTTCATGAGTATCAATCATAAGAAGCTTTGATTGTGTCATGAAGCTCAATGTTCATTTTTGTGTGGTGCCTTATCAAAGTTATTAGGAGGTATATCTTTGGTCTGGTGGGATGAGAAGCAAAACTGAGGCATGACTTCCCATATCCACTTGCTTGTGTGTGTGAGTGCATACCAGCCAAGTGCATATGTGTCTCACCATTTTGGATACTCACACAATAGAGAGCCTAGAGTTTTGTTTCCTCAAAGTGAGCATGCATTTTTTTGGACAAACAACCTAGATTTGATCCACAACATGCAAGATAAACGGATGAATCTTCATCCACCCCTCTTTTTCTTTTTCTTTTTCTTTTCCTTCTCTCTTTGTCTTTGGCAATGTATGTTTGTGCCTTTTTTTTGCTCCTTATGTCATCTTTCATGTGTGCTCTTTTTCACTTATGTTGGTTTTTCATAGGATTTTGATCATGGGAGCTTGATCACCCATCTTGGTCATTGTCATCTTATCTTTCAGGCATTGGTGCACTCAGATTCCTCATGATGTGAGTTCATCTAATTTAGTATGATTTTAAAGCAAGTTACTCCTCTCACTAAAGTGAGGGTGAAATGTGGAAACAAGAAAAGTATCCCTCTACTTTTTCATGCTTTTTTGGGCCCTTCTTGTTAAATTAAGCATACTATTGCCTTGATTTAGTGTTGTAATGTGTTTAACACATTCATATTAGGTCTTGGGCCCTTGTGAACTAAATAAATTTAATTGAACCTGATTTAAGGTGTTGTGAATTATTTTACTACACTTTCACACTAATCTAGGGTTTTCATTATTAATTGGGCTTCTTTATACCTTATTTGGCCTTATTTTGCATCCACAAGCCTTAATTAATGCATATTTCTAAGAGTAATCCTAACATAAACTAGCATCCAATCATAATTCATGTATTTTTAGGTTTTGTGGCCTAGATTTAGTGATTTGGGACTTATAAACCACCTGGGGCGTATGAGTTCGACCTAACTTTGGGGCCTCGATCCTGATTTTGCATCATTCTAAGAATTTTTGAAAAATGTGTCCCATAGTTAGGCCTAATGGGACTCATATGCCACTTCTAGCATATGAATCCCTTGTGGCTCAAATTCAAATTTAATTCAAATTATTGATGGGATTTTATTCTCCTAGATCTAATGTCAGCTTGTAGTGTTGTAATTTTAGGAAATTTGGCATAAACAAGTATAAATACAAGGTTATTTCACTCATTTTTAACCTAACAAGAAATCAAGCGATCCTTATAGATAATTTGAGTTCATAAGAGCATTCAAGTGTTTACAAGAGAATTCAAGATCCTTCAAGAGTTGATTATCAAGTATTTTGGAGAATTATTCAAGTATAAAGCATCATGTCAAATTAATCATGCATCATGTTTGTTTTAGAGATAACATTTGTAATGTAGGGTTTTATGATTCTAGCAAACATTCACTTCAAGATCTATAACATTCAAGAAAGATTCAAGGTCTACATCTATTGGAGCCACTTCATACATGTTTGCAACACTTTATTGCTAAGGTTTGATGAGTTGTAATATTTCATGTTCTTATTCATCATTCCTTCATTTTATTACAAGGTTTGATTACTAAAATAGGGTTTTACCAAGGAAAAATCTTTTCCACTAACAAAAAAATATTTTCCCTCTCTTTAGTGTGTGATTTGTAGATCTAGGTTGAAGACATATTGAAGAGAACGTTTGGAGAAATTTTTTAAGGTGTTTAAATTTGTCAAAGTGGTCTCATCATCTACATCATCATTGAAGGACCTCTACAGGACAAAATTCAACAATTCAGACTTGAAGATCAAGTTGAGAAGGTTAAGAAGATATTGAAGAGTAGTTTCAGACCCTAATTCTTTGAAAAGTCCAAACTAGAATAATATGCCACTTTTGGCATATGAGTCCTAGTTTAGTGAAATTCCTAGATTTCAAGTGTTCTAGACATATCTATGCCAGAATCCTATACTTGCCCAAAAACCCTAATCTAGGACTAAATTGCCCAGACTGGCATATGAGTCCCAATAGACACTAATTTTAGTGTCTTTAGCATTTCAAGGCTTCATTCAAGCTCTTATAGGTTTCTAGGTGCACACCTCTGATCTCTCAACTTTTTGTTTTGATTTACATGCATTTCTAGGTCATTTAGTGAAGTTTTCCATTGCATTAGGTATTACATTTCATTAGTCTTCCCAAGCTCTAGTTTGGTGGTGAACCCCTCTTTAGTCATTAATCAAACCCTAGGACAACCTTTAGCAAATCTCTTTCCTTCATTTCATCTATGGATTGAGATCTCTAGGGTTTCCTTGAGTGAAAAAAGATGGTGAAATAGGAGGAGCCCCATCTCATCAAGGATAGAAACTCTCTTTCATTTTCTGATGTTTCATGCTTAATAAATTAAAAATTGACACTACAAAAATAAAATTTATGACATAAATCCCATAGCTATTTCAATTTAGAAATTTCATGTCCATAAATAAAATAAATAAATCTTAATATATATTTATTTCCAAATGTCGATAGTTAATTGACAAAGTTTGACTTGGAATTCAATTGCCTCAAAGTCAATACATTAATTACATCAATGATACAAGTACATAAATAGAATTCTGATGTAACTTATTTTTGACAGCTCACCTCCACTGGTAGATGAGAACATGATTGAGATGATTTTCCACCCAAACACGAAGCAATGCTTCCCCAAAATTCTTCAGTCCATCAAAGAATACCCAACCCTCCACAAAACACTTATCAAGAGATACATTTTTCAAGGTGGAATCTATGCATGCCTAGCTACATGCATTTCTATCTACTATTAGAATATGCATGTTCCATCATAGGTAAATAATAGACAAAGAGAGGATAAATATTAAATAGTGTTTCATAAATAAAAAATGACTGTAAAGCATGGAAAAGTTCATGCTACATAAAATCAAACTCAAGTTAGATTTTGAAAAGAAAATATACACTCTCTAGCACGCATTCTCAAAAGAAAAGCTCATCATAACAAAGGGATATCCCTCCCTTTTTAGACCATCTATTAACATCATATTCTAGTGTTCTACAATATATCTTAGTACTCTTGTATCATTCTATTTCAATATCATCAACAAATATTCCATCTAAAATTTGGTATAACCATTCATCTATTCATCATAAAACTATCTTTCCATTAAGATTCATATTACAATTCAACACTATTTTGTTTCTATAGTTCTTTCTTGTGGAAATAAAGTTAAATAATCTTAATCAATGAGTGATTCAAGATGAAATCATAAGCTATACCACATGTATGTGCACGTGCATAAATGAAGAATTTATGCATGTAAACATATATGTCTAGAAATAAACACAATTTAGAGTATGCATATACATTTTGAATATTAAAAGAAAAATATTCCTTACAAGTTTCTGGATATTAAAAAAAAAGTATCAACTTCATTCAGATGTTCCATTTGATCTTTTAGTCTCAACTAGACTCAATTAAGATACAAAAGGAATCATTTAAACAATATTCACTTGTCTCATATGGATCATAAACCAATTTAAATTAAAACATGGATAATTTACAAGATCAAGAATACTCAATTTTAGTGAAAAAAAATAGATTTAATAGAATAAAAGTATCCTTTAGTCTAAGAAAATGTAAGGTTATGTATTTGTTCTATTTCAAAAAAAGAGTATGTTCACATATCATTCAATTTGGATATTCTACCTTATCATTCATTTAAAATTATAACACTATAATGTGGTTGCTCTGTTCTAACAGTAATAACATTTCACATAAAGGTGCCAATAAGCATGTTATCACATAATCAATAACATGATATCAGTTATCATTAAGTACCTTTTTTTACCCATTATCTTCTATGCTATGGTTTGGTCAACCATATCATGAAGGAACCTTTGATTTATAAGAAACAAAGCATGATCATCCTTCAATTTTGAGTCAAACATTGGATTAAATGACAATGTTTATATAAAAATATACATGTACATATAGACACTTCATATGGGAGAGATGATTCAAATTATTCACATAACCCATGAATTGATATGGCCCAAAAATTGGAAAAATAAAATAAAAGTATGCATTGTTGTCATGTATGGAACATCAAAAATGTTTAGTTGAGGTTATCCTATGAACGATAACATCATTCATACTCCTCGTTTTAATAGAGTGAAGTGAGATTTTTCACTAGATTGTAAAATACAAGGGGATGATGAGCACATAGTTTAGCCCATGCTTATAGCAGGGCTCGAATCACCACATAAACCTCACCAAATGGTGGGTGTGATCATCATAATACTTGATTGATTGATGTATTTTTTTCATCGATAAGCAGAGTATTGAAATTGAGATCAAGAATTTTAGATTTTTAAGATTAAAAATATTAAATCAATTAAACTAAAACCCCAACCAAGCAATGAAAACAAATAAATATGAAAACGTGAATAATGCAAAAAAGCTATCCAAAGCCTTCATATCATCAATGATTCACCTCCATTGCACCTTGTTAGAATCAAACATGCTCTGATACCATGTTAGAATTGGCTATGGATGCCAAGATCTATGGACCAAATAGAAAGCACAAAGAAGAGAGAAAATAATATGACAAGAATAAACTATATTCAATGTCAATGATAATGGAATTGCTTCAATGTGTGTTTACAATGAGAGACCCCTTGGTTATATAGCCAAGGTGAGAACATAGGAGTGCATAAGATTATGACAAGTGTTGTAATCTTATGACATGAGACAACAATGAAAAGCTATCGCTCCACCTAAAGTGGAAAGGTGATAATGTGATAACCACCACAAATAGTGGATCTACCACAAAAGGTGGAACCCTAATCACATGATATGTCCATGAAAGGTGGAGGTGATAGAGTGATAACATGATAAGTCCACCAAAGGTGGAAATTCTCCAACAACTCCTATGTGGTCCCTAAGTAAACTTAACTAAGGTGTAATTATGACCTAGGACAAGGTACAAAACATTTAATTACACCAAAACCCCCCCTTAAGTGCAACTTAGGGAGAATGTAACAATGCAAAAAATGCAAAATGGGTCCCGACAACTAGGCCATGTTAGGTACCCATGTACAAATGCAATGCAATCTCTCACAAGTAGAGAAAAGGAGAAAACCCAGTGGGACAAAACTCCTCCACAAAAGAGAGATGAAATACAATAATGGAAATGGTCTCAATAAGGCATGAGAAGGTAAAAACCCCATGTGAGAAAAAATCCCCCCCATAAGAGAGAAGTAGAAGAGAGACAAGGCAGCCACCCCTCAATGTTGAGTCTCCTGCAATGATGGTAGAAGCTCGACATTGAATGCTGAATATGATTCAATCTCGTCAAACAATATTCCTCCCCTTAGGAAGAAACAAAACCATGTATGCAAGATGTATGATGTCTCTGAAGCATGCTCAAGTGTCTCCATGTCGATGCCAAAAGATGACACACTCTAAACAAGCGTTCTAGGCCACACTGTTGAAGAGTACAATCCAACATCTAGTAGAGAAGAATGTAGAACATGATCCAAAGAGAATGATATCCCCTCTAAAGAAAAAGAAGCCTCCTCCAAATGTTGTCCAAAAGTATCCACACTCATGTCAAACTACAAAGAATGATCATGTAGAGAATGAACAAGAGGGTCAGAGTGTTCCCTCACAAAAATTGAAGAAGGAGCATCCTCATCAAAGAGAAGATGAATGTCATCAATAGTGTCCCCCAAATCTGCAAGATGAGACTCCACAAACAAGTCTAAAATACTTGACAAGAAGCCATCCAAAGTAGCCATATCTGGAAGACTATGTATGTCCTGCTGCACTGAATCACAAGGAACCCAAACTATGGAATCACAAGCATCATCAATTGCAATAGTAGATGGAGGAGATGAAATGCATGGCTCAAGTATTGGATCTGATGTGAGAACTCCCAAGTTCAAGTAGCCAAATGTCTCCTCATGGTTCACACTAGAAGTGTGATCAATAACCGAAGGAACAATGTCACCATCAGAAGAAAAATCTACAAAGGTATACAACTGAGATGAATGATCAACCACCCTAGTAGCAATGATCTCTCTACTCTCCAAGTCTCGAATGATGACTGAATCAAGTGTGAACTCCACAATTCTCCCATTTCCACCATGTGTAATCTGATATATGGAAAGAAGATTGTTCGTCAAATGAGGAACACACAAAACATCCTGGAAAGTGTTGTCCCCAAAACTAATAGATCCCTTCCCTATTACACTCATGTATGTGTTGTTTCCCATCAAGATAGGAGACATAGAACAAGGTTGAAATGAAGAGAAAATAGATTGTGAAGATGCCATATGATGTGATGCTCCTGAATCTAGAAGCCATCTACCTAATCCTGTACTTGAATAAGCACAAAGAGCTTGACCTTTACTGCTTGATGTACATGCCAGATGAACTTTTCCCTTAGACTATTTTGAAGAAGAAGGAGAAGAAGGTGACTCAGACATTATAGAAGGCAAATCAATTTGATTCTTTTTGAGAAGATTTTTCAACTCATCAATATCCTTCTTATAACAATAGTGTTCTTCATGTCCATCCTTCTTGCAATATGCACAAAAAGACCTCTTCTTCTTAGATGATTCTTCTTTTGAATGAGTGGATTCTGATTCGTTATGTGGCTTGTTCTTTTTCATCTTTTGCTTCTTATCAAGATTCCCTGATTCTTTCTGTACCTTTGACTCACTAGAAACCAATGCATGTGGCTTAGAAGACTTGATTAGACCCATGTTCATTAACTTAGCTTCCTCTTGGATTAGGAGATTTGCAAAGTCATCAAACTTAGGATCAACATACGATGCTCCCATAGAAAGTCGATGGGTATGAAAGCCAGAAACAAATACTGAATACTCAGGACCAAGCTTGGATAACACATTCAAAATCAATTGTAAATCCTCTTTTTCAATACTACATTCTTTCAACTGTGTTCTTATTTGCTTTATTTTGGAGATGTAGTCTTGGATGTGGTCAAAACTTTTAGGATCAAGATTCATCAAATCATTATCAATCTGATATCCCCTAATCTTATCTGTTTTACCATACAAGTTTTCAAAAGTCTCCCATACTTCTTTAGCTATTTTACATGAATCAATATGAAATTGTAAATCAAATGAGACTAGTGAACATATGCATCCAAGTGTTTTCTCACAATTAATCTCCCATCTTGCCAATTCATTAGCATCAGTATGTTGAGAAACGGTTTCCTTTAGATAACCTATTAGACCTTTTCTCAAGAGATAGTTCCATACTGATTTTCTCCATATATCATAATTATGTGGAGTTAGGAGTTCAATTTGAGATTTACCCATTGCAAGAACACAAACCAAGCAAAAGAATGCAACCAATCACTGCAAAATTACCCCCCCAAATCACTCAATCATGAAGCCCCCCCAAGCAATATTTGATTTGGCACTTTATACTTAGTGCGTTTACAATTGCCACTACCAAAAACAGCAAGGTGGACTTTGATCTTGGTACATGCAGATGCCAAAATAGGCCACAAACTCACAGTAGAAAAATTATAGTAGATGAGATAAATCTGATCACATTGCTGTAAAGCATAGGAAAAATAATGCACTTTCAAAAAAAATGGCACTCAAAAATGTTACCGTAGGAGCAAGTTATGGGCTCCCAAAGTTTTCAAAATGAGGACGAAGCAGCAACACCTGTGAGAATCTACAATTTCTGGAAAAACCAAAAACTGATTGCAACACTGTGTAGAACACAAAAAATTAGCCCAAATCAAAAAAAATTGCTCGAGAAAAGGAGCCAAAATGAGCAAGTTATGGAGCTTCAAAGTCGGACTACAAAAACAAAAAGCTCATCCGTGAGGGGGCAGAAAATTTCCTAGGAAATGATGACGTTAGCAGTGACGTGTTGCTGATGTGTGCAGACCACCATCTTAAAATTGATGGCCTATGGCCTGTTACCAGAAAACTCGACCTTGCTAGAAAAGTAGCCGGAATATTCCTTTCTTTGCCGGAATCTTCGTTGGAAATGCCACTGCCGGATTTTGCTTTTGCCGACGTCGGATTTTGATAAGTCCAGTAGATTTGATTGAATCGCTGGTTGAAATGAGACGACGAATGTGGGTGTCGGTGGCCTGCGTAGCCTACTGCCGTGTGGCCACGTGGCCTGCGTAGAGGGGCCCGCGGGTACCTTGTACCCTGCAACCTCTACAGCGGTACTAAACCACAATATTTAATTATGCTTGTATTTTTTTTTTCAATATTTTTAATTTTTAATTTTTTCAAATAAAAAAAACTTTTGAAATACAATAAAAAATTGCAAAATATTTAATAAATTTTTTGAAAAAAATTCGCAGAAAATAATTTTATTTTATATTTTAAATTTTTCGTACCGTCGCAATAATGGCGACCTGGGGGCCGTACGACTCTTCGGGCAAAAAATTTTTGCCTCACCAAATGACTTGCTCCGATTTGGATGATTGGACAATCGATCTTAGGGTTTTTGGCCCTTCTGGACGTGATGGCAGGGTCGAATTTGACCCAAAATGCTCCAAAAATGTAGCTACCTTCTGGATCTGGCAACCACAATGTAGCTTCAAACCCTCTTAGATTTGACCTCGTATGTCCGATTTGGACGAAACAAAAGGAAAAATCAACTTTCTCGAACCTTTTGGACATAATGGTGAGCTTAGATTTGCACCAGGAAGCCCCGATATAAACGTGTAATAAAGAGTAAAAAATGTAACCTCCCCAAATCTGGTACCTCTCTTCAGAAAAAGACTCTCCAATGGCACCCAACCCGCTCTGATACCATGTTAGAATCAAACATGCTCTAATACCATGTTAGAATTGGCTATGGATGCCAAGATCTATGGACCAAATAGAAATCACAAAGAAGAGAGAAAATAATATGACAAGAATAAACTGTATTCAATGTCAATGATAATGGAATTGCTTCAATGTGTGTTTACAATGAGAGACCCCTTGGTTATATAGCCAAGGTGAGAACATAGGAGTGCATAAGATTATGACAAGTGTCGTAATCTTATGACATGAGACAACAATGAAAAGCTATCACTCCACCTAAAGTGGAAAGGTGATAATGTGATAACCACCACAAATAGTGGATCTACCACAAAAGGTGGAACCCTAATCACATGATATGTCCATGAAAGGTGGAGGTGATAGAGTGATAACATGATAAGTCCACCAAAGGTGGAAATTCTCCAACAACTCCTATGTTGTCCCTAAGTAAACTTCACTAAGGTGTAATTATGACCTAGGACAAGGTACAAAACATTTAATTACACCAACACACCTTCTCCATTTGCTGCAAATAGATGTTTGCCCTCAGATTTTGTGAGAAACCTATGACTATGACAATGCCCTAAGAAAATATTGAAGGATTCTAATGTGGTTGCAAGTGTACTTAGCAAAATACTCAAGCATGAAGTTTGCAAGCATCAGATGTCTCAAATGAGGGTAAAATTGCCTTTTTATAGAAAAGTCAATTTTAGATGGATGACCAAGATTGAAAGTTGACAAATACCCTAAGATCAAAGGTTAAAATTAAATGTGAAAACCCACAATTAGGGTTAGGGAAAAATTTCAAATCAAGGGATGACATTTGATTTTAGAAAAATGAAATCAATGGTCAAGGTTGCATGTGACGAGAGGAAATATGGGCACGAAAAATAAAAAGGTAGAAAAAAAAATAATATTAGAAATTATTTGATTTATGGAGGAAACTTGATCTTTTGAATTAAAAATTAATTTAATTCAAAAATGGGGCCATGTGACAGTAAATAATTAATTTAAATTATTTACTTGGGGAGAAAATAGAAAGTGAGTAATTTTAAATAAATGATTTTATTTAAAATTAGAAAGAAAGTTGTAAATACACTTGATTTTAAATTATTTACTTGGTGGGAAATTAAAAAGTGGGTAATTTTAAATAAATGATTTTATTTAAAATTAGAAGGAAAGTTGTAAATAATGATTTTAAATTATTACTTGGCGGGAAATTAGAAAGTGGGTAATTTTAAATAAATGATTTTATTTAAAATTAGAAGGAAAGTTGATAATGGAAAGACTGATGGAAAATCAAAATATAAATTAAAATTATTTGATTTATAAGCTAAGTTGGCCTTTTGAATTAAGAATTAATTTAATTCAAAAGTGAGACATGTGACAAATTGATTGTTTATTTAAATAATAATTTAATTCAAAATGGAAAGAAAAAGACAAATTAATAAGCAATTTATTTATTTAATTGTTGAAGAAGAGAATAAATGAATAATTAAATAATTAAAATAACTATTTAATTATAGTGGAAAGATGATAAATAATTAAATAAATATAATTTATTTATTTGTAGAAGACAAGGATATTAGTGATGTAATTAAATAAAATTTATTTAATTAATCAAAGAGGAAAATAAAGGATGGCAATGAATTAATTACATAATTAAAATTATCTAATCAATAGAAGACTTATGACAATAGAAAAATGGTATTAGCAAGTCTAGGATATTTTTATGTGTCTACAAAAATGATATGAATCATTTTGGCTAGCAAAAGCTAGATGCTCATAGAGCGCTAATGAAATAGTAGTCATCGATTTCAATGACATTTGTTCAACAATATAATGATTTATAGAAAATAAGTTGAACACCATACAATGTTCCTCCAAATAAATAGAATGTACAAGATGGGGTTATCTTGATAAATGAAATGCAATGATAAAGGCTAGGTCAACTGACCACAACTACAAGGGTTTGATGTAGTGTGTAGGTTGTAACCCATCATTAGCGTTCATCTAAAACCTACACATGCAAGGTATCCAAAATAATGAGGCTCACACATAGTGGCTTGGCCCTAAGCATAGCTAAAAATTTCATGTTGCACCATTTTTGGATTAGATTGCATGAGATTTTTTGCATCAACATTTTGGATCACACTCTGTGATCCATGAATCAACATTATGGATTGTGAAAAATTGATATCATTAATGGCTAACAGTGTTATTTATGGGGTCGACTAAATAGTGACCAAAACACAAATACACAGCCACAGGTTTTACATATCAAGAGCACAATTTTAAGCAAATCTAAACACAACAAAATACATGATATCTTTAAGATAGAGTATGAGGAAAAAATACTATTCAACAAAAAGGGAAACGTTTGATGTAGCATCAAGTTTACCTCTCTTCGATGCAATTCGTGGTGCTTTTTCCTTAGTTATAAATTAGCAACAACTCCCTCTTTGGTCATTCCTCCTTCCTCTGTCGATTTTTCCTTCAATTCCCCTTTCTTTTTGGTAGATTTCCTTCATCAAATTGCCCCCTCTGACTGAGAATATCTTCCTTTTTATCTTTGGAGATAGTGGTCTTAATTCCTTCATCAATACCATTGTCACTTAGTCACCCACTTCCTTCCATTTCTAAGAATCTTCCTTTTTATCTTTAGAGATAGTGGTCTTAATTCCTTCATCAATACCACTATCACTTAGTCGCCCACTTCCTTCAATTTCTGAGCATTATAGGGTCGGCTCCTTCCCAGTCACTATGAGAGTTATGCATTAAAGAAACATTATCATTGTTTTAAAAAAACTATGTTAAGATATTTACATATGTATATCTATATATACTTGTATATATTTGGTTTCACCCACATATATATGTGTATATATATATACATGTATGTATAATTTCACATTTACATACATTTTTTCTATTTTCCCTTATCAAGAATCTATTTTAAATTTTTTCAAAAGAACAATTAATATAATTGTTCTCCTTATGATAATTTCATATGATCAAATGCATTTTCCAAATCCATTTTGAATCAAACTTAGAGATAGCTAGGGAAGATAAGGATGCACTAAATTTGTTTCTTTCACAAGATTGCTTATTTTACAAAAAAGTGATTCTACACATGCAAGAATTATATTTATCAATTACAAACAAATAAAAATGTCATTGTCTACTATGGTGTGTGAGATTCAAAATTGCAACCTTACTTACAATTTGTCTTCTAGCTAAGCATTCCTTCCTCAACCAAGTTCTCATTCTTCATCCTATTCCTACACACACACATTCTTGCACTTTCCAACTTTATGGGTAACCTTCAATTGATAATCCTTATGAAATAACTCTTTTTAAATCATAAAATTGTGAGATAATATTCTTTAAAAATACTATTACATTTATCATATCCATAAATACTAAATGATAAATTCCATTTGTCAAATATTCCATTTAACATAACATTATTAAATGCAAGTAATGAAATTTAGATGTGGCAATATATGTGTACATGTCTATGATAAACTCATACATATGAGAAAATACGTACATGAGTATACCTAGGTACACATACTGACACATGCTCATGGACGAATTACCTATATGCATGGGAATACTGATTGGACATAATTGATATATTTATTAGGAACCTCAGGCTATCCACTAGGTGAGTATCCCAAAAGGGGCAGAAAATGAGAGAATCATATTAGGATCCCATGCCATATCAAATCTATCATTTATAAACTTTAATAAGGCACCACAATGCTAAGTTTTATGCTCCATAGAGCTTAACAAGCTACGTTATGTTAAAAACCTATGAACAAGGGCAAGGATCCACAAGAAAGCAAGGTGTGTTATGTTAGCTGGCCCTGAATTTAGGGGTTTCGAGCTCCATAGGGCTTAACAAGATGAGTCATGCTAAGCACCTATGAACAAGGGAAAGGCTCCATAGGAAAGAAAGTTTTTTTATGCTAGGTGGCCTTGAATTAGAGTTCAAGCTCCATAAGGTTAGCAAGATGCGTTATGCCAAACACTTATGAACAATAATGCTAGTAAAGGTTTTTGGTCAAATGGGTTTCACTTAGTTTGTGTAAGGTCTTATTCTTAGGGAACATCATGCCTAATGTCTCCAAGAGAGGATAAGTCAAGAGTAAAATATTCACAACTTATGGAATGCAGTGTGTGACATCCCTACTAAGAGGAAAGTCTTACACTAAGAAATATCACACTCTTGGAAGAAATAAAACCTAGTAACACCACCAAGAAAAGATAAAATCACAATGAAACATGAGGAATGTTGAAAGATATTATCCATGTATGCCTTGACTTTAAAGAGGTCGCTAACACCATTTTTGTGAGAAATTTTTTTAAAGTATCCAATTTTTAATCCTAAGACATAAGAAATTCCTCAAAAAGCCCTACACAAATTCATATATTCTTGAATGAAACTACATCATGAATAAGATGCTGCCCCCAAAATGCAATACTAAAGATAACATAGTATTTCACATGTGAGCCAACTTAAGGCATTTCATCTTCACCCCAAGGTTTCCCTTATATGTACATGGAAGGCGGTCAACTAGCCAAAATAGACAATGAAAATTTTCATACGAGGAAAAGGATACCTAACCCCTTGCCCCCACTTAGTTCAAGACAAGGGTGAGTTGAGGTGATTGATGAGAAACATGAAAATCAGTATCAATTAGAGGAACTAGGTGCTTCAACACAAGGAAGAGCACCACAATCCTTAAGACTTTGAATTTTATTACTCAAATCCTTTAATTCATCGGTAGAATTACCATGAACTCTATGATATGCAAAAAATGAACTCTTATTGTAAAATTTCTTTTATGTTCTTGGAGGGAGAGATATTAAACAATCTTGGAGGAGTCTCACCAAGATACTCTCTTGATCAATAGTAGATATGTTCCTTTATGTTGCGAAAAAGATATCTCTTGCTTATTTTAAGGTGTCATACGTACACAAGACTCTTTAGATTGTGATATTTTGCACTCTCCTTTAAAGGAGGGTGTAAAATATAATGAAATATAATCGTTTGTATTTTCCATGATGATATTGATATTAAGCAAAGATTTCTTTAATTCTTTCATTTCTTTCAAAGGATAGCAACAAAGACCACTAGTTTCTATCAATTCAAGATGCACCAAGGTTATAGTTGGAATACATGAATCTTTTGTAAGTGTATTGATATTGAGTGAAGGCTTGTTTATTTCTTTCGAGGGACAATAACCAAGACCTCTAGTAATTTCTTCTATATTAGGCTCTATAGGGACATGAATACCATATTCTCTAGCACCACATCCTTTTCCACTATAACCAAGTTGTAAGTTAATAACCTCTTCCATAAATATTTTTCATTTCTTTCAAATTTGGTGGTTTTTCATAATCAACTTCGTCAAAGTTTGTCGTGTAATTTGCTTCTTCTTCTAAAGTGCTTGAAGTGGATTCTTTCGAGTTTTGTGTTGAAATTATCACTTTTTATTCTCCATTTTTGGGTGGTTTCTTTATGATCATGAATTTAGGTGTCAAATATAAGGAACTCCAAGTATCTTTCATTAACTTTGTAACTTCTTCAATATGTTTTTATTAAGAGGAATGTGTTGCCTTCTAATCTTCATCATAAAATGATGTATGTCTACAACAACAAAGTGTATACAATTAAGGTCCACCCCCAACTAAGAGGAGATTATATGAAAGATCATGAGGCATAACATGGACTAGAGTTTTCAATGCTACTTGTAGAGAAATTTTTTCCTTCGAACATTTTTGGTTTTTGATCCTTACTTCCTTTCCACTTTGGGATGGCTTCGCACATGAAAGATAGAGACTACTCTCACATAAAGTCATGCAATATGCCACGTGGTGGCTGTGTAGCTTTATATATATCATTTTCCTTTTGGGCTTGAATTGGGAAACATGTCTGCTTGGTGAGGATTTCTTCAAAATCCATTCTCATGAAATCTAAAATCTCTTGCCTACTTTCCACAACAACCATTTCATTGATTAGTCTATATCTTCCATGGAGGGATCTTTTTGGGGTGGAGTTTGTTGGAGGGCATAGTGTAGATCTTACTTTTAGGGTGGAACCTTTGAATCAACATCATCATTCCTCATGGTTGATTTGATCATGTTTTAGTTAGGTTATGTTGGGATTTGATTGTCTTTGGGAAGTGTATATTCACAAAACATAAAAAATATGGAGCCATTAATGAGGTGGCCTAGCACTTTATGAGCGTAGATTTTTGTGATCTAATTAAGCTCTAACATTATATTGTGGTCTATCAAATTCAAGCATCTAGTAGTCTTTTCTTCTCAATCAATTGCAACAGTGTCCTCTTCTTCTAGCTATAAATGGAGATTGATAGTAGTAAGGAAAAAGTTCTAAGATTTTCTTTAGAAAATATTTTTGAAGAATATAGATACTATTTTAGGGAGTTATATTTTTCTTAGAGATAGGAAGATTTCACAAAGCACTATTCACTCTCTTTGGCATATTGTATTTGTTTAAACTATCATTGGATTGACACTCGACCTCTATTTTTAGTTAATATATCATAAATATTTGATCTATTAAGGAGAAATCTTTAGGGTTGTGCATTCAATGGCCTTTGTCAAATTTCTTTTTCATATATCATTTATGTTGGGAACATTATGTTAAAGGCTTTCATTGGTATTTTGGATAATTATTTTACATGTTAGTTTTTATGTTCTATGCTATTTTTCAAAAATTGGATCATGTCCATTATACTCTTTCATTTTCTATAAAAATACACCATTTTTTAAATTATGTTGTAGAGCAGGAAGGATTCTGTGAATGTTTGAGTATTCATATTAATCTTTAGGGTTTCTGATTTCTATTGGACCTTAATGGATGCTTCCCATAGGGAGATTTGAAAGATTGCATTATTATTTCTCTATCCTTTTCTACTCAATCTCTCCCCAACAATGAAGGATCTATGGCATTCTATGTCCATCTCATCATTTATAAGAGATAGTTAAAGTTTCAAATGTTGTAAAATATTTGGCACATCACCATATTTATGTTTTTCTTATAGTTTTCTCTTCCCCTTTTCCCCAAACACAAAGAAGAGTTGAATTTCTATAAAAATCTTAGAGTTCACTTAGTGAGGAGAAAATTGGTCCCCCAGTCACTGAATTTCCCATAAGACTGTTCAGAGAGACACAAACTTTTATGATCAATAGTTATTTTTTTGGCATGTTGAGTGGGACTTGAAGTTTTTCAAACGTCTGATTGGAAGCCATAAATATTTCATAAATTAGACTAAAAGGAGAGGCTAGTGATCTCATGCCCAAAGTTCAAACAAGAGCATATTCTAGAGTCCATTTCGATTACTCCTAGTTACCTACTTTGGCACCTCAAAGGAGAAGACTTACAAGTTATGTATCACCTATAAGGAGCAACAAGGTAAGAATTATTAGCCCACCATTCAAAGATTTATCCACTCCACCAGGAGGCCAAACCTTCCAAACTAGAATACTTGTCTACTCTATATATAGGAATCTATTTACAATGGCTCACTTAGGTGACCTTGCTCTTAGAAATTTTGTAACCTAGGATAGTGGTAGGACACTACAATCACCTATTCCCCTAGATGTATGACTCTCCATACCTACCAATGCTCTCAAGGTAATCTCAAAGTTTTCTAGGGAGGAATTTAAGACCCCTTCTAAGTACCTCAAAGATATAGTGGATTTATATAGAGTACATAAGATCATGAAATAAAATGTAGCCCTCAGGTTATTGGCTATGTATTTCAAAGGAAAGGCTCAGGATTGGTAGAGGTCCTTCGCTTCTGGTTCCATCCATTCTTGGGATCAACTCGGGGATAAGTTGTTTGAGCGCTTCTCAAAGAAATATCACTCCTCTTTGCTATAACAATTAATCACTGTCAAGAGGACCCCACAAGAGGCCATGAGTGACTTCAACACAAAGTTCCATAAAACTTGGCAGAGGAACTCTATGACAACCAAGCCTCTGAAAGCTATGGCATTCATGTTCTATCTAAATTCTTTTAATTCAAACATCACATTCATGGTATAGTCTATGGGAGGAGATACCCTTCTTGATGCATATAATCTGGCTATGCACATAGAGAACAATATAATTGATGCCAAGAACCTTCCACCATGACCATTGATACCCATGTTCACCAAAATCTGTGGTGGCACCCCTAGGAGGAGATGAATCCTAGTGCTTTCACTCCATAAACAGGCACATTAGCTGCACCACCATCCATATATGTATACCTAGGAGGACAACCCAACACATTGGTCTCTTCTTTATTAGAAATAAATGTCAATGATATGGAGAACCTCATGTGATCCTTTGCAGATGAGCTAGTCCTCATCTGGTGATGGCAAGCAACACCTCTGAAACCTCCCATGTTGACCTATCAAGGGAGAAGGACATCTTACAAATATAATGCATATCAAGTAGCTTTGAAGGGAAGTGACCAACAACAAGTGCTTACTAACTAGATAGTCCTAGTCACCATTTTGCTTCAGACTATCAAGAACAATTTGAGCAAGGATTTGGTCCAGGCTAGAACAACTTGGTGGAAGATGAGAATGCATGGTTCTTCCCATGTAGTGACAACCATATGCCCCATAATTGTCTAAGGGGAAATCTTCAACGAAAGGTAGTAGAGCAAAGAAGCCAAGGTGTGTTTTTGAACATAGAAGAATATTAGTCTCCTAGAATGGAAAATGATTTCTTTAGAGCATAAACACAAGGGATATACTTAGAGAAAGAGCTGGATATTTGACTAGACCAAACAAATTTTCCTTGGATGGAAGAAGAATATGTAGTATTTACAAATGACGTTCCAATGACTAGTGCCTCATAGGTACAATAAAAATACAACACAAGGATCAAAAGAAGGCTCACTAGATAATACGTGCAACAAGATCTACAACATCAACATCCATGGTATACATAAATGTAGTGGAAAATGAAAACATGAAAGAGGTAAGAAAACCAAAGCATAACCATTTTAACAGTTATTGTGGGGAATAAGCTTTTACACAATAACATTATTGATTCAAGAGCTAGTACCATGACCATGCCTAAGCAAGTGGTCGGCACCATCAAACTTAAGTATGATCCTCTTGAAAAATGGTTCATATAGTGAGATGGGAAGAAAGTCTCGACTATCAATCACATCAAGGATTTGTCTTTCACTCTTTTCTCATGTCCAAGCCAAATGATCACACAAGAAGTAGTCGTAATAGACATCCCCCATTTTTTGGGATGTGTCTTTCAAGAGACTTCACAAAAAATCTTGGTAGATACATAGTGCTTGATTGGTCTCATTTGATACTATGAACAAACCACAAGGTGAAGATGAAGATCCTATATGAATCTTTACACCTTGAACCTATAATAGATACCACAATTTTGTGCTTTGAAGTAGAATTTACCTCCTTGTCAAAATAGGAGATGTATTGCATAGAAATATTAGAAGATGAGGAGGACACAAGCGATCAGACCCCTGAAGAGGAGGTCTTTCTAAGTCAATTTATTAATTCCAACCCATTCATGAAATTCCATTCTATTGGGTTAGGTACCTATGTGATCTTCGACAATGACCAAGTCTTCCTAAAATTGGTAAAGGAGTAGGAAGAACTCATGGACTAGGCAATGGCATCCTATGGACATTATATTTCGATGGTACCAAATAAAAAATTAGTTTTAGAGGTCGTTTTCCAACTGGTATCTTCGACTAGATCAGGGACCCTCAAAGCTTTCCGCTTCTAGTTCCCATGTTCAAATAATGATGTATAGTATGCGACTTTGGTACATGGTTTAATTCTCATACAATGGATGGGAATAAAGATAATACAGACATATAGAGATTGAAAGTTAGTCATGAACTATGTCTGTGGATAGGCAACTGCAAAAAATGTGAGAATGAGGTCTTACAGACATAGAGTATGGGATTTGATCAAGAACTTTGAAAATTTTAACATATAGGTTATCACACAAACCCAAAATTCAGTCACAAATTCGATGGCTTTGATTCGCTCATAGTATGAGCCAACCCCTGAATCAAGAAAAACTAGAATGTGGTGCATACCATAGTCTGAACATAAATTCTCGATAATGATCAGAACTAGCAAGTTTTTGAGAATGACATTTAGATTCCCAATTTTATGCAAAAGGCAAGGAAAGATTTCGATCATTCATATTTTGAAGTTAGAGGGGCTATCGAAGGAAAGGTAATTCAATTGAAAATCAATAAAATCCTATGAGGCTTGATTTCTCTCAAAAATATCTTCGACTACAAAGATGCGAGAAATAGGAAACAAAGATTCACTATTGATGAAGGAGACTATGAAGACCTCGACATCAAGAAAGGTAAAAAAAAAAAAGTTTAAAGATATGTCCCGCAAGTGGACATGGAAAGATTGGAAGGTCTATGTGCTAAATATGATGAGGTCATAGCTTGGACCTATGATGATCTCAAAGGGTGTGACCCGAGCATCATTCAACATACTATCGACCTAGCTAAAGGCTCGAATCCTGACCGATAGAAACAAAGTCTAGTGAACACAAATGTCGAGGCTTTGATGGCACAAGAGCTTATGAAATTAATCAAATCAAAAATCATATGTCGAATCAAACATTCCACTTGGGTATCCAATCTTGTACTAGTGTTGAAGATGAATTCTAGCTAATATATGGCTCTACATGGACTTTCAGGACTTTAAAAAGGCCTTGTTAAGAGACCACTATGCTTTGCCCTCTATGGAGAAAATTTAGTAGACCATGGCCGAATCAGAGATGTTCTCACTGTTCGATGGTTTTTCAGGGTATAACCAGGTCTATGTAAGGAGGAGGACCAACACAAAACAATGTTCACCACCAAGTGGGGAATGTTTGCATATACTTAAATTCCCTTTGAACTCCCCAATGCAGGTGCCAATTTTCAAAAAGCAATGGCTATTTATTGAAAAGGATTGATCAATTAGATCATCCTAATATATCTAGACGACTTGACTATTTTTTCAAAATTAGAATATGATCATTTTGATCATCTGGAAGAGGTCTTCCAAAAGTTTCAACAGTTCAATATTTGCTTAAATCCCAAGAAATGTGTCTTCAAAGTGTCACAAGGTAAGCTATTGGGTTTTCTGCTATCAAAAAAATGAATAGACATATACCCCAAAAGGGTGAAGGCTATAATGGGGCTATTGCTACTAGTCAACCAGAAGGTGCTATAGTCCTTTTTGGGAAACATCAATTTCGTTATTCGGTTCATCTCAGACTTCATGGGCATGAAGAGACCTATCATGGTGATGTCGTAGAATAATTTAGTGTTTAAATGGACCCCCAAAGGAAATATTACTTTTGAGAAAATAAAGGCAGCCATCTATGTAGCTCCAGTGTTAGCTAACATAGATTTCTCCAAAGATTTCATTCTTTATGTCTATAATGGACAACATAGTACATAGAATCAGTGTTCACTTAGAAGGATGAGGAGGGAAGCGAAGAACATCCCATCACATTTCATTCTAGGACTCTCAAGGGATATGAAACTAGGTATAACTTTGTTGAAAAGAAGGCTTTTTCTATCATTAAAAGCTTAAAGAAGTTTTGACACCTGGTATCAACCAACAAAATCACCATCCTCGTCACCATTCCAGTGTTAGGGAATACATCACCAAAGGTGAGATAACCAGAAAGAGGGCCAAATGGATCACCAAGATCCTAAAATATGACATAGACATATGAACGACCAAGTTGGTTCGAGGGAGAGGTCTTTGTGAATACCTCATGAAGAAATTAAGTTCTCAAGTAGAAGGAGAGACCGATTGGGTTTATATAAATCGTTTTGAGTCTAACAAGTCATGGGTGGTTGATCAGATGCAATTTATGCAAAAGGATTAGTACCCAACATACATTCCACCTCACAAAAGATGCTACTACTGACTATAGAGCACTACGTATGTATTAATTGAAGGGATTTTATTTAAAAGAAATTATGATGACATCCTTCTTCATTGGTTAGATAAGCCATGGGTAGAAATATTTTTAGATGTGTTCCATAGCAGTCCCAAGGGTAGACACTTCTCTCCCAGGACCATTGCTTTAAAGATAATGTAGATAAGCTATTATTGGCCTTCCATGTTCTTTGAGGCCCATCACTTGGTGAAAAAGTGTATTCAATGCCAATATTTTGTTGGAAAGTAGAAGAACTCTGCCATGCCATTGAGCCCAATCATGACTAGGGAACCTTTTGCACAATGGGGTTTGGTTTTTTCGGGATGATAAATCCCATCTCTAGCACAAGCCATAATTGGATACTCACAGTGACTGATTATTTCACAAGATGGATGGAGGTCGTTTCCCTGAAGAATGCTATAGAAATGGAAATTTTCAATTTTCTTGAGAAGTTAGTAGGAAGGTTCAGTTTTCCTAAAACCATTATTTTTTATAATGTATGAGCCTTCATAGGCTCTAGGATGTCAGGATTCACTCTCAAGAATGGGGTTTACCTCAAGAATTCATCCAATTATTACCCACAAGGAAATAGATTAGCAAAATCAACTAACAATAATTTTATTAGGTTAATAAAGTGCATCAAGTCAAAACACCAGAAAGAATGGCATAATCATCTATGAGAAACTTTATGGGTTGATAGAATTACACCTAAGTGTTGCAAGTATGAATGAGTATGATGGTGTTGTCATTAATGTTTTCATTGATGTCAAAAAAATACAAGTTGTTGTAGTGAAAGGAATAAAGTGATTGAAAGTGGTATATGTATGGTTGAGATATTGTAGAGATGTTGTGAGTACATGGATCTATCTTCATGGTGTTGTAGGTATACTGATATGATGAATTATCAAGTTATTTTGAGAAAATTAATAAACATTGAAGACAAAGTTGTGTGTGTGTTCTGAATGTGCCCTACATTTCTTCTATGTTGATCCTAAGCTTGTGCGGATCTGTAGTGTTTTTTATGGGAATTATTGGATGAGATATCTCGAGCTATAGCTTTTGGGTTGATGAAGAGTGAGATTTGTGTTCACCAGTGTGTAAATTGGTCTGGTAGAGTTGTTTGTCTATTGACTGGGAGAAATGTTTCTACTATGCAGTCCTTTGATGGTTTGTCTTATATCTTGCAGATCTTGAAGAAGGTTAATAATGGTGCACAAGCCTGAGAAAAGACCCTAGAACCCCTAAGTATATGTAGAAGAATCATTTTGAAGAACAAATAATTGGAGATAAAATAAAAGGTGTATTGACAAGAATGAAATCCACTAAAGAAGAGACAAATTTGTGTTTACTTTTTGAAGTTGAACCTAAAATAGTAATTCAGACATGCAAAGATGAACATTGGATAAGGCTATGTAAGAACTATTGTAGATTGAGAAGAATTAGACCTAGGAACTTGTACCAAGACCTATAAACAAAAGCATAAATAGAAATAAATGGGTGTTAGAAAAAAAACTAAATGAGAATGGAGAAGTGATAAGAAACAAGGCAAGACTTGTGTGTAAAGGCTAACCACAAGTTGAAGGAATAGATTTTGACGATACATTTTCTTTGGTGGAAAGAATGGAGGTTATTAGGATGCTTTTGGCTTTTGCAACACAAAAGGATTTCAAAGTGTATCAAATGGATGTGAAGTTTTCTTTCTTGAATGGATAATTGGAAGAAGTATACATGAAACAACCAAAAGGATTTCAGTTATCAAACAAATTGGATATGGTATGTAAATTGAAGAAGGCATTATATGGATTGAAGAAAGCTTCTAGAGCTTGGTATGTAAGGTTGGATAGATATTTGATATAGGAAGGATTCTATAAAGGTACCATAGATAGTAATGTTTACTTTTAAGTTAAAAAAGGATCAAATTTTGATTGTGGTTATATATGTTGATGACATAATGTTTGGAGGCAATGAAGCTATGTGTAAGAAATTTATAGAACAGATACAAAATGAGTCTGAGATATCTAAGTTTAGGGAGATGAATTTCTTTCTTGGGCTACAAATCAATTAAAAGTATAGTATTTTTCATTTCACAATCAAGGTATGTTAAAGAAATGTTGAAGAAGGTTAGAATGGAATATTCTAAACCCGTATGTACTCCTATGGTTACTAGTTGCAAGCTAAGCAAGAATGATGAATCTTGTAAGGCTGATTAGTGCAAGTAAAGATCAATGACTGATGTACTGTTATATCTAACTATTATTAGACTAGATATCATGTATACAAGTTTTCTTGTGACTAGATTTTAAGGAGATCCTAGAGAATCACATGTTGTAGTAGTAAAAAGGATATTTAAATACTTGAAGGGCACTCTAGATCATGTCTTATGGTATACAAAAGATACTAATTTCACTTTGAGTGCTTACAAAGATGTAGATTGGGTTGGTTGTGTAGATGAAAATGAAAGTATAAGTGGTGGTGCATTCCTTCTTGGATGTAGATTGGTATCATGGATAAGCAAGAAACAAGATTAAGTTTCTTTATCTACTGGAGAGGGTGAGTACATTGCAACAACATCTTGCTACACACAAGTGTTGTGGATAAGGAGAACATTGAAGGATATCAGAGTGGTGTATGATGAGCCTATTTATATCTTCTATGATAATACAAGTTTAATCAATATTTTAAAGAATCTGGTAATGCATTCAAGGATAAATCATATCTCAATTTGTTATCTCAAAGAGAAGGTTATGGAGAATGAAGTAAATCTTGGATATGTGCCTACAAAGGATCAAATTGCTGATATATTCACTAAGGCTCTTCCTAAGGATAAATTTGAGTATCTCTAGGAGAATTTGGGGGTTATTGCCCCTTCTTATTTGAACTAAATGCACAAGGAGATGCATCCTTCTAGCAGATCTCAAGATTGATTCTTTGATTTGGACTGATGTTGGTGGCTATGTCTTAGAGGGATTAGCTAGTGACATTGTTGGGTGTTGCAGCTAGAAGAGTGTGTGTTTTCATTATGTAGTGATATCTTATTTGGTGTAGTTTAGCGTGTGCTCCTAAGGGGGGGTGTACAAAGAATTAAATAAAATATTGTTGCAAAATAGTTGTGAGAAGATTGATTGATGTCAAAGGGAAAATATCAGTAATATAAATCTTTTGTCATTTTCCATTGATGTCAAAGGGGGAGAGGAATTCATGTGAAAATGAATAAATTTAAGGGGGAGAGAGAGTCATGTGAAAAATATAAGAGTAAGTTAATAAGATAATTAAGAAAGGGGGAGAAGTAATGGGAAGAGTTGTTGATATTTAGAGCTATTGTGTCATTCATGGTTTTTCACATCATGTGTTACCATCAATGACAAAGGGGAAGATTGTTGCAAGTATGATTAGTTAGTGTTGTCATTGATGTCAACAAGCCCGTGTTTTCATTGGTGTCTATTATTTGGATAGGATGTTGTAATATTGTGAGAAGTTGATGTTATTCATGCTTTGATTAGTTAGATTATGTTGTCATTAATAAAGCTACTAGTGTCAACCTCTAGTGTTGTTGAGATAAGCTTATGTGGTCTATGGTTGAGTTGCTATAAGTTATGTTGAGGAAGTGCTAAAAATGATGAGGATGTGTCTCTAGTGCTTGGTTTCCAAGTACTTATGAGAAAATTTGATAAAAAAAGTAGTGTGTTTCAGTGGTGTTCTAGGTTGCAGGGTTGTGTTCTTGTGTTGCTCTTCATTTTTCTAGGTTGAATATTTGCTTATGAGCTTCAGATATGTTGATTAAAGATGATCAAAGGTGTTGTATCTAGAATTTGGTGTGCTGGATTATTGTGTAGAAGAATTTGTGTTCACTAGAGTGTGAGCTATGAACTGTAGAGATGTATGGGATAATTTTTTCTACTCCATGTTTCTCTATGGTTATGTTTTAGGTCTTGTAGGTCTGAAGAAATGTTGATAGTGTTGATACCTTTCTTCAATTGATTTGGTTCAAGGTTTGGTACTTCTGAAGTCACATTCTTGATTTGTAGTGTATGGAAGAGTAGTCTGGATGTACAGGGTGTGTACATTCTTTAGGTAAAGGTTTTTGCAAAGGGGTTTGTTGGATTTTAGGGTATTTATGGAATACTCCAGAGTGTGTTTAGGTGATATTTTTTGTTTGAGTTATTGATAGATCAAAGGAAGTGTGTAGTTAAAATATTAATGGTGTTTACACAAGTAACAAGAGACCTTGGTGTTTACACTACTTGTGAAGGTTCTTAGTTGTTTTTGGAAGGATTGCATGGTATGTAAGGTTGGATTTAGGTCCTAGATAAGGAGTTTTGTGGTCCTCCTTCATTCCTTTCCATTGTGGGAATTTTTTAGTGTCGACCTAATTTGAATTTACATGGTTGAAGTGTATAACCAACCTTGGAGAAAGGTTTGAAGGTTGAAGATGACATAAATAAGAGTTGAGTTGTTGAGGGATTGTGTGATAGAAGAGATAGACAAGTATGATACAAATTGCAAAGTGTTAGAGTATCAATTTGAGAAATGTATTGTGAAATTTCATGTGATAGATTACTTGATATAGTGAGTAGAAGTTGTCTAATATTCTTCAATCATGTTGTGAAGGTGTTTGTGACATTGTGGTGGATTCTATATTGCATTGAGATATTTTTCTCTATGTAAAATTTCTTCTCTATCTTCTTTTTCATTATGGTAGTGAGCCTTTCATTTTTTGGATAGTGAGCCCTCTGACATCCATCCCTTATAATCAGTGTTGTTATTACTTATAATGTGAGCTAATCCTCACTGTGATTCTTCCCACCTTGGATTTTCCACATAAATTTGGTGTTCTCTTGTGTATGGTGTTGTTGTGTTTCATTTTTTGTTATTTTCTTTTCATGCTAAATCATCATAATAGATTTAAGGGTTTATTAAATGAATGTGAATTTGAATGTGTATGAGGGTTTTGAATTTTTAAGGTACAATTGATTCACAACCCCTCTTAGTTTTCTAGTACATTTAACATAGATCACACCAAAAATAAACCAAGGAAGCATTAGTACCAATAGTAGAACCCCTCCATAATGTTGACAAGGGAGAGCCAATAAAGATCCACTAAAATTGTGTGTCATCAAGAAACAAATGAAGGAGAAAAAAGAACATATGAACATGTATATGAAAGTAACTGCAACTGTAAAAGGTGTGCAAAGTAAGGGACACACACACGAGGAAAGAATCACTAGGATTTGATGTCATGGAAGGGACACCCACTTTACAAAGGTGTGATGAAAAAATAAAGTTACTACACAACCCCCCATAACACTTTATAACATAGCATGAGTATAAAAAGGAACCAACAAGTTGTGAAAAATTTCCCAAAGGAATGTATAAAAATGACACTTTATCTTAGTGTATATACAAAAGAGAAAGTGCTTATAAAAGATGTCTACAATACCTAAATAAGCCAAAATGTTAATAATACACATAAAATAGCAAAAAAAAATTGATCCTTGGTATAAAAAAAGTTTTGATGAACCAAAACATCCAAGTAATTCATCATAATGTGAAAACACAAAAAAATAATAAAATATACTTGGAGAGAAATCTAGAAAGTGTATGGATAAAAAAAGAACAAGAGAAAAATTTTGAGCTTTGAAGTGAGAAAAACGCATTTGACTTGAATGGGAAATAGAATAAACTAGTATAAAAATATAGTGATGAGACCCACACAACTAGAAATCATGTGGAACTAGCATTCTAATGATATCATGTTTGCTCGATTTTGGCATTGTATGCCCAAGTTATGCCAAAAATTAAAAAATAGCTCCTTTAGGGTAAATAAGGGCTATGTGGGGCCAATATGTTATCTATATGGCTGATGTTATGTTGATTTCAGAAGAGTATTTTGGGAATATTCCTATCACAAGTAAAAAAATATGGTCATTGATAAAAAATTCAGTTATTGGAATATTTAAAAATTTTGTGGAATATGCTATTTGTAATGAGACAAAATATTTTTTTGAGGGGGAATATCAATCATCAAATAAAATTCGATGGTGGTCGAAAATATTTGTAACACATCAAAATAAGAGCTGCAGGGTAGCGAAGTTCCTGCCAAAAAGTTATAGAATAGTTATGTTTTAATTAGTTGTATTTGATAAGTTTTAGCAACAGTGTTGATAAAACAAATACATAAATAATAGTTATCGTTATAAATCATTCTTTATGTCATGCAATTTTATTTCTAGTTTTTTCAAAGAAAAAACAATAGTAATTGATTTGAAAAAATTCCTTTATGCACTGTTCAAACTCAAGGAATTATATTTCAATTCTAGCAAGAAATATCACAAATGATAAGTAACATGAAATTTACTCTATTTTCTAGTTTATTTAAATCCCAAAATGAGATTCCAACAATACGTTTCAGAATATTACATTAAAAACAAATAACTTATTTGCATACAAAAAATCAACACCATAATGCATGTCAAACAAAATGTTAAGCATCTATATTCAAATTTAATCTTTGTGCTCATGTAAAACGGTCATGAAATTCAAAACAAACTGTTGCACTGATGCTGAAAATTTTAATTTCACTATTAAATATTTTGAACTTTTGTAGTCCACCAGGCAATTTGAACTTCATCTCAAAAATTGTGATTCAGTTGAGAAAATATTATACTCATTTAGTAGACTAGCATAGCTTCTATCTAAAACATTTTGCTACAGATGACTATGACAAAGACTCGTGGTACAAAGAAAATGAATTTCTGTAAATGAATATGCAGAAACCCTCAGAACAAAACATGCATAGTTACTCTCCTATGGGAGACTTTCAATTTTTACACAACCTCAAATTAATAGGATTAACCAGTCTACCTAACAACTCATTTACATAAAATTTACATAAGATTTATAGTTGCTTTGGCTCTATCTCAACTACTTAACAACTTGCAAAATTACAATTTTGATAGAATTTAAAAATGGAACTACACCATAGGCACGGTGATGCCAAGAGACTGTCAATATCGATAGTGGAGTCGTAAATAGGCCAGTGGTAAACATAAAAAAGTAGAGAAAGGAACCATGTATTGTGTGTTCTAATACAATGAACTACCTTGGAGCTATTTTTGAACCTTGATTGCTTAATGTAGGATTTAATCCAACAGTACCATTATCTGGAGGAGGTCCCACACCCCATTTCCCTTTTGATTCCAAAGGTTCAACAACATGAACTCCTCCATCAGTCATTCCAAGAGAAAATTGATTTGGTTTAGATGGATGTGATGCAATTACTATAGGACAGACACTGCACAAATAGTCAAGAATACATTAAATCATAAAATTCTTGATTCCCTACATCACTTAATTTTTCCTCCCTGAGCCAACTTACCTATTCATGCCTAAAGGTAAATGTGCTAAAGGTGCAATACGGCAGCGTGGCCTCTCTACATCAAATACTCCTATTGCACCATCATAGAAGCTTGCAAATACTAGGAGACTGTCACATGAATATATTGCAATTGAAATGGGAGTAGATAGAGAGTCATGAGGTATCCATTGTAGTGCAATAAAATGTGATATCAGTCATATGGTCATATACATAAGGTAGGTAACATAATAATCACTTGCTAAATTTGAATTCCCAACTACTGAGAAGGTCTTACATAACACAAACGGTCCAACTTAGAACCATCATATATAGCAAGCTGGCTCTTTTGAACAACCAACAAGTGAACTTGATCATTATGGAACTGTAATCTTGTATCCCCAATAGGTGGTGATGATCTTCCTGGCTGTACTTGTATAAATTTTTATTTTCGCTTCTCCCATCTATTTGTGCTCTAGACACATAGCTGCCAAAATGTTGGCCAAACATTTATTAATAAGAATCTATAAGAATATGAATCTACAAAATGGGATAGAAATTGATCTAGAAAAAAAGGCATACCTGGGCATCTGCCCTAGAGGATACCAACACATTCAATGAATGTGAAAATGCCAAGCCTGTAATTTTTTTGGTGGCCCATAAGCTTTGTTTTTACTTGTTTAGTTCAAACAAGTTACAAAGAAAACAAGAACATAAAACTTTGGAACACCTTAAAATTTTAAAAAAGAATTCAAACCGAAGACCTCTCACAAAACTCTGAAACACTTTAAAATTTTAAAATTTTAAAAAGGAATTCAAACCGAAGACCTCTGAGGTGTACTTAAATTTTCTTTTAATGGAATCCTAGGACCTTCTGTGTGTATATGATGCACTTATTGTATTTTTAAGATAAATAACTTATAAGTTGTATTCTTAGAAGCAGAAGATCCCAGGTTCCACCATTTTTTTTATCATATTCCATTTTAAAAGTATGTGTTAGTTATACTCAACTGCATATATCAATTAAAACTTAAAATAATGGCGGGAAAGCCACATTTTTGTACATAAGACTCTTATCAACCTCTCCTACCATGCCAAATTTTCTTGCATAGACTAAAACTTCCCTAGTGCTTCCCATATACTACTGGAATGCTCTACCATAGCTTCCAACATTATTGTAATTAGGAACTTCACTTAGTAGAAAGAAAAATAATTATAATTAATGTCCAAGACTCCAAAGAACTCATAAAGAAGAAATATTTCAAAAGATGTTGGGAATGATAAACAAAGTAAAGATCTAGTTATACCAGGTTGATCATCGAGACTAGTGCTAATAGGTGGAAAAATAACTACACAACAATCTTATACACACTTAATAAATGGATCATGACAACAAAGTTGCCTAAAAAATGCTAAAAAACGTTCGTGAAAATAATGCTCACATAACAACTTTACCCTAATTAAATTGTAAACTTAACTTTACCCCTAACACTAATTATAGTTATAATTGTAATTCTAGCTCTACTTCTTACCACAATTCTAGTTATAACCTTAACCCTCACCATAACCTTGACTATAACCATAATTCTAATGATTCTCGAATTATAGTAAGAAAAATTAGGGTTAAAATTTTAATATTATTAATAATTATAAAATTAAGATTATAATATTAATTATTTTAATTATATCTCTAATTTTTTTAATCATAACTCTAACCTTAATATATAATCATGAGTTTTAAAATATTTAAAAATAATTATTTAATATGTTTAAATTTATAGTCTAATTTTATTATCTCTCTTTATCTAAATTTGGGTTCATCTTTTTTGTTACATTATTTTTAGGTACCTTTTATTTGTTTATTAGATCTTATCTTATTCATGTGTGCACATATACCTATACTCCCCCATTCATTATGTCTATTTTTTTACTATATTTTTATATTAACTTTTTATATAAATTTTAGATGAATCTCACACTATAAATCTTGATCTTCAAAATATAAAAATAATATTTAAATGTTGCCCACTTCAATTTATCATTTATGTTATTTGAGTTAAAAATATATATAAATCATACTCCCTATTTCATTATTGAAAAAAATGATATATAATTTTTTATTAAATACATTTCAGCTTATTTTCGTAATTTCTAGAAATATTGTTTTTTATTTTTTTCTATTTAATTAATCTTTCTATCTTAATTTTTTTTAAATTTATATTTAAAGATCTAAAACTAAATATGTTCTATAAAATATTCACTTGAAGACTTGATTACATTAAATGACATACATCATTGAATCACTTATAAAATATCCTCAAAATAAAATACTAAACAATATATGAGAAAATTAAAATGCAACTTAAAATTATTCAATTATCAACTACTATAATTTTGAATAACTTAACCAACAAAATTTTCACAAATTTTAAGATTTTAATTTTTTAGGTGTGGTTCTTATTCTTCAAATAGGTCGAAAAATAACTGCACAACAATCTTATACACACTTAATAAATGGATCATGGCAAAAAAGTTGCCTAAACAAATGCTCAAAAATGTTCGTGAAAATGTTGGTCAAGAACAACTTTTAAAAAGTTCAATTTTTTTTTGAAAAATTAGTTAAATATTTTCTTTTATTATAGTTTTGTGGCCGAAAAATGTTGCGATAAATTTTTTTATAGTTAGCATTCCTAAAAATCCACCCTTATCGCTCAAAATTTTCTAGCTAATCAAATTAGAGAAAAATAATTTTTGGAATTTGAAAAGTTTAAAATCGTGCATTTAACTTTAAGAAACTTCAAATATAATGTATTAAAATAAAAATATACTTTATTTTTAGGTACGTTTTATTTATTTATTAGATCTTATCTTATTCATGTGTGCACATATACCTATTGTAACACCCCTCTGTTTTGCTTTCTAGACTGGACAGTGTGTCCTTGTTTTGTTTGATTTATATTTCTGGATATTCAGATACTTTATCTTGTGTGTGTATTTGATTGCTATTTATAGAGCGACAAACTATTTTGTGTGATGTGATCTGGTTATCTGATGCTTTAGTTTACATGCTTTAATGATGTAATGATGTTAGAGTATATAACATGTGATTGCTTATGAGACTATTGGATTATGATAGAAGTGTCAGTTTTGTTGAGTGTATTGGTGAAGAGGACGGGTTCGCATCACTTGCTTGCGAGCACCCTACGAATATGTGATTAATTCTTCATGGTGTGTATTATATGCTGGATATATTGTATGATGTTTTTTACTTGGTTTCAGGATTGCAGGTACATGACATCGATTCCACCTAGTTTCACAAGTTTGAGCATGTCGATCCAACAGTTAAGTTGAATGGGAGATAGTAGCTAGGTAACATGTGTCAAGTCTACGCCCTAACGTTAGTGTGTCGTCAGTCTTGGTTGTCGAGTCATAGTTTACCTTATTTTAATATTATTTGATTCTGAAAGGTGCGTATTTATTTAATCAATTTTTAGAATTATTGCATTTAATCATGTTGATGGTTATTTAATTAAAATTAATTTTTTGTTGATTGAAATTATTATTTAAATTAATTGATTAAATTTAATTATTTAATTAATTAAATTTAATCCAAAAGGATGAATTTAGTTATTAAATAATTAAATTAATTAATTAAATGTGATGCAAGAAAATGAAAGGAAAGAAAATAATTAAAATTAATTTTGGAATTTAATTTCAACTTGTGGGAATTAAATTAGAAATTGCAATTAAATGTTTATTTGGGAAATTAGTTTCAATTTTGGAAATTAATTTATTATTTGAAACTACATTTTAAATTGAAAGTGCGTTTTTGAAAATTGAAATTGAAATTAATATCTAATTTTCAACTTTGCATGCAATGTGAATTAGGGTTGCATTAGATATTTTTGGATTTATGAGGAATGCATGTTTTAATTTTGACAGAGAATTTTTTGGGTGGAGAAATCATTTTCATAGCAGTGAAGGATTTTTTTTTGGGGAAAATTGCACAAAGAAGGGTTTGAAGAAATTTTTGATTTTAAAATTGATTTGAGAAAATTTTGTTTGCATTTGTTGGAGTTTTTGGATTGGATTCATTGCATGATTGAAGAAAATTCAGGAGATCTGTGGAGGAGACTTCATCATAAATTCATTTTTTCCTGTAGCTTCTTGAACCAGGTTTTCTTCTGTGTTTTTATTGTTCTTGGTTGCTTTTAAAATAGTAGTGATTTAAGATTTGTTTGATAAATCTGTTTTAGAAAAGAAATTTGTTATTAGAAGAAAGGAAATAAATAAATTTAAAGCTTTTGTTTTTCTGTGAAAATTCTTCAGTAAAATTATGAAAATCTGAATAGAATTTAACTTATTTGAGGAAATGGATTGTTTTATTATTCAAATCAAACCTAGAGGTTGAGCAACACATTAGATCTGTTTTGGAAAATTTAAAACCTCTGTAGAAAATCAATTTTATTTTGAAAACCCTCTATAGAAATTAGGTGGAGAAACCTTGAGGATTTATAAACTTATGGTTTTTAATTAAAATCCTTTTTGTTTTATTGTTCATGAATTCAAAAAAATGGTTTAGAAAAAACTAGTTTTTAAGCTTTTGTGAAATTTGGATCTTTTGGAAAAGTTTTACAATTTCACCTGTAGGTGAACAGTTACAAAAAATTTCCCCAAATTTGTTTATAAAATTATATTCGTTTTTATATATATAATACATATATAAATAATGTTTATTATTTTTATAAAATTATGTATTAAAATTTTTGTCATCATCGTACAACCGACAATTTTCTATGTAAAGGAATGTGATTTCATTTTTTTTTTTAAAAAAAAAAAGGGGATCAAGTGAATGTTTTATTCATAGTTTTTTTTGATATGTGGGAGGGGGTGCTATGCACACCCCACCACAACTCCTTAATGGAGGGTGCAGTTGCCTTCAAAGGCAGCGCCCTCCACTGTATGGAGGGAGCACTGTCTTTGAAGGCAGCACAACCCCCAATGGAGGCCGCGCACATGGAGTGAAGGGAGGCGGGTGAGGCTACAGCCGACCCCTTCCCAAACCCTGTGTTGTTCTTTTTTTTAGTTTATTTTTATTTATTTTATTTATTTATTTATTTTTGTTTTATTTTTATTTTTATTTCATGAACAGTGGCATCCGTCATTGACATTTAATGATTGGGGTTTGTAAAAATTTTTAATGATACTTAAATATATGGTATATTTATATTTATAGATATAATATAGGTCATATTTTGTTATAATAAATTGGGATTGCAATAATTTTTTTAGTGGAAATAAACTAGTATATATTTAATATATATATTTAAAGAGATATATATATAGTTTAATATATAAAAAGATATGTGAGGTTGTATTATAGGAATAGTTATATGAATTTTTATTTAAGTAATGAGTATAATTGGGTGCTTGCGATAAAATTGGAAAGAGTAAACTATAAAATAAAATGGATGTTGTGTATAGTTGGAAAATTAAAAGAGATATAGAATTTGATTTAAATTGTTTAAATTAGTATTTCTTATATTTGTAGATGGAAGACAAGTTTATTTAATTATTTCAATTATATTGAAAGGGAAAAAGTTTTATATTATTTTGAATGGGGATTTTAAAAGTTAAGATTTGAATGCATGGTAAATTAGATAAGGAAAAAGATATTTTTTTTATACATTGAAGAAATTGCATGTTTTGAATGGAAAGTTAAAGAGATATAGGATTTGGATAGAAAATTGAAAAGATTATTTGCAATAGTTATATGTTGTATTAAAAGTAAACTTAGAAAATAATTATATTGAAAAAGGCAAATATTTATTATGTTTTATTTATTTCCATTAGAGAAATTTAATCGTTGTGACTGGAATATGAAAGAGTTATGGATTTAGAATATCCGAAAATAGTAATATTCTTCATGGTTGCCTTAGATGTTTTATTTCTGTGTATTTCGCATAGGGGTGTGAGTTAAATAGTTTAAAATTTCCTATTATGAAAACGGAAAAAGCGGTAAATGGTTATTTGAGTAACCTAGTCATCGTGCCTTTGAATTTGTCAATATTACTTATTGATTGAGGATGGATCTAGGAAATCTGAATGTTAGATTTGAATTATGAATTGAATGCTTTTGTAGCTATGTCGTCAAGTTGTGTGGTGGGATATGGGATTTAGTCTTAGTCCAAATGTGTAAGTCTTCCAAAAGATCTTAGAGGATGAGGGTTGTCGTATCCTTGTGTCAACCAACTATTTTTCTCTTGGGTAGTGTGTGGTGTCTTTTCAGTATTTACCCAGTTTCCATGAACGGGGATGTTTTGTACCTCCTGGGAAAGGAGTGGACTATATATTTTTTTGCCTCTAAGATGTTTGGAGTGAGTTCTTTTATTTGTTTCCTCCTTGAGATGGAGTGGTTATGATTCTTAGGTTGTATGCTCTTGTGATTCCCTTGGTAGGTGGTTTGTTTGTGTGTTGTCAAATAGAAGAGTGGCTTCCAGTGGGGGCCAAAGCCCATAAGAGGTATTTGATTCTGTATTAGTAAGTATGAGGGTCGAGGGTCGGTAGAGGCCACCAAGATCACCAGAGCCTATGAAGATCCGCTGAGGGTAACTTATTATGAGTTGTGCGATGACACTCTATCTAGGATAACAATTGTATTTTTTTTATGTGTATGGTTCTCTGAACATACTTGATCTATTTTGTGTCTGGAAGCAATGTGACCTATGTCAGTGATGTTTGAGTTGTACTTGTTTATTACAATTGTTTGGTTATGTTAGTATGAGTCTACCTATGGTTAGTGGTTGTAGATATTTGTCCATGTTATGTGGTTACTATCTCATAGCATGGGGGTGGGCCTTCAGGTATCACTTGGTTGGGTGGAACATGCACCATACACCATTGGGTCCCTAGCTATCTTCAGTATTTGGTGGCAAGACATCTAGATGGATAGCTCGTGGTTCTTGTTTTAAATTCATGCTTTGTAATATTTCTATTTGTATAAGTTATTTATCCCTCTTATGTTATGAGGTGGAATGTTGTAATTGTAACACTTTTGTACTATTGCCTCATTCTGAGAATGAGTGATGTAACTATTGGATTAAGTTAATGTTTATGAGATTGTATCTTGGATGTTCATCTTATTATGTTATGTGGTATTCTTATGATGTATGATGTTTATTTCATAAAGTAAATAATGCTATGGTTATATGTAATATGTATGTGTGGGTTTAAGTAATCCTAACCTTGTAGCCTTAGAGGTTGTTGTTAATTAGTAAGTGAATGTGTATGTTAATTACACTTTTAAAAAAAAAATTGGTTCGCTTAAGTCATTAATTACAACTTCCTTTAGGGTTACTTGGTGGGGCATTACACCTATACTTCCCCATTCATTATGTCTATTTTTTTACTATATTTTTATTTTAATATTTTATATAAATATTAGATGAATCTCACACTATAAATCTTGATCTTCAAAATATAAAAATAATATTTAAATTTTGCCCACTTCAATTTATCATTTATGTTATTTGAGTTTAAAATACATATAAATCATACTCCCTATTTCATTATTGAGAAAAATCATATATAGGTTTTTATTAAATACATTTCAACTTATTTTCATAAATTGTAGAAATATTGTTTTTTATTTTTTTCTATTTAATTAATCTTTTTATCTTAATTTGTTTTTAAATTTATATTTAAAGATCTAAAAAGAAATATGTTCTATAAAATATTCACTTGAAGACTTGATTATATTAAATGAAATACATCATTGAATCACTTATAAAATATCCTCAAAATAAAATACTAAACAACATATGAGAAAATTAAAATGCAACTTAAAATTATTCAATTATCAATTACTGTAATTTTGAGAAACTTAATCAACAAAATTTTGACAAATTTGAAGATTTTAATTTTTTAGGCGTGGTTCTTATTCTTAAAATAGGTGGAAAAATAACTCCACAAAAATATTATACACACTTAATAAATGGATCATGGCAACAAAGTTTCCTAAAAAAAATGCTCAAAAAACATTTGTGAAAATGTTGCTCACATAACTTTTAAACAATTCAATTTTTTTGTTGAAAAATTAGTTAAATAGTTTCTTTTATTATAGTTTTGTGGCCGAAAAATGTTGCGATAGAAAAATTTATAGTTAGAATTCCTAAAAATCCACCCTTATCGCTCAAATTTTTTTAGCCAATCAAATTAAAGAAAAATAATTTTTGGAATTTGAAAAGTTTAAAATCGTGCATTTAACTTTAAGAAACTTCAAATATAATGTATTAAAATAAAAATATACTGTATAAAAAATAAAATAATGAAATTTGATTGGGTACAAACAAAACATTTAATCACTAGTTAAAACATAGGTGGTGCATATAGTTTCCTTGACATGAACTAAAAAGAGATAGTGTTGTTAGAAAAGTGAAATATGTCATCCTTGAGATGAAGTTTTTCACCAACTATTGAGAATGTCATCGGGAAACTTAGGGCAAGTCATCAATGAGGGTTTAAGCACCTATTGGCGAGCCTGTGCATAACTTGTAATTCTCAAAATAAATACACCCCTTAGTTTCTTTAAAACCTTTTTTTTATAATTTGCTTTTTCAACCTTTAAAAAATAGTAAAAAATATGTTGTTTTAACAACATCCTTACAATACAACCCCATATTTAACTATTGTATAAAAAATTCCTCAGAAGCTCCTCATGATGAATATAGGAAACTTCAAAGTACATCTACTCAACCTCCTAAAAACAATGATGAGCTCTTTTTTTCTCTATCACACACCCGAAAAAAATTCGTCCAAAACCTACAAAAATATGAAGATTCTAGATTTGATGTTCTTATAGTTCCTTAGTTTAAGAAAACTCTTAAAATTCAAGAAGGGGTTTGTCGAGTCCATGCTTTGATACCATGTTTAAATTGTAAAAACACACACAAGGTAGGATCAAACAATAAAAAATAACACCTTCCATACACAAGAGTTATAAACAATGGTTTTCTATTTCCTCAAAAATAAAAAGTTACAAATTAGAAATTTGAATAATACAATGAATTATAGTTCTTCTAAGAGAAAACCCTAAATGAGAAATGGATTAGATCATGACAAGTGTCATCATCCTATATGATGATACATAATGATCTAACAATTTCTCAAACTAATAAAAAAAAACTCCTAATTTTATCTTAAGTGTAGTGAAATTAGCCTAATAATCTATTAATATTGATTTATTATTAGCTAATAAATGATTATTCTAACAATAAAAAGATATTTATTTTTAAATTTTTTAAATTTACCTTAATTTGAAGAGATAGAAGGATATATAATTAAGTAAATCACAAGTAGTCATTAATAGCCCTACAACTAAATATTATCCAATAATTAAGTAAACGAAAAGAAGTCATTAATCTTATATAATTCTCTCTAAAATCATTAAATTCAACTTTGAACATTAGATTATATAATTAAAGAAAAAATGTATAAACAAAAATAAAAGATACGGTTTAAGGTTTAATAATAAAAGGGAATAATTAAAAGTAATTTAAAACATGCACAAATGACACCATTTTTTGTCCAATTATAAAAGCTTAGGGCTTTAAAATAATAAAGGTGACTAAAAACAACGTTCTAAGAAAGGGGGTCCAAATACTAAGTTTATTTATATCTCAAGTGCAATGTGAGAAATAAAAGTAAAATCATTTATAAGCTAAATATTGAAGAGGACAAATTAGTGATAATCTAAATCTAATCAAATGTGATTTTTTGGTAGATAATTCTTATTGAAGAAGTTGTGGATCAAGAGGAAAAAATCCTCTTCCTTTAATCTATTCCTTCTAAAATTTAGTGTGGATCAAGTGGTAGATAATTTAAGGGATTTAGTGTGAGAGATATAATAATATGAATAATAAAAATTAAACAAGTAGAAACACCAAATTAGCCCTTTGATTCACTAAATTAGCCCCAAAAGAAATTTGTGATGATTTAACACTTTATATTTAGTAAATTAACAATTACCATTAGGTGGATTTGATGTACAAATATTACAAATACTTAAATAGAGGTATATGTTAAAACTACAATTCTAAGATATTTTTAAGAACTAACAATAACACTACATAGTGCTAAAATAAATAGGTAGCTTTGAAAAATGAGACTCACAAAGCTGTTCGTATATGCTTGAATGTTCCATCTAAAGTTCAAAAAATTGAAACTATGTAATGCCCTCCCATTAGTCACCTTGAGATGTCTTCACTTCAACATTGTTTTCTAACTATGTATCAAGGGATGTAGAGGTCATTCTTATGTTTATTCCCTTGAGTGTTGTATGGTGTATTTGGACCACCCACTTATTTTGAGATGGTATTCCTCATCATATTAGTTGATTTTTGGTTGCATTGTGTTGTGTGTATGGTAGTGTGTTAATCTCCTTGTAAGGACTTGATGTATTTCATTATGTTGTGTTTATTTAGATTCATGTGTTATACTTTATATTTATGGTTATTGTAATTATTCATTTCATATATATTAGTAAATTTGTATCCTGAGTATATGGTAATACGATGTTGAACCATTTTGGATGTTTTCATGTACTTTGGCTATTATATATTGAGAAGGTACACTTGATGTGTGTGTTGAGAGGATACATGTATAGCGTTATTTTTCTAACTGATACGTAGGTTTGTGTTATTCCCCAATAGTGGTTAATTAGAGATGTCACTATGGGCTTATGTGTTTGGTAGAGACTATTACACTCAATTGAGTGCAAGATGATTCTATGTTTTTCCTATTGTTTTGGATCAGAGTCAATGGTGATTCAATTATATGTGTGTTGTGGAAAACCCATAAATTATCTTTTAATGTGGTTATTTATTTATTGTGAGCATGCAATTATATTTTAAAGATTTAAATCTTGCATCTGACTAGTGTATGATGCATTGGGTATTGGTAAATTGATAAAGAAAAGAAAAGGAAAACTATAATTTGATATGCATTAGAAATGACATTAAATTATTGTAACTAGTTTCATTGTAATCAAAAATTATCTTTTACAAGAAGTTCAATTTTAATTATTTAGATTCTAGAAAAAGGAAATTATGTTATTTTATTATATTTTGGGGAAAAAATAATGAATTAGGAAATTTTGATCTAATAAAAATTATATTTTATAAAAATGAAAATTAGAGAAATTGGAATAGTAGAAAAAATAAATAAATCAATACATAAATTAGAAAAGTGAAATGAAAAATAAAAAAGGAAAAGGACATTGTTGATGGTGTTTTTATGCACTTCTAAACATAGGTAATGCATGGTGCATCACCTGAAAGACAATACAATCAAAATGTGGTCTCATGTCATCTTGAAAGTAATATTTCAGTTGATTTATGTGAGTTGCTGGAATCACAAGGTGGACTTACGGATGAGTTACAAAGCTTGGATCTGCAAATGGAGTTCTTAAGATTTGCTGAGTGTTTACTGCAGGTTTTGGACTCCATTTCAACATCATATTTAGTTTAGCTGAAACTGGAATGAAAGCTACCTGCTCAGTCCCCTAATGGAATTTCAGTATTCCTCATTGTTTGATCAAATGGCAAATTCTAATTGACAAACCACATGGTAGGCTTCTTGAAACTGGAAACTGAGAGGTCGAAATGTACATGTTTTTTAGGAATATTTATAGTAGTTTTGAATTAACGACCGGGCTTCACCTACCCCACAATATTTAGCAATTTAAAATACATCTGTTGTATTTTCCCTATTCTGTCTTGTAGTGGCCAGTCATTGTAGCAATTTTTCCTTCTAGCTAATTTCCCTTTTACTGTAGCTGAAACTGAATGAAAGCTACCTTCTCCCAATGGAATTTCAGTATTCCTCATTGGATCAAATGGTTCTATTGACAAACCCATGGTAGGCTTCTTGAAACTGGAAATGAGAGGTCGAAATGTTGTTTTAGGAATGTAGTTTTGAAAACGACCGACAGAGTATGGAACTCTAGATGGTATTTACCGGCTATAATTTTGGAATTTGAAAATTCCAAGGAGGATAATACCCTATTTTAGCATCTGGGTCGAAGTCCGTTTTTGATTTGGAGGTGTGCTTGTACGTTCTAGAGACATGAGCCCGGAATGTTGTTCTAGTAATGCTGTTTGAAATGGCTGACAGAGCTCGGACCTCCGGATGGTAGTTCCCGACTGCAATTTTGGAATTTAAAAGTTCCAGGGAGGATAAGACCCATTTTAGCATCTGGGTTGAAGTCCATTTTTTATTTGGAGGTGTGCTTGTACGTTCCGGAAACATGAGCTCAGAATGCTGTTTAGAACGGCCAACGGAGCACGGAACTCCGAATGGTATTTCCTAGCTATAATTTTGGAATTTGAAAGTTTCAGGGAGGATAAGACCCCATTTCAGCATCTGGGTCAAAGTCAATTTTTGATTTGGAGGTGCGCTTGTACGTCTCAGAAACATGAGCCTGAAATGCTGTTCTAGAAATGCTATTTGAAACGGCCAAGGGAGCACAGAACTCCGAATGGTATTTCCCAGCTGCAATTTTGGAATTGGAAAGTTTTAGGGAGGATAAGACCCCATTTTAGCATCTAGGTTGAAGTCCGTTTTTGATTTCGAGGTGCACTTGTACATCCCAGAAACATAAGCCCGGAATGTTGTTTTGGAAATGCTGTTTGAAACGGCCGACGGAGCACGGAACTCCGAATGGTATTTCTCGGCTGCAATTTTGGAATTTGAAAGTTCCAAGGAGGATAAGACCCATTTTAGCATCTGGGTCAAAGTCCATTTTTGATTGGGAGGTGCGCTTGTACGTTCCAAAAACATGAGCCCGAAATGTTGTTTTGGAAATGCTGTTTGGAATGGCTGATGGAGCACGGAACTTTAGATGGTATTTCCCAAGAGAAATTTTGGAATTTGAAAGTTCCAGGGAGGATAAGACCCCATTTTAGCATCAGGGTCGAAGTCTATTTTTGATTTGGAGGTGCACTTGTATGTTCCAGAAACATGAGCCCAGAATGTTGTTCTGGAAATGCTGTTTGAAACGGCCGACGGAGCACAGAACTCCAGATGGTATTGTCAGGCTGCAATTTTGGAATTGGAAAGTTCCAAGGAGGATAAGACCCCATTTTAGCATCTGGGTCGAAGTTCATTTTTGATTTGGAGTCTATTTTAGCCACCATTTAGGCATTTGGGCTTCAGTTGCAAGAAGGTCATTTGGAACGACGCACGGAGGACAACACTCCAGGAGTCGGGTTCTAGAGTCTGGGAAGATGGTTAGGCTTTGCCATTTGAAATAGTGAAATTGGAATGGAAACCTGTGAGGGGAATTTCAGAGGGTCGGGCCCGAAAGGTGCCACAAACATCAGAAAGGCTTATAGACAAGGGGAACCCAAAATGGCTAAGATTTAGCATTTTTCCAAGGGGAAAAATTTGGTCAACCTAAAATGTGACTTTTGAGAATGTGTTGACCATCTAGGACAAAAAAATGAGGGGTACGCAAAATGAGATGGGAGCAAAGAAGCCCGCCGGGAGTGAAAAAAGAGGGTCCCTGCCTACGGTGGGGTGTGTGTGCAAAATATGCACAACAAATTGCAACTCGTTGGGGGGAAATGCTCTAGAGCATTTCGATGAAAAAATGGAATCACGAACCTAGAATCTCTGGTTCTGACCTTCATGCTAGGGAAAACAAGCCAAACACTCAACCAAAGGATCAAAACCACTAGTTAACCCAACCTTTAGTATGCTGAAAATCCAAGTGTGTGCAATTGTGTTAATTCCCATCCTTCAGTTGCTGCAAGAATCCAAACTCCATCAAGTTAAGCTATGTAGTTAATTCTAACTCTAAAAGCATTCGGGACATTGCCTCGTTGCCAGTCAAGCATCCATAGCCTCAACAAGGTTGTCATTGTGATTCTCCCGAACATTGCTCTACTGTCGGCCGAGCGTCCATAGCCCCGGTAGAGTTGCTAGTATACCCTTGAAAAGCTGAATTTCTCTTCTTTTGGTTTTCAATATTTTGCTTTCATTCTTTTGTTTCTTTTTCTCTTTTCAGTTCTATTATTTCAACCCACAAGCGATGAAGCTCGTGCTCAGGGTTGAGAATCACAGTGGTGCTGGAGCAAAATTTTAGATTTTTCACTTAACTAGACTTCACAAAGGACCTACAGTGACCACCAAATCCTTAAAATTTGTGAGAGATATAAGATTCTAGAATACTTTAGAATCAGACCAACTAACGACTTATCCACTTTGAATCAAACATCTAGATCACTTGATACTAACATAAGATCCTCACCATCCACTCTAAAAACTTGATTATAGTTTGACAAAGAAATATGTAGAGAAACCTTAGGTGATCAAAAAGGTTGTTGTGCGCATAGATGCACCCACCCAAAAGCAGAGGGACCCCAAGCAAAGCAAGAGCAAACAAAAGCAAACAAAAAGCAAACACCAAAATGAGACAGTGAAAGAAAACACCCCAAAGCAAGCAACCTACAACAAACAAACTAACCTAACAAAGCAGGAAAAAAAAGTATTTATAGGAAACCTACACTACTCAAAATGAGTTATGTACAAAGATATTTACAAAGAACTACATTCGGGTAAGGTGAGCTGATGCTCATGCTCATTAGATTTTACAGCGCATGCACAAGCAAACGGGTAGTCGTTATAGTTCTATACCATGCAAATTTATCCTTATATTCAGAGGGAATAAATTCAATATGGTTGAGTTCAAATTCTACCCCAACATCAAAAAGAATCAACAATTGAAGAGGCTCATTTAACTCATGATTAATCCATAAACATGTTCATTTTTTCTCATTCCCATAATCAAAATGATAAGTGTAGCTATGAAAATTAACAAAAGCAAGGAAGGATAGAACCTGAATTTCATCACATGGAGGTGGCAGCATTTGACAATTGAGAGTGAGCACCGCATCGTGAGTCTTTGCATCAGCAACCTTAGGCGGGCATGGTGGAGGGTGCAACACTTCAGGAATCAAGCCTGCATAAGGCACGGAGAATGGGGCAGCAAACACTTCTTCCACATCTTGCGTGGGATCAACAATCCCCCTTGGTAGTTCTTCAAAAAGAAGTACCTCATCTCGTTGATCTTCTGCAAACCGAGTGTCCACATTATTGTTGTCCTCGAAAGGAAACACGTTGTCCCATCTCCTTTCCCAAGTGTCGACCTTATCTTCATGTTTCTCAATATCATCGGATGATGACATGTACAAATTTTTCATATGGAAGCCATTTGAATATGAAGGAGGATCAACAACGATCATGGTGGAAGGACTCCAAGTTGCATCTTGTAGTCGACCAGGTGCTTCATCTCTGTTGGAGGCTACCTCAGCACCCTCGCCTTTGTCTTCTTCTTTTCTTTGTTCATGCAACTCATCATGACGTTCACTCATTTCCCCTTGCTCACTATCGCTATAAATGGAGAAGGAACCCCTCTCCCAATCCAGAAACTCTTATGCATCACCATTCAGAGGCTCAAGGAGTATTCCCTCATCGCTACCATCTTATGGGATGTGCTCTTCCTCAGCATGAGCATACCTCTGCAACACAACTCCCAATGGAAAGAAGTCATCAATTGATGGCACCTCATCAAGGGGACAAAAATCCACTACACAATCTCCCTCAAAGGACTCAGTATGAAGCCCATCATCCATGGTGCACAAATGTTCTTCAAGAGGAAGAAATTCTTGATGACTAGTGGACTGCATTCTTGTTTGATCTACTACATCGCTTGGAAGCTCAAGACTATATTGTTGTACTCTTTCTATTGCTGTCCTAACATCCTATTGAGGACTACCTTCAATTGAGTTATCATCTAGCTCGGGCTCTTGATCCTCACCTTCCATCCTTGAGGCAATTGTAGGAAGTAGTGTACTTGGCTGCCTTGGTTGTTCTTTAACTTGTTGGACAGCTTCTTGGCATAGCTCGCATGTGAACTCTGAGTGCAATGAATCATGAAGTCTGCACCAATTTGGCAGTAGTAGCACTTCCAAGTCCACTTGATATTTTAGCTTTGACCAATCCTTTGCTAATCTAGAGATGAGCTAGTCATATCTTTCTGCTACTAGGTCCTCATCATCACTTTCTGTTGTCCCAAGGCTGTCAACCTCTTCCTCTTGCTGATTTTTAGCATCTTCACTGGCTGCCCTAGCATATTGCTGCGAACTTCACTGATTTATCCTCGACTACCAATGGCTCCCCTTCCTGAGTGGAGGACTACCCCTTACTAGAAAAGGAGAGGCTTTCCAACTCCATTCTTAATGAACCTTCACCAAATCTTTTTACTGTCCCCAAAAAATCAGTTTCTCCTTCTTGATTTTTAGCTTCAGTGTTTGTTGTCCCAACACTAGTTTGTGGCAGATTTCCTAGTTTATCTTGAAGGTGTTGTCCTCTAGATGCTGATATCTTTTCTACCATATGGGATGACTCATTCGCGTTGATAGTTGGCTGCTCCAACTTGCTCAAATTTCCTTTGAATTGGGTGATGATGCTTGCACATGAAGGACAAGTAAATTCTGAATGAGGTGCATTATGAAATCTGCACCAACTTGACATTAGTGCTTCCTCCAATATTGGTCTATCCTTGCTGTCCAAACACTCTTGGATCAGCTCTTCAAATTCCTTGGCTGCCATGGTTGTCAATTCCTCCTCTAGGTCTGCAAGGGCCAAAGGCTGATATATTTCCCAAAAGGGAATCTCTCCTTGCAAGACTCTTTCAATTCTGCTCAAGAAGGTTAGACACTCTAGTTCATTGTGCCTCTGGGTGCCATGAATCCAACATCTATCTACCAATGCAAATTGTTGCAATGGTCTCTTCAATATCCTATTTAATCTGCATGTAGTCGAGTGATTTTGATTTGCACATGCTGCTCCATTTCAACTCAGCTACCTTTTGCCTTCAATTTTTTTTGATTTTATGCTTCAACATTAAAAGAGATCTCCTTATCTCAGATTTATTCTTAAAAGTGCTCTTATCAATTTCAAAATTTCAGCTTTGCAGCCTCAACATGTTTGCCCTCCTTCTAGCACTAGTTCTGTTGATGGTGTTTTTATGCACTTCTCAACATAGGTAATGCATAGGTGCATCACCTCTCTTGAAAGACAATCTTCCACAATCAAATTGCAAACCACTATCCCAAGGTCTCTCAGATGTCAAGTCTTGATAGTTCTTGGAATATTTCAGTTGATTTATGTGATTTGCTAGAATCACAAGGTGAATTTACGGATAAGTTACAAAGTGGGGAAGTTGGATCTGCAAATGGAGTTCCTAAGATGGGAAAGTTGCTGAGTGTTTCCTGCAGGTTCAAATAGCAGTCTAGAACTCCATTTCAACATCAAATTTAGCTTTACAATGTACAATGAACCTTGCCTAAGGTTACTTATTAAAAAAATGGAAAAAGGGTAGGGAAGAAAAAAGGTTCCTGGATCGAAAACTACGAATGAACAATGATCATGGAGGCTGCTACAGTAGACAAACTCCCAAAACTAGGTTTTTCTTGGCCAAGAGAAACCTATAGTTACATAAAACCAGTGCAATCGTCTAAGGACTACAGATTTTCAGTTTGCATACACACATCTTGAACATGCAAATGAACTAAGTTGCAACAATCAAATAAAGAAGCCCAGGTTAACTTTGCACAGTAGCTTGTCATCAAGAAGTGCCAAAAGTATGGGCTGGAAATTCATCAAATACTAAAACAACAATCACCATTACCACTTCCATTCAAGAAAAACTAAACACTAAAACTAACTTGGAAGGTAGAACCATGCACACATAATGAGCAAACTCAAAAGTAACACCCATAGATCATGCAATGCTACTTTCTATTGCTGCAGAATGTTTTTACAATAGCTCTCCAACAACTTACAAATCAAGGGGAGACCCCTATTTATAGTTTTCCAAAGCTCAAATGAATGGCTAGGATTGAATTACATTGTGTGGCCCAGATTCAATTACATTAGGGCTTCACCTACCCCACAATATTCAGCAATTTAAAATACATCTGATGTCTTTTCCCTATTTTGTCTTGTAGTGGCCAGTCACTGTAGCAATTTTGCCTTCTAGCTAATTTCCCTTTAACTGTAGCTAGAATTGACTGAAAGCTACCTTCTCCTGATGGAATTTCAGCATTCCTTATTGGATCAAATGGTTATGTCGATGGACCCATGGTAGGCTTCTTGAAACCCAAAATGAGAGGTGAAAATGTTGTTTTAGGAATGTAGTTTTGAAAACGGTCGACAGAGTATGGAACTCTAGATGGTATTTACCGGCTGCAATTTTGGAATTTAAAAGTTTCAAGGAGGATAAGACCCTATTTTAGCATCTGGGTCGAAGTCCGTTTTTGATTTGGAGGTGTGCTTGTACATTCCAGAGACATGAGCCAGGAATGTTGTTCTGGTAATGCTGTTTGAAACGACCGATGGAGCTCAGACCTCTGAATGTATTTCCTGGCTGAAATTTCGGAATTTGAAAGTTACAAGGAGGATAAGACCCCATTTTAGCATCTGGATCGAAGTTCATTTTTTATTTGGAGGTGCGCTTGTAGGTTACGGAGACATGAGCCCGGAATGTTGTTCTAGAAATGTTGTTTGAAACGGTCAATAGAGCACGAAACTTTGGATGGTATTTCCCAGCTATAATTTTGGAATTTAAAAGTTCCAATGAGAATAAGACCCCATTTTAGCATCTGGGTCAAAGTCTATTTTTGATTTGGAGGTGCGCTTGTACGTTCCAGAGACATGAGCCTGGAATGTTGTTCTAGAAATGCTGCTTGAAACGACCGACAAAACACGGAACTCCGGATTGTATTTCATGGCTGTAATTTTGGAATTTGAAAGTTCCAAGGAGGATAATACCCCATTTTAACATCTGGGTCAAAGTCCATTTTTTATTTGGAGGTGCGCTTGTACATTCCGGAGACATGAGCCCGAAATGCTCTTGTGGAAATGTTGTTTGAAACGCCCGACGGAGCACGGAACTCCAAATGGTATTTTTCGGCCGCAATTTTGGAATTTGAAAGTTCTAGGGAGGATAAGACCCCATTTTAGCATCTGGGTCGAAGTCCGTTTTTGATTGGGAGGTGCACTTGTATGTTCCACAAACATGAGCCCGAAATGTTGTTTGAAACGGCCGACGAAGCACGGAACTCTGGATGGTATTTCCCAGCTGTAATTTTGGAATTTGAAAGTTCCATGGAGGATAAGACCTAATTTTAGTATTTGGATCAAATTCCGTTTTTGATTTGGGGGTGCGCTTGTACGTTTCGAAAACATGAGCCTAGAATGCTGATCTGGAAATGCTTTTTGAAATGGTCGATGAAGCACGGAACTCCGGATGGTATTTCCTGGCTACAATTTTGGAATTTGAAAGTTTCAAGGAGGATAAGACCCCATTTTAGCATCTGGGTCGAAGTCCGTTTTTGATTTGGAGGTGCGCTTGTATGTTCCAGAAACATGAGCCCGAAATGTTGTTTTTGAAATGTCGTTTGGAATGACCGACGGAGCATGAAACTTTGGATGGTATTTCCCAGTTGCAATTTTGGAATTTAAAAGTTTTAGGGAGGATAAGACCACATTTTAGCATCTAGGTCAAAGTCCATTTTTTATTTGGAGGTGTGCTTGTATGTTTCGAAAACATGAGCCAGAATGCTATTTTGGAAATGGTGTTTGGAATGGCCGACGGAGCACGGAACTCCGGATGGTATTTCTCGGCTGCAATTTTGAAATTTGAAAGTTTCAGGGAGGACAAGACCCCATTTTATCATCTGGGTCGAAGTTCATTTTTGATTTGGAGTCTATTTCAGCCACCATTTAGGCGTTCAGGCTTCAGCTACAAGAAGGTCGTTCAGAACAACACAGGGAGGACAACACTCCGAGAGTCGGGTTCCGAAGTCCAAGAAGATGGTCAGGCTTTTCAATTCAAAATAGAAAAATTGGAATGGAAACCCGAGAGGGGAATTCGGGAGGGTCGGGCCTAAAAGGCGCCATAGACATTAGAAAGGCTTACAGACAAGGGGAACCCGAAATGGCTAAGATTTAGCATTTTTCCAAGGGGCAAAATTTGGTCAACCTAAAATGTGACTTTTGAGAATGTGTTGACCAACTAAGACAGAAAAATGAGGGGCACGGAAAATGAAACGGGAGCAAAGAAGCCCACCGAGAGTGAAAAAAGAGGGTCCCTACCTACGGCTAGGCATGTGTGCAAAATATGCACAATAGACATAAATGAAAAAGTGTGGGTATTTTATTTCATTCTTGGTTCTCTTTTACACTGTCTCCCTCTCAAATTCTCTCCTCTTGAAATTGAAATTTGGATAAAAATGGATGGAATTGAAGTGGGAATGGAATTTATTTTACTGGGAATCAGATTTATTTAAAGATTGAAGGTTTGTATGGATTGGCATTTGGATTTGGACCCCAGTTGGGAGAAAACCAATAATTTTAATATTTTTTTACTTAAGATATTTATCCTCATTTCTTTATGTTTTGGATTCATTATTTCAATTTTTTCCATACTTACCCTTAAGAAATCATAAAAAAATAATTTTAATTTAATTTCATACATTTTAAATTTGACAAAAAACACCATTTTGTTCCCTTACTATGGAAAAACTAATATGTTTTTAGACAAAAGTTGTAACACCTATATGTAATATATTAAAATATAAAAGGAAAATGCAAAAGAAAATACATGAAATGTCATTTGGAATCAAATAGAGAAAGTTCCATAAAGGCTACAAACTAATCCCCTTCTATGTGAATAGGGGAGCAAAATATAGGTGTTAGAGATAATTTGAAATAAGGTTTATTTCATTTTTGTATAAGTTTATAATGGTTTTCCATAGAATCCATCTCAGAAGATGAGGTTTTAATTGATGGAATGTCTAGATTCCAACCCTTAGTATGATTCTTTTGCTCCACAACTTCCTCATGAGCCCAAGGCTTGTTTGATTTCTGATCTTGTGGAAGAGAAAAAAACTTCACATCAAATTTTACTATTGGAGCCATGAATGAAGTAAACTTCAGCCAAAGTGGAGGGGGATTTTTTTTAATCTTGCTGAAAGGAGACAACCTTCACATCCAATTTTGCTAGAAGATCTACTGATGAAGCAAAAGAATCAATTACTTTCTGCCCAAGTGGAGGGGGCTTTGACAGGACATCTTTCCACCATGAAGGCTATTTTTTAACTAATTTATTTTTTATGTGACATGTTGCAACCACACGACCTATTTCAAAACACCTCCTGCACTGAAAGGGAAGACCTTCATAATCAAATAGTTGGGTCCAAGAATGACCAACAAAGTTTAGAATTATATTAGCACGTAGTTCCTTGGAGAGATTGAAGTGCACTAAAATTCAAGTGAAAGTAGTGTGAGAAAAATAGGTAGTTTTCTTATCTACAACCAAGAAAGAGTCTAAAGAATTATCAATAGATTTGAAATAGGAATGGATCCAAAATTGAAGCAGAAGATTTGGAATCAAACCTAGACTAGTATGATATTGAAGGATTCACAAGAAGGATTGAAGGTTGGGTGTCAAGGTTTAAGAAAAGGGTAGTGTTGATTCCAAGACCAATAGTGGTCACATAAAATGGAGTCCCTATCTTTGGTGGAGTCAAAAGTAGCAATGAAAAAACCTTGAGCACTAAGATAAATTTTTGGAGAATTTTGCAATAAGGGGTGCTAGTTTTCCTTTATCTAGATGTTCATATTTGAAACAAATAGCCAAAATTGATGAAAATGACATATTAAGGCATGAGAAGAGAAATATTCCTCTTCTTGCAACAATTCATCCCCAAACTCCAGAATAGGGGATACATCTACATATTTGAGGGCTTTTCCTAGACCCATGTTTCCTCTTAAATCATAAACATTAAAAGACATAAGATGCACATGAGTATTAATGCATACCTTTGATATGAAAGAAGCATCAGAGTTTTCAATGGAGACTCTAGATTATGAGTAACTCTTTTCATGGAAGGGAATATTGCGAAGATACTTAGGATTATCTGAACCTTCTTCATTTGTGGAAGGTACCAACGCCGTAGTGGAGGGACATTGAAAAGAAGCTGATTATCCCAACAAACCAGTAGGTTTAGGAGCGACAAATGGAAAAACATCCAATATGGTCACAGATTGATGCAAGGGGATACTAAAGAATTTGAAGGGGAGGAGAGAACAACTAGGCCTATTGAAGAGGGACTCTCACTCCCTTTAAGTTTTGAAGGGCACTAACTTGAAGAAAGTTGTGTAAGAGGAGATCCTTTGAAGATACCTTCTGAAGCAACATGAAAACCTAATGAGCAATATTTATTCAAAGTAGTAGAGATGCCCTTTTTAGGCATTATTGAAATCATGCTGATAGTTGAAGCAGATGGGTGAGTTAACCATGGAGGGTTAAATTTGTAGGGAGCTCTTACAAATGCACCATTGGAAGGAGCGGGAGTCATTGTAGAAGCCATCGACCATCTTTTTACTATGATAAAATTTTATAAAATATTTGAAATATGAATTTTATGTGAAAATTGCATGATGTTGTGAATTTTTGGAACCATTCAACCATGGAGTTTGAGAAATTTAATGGTTTTTCAATGTATTATTTTAGAGAATTTAAAATTGTGAGTGATTTTGAATGAATTTTAATGTGGGAAAACTCCTTATTAATTTTTTTTTTAGAATATTTTGAGACCATTCTTTATTTCCCTAAATATTTAAATTATAATTTGTACACCTCACCTAAGTAGTTTATTGGCATTATGAAACTAGGATTTCAGGCGTAGGGTGTAGGAAAGGGGTGACTCTTAATGCCCATTGACACATAAAGGGGCTTGAGGATATAATGGGAATTTTTTTATTAATTAAATGATCATTCAAGATCTTGGAAAATTAAAAATAACCAAGATAATGATTCCTATGGCATATCCATAGTGCTTGTATAAACCCAATATGAGCATAGAAGGTATTCCTACTCGCAAAGAATTAGTTATTATTGTAGTGTAGGAAAAAGTAATGTTGATGGGTGTTTTTGTACTTCTCAACATAGACATAACGCAAGTGTTCTATCTCTCTTGAAAGGTAATAATCTGTAGCCAAGTTTCAAAAAATACCCCAAGATATCTTGGATGTCAAGTCATGGTAGTGCATAAATAGCTCAGTTTAGATGTGCAATTTTATTTTAATCACAAGACACCTTTATGGTTCATAAAGCATCGAAGTTATGGGTTTGTGATGAAGTTTCATATTTCTAGAAATAGGTATATTGTAGCAGAAAATGTAGAACAGTAGTCTGAAACTCAATTTAATCATCATATTTTAACAGTATGGTGATGTTGGGATCCTAAGTTTAACTCAGATTTAAAAGAAATAGTAAAATGATTAAAGTTTAGAGATTTATCCTAAATCTAAAAACTATGAAGAACAACAATAATGGCTAGCATTATAGTAGATAGAATCCTCAAAACCAGGTTTTTCTTAACCAAGAATAATCTATAGTATCATAAAACCAATGTCATCTTCTAAGGTTTACTTCATATTTTCAAACTACAACATGAATACATATTGCATACACATACACAATTGAAGTTAAGTGGAATAAATAAATGAGCTTAAACTAGCTTTACACAATAGTCTATCATCAATAGAATACCAAAAATATGAGCTATAATTACATCAAATACTATAACACATAGAAATCATTAAAGTTTTTCATTAACTAATAAGATGAAAATAAAACTAAACTACAGATAAACTGAACTGAAATAAACATGGAGGCTAAATAGTGCACAAATAAATAGCAATACAAATAATTCAACTCTCAATGCTTTCTTATATATATTGATGCAGAATGTCCTTTACAACAACTCATCTCTCTCTTGCAAATAAGAGGATGCCCCTATTTATAGTTTTCTAAAACCCAAATGAATGGCCATGATTAATTTACAATGAATGGCCCAGATTTATTACAACTTAGGGTTTTCACATCACCCAATACAAGTGCAATATTTCACAATATAAAATTGGCTACTATTTTTTCTTTTCCCTATCTTGTCTTCTAGCCAATTTTGTCATGTAGATAATTTTGTCTTGTGGCTAGAAACTATAAATATTGGCCTTCTATTAAGTTTTTTCCAGCTTCCTTTTGTTTGATGGCATATTTGACAAATTTATTCAGCATCTCCAAGAGCTCACAATTAGGTGGGAAGTTTGATTTTCTAATCTTGAAAACTTTCAGCTTGAACTCATCCATTAATTCATCATGTTTCCCCACACAATAGATTCTTTCTTTGATTACCATATTGGAATGGGTGAAGACCTATGCTACAAAATCTAAGGAGCTTCCTAAAAAATCATCAGTGATTTCCCCTGCATCTTCTTGCAAAATGCCTACCTAATAGGTTTGTAATCCAACTTTTAGGCTAGTATCTTAGCCTTGGTGAATACTTCCAAAATATCATCACACTCAAATAAGTACTCAATGACCTTTGAATTAGCAGTCTACAAATTTGGTAATGCCTTCTCAAGAACATAACTTCAAAAATTGAAGACGTAAAACCATGCTTTCAATAGACCATGATGATCATTGTGAAGACCCAATTCCTTCTCTAATACCTTGGTTGATAAATTCTAAATGCATTGTAGTTTCAGGTATCACATAACATATGTGACCAAAAAATCTTTGCATACATCTATTTCTTTCTCAATTTCATTCTTTGAAACAAGAAAAGTATTATGCATTTCAACCAAATAATTTTTTTCCTTGACACCCATTTTTATTATCTTATTGAACCAATCGGAGGTGGACCTAGTCCATGTCTTCATTCTTTCCATCTTGTTGATTTCCTCTTTGTATATTATTGTAGGTGCAATTGATTCTATTGAAGCCTCTTCTCTGATTGTGGCCAATTGTTGAATAAATGTAGATAATTTTTCCACCTACTCTTTCAAATCTTCTTTTGTAGCCTAATATTTATCTAGTTGTTGCAGGATGGTAGTTATAGACCCTTAGAAATCATCTATCTTTTGTGCTCTAGAAGTGGGACCCAAGTAGATGGTTGATACCTAACAATCCCTAGCTTGAAGGGTTCTTGTATCCTTATCAAATTCCAAATTTGCCTCATGCAATATACAAGAGCCTAACACATACGTAGTGCTGCGAGATCTGACCTTGTGTTTCTTCTTCTCTTGTGTCTTAACTTGTGCCCAAGCCAATATTTTTGGCAAGAGACACTGCAAATTTCATTTGGTGTTGTCATTGATGGTAACCCTATAGGGTCAATGATTTGATCCACGCATCATCATTTGATCATACTAGAAGTTAGATCAAAGTTTTGTGATTAACTATCAAGCAAGAACAAAGCATCCGACAAAATTGTGTTCATCAATTCACATGCAATTTTTTGTTATCCTTTTGAGTTGTGGATCTCAGAGAAGGTTGTTTAGTATATTATCTCTATTATTCTTGAATCTTAAAGCCTCACATCAATCCATGTGCAAGCTAGAAGATCTGATTGATTAATTTTTTTCACAGTGCATGAAGGCTAACTTGGTGGATGTAGCCATTGTAGATATTTGAGGAGTAATTGTTTAAGTGTTTTTGTGTTCAAACATGTTGATTTGGGTCATCACTATGTTGTGGACAACTTTGGTTGGTGCGCATTGAGAATTAATTATGGATTGAGCCAACAATTTGTAAATATTTTCATTTTTTTGTTGGAGCCGACATGTAGCAATTAAATCTTTAATTGCAGATATATATAAGTGATCAATTATATCATTTTGATATAGATGTGAAGTGTTTTGATGTGAGTTGTGAATATCAGAAGGATTTATAGAGTGATAATGCATAGTTTCACTTGTGCATAAAAGGATTTGTGATGTGAGTCAAAGCAAACAAAGAAGAAGAGCAGAATCAAATAGAAGGTCAAGAATTCGATTTATGAGCTTAACTAGAACTATAATAAGGAAATAGTAGATGTTACTTTCTTAGTTCAAATCTTTGGGATGTTAACCAAATACGTTTTTAAGGTAGTGAGCCTTTCTATTTTTGAGCAGTGAGCTCTAGGCAGTGTGCCTGAATGCAAGTGCATTCCCTTTTGTAAACACTTATTTGTGAGTATACTCATATTGTGGATTGGCCTTCCATCGTGGTTTTTCCCCTAACAAGGTTTCCACATAAAAATCCTTGTGTTATGGTGTTGTGGTTGTTTGTCTTATGTTCATGCATATTTATTTTGGTTGAATGTTATAAGTTCTTTAAGGATCAAATTAATAAAGTTAAAAAGTGAAGAATACTTATTCACCCCCCCTCTCAGTGTTCCTTGATTCCAAAATTTGGTACCAGAGCCTAGTTCCTCGTAAGAAGTTTAATATCTTGGGGAAGATTCGGGAAAGTAATTCAATGGATTCAAGTAGTTTTCAGCAACAACATTTGGTGGCCCTAGATGATCTTGATCAGTCAAAAACTAAAGTCCGGGAATTGCAAGAAAATATCATCAATTCTAAGAAATTGATTGAGTCATTGAAAGATAAAATCAATAAGTGCAGGGAGAAGGGAAGGGAACTCTGCGATTAGATCAAGCAGAAAAGATAGTGAGAAAATTGAAGATGAACAACCGAGTCAAGCCCTGAAGGAAAAGATAAAAGAATGTGAAAAGCTTACCAGAGATAATATAGTCCTAAAGCATGAGATGGAATCTATTATGATAAGGATGACCAAGGAGATTGAGGATAGAAAGAAGAATGAAGAGAAGCTTGCTCAACCCTTGAAAGAGAAATATAAATAATTCAATAGAATTAATGATGGATTCATTAATCTAGCACTTGAATTGCAGCAATCCAGAAACAATGAAGAAGATCTTGAAAGATAGATTATTACCCTCAGAGATGAAATTTCCATTGCAAATGAATTAAAGGAGAAGTTCAAGATTAGCTCAGCTAAGCTTGATGAACTGATTTAAAGCTAGAGGATTGAAGGTGACAAGAGAGGTCTTGGATATGAGGAAGGAGAAAGTTTGAAATCTAGACAAAAGAGATTTAGGTAAGAAAATTAGATGAACAAATCTGGAAGGTATTCGGTAAGACAACCTAATGCTCAAAGGTTCAATGGTTAGTATATTGTTTTCAATAAATTTGGTCATATGGCTTCTCAATGTAGATGTAGAATGAATTCAAGTGGTCCATCATTCTTTGGTCAATGCTTTAATTGTAATAAGTATGGTCATAAGTCAAATGAATGTAGAAATATGATGAACAACATTTATAGAGATGTCAAATGTTATACATGCAATATATTTGGCCATATTTATAACCAATGAAGATCAAGAGAAAATCAATGGAACAACTAGTCTTGACAAAGAAATGTGGTGTGCTACAATTGCAACAAATTCGATCACATTGCTAGATTCTATAGAAGCAGAAAGGGTCTGGTAAATCAAATGAGAAACATGCAGAAGGATGGAAAGGGGAAAGAGAAAGTCACTACAGGTGATATCAAGAAGCAAATGAAGAAGATATGGGTGAAAAAGAATCCTGCTATTGCAAGAAATGATTCTACACCAACACCAAGTTCTGGTAATTCCTCTAGGAACTAGATTAAGGCCTCTGGCCTAGGGGGGGTTCTCAAGAAAATCCTTAAAATCCCTTGTCGATAGTTGGTACTGGGATATGGATGAGTGCAGTTATTGCATTGATGATCTATAGATGTTGTTGAAACAACTGGAGAAACTGTTTATGCAAAGTTGAAGGTTCGTAGAAGAGTTATCTTTCATAGAGTATGGAAACAGGGTATCTGAATGAATTAGGGAAAAAAAATTTATTGTGACAAAAGATTAGGTGTGTGAATGATAAAAGGTCATTTGTATTCTTGATTTGTCACTTTGCACTTTGAGAAGAAGAAGTTTAGAGATCTCTAAAGTGAAATTTGGTGAAACTTGGTGAAGATTTAGTGTGAAGGCGATTCAACAATCAAACCCTAATCTCGTGAAAAGGTATTTATCAGGAAAACTTGTGAACTTGTGCAAATGGCTATTTCGTTGGTAGTTGATGTCAAGGATAGACCCCGTCTAAAATTCAAGCGGCATCCTTTCAAATCTATTGAGATAGAGCCCTTAGGTGTATTTTCATCAGTTCTGTATGGCATGTTGCATATTGAATACATTAGGGAATACATTCATGCCAACATTGAGGAGTTAGGGAGCTCACAGTTGTTGAATTTGTATCCCAAACACATTATAGGAGAGGATTTATGTGTTAAACCTAAATTAAAAACCCTAGAGGAGAAGAAATTCACATAGATTGTAAAATTTCCCATGTTTGAAGAAAGAGAGTGGGTCCAGTATATTTTGAGCTGAGTTCATGTTGAATTTATGTGGTTGAATCAACCCTTTAAGACTACAAAAGAAGCCATAAGCACTGTTACTGGTTTAAATTTGTCCAGTGGGTTACCTATCTTGAAGTCCATGAAGAATCAGACAGTTACTAATGCAACCGGTTCACTGTTCGATAGAAGAGCTATGACAATTGATGATATTGTTGATGTGGATGTCATATTTTCCTTGATGGTCATTGGTTACAAGATCTATCATTCCATTCGGGATAATTTTATATCTGGTATAACAATCTACGCAACATATCAGATGGTGAGGGAGAATGCCAAGTATGATCTATGTGAGTTACTCAAAAGCTAGTTGATGGAGAATCTTAGTAAAATCAAGTAAGATAAGAAGAATTCCTTCAAATATGGTAATCTTATATTGTGTATATTCTTTTACTTTATGAATGAAGTTCTAGGATTTGGAAAAGTACAATGGCAAGGTAATAAACCTATAGCTACTCAAATTAGATATATCTTGCATATATTTGGTGATAGCAAGAAAAGGAATATTGCAATCTAGGGATATTTCAAAAACTTTCAGAATGAGATGCAAGCAAGAGAAATAATTCGTAATTCTATTATGGATAAGTATAAAGACTATATTTTTTATGGTTGACATTGATCAATGCTTGATGGAAGTTGCAGATGCTAGAACAGTCTGGATTATACCTATGGGCTATGAGGTTGAGGAACATATTTTGGAAATGTATGTTGAACACTTATTGAGTAAACCTCAAGATCTGATAGAAGAAAGGTTTGGTTCTTTTCCAAAGAAGGATATATAAGTGCATAATAAACTAAGGAAGTTTGTGGTAGTAAGGAGAGTAAGAAGAGAAGTGGAAGCCTTTGCAAAGAGCATGGGTATATCTATAGAAGCTATGAGAGAAGCTAGAAGAAAGAGAGAACAAGTTGAAGAAAGAGAGCCAACTAGAACTGAATATACTAGTCTGACAACATCCTCTACCGGAAATAGTTCTACAAGAAGCTCTACTCTCCCATACGGTCCTGCAAAGAAGTCAAGCCATTTGAAAGCTCAATCCAGGTCCTCCAGGAGAGAAGGAAAAATGAAGAAGGACAAGAGCACAAGATTTTATGTTGTTGTTTTTGAAGATGAAGAGATAAGAGAAATCAAACAAAAGGGCACAAAGGAATCAATAGTCTCTAAGGACAAGCCCTCCAGTGAAGAGAAAGGAAAGAAAAAGATGAAAACAGTCAAAACATGTATGTCTATAGAAGAAGTGGAGAATGCATTGATTAAGGATGGTAATATTAGGCCTCTTTGTGAATGGTATGGCACCTTTGATAGTGTCAGTCAAAGAGTTCTTGAGGAAGCTTCAATAAATTACTTGAATAATTATAATATGGCTCTTATTGAAATAATTTTTGCATTACCCAAAAGTCTATATGAAGATTTAGAAATGTGGAGAGTGAATGCAAGAATTGAAGATGAATAGTTGAGAGAGTGCATTCTTGTTGGTTTATGTCTGGTGATGTCTATTGAGGGAATAAATTCAATTATGTACAGTGCTAAAAAGGATTTCAAGAGCAAAAAATGAGTAAACAAGCTTATGATTGGTTAGACTGAAGAAGTTGAAAAAGAAAGTGAAACAATTCTAAAGGAAGTTTTGTTAAGGAACATAATTGATGTTGTTTCTGAAGAAGTGCATGATGGAGATGTTTCATCTGGTCTGGTAGCAGAAGAGGGAAAAGAAGATGCATTTCAAGACACTCTAAATCCTCTTGAGATGCATGGTGTTAAAATGCCTATGGAGACTGAAGCTCCTAAAGTTGCGTCAGTTGAAGAAATAGAGATTCCTAAAGCCATGCAAGAATTGGTAATTGAAGAGAAGAAGGATGAAGTGAAGGTGATTCCCGTGGAAGCAAGAGACACTACTAAGGAAGTGAAGGATTTTTGGAATAACAATAGGAAGAGTTTGATTGTGAAATAGTAAAAGGTCCTATAAACTTAGACACTTTATCCCCTATTTAGAAGCTAAAGGTAGCATCATTAACTCAGAACAAGCCAAGGGAAGAAATTCTAAAATCACATATTAAAGATAGTGAGCTGTTGAATCTTACATCCAATATTCTGGAGAAGATCATACCTTCTCATGTTAAGGATCCTTTTGGTTCCCCCTCCGGTGAGCTAAAGAAGCTTATTAATTCAGTAAGTACTCAGTTTGAGTCCCTTGAGAAGTTAGTTGAGGATAAGGTACAAAAGGAGTTTGATTCTAAAAGGCTCAATAGATTGAAAGGGATGACAGCTAATGATAAAACTATGTTAGCTACTTGTGTAAATAATATTCAAAGTGCTTTGTCTGAAAGTGGTAACATTTATAAGTCATTTCTATGTTTATCTAAGTTCACTAAGGACTTTGAGAATAAAATGAAAGAATGTGAGAAATAGTTAGCAGATATCACTCAAGCATTCTTTCCTCTAACCATCTCTGTTGGAAAGCAAGAAGGTCAAGTCATATCCCTGCTTGAAAAGATCAAAAGTTTGAATTATGAAGAAGGTAAAATGGTTGAAATGGTTTGTGATCTTAGAGGACTAATTTTTCCTAAGATGTAAACAATGTTGAGTGCATTGAAGGAAGCACAAGATGCTATGGAGGTCAGTGATCCACCGAAACTTGAATCTGCATAGATGCAATCTTACTTATTTTGTGGTCACATGATTATCTTGGAGAGTCTCAAGAAGGGTTGGGACACGAGTTTGAGCTTTTTGAAGGACAATTTTACAGATCTATTCAAGTTTATGTAAGTTGTAGAAGCATGTTTGTACACATGCAATTTGTTCATATCAGTTTTTGTTTGATTATTGGTATGTGGATTCCTACCTTTGCCATCAATGTCAAAGGGGAAGAATGAGACAGTAAAAAATTCCTTAATCATCTCAGGGGGAGTTGTATTTTTGGAATTTTGAAAGGTGGTAGTGTAATCATGTTGGTACTGATCCGACACTTAGTCATTTTTCACTAAGTGTTGCCATCAATGCCAAAGGGGGAGATTGTTGGCAAGAGACACTACAAATTTCATTAGGTGTTGTCATTGATGGAAACCATAGTCAATTATTTGATCCAAATGTCATCATTTGATCATATCGAAAGTTAGAGCAAAGTTTTGTGATTAGCTACCAAGCAAGAACAAAGCATCTGGTAGAATTGTGTTCATCGATTCACATGCAATTTAATGTTATCCTTTTGAGTTGTGGATCTCAAGGAAGGGTTTTTGGTATATGATCTATATTATTCTTGAATCTTAGAGACACATATAGATCTGTGTGCAAGTTAGAAGATCCAGTTGATCAATTTTTTGTTTAATAGTGCATGAAGGCCAACTTGGTGGATGTAGTTGTTGTGGATATTTGAGGAGTAATTGTTTAAGTGTTTTTGTGTTCAAAAATGTTGATTTGGGTCATCACTATGTTGTGGCTGACTTTGGTTGGTGCACATTGAGAATTAATTATGGATTGAGCCAACAGTTTGTAAATATTTTCATATTTTTGTTGGAGCTGACATGTAGTGATTAAATCTTTAGTTGCAGATATATAAGTGATCGATTATATCATTTTTATATAGATGCAAAGTGTGTTAATGTGAGTTGCGAATATTAGAAGGATTATAGAGAGATTATGCATAGTTTCACTTGTGCATAAAAGGATTTGTGATGAAATTCAAAGTAGTTAGAGCAAAAGAGCAGAATCAGATAGAAGGTCAAGAATTCGATTGATGACCTTAACTAGAACTATAATTAGGCATTAGTAGATGCTACTTTCTCAGTTCAAATCTTTTGGATGTTATCCAAATACTTTTGTAAGGTAGTGAGACTTTCTATTTTTGAGTAGTGAGCTCTAGGTAGTGTGATCGAATGCAAGTGCATTCCCTTTTGTAAACACTAATTTCTGAGTATACTCATATTGTGGATTGGCCTTCCATCGTGGTTTTTCCCCTAACAGGGTTTCAATGTAAAAATCCTTGTGTTATGGTGTTGTGATTGTTTGTCTTATGTTCATGCATATTTATTTTGGTTGAATGTTATAAGTGCTTTAAGAATCAGATTAATAAAGTTAAAAAGTGTAGAACACTGATATATCCCCCCTCTCAGTGTTCCTTGATTCCAACAAATATGGCCTCCAAGTGATCCTTGGGATCTGGCACTACTGGGGATTTTCTCTTCACGTGTTATACCAGCCATGAGGGGATCTCTATTTGTTGATGAAGGGATGTAGTATGGAATTCATTATCCTCTTGATCCTTTTGAGACTCCTCCCTTTCATGCGTAAGAGCATCTTTGATGTTCTCTTCTTCTTCATTCTACCCCTCTTCCATTATTACTTTCCCTTTATGAGGCTCAAGCTATGCTCCTTGGTCAGATTCTATAGTTCTCTGCTCGACATCCTCTTCCAATGTTGGTTCATCTTTCTTGCCATCATCATTTTTATTCTCTTTATCTTGATCTTCTTCCAAATGCACTTATTTATCATTTTTACCCTTCTCTTGGTTGGCTTATATAATTTCATCCTTTTCCAACACTTTCTTCTTGCGCTACATTAACCTTTGGGCCACTCCCTTCTTCTTCAGGGTAGTGCCCCTCTGGACTCACCATTTCATCATCAGGCTCTTTTCTTGAAGTGACCACATCATAATATTTATCAAACCTACTCATATACCCATCCTTGGGAATTTTTTAACCCTCTTCATCCGAAGCAACCTCATCTAGATCAACAATTCTCAAACCATCATCAATATGCTCACATGGTATCATCACAGTTTGAGTCTTCAGGCTCCTTAGTGATATCAATTGTTTCTTTGAGATGATCCTCACATCCTCTCTCCATATCCTCATATATTTGAATTTTCACCTCCATTTTTGGTGGCTCAGTAGGAGGTGGAGCGACAGGTAGTGAAGCAACGAGCTGAGCAATGGAAAATTTAGCTTTAGGAGTTAAAATGGTTTGAGGTATGTGTTGCAGATAAGCAACAAAGGTCTCGAGAAATGAGATAGGTGCCATATGAATAGTAGGCATAAAAGGCGGTAGGGTGGAGAAAGTAGGTAATGGAGGTTGGAGTGAGGAAGATGACAGGGGAGATGTGGTTGAAGAGGAGGAATCAACCATGACCACAAGAGCAGTCAAGGAAGTGGAGGTGAGGTGGACAAAGATATCCATAGTGGTCAGGGATGGTACAAATAATGATGGTGGAGTGGAAGGAGATGGTGCAATGACAATATTCAAAAGTGGGGAAGTGGGATATGGAGGTGATTGTAGTTGGACCTCCTCCTCTAGAGGTGAGGACTCTTCATCTTGAATGGTAGGAATATCATGAATGAAGGTTCCTACTCTCTTGGCCTTTTTGGGTGTTCTTTTCCCCTCTACTACCTTTCTCATGTATAGTTTTTGCTTGGGTTTTTTCTCCAGCACATCCTTTCTCTTTCTGGATTAGGTGATAGGTGGAGACTCAGGTGCCTCCTTTCAGAAACCTACATCGGTGCCACTTTTCATCTCACTTTCAATATTATCTTCTAGTTCTCCATATGTCAACTCAACACCCTATTTTTGTAATTGAGCCACCTAGTCATCCAACCATTTCTTGGTTTATTTCTCTACTAGGCATGTGAGCGCATCCAATTTTGTGATTTTGGGCTTAGTACAGTAAATTACCAGTAATAGAACTTTAGCAATAGCATTATATCCTTCATTAAGAATACTATCATCCTCAACCACATGGTCAGGAATTGGAAATAGATCAATAGATTTTACAATATTTGTTGTCATTCTCATGTAATGCCACTTTTGGACCTCATGGATGTCATCAAAATTTACCTAGAAGTCTTCAATGTGGGGCCTATGGGTGTGTTTCCTTCCAACCTACTTTCTCAATTTTTCCAGTGGGTCTAGGTCTCCTTGCTCTATATGGAATTCCAAGTTGTATTCTAAAATTTCCTTTTCTAAATATTTTTCTCAAGGGGAAGCATGGCATGAATACACTCCTTGACCAAAAATAATGGGATACATGAACCCATCACAATGCTTCTCTCATATTAAGGAATGCGATGATTGTAATTATTTGATAATCTCTAACAATATTATTCTATCATTGGGGTACCTTGGTAAATAGTATGGAAACCCCAAGAATCCTTTAGCTCTTATATATGTAAACTTGGGGAATTGGATAAACCAATACCCAAAATTCTTGACCAATTCCTTTGCATAGTGGGACATCCTTGGATAATGTATGCATGATTTGCATGATAAATTCATTGTTTGCCCATTTGCAATCCTTCTTATAATTCTTGTATTGTAGCTACGGGTAGAAATAATAAACATGGGTCTACCCCTTCTTCATTCCAAATTCACTAACACAATTTATCCCCTTGTAAAGAAAGTTTAGTGCCAAAAGGTACACAATATAAGAAGTCATATATAACTCCTTAGTATTCATCACTACAAATAAATGTTTTTGTAAATTGTCACTGATTATGTTGGCCCAGTGAAATTTAGTTTCACCCCTAAGCATTTCTTCCATGAAGTACCACATCCATTCCTCAAAGATCGAGGAATAGGGTGTCCCATCACCCTACTCAGAAGTTTCATGAGGTCATTGACTTCTTCCATGAAGTCAATCCTATAAATATTTTGATGAACTTTATTCACACTACCCCTCTTCTTGATCAACCATTTTTGATTTATGGTTCTTTTACAACCTGTGGGGTTTACTTTCCACACATTATGAGCATACTCTTTTTCAGTCTCTTCCATCTTGTCGAATAGGGGAATCCCAAATGTTTTCCCGATTGACATAGTTTCAAATCGGCTAGTAACCTGTCATCTATAGTGATTATCATTTTTTTTTGTTGGTGATAACATTCTCTACATCCAAATATCAACTTTGGGCTAACCAAAGGCAGAGGGAATCTTTCCACCTTTGCAATTCCACTCTTCAATTTCTAGGCTTCCTTAATTTTTGGGCTAACCAAGACTCGTTGTCTGAATTTATCTATGTTGATATGACTTAATTTTATATTGGTCACTTTATCCCATTGTGAGACAATATTTGAGGCACACTCAATCCCCTATAACTTGTACTTCATTTTAACATTTTCATTTTCTCCTCTTGTAGCCTTTGCTCTCTTCTTGTCCTTGTCAGCCTTCTAGATTGGTTCCATATATCCTACACAAAGAATATGTAGTAAATTCCTCAATAAATCAAGAAAGAGTGAAACGCTAATTTGATCATGCTAAAATATAGTTATATGCATCCATTTACCTCAAATGAGCCATTGCATTCATTAAATTCCACTATTTTATGATCGTTTGTAATGGTTACAACTTTGCGGGCCAAACAATGCGGGTTTCCATCCTACGGACGCCGCTTATGTTAATGTCATTAGAAATGATTCAGAGTGTATGGAAGCCTACAAATGGAATTATGTAGGGGTATTTCCACATTGAAAAAACTCCAAGTATTTTGATATAATTTCATTAAGTCATGTGTGAAATGTATGTTAAAGTGCGTAGGACCAATTTTCTTGGTCAAATTTGTCCCCTAGTCTTGCGTGAAAAAACTCGATGTGGAAGGTGCCACTTGGAAATATGTTTGAGTTTTTTCATTAAAAATAGCTTGTGGATTGCAACATTTTGTAGATGTTTTCTCACACTTCAATACCCGCAATGGTCTTACACTTGGTAATTTTTGAACTAGGTCATTTTGGTACACAAAAAATAGGGTGACGAGTCACGTTAGATCACCTTTCTTGAAGATTTAGTCACTTTTCTAATTACGTAAACTTAGTGCATGAATACTACTAACATGGATATTGTCAAGTGTTAGGAAGTAGAAATGGCTTTGGGATTAGGGTGATCTACAATCATCTTCTCACATGGGAAAATCCACATGAAATTCAGACTCTAATTTCCTGCGTTCATTTTTTTTTAAGGATTCATCTGGCACGTAGGAAATGAGATTAGAGTTGACTTCATGATTTAGGAAAGTTATTAGGGTGATGCAGGAAATGATGAGGTTGAATCCATCAATGAGGATTTCATTGAATGTTGATATTGCTAAGAACATCTTGGGATAGACGACATAGCACAAGCTGAGTTTCACTTGGAGAAACCTGCACCAGGCTTCCGACTTAGTTTTTTCATTTCCCATTCAAGAGGGTCACAATAGTAATGATGATGGAATTGATACTTGCATCATTAGCTCTTGGCATTAAGTACATGCAGAAAGTGCGAGGGCGGTAGCCACTAGGTGGAGTGCCATCTATGTATCACCGTTAAGAACGTCCGAGGTTGAATGACTTTCCGCCTACAATGATGCATAGGAAAGAACCCACAAAGCCTTTAGGAATTTGGTTTTGGAGACTTGTGGAAATGTTGGAGGTGAAAACCATCAGTCAGAAGATCATCATATTTTTTCCATTATGAAATGGCTTGGGTTCTCAGTTCCTCGCTATTGGTGTCCCACAAGGGAAACTCCACACATGTTTAAAGACTTAGTAATTTAATCATTTTGAATCATATCAGCGATAATTACAAGGGTAGGAGGCATCATATGGGAATTCATTAGGGGTTCACTATTAAAAGATGGATTAGTATTCATGTATTCCCACCAATGGAAGTCTACATTGAGGAATCCATGAGGATTTTGAATTTCAAGCATTTATTATTTTAAATTCCCACAGTTTTAAAACCCCAAGACGTGATCATGGGAACAAGGGATGTGAGGCCATAAACACTCATGTTGTTTTGAACAGTTTCTTAAAGATGACCATCCGTGAATGAGAACCCGCAATGCCCTTACACAACAATTATCAAAGTTTCAGGGTTTATTGGTTGTTGAAAAATTAGGGCTTGGAATCTCGACTGCAACAGTGTTTATTCAACTACAAGTTTTATCGAATGTTTAGACAATAAAAAATACCTTAGCCTATGAATGCCATTTTTCTTGGTCATCATGTCCACATAATTAAATAATTTTAATTATTTAATTATTTTTAATCACATTTCTCTATTAATTGAATAAGTTTTAATTATTTAATTAATTCATCTCTCGACCTTTATTCTATCTTGATCAATTAAATAAATTAATTGTGTGGCTAACACCCCCTTCTTCAATAATTAAATAATTCATTATTTATTTAGTTATTTGTCTCTTATCATTCACTTATAGTCAAATGATAATAATAATTATTTGTCTATTTATTGACCTTTCTTATATAATTAAATAATTGTCAAAATTATTTAATTATCTAATGGCTTTCTTTCCTTCATTAAATGATTAACTTAAATTAGTTATTTAATGTCTCACATCCATTTTCTACCACTTGCCTTCTTCCTCAAATAAATAATTTGGAAAAATTACTTGTGCCTCCACTTGTCCAAAGATTCCTTCTCATGAATTAATAATTTTAATTTTTAATTCTTCCATTTTCTTCATCCACTATCTCATTTTCAAATATCAACTATCGATTGACTCTGGGCCCTTTCTAATCTTGACCGTCTATTTTATAACCTCCACTCTTCTATGTTGCATTTCTTATCATCCATCAATTTGAGAATCTTTCTAGAAGCTTGATCTTGACCATCCATTTGAATGGTTTTCTATAAAAGAAGACTTCCTCCTCCATTTTCAATTTAACAACCACTTATCTCCAACTTTCTTTCTTACTATTTTTAGGTATTTGCACAAGTTACCTTTGATCTTAGGGCATATTTGCAAAAGAGTATTTAGGAGAGACAAGGGAAGTGATCCAACTTCAAACATGGGAAGTGATTTCATTTGAATATTTTATTTTCCTCACATTTGATTGTATTCTCTTGTTTAGATTGGGTTTTAGCTTAGAAGTGTTGTGGTTGTCACTAGAATGTAGGCTATCTAGTTTTTACCAATCATACATTGGTGAAATTGATGTGAAGACAAGTTTTTCTAGGACCCATATGGCTTTTCTTTTTCTTTTTGTAGGTTTTCGTATGAAATGACACAACTGAGACATAAAGTGATGTAACTGTAGAGAAATGACAACTAATAGGAGAAATGATACAACTGTTGGGTGGAAAGTTCAATTCAAAATAATGACACAATCATGATGTGTAGTGGTGCATCTTTGGTTAGGAAATATATATTTGAAATCATGAATTAACTGATACACAATGATGCATTACATCAACACAACTACAACCGAGTGATGCAATCACCTGATAGGTATAAAAATATTTTGTTTTTAGTTTTCTTTAAATTTTTCTTTTGGGTTGTCAAGTAGATTAGGTTTTTTGTGTGTTAATTATTTATTTTCAGTATGTGGCTTTGGATCTAAGGAGTTTCAAAAAAATTTCTTTAGAAACAATAAAAAAATCGATCTTTCAAATTTTTATTTTAGGTATAATCAAGTTTGTTTTGCTTTGTTTTCTACAAACTACAACTTGCATCAAATTCATAAGGGTAAAACGAACTTGCATCTCATTTATAAATATTTAAATTAACAAAACAATGCATTTTCTCACTCATGGGTATTAAAATGAACATGCATCACAAGTCATTGGTCTAAAAATAATTCAAATGTCTTCAAATCATAAGCAAGGATTAAAAATTGACAAGTGTCTTTTGTGTTTTATGCTTTCCAAATTGTCATTGAATACGTATACTCTCCTCTCCCACCACTTGGTGATCTTGAGGATCAAAATCATTTCCTTGGAACTTATACAACCACCCCCACATTTGGAGTTTGGAATTAAAATGAACCCCATGTGAGTGTGAGGCAAAGGCATATATTCTCTCTCCTTCCACCTCATGTGATCTGAGAGATCAGAAAAAATGTACTTCCTTACTATTGTGTACCTTTTTCTAGAGGGTCTATCACCTCACTTTAAAAGGTGGGAATGACCCTAGTAGTAACAAGATAAACCCAATATCTTTCAAGATGCTATATAAGAAATGTGCTTGTGATGAAAGTCATTAAGCAACATGTGTGAATGTGTCATACTAACAAGTGCCACCCTCAGTAGCGCCATGAGCTACATCAAAATAATTTCTTAGGAAGGGACTGGGAGACCTCTCAATTGACCATAATCTTGAGCTAATCTTGCCACAAGTATGACCACCTTGAATGAATTTCCTTACTAAGAACCAATGTTTTAGTGGCCCAAAAACTTATATACACTCATTGATCATAGGAGGTCAAAGCTTTGAAGCTGCCTAATGTTTTCACTATTCATGTGTAAAGACACAAATTCTTGTTTGGGGAATGAGACCTGGTAAGTGGGGATATCAACCAGTGGTTTCCTTGACAACCCTAGGATTGTGCATGTTTTCTATTAGTATTTTATCTTTAAATGAAACTTTTTCAGATCTAAAATTAGACCAAAACAAGTGTTTTTGATTGTATTCTATCTTTGCCAAATAAAATCAGTCAAAAACCCACTAAAAAAATAGGTCAAAACTATCAAAAGTGCAAAATCAAATTTTTTTGACCACAACTGCTAAAATAGGACCATAAATAAAAAATTTTGTCACAACTGATCACTAGAAAATCACAACTGATAACCTCAAATGTATTTACAAAAATAGATCCATAATTGATAACTTGAACCACAACTACAATTTGGAGACCCTCAATGTGAAACAACGCATATGAGGAAAATAGTGTTACAACTACCTAATAATATGAAACTCACAACCAAAGGACAAAATTAACATACAGAAACTCAGAAATAAAGCATCATACCCATGATTAAACATGCATAATACATATACATACCAATAAACAACACCATAAATCACAAAATAAGGCAACACAAGGGTCCATCTGGACACTGGGAAGCAGCATACCAATCCATGATAGAAGAATCCATGAACCAAGAATATATAACCATCTCAAATAAATCAACATCACAATCACTGGTTTGATGGTGTTAGGCCACACATAAGGTGAGACTATACACACAACCCAAGAAAGGAGTCACAACCAAAGGATGAAATTAACATACAGAAACTCAGAAATAAAGCACCAAACCGATGATTAAACATGCATAATACATATACATACCAATAAACAACACTGGAAATCACAACATAAGGCAACATAAGGGTCCATTTGGACATCGGGAAGTAGCATACCAATCCATGATAGAAGAATCCATGAACCCAGAACATATAACCACCTCAAATAAATCAACATCACAATCAGTGGTTTGATGGTGTTAGGCCACACATAAGGTGAGACCATCCAAAAAAGGAAAAGCCTCCAATTCAGGAAATAACAACAATGTTGATTATGTTATTGTCAAACATGATTATGTCACTATTATCGTTAACATAAGACCCTTTGATAATCACATTTCCACTATTACCATAAATAAGACAAGTTCATCTTGTGTCGTCACCACTCGCAGAGCCAAGATAACTCTCTGAGGACCTCCTTCCAATCTGTAGCTGAAAATTCAATACAATCTCCTAGACTAGCTAGGGAAGACTCCCACACAAATTTCAATTTTGGAACTCCTTTGCATATCACCACAACATAGAGCTATCCTTGATAAATCCTTGCAAGAAGTATTCATACCTACTAACCTAGATGTCAATGAATTTAATACCATGGTTGGATACTTAGCTATGTTGCACCATGTCACCTTCTCTGAACAAGACTTCTCTGCATAACAGTTTGATCATAACAATGCCCTAAACCTTGAATTTTTCATTAATAAACATAAGATCAGATGAGTCCTAGTAGACAGTGGAGTAGGTTTGAACATTTTCTAACTAAAATTTATGAAAAAGATTGAGATACTTTGAGAATTGCATAGACCAAACCAAGAAAATTATGATCAAAGCTTATGATGATGTTGAGTGCTCATCTAAAGCAGTAATTTCACTTCCTATAAGAGTTGGTCTAGCAATAAAAAACATAGTGTTTCATATCTTGAATATGGATTTACACTATAAAATTCCCTTTGGCCACCCATGGATTCATTCTATGAAGGCTATCCCATCCACATACCACCAATGCCTCAAGTTTCCACACAATGGCACTGAAATTACTATTCTTCATGACCCTAATCCCTTCTAGTATTGCACAAACCTAAAAGGAACCATTGAGAATAAAGTTCCCATAATTTGAGAGGCCTCATCTTCCACTCCATCACACTACATTGACCTATCCACCCTCATCAAATCATCCAATCCATTCACCCCACCATCCACACCTAAAATCTAGATTCAAGACAAAGGATGTGGAGAATATAGTATAAAGAACTTATTCAGCATTGGAAAGCTACCCAAATCACCAAAGTCTTATGGAAAACCACATCCTACACATCCTAAGGTTATCATCCACAATCCTCCTACCATTTTCACTAAATGAGGGGAATTAGCTAAAGAATCTTTGGATGACCACATTTATACATGGATATATAAAGAAGAGGAGAAGGAAAAACCTAAATGACTACCAAATAAATGATATCCAAAAGGTTTCATTTTAATGATCTAACAGGGATATGATGGACACAATGACCCTGGTTTAAACAAAAATGGGATATCATAACCTTTACTACTTCCTAAATATTCAAGATATGTTGGGTTAGGGTATGTTCCACCAGAACCAAGTCATCCAAGTACTAAGTTGGCATTGACTAAGTTTGTTGATGATTCAAATGAGATCAAGAAGTCCAAGGATTCTTGGAACTTTTATGTTGATTCCAATGAGTATGAATGGGATTCTTTATCCTCTACTATTGACCCTTAACTTGATGAAATATTTAGAGAACCTGGTGAGCCTATCCTTGAAGCAAGATTCAATCAAATGCTTATAATTGATTCCCGGCAAAACTGGTCACATTCCTACAAAAAGATCTCCTTGCAAATGGGAGCTTGGATTGAAACCTTATGGTAATCGGATGAATCTACTTCCATCTTTACCTTATCTTCCTACAACATGAACCTTGACAATACCAATGATGGTTTACTCCTCATCTATCCCCAACTCATAGATTGGGATCAACAAGAACCATTGAGTTTAGATACATTCGAGAATGATGAAGCAATTGATGAGTTCATGGGACTTCATGAAGGAATACCAAGTGGGGACCATAAGATTGGATTTTTCATAGAACTCAAATTTTTAGCATACTTTGGTGAGGCTATCCTTTCCTCTAGTTGCAAAAGTGAAAATGAGAAAATTAAAAATAAAAATAATAGGTCTTCAGGTGAAAAATGAAAGCCGCCTACTGACCGTGAACAAGTATAAATAAAGGACATATCCAAAGGTGAAAACCTCTCTCAGGTGCTTGAGGATGGAGGACTGGACATTTTCTCTATAGATTGAGAGAGATTTCCATTTCTTATAGAGGAAACTAAACCACCAAAAACACATATAGGCTAACAAGGGAAAGAGGATCCATTTACTAGGCTCCTAGGGTTTTTCATCCTAAGAGCACTTGGGTTAGGAATAAAACTCTTTCCTCTTTGTTGATATGTGTTATGGAGAGGGTTCATTCAAAAAGGGGGAAGGATTTGATGATTGGTTTGTGCTAAGTGTGTGTGATGTGTGGCTAGAATTGAAAGTAAAATGAAACTAATCTAAATGTATGAAAATTTAAATGAAATCAAACTAAGATAATGCAAAGCTACTATAGAATGACCTAAATGTATTCTTTCTGGAAAATAACAGAGAGGGATAGAAAGTGTGTACCTGGGAAAGTGATGTGACAATTGAATGCTCTTGGGATCTCCTGGAAAGTGCATTAAATGAGCAAAAGGATACTTATGCCTACTGGGGTGAGCTAGTCCTCCAACTTGAAAATTCTATCAAAACAAGTTTCAGGGAAATGGGTGCCCAAAAATACAGAAACCCTTTTTCAGGCCTAGCACAGGGACAAGGTCACCAATAGGGGTGACCTAGTCCTCTTGTATCTTTTTGAGGAATTAGGCTTTGATTTTGTGGGTCTCGATTCATGTTTCCCTTTTTTGCAGCAACCCATGACAGGAACCCCTGAAAGTGACTTGTAGATTGTCCTCTTGTCCTTCCTAGGGTTTGAGGCTTGGATTTGACTTGAGGATAATGTTTGTGCTTCTTGAAACACTTTGTTCTTCACCTAATCTTCATCAAAAGAGCAGCAAACACATGCAAAGACAAAAAATTATTGGGGTTAGGAAATAAGGGTTTTCCTAAGTCAAACCCCTTTGTAGGTGATTAAACCCAAATGAGATGAAAGAAAAGGAATGTAAGATTGAATGATAACACAATAGAAATTCTTACCAAACCTTTGTTGATGGTCTGCAACATGCATGAGAAGATCCAATGGAGATAACCTGAAAACCCTAATGCTTGTATGCTTGCTTGTGAAGTCTTAGTTGCTTGAGAATTGAGAGCAAGAGAGTCAAAGTGAGATAGGAGAGTAAAAATGAACCAAGAGAGAGGCAAAATGGAGGTAGAAGCCCTTATTTGTAAATGTAAAACCCTAATTTTCCCAAAAAAATGCAACATAATAGGCTGACCCTAGGGTTTAAGAGGCAAGATTCTAGTTGAATCTTGATTAAAATTTGAATTTTATGCTTAAAGGGAATAGGTCGCCCAAAGTGGTGACCTAGTCCACCTAGGAAAGTTTTGATGATGGTCGAGAATTAAGTTATGTTTAATAAAGTTTATCAGATTTTCCTCCCAAAACACACTTAGGTCAAGACTAATGATGCATTAGAAGGGAAAATCAGCATATAAAAAGGGTTGATTTAAGGGTGATGAGCCTAGATAAATGTGAAAATACCACACAACACTTTACAACACTCTGTTTTAAGGTTTAGGAAGGTGTAAGAATGTATTCTTTAGGTGAATTATGTTGAAAGGGTCTTAGAAAAGTGAGGAAATGCATTACAACACTTCACAACACCTTAGTAAAACACCATCATGTTATTGGTGAATTACAAGTTTACAAGACTGAATTAAGGTAATCAAGGTCAAAATCCAATGGAAAAGGCCAAAATGAGTAAAAAAGTGCCAAGGTATACACTTTTTGGCAACACATTTAGCCCCCACTTTAGTGAGAGTATGAATGTTCTTCAAAATCACACTAAAGTAGTTGAATCATGCATGTCGGGCGAGATCTAACACACTCATGCTAGTAAGGTCAGATGACTATGATCAAGAGGGATGATCAAGCTCCCCAGATCAATATTCCATGGAAAACTAAACATAAGTATAGAAGATCACATAAGGAATGATGTGAAAAAGGTCAGATCAAGCTTCGACCATTTGTCCATCTAGTTGTATATCAGATCTAGGTTGTTTGTCTGAAAGGAAAGGATGTGCTCACTCTAGGCCGACAAAATTTTTGGTTGTTCACTGGGTGAGAATTTCAAAAGGTGGTGAGATACATACACGTGATTGGTATGAACTCACTCACAAAAAGATGGCTATGGGGAATGTTGTGCTGCTAGTTGGGCTTCCCGCTCAACCATACCAAAGTTATACTTGCTAATAAATTTGATAAGGCACCACAAAAGATAGGGGTGCAATTCATGAGACAAGAAAAGCCTTGGATGCTTCAAACCCATGAAAAAGTGCAAGCTAGCACTATAGTCATGCAAGTTGTGTTATGCAAGGTGGCCATGTATGCCCAAATGCAAAAAGGTACAACATGAAATATTCAAAAAGTTAAAAGTGCAAACAAATGAAAAATTAAAGTGTTCAAAGGAGTCTTGTTTAGTTCATATGAGGTCTTTAACTTAGGGGAACATTGCTTGTAATGTCTCCGAAAGAGGACCAATCAAAGGATAAAATATTCACAACTTAGGGGATGTAGTGCATCACATTAGGCCACTAAGAGGAATATAATATGCTGAGATAAGTCACACCTATGAAGGACATCATACCCAATGTCATACACAAAGTGATAAACACATTATGTGGATTAACAAAGCTGCACTAGGAAGCATGGGAAAAGGAAAAGAAAATGCAAAAACATAAAAGCAAAATAGAATAGTGCCAATGTATGCCCCCACTTTAAAGGGATTTCTATGAATGCTTTGTGAGAAATGACTTTAAATTAGAGAAAGGAAAAATGAAAAAGGGACATGAGAGCCTACTTGGAGAACCCAATGTCAAGTGATGAGTATCCAAGAATGGCTATGCCATGCGAAAAAGACACAAGAAAAAGAGAAGGGGGAATATGCCTCCAAAATGGAAAATACCAAACACAGAAGGGATCTATGAATTTGAGGTCAGTATGTTCATTGTTGCAATGTTTGTTTTAGAGAGCACATAAATATCATCATCTGCCCAAACACGTAGAACAATAAGAAGGACACATGGAGAGTGAAAGAAAAATGAAAAAGAAGAGTCATATTAGGTCAACATGGAGGAGACATAGGATGTCGTGACGCTTTGCATCATCCCCAAAAAGGACCATAGAAAGAAAAATAAAAAGAAAGAGACAAGAAAAAGATCCTTTGTTTTTGAGTCAACATGACAGAGACATTGTAGTCTCAATGCCTTACATCATCCCCAAATGAAAGGAAAAAAGGACACAAAAAAGAAAAAGAGGTTCATTTGAGTCAACATGAAGGAGATATTGTGGTCTCAATGCCTTGCATCCTCCCCAAATGAAAGGAAAAAAGGACAAAAAAATAAAAAGAGGTTCATTTGGGTCAAGATGAAGGAGACACTATGGTCTCAATGCCTTGCATCATCCCCAAATGAAAGGAAAAAGCGAAAATCGAAAAGTGAAAAGGAAAAGAGTAAAAAAGGCATGCACAAAATATAGGAGAAGAGAGAGACATATAGAATAATGTCACAAAGAGTAAGAGAACATAAAAAAAAACAAGGGATACACGAAACATTAATGCAAAAAGAAAAGACAAAACAAGAAAAGAAGGATTAGTAAGGCGCATGCATGTCACTCTGTGAGAAATTCATCTACCTCCCAATCTTTCTTAGTATAAATTTCAGGACAGCGACTAGCTAGAGGAACAACAACGATTACCAGACTAGTGTCAAGATCGAAAGTTGTCCTAGAATAATTCTCATGGATGCTCATGGAAGAGGAGAACAATGAATTCAAGGTTTGGAGAACCTCTTCATCAATGTGAGCGTTTTCATCATCGTCATCATCTAAGTTGACGACAATGGTGGGGTGTATGACAATATTGGTGGTGACTTGTAAAAGAGGTGATGTAGGAGGTATTGGATTTGGCTACATGGGTGGGAGAGGAGGATGAAAAGGTGTGGCCTCAGGCATAAGAGGGTTGGGCTCTTCAGCTTGTTCTTCCTCATGAAATTGGTGGAAGAGATCACGATGATGACGTCTTGCCTCTTTATTCCTTTTAGTTTTGTAGTCAAGGTGTGTGGAAGAAGGTGTGGGACAATCCACAATAGGTTTGTATCATCTCGGGGAGGAGGGATAGGAGGAACAATGGGTGGTTAATCCACCTTTTATTTGTATTTATAGACTTGTTTGGTGTGAGGTGGGAGGATGAAGTTTCTATCATGATCCCTAAGCCTCTTAGATGATGTGGAGGAGGTTTCAGGAGTAGGTTGGCTAGGCATATCAGATTCAGGTGGCAACATGGCCTCATCAAGGATGGGTGAGTCTGAGGTAGGAGGTATTTTGAGAAAATAAATTTCAAAGATCTTCTTGGCTTTGAACTTTTTATAGGAAATAAAGAAGAAGTCTCATCTATGGGTGATGGGCTCCATAGGTTCAGGCCAAAATAAATCCAAGGAAAAGTTACCCTTAGAGGATAATGGGTTAAAACTACAATGATGGACATTAAATATGTCATTGTTAGTAGGAAACTTCACACACTTGTGAATGATGGATGGGACCACTTTCATAGAACAAAGCCATGGAAGGCCAAGTCATAAGCGAAATTAGTCTGACTGAGGTATGATTGAAAAGGTAACATCCAATGTTTTGGGACCTATTTTCAAGGGGAGGGCAATCAATCCAATTGTCAGGCACACAAAACCATGGTATGTTTTGACCCATGTAGTAGGTCGATTATAGACATCTTGATCAATTTTATGTAATACTAGAAACTCTTCAATGATGACATTCTCACCACATGCAGGATCTATGAGTATCCCATTGGTGGGCTTATCATTTATGCAACCAACTATGTAGAAAGGGCCACCAAAAAGGTTTTGTAGTATATCTTGTGCAGAAAAGGAGATCTCAAGAGGTCCTTTGGTTGGGCCCATTTGATGGATAATGTTTGTTGTTCCTACCATTTCATTAATAGGTGAGACATGGGTTACAAGTGAAAGAGAAGAAAAATGTAAATCTTGTGAATCTACATTCATTACATCAAGTGGGGAAGTTTCACTTGATTTGAAAAATGACACATTATGATTGGGCATGGGGTTGGTAAAAATCTGCAAGTTTTGATTAGGGGGTTCCATAGATGTATTTCTTTTAACATTAATGTTGGAAACAAATAGACATCCTGAATCAATGAGGTCTTGCACTAGGTTCTTTAGACACTTACACTATTCAGTATCATGGTCATTTTGGAAATGAAAATAACAATAAGCAGTGGCATTATAAGAAGGGGGTAATGGTTTTTTAGGATCAGGTGTATGGACGGGTGGTAAAGAAATCATATGTTGTTGGAGCAGCTGATTCATGGTGTTATGAAGGGTGTCGAGAAAGGGTGTGAAAGTATGTTTAAAATATTTGTAATTAAAGGGTACGATGGACTTAATAGAGGCCACTTGGCCATTAACGGGTGGGGGGTTGGAAGATGAAGGGTTGAGTTTGAGAAATCTAATGTTTGGTTTACAAAAAAGGGTGGGGAATGGATTGGGAAGAGTTATTGGACTTATCATCATGACTAGTAATGGGAAGGGGGTAATGGTTTTTTAGGATCAGGTGTATGGATGGGTGGTAAAGAAATCATATGTTGTTGGAGCAGTTGATTCATGGTGTTATGAAGGGTGTCAAGAAAGGGTGTGAAAGTATGTTTAAAATATTTGTAATTAAAGGGTACGATGGACTTAATAGAGGCCACTTGGCCATTAACGGGTGGGGGGTTGGAAGATGAAGGGTTGAGTTTGAGAAATCTAATGTTTTTTTACAAAAAAGGGTGGGGAATGGATTAGGAAGAGTTATTGGACTTATCATCATGACTAGTAATGGACCATGAGTCATGACTAATAGTAGACTTATGGTAGTCACAAAGTGCTTGACACAGGTGCATGAAGGAGGGGAACTTCATGAGGGTGAGTTTATCCTAAAGGGATTCCACAAGTTTTCGGTAAAAATCTTCTACAGATGGGTGTCTAGGATTTGGACATCAATCAAGGAATAGAGGGCTTGGTAGCAAGAGATAAAATTAGTGATCTTCTTGGTATTATCCTATTTACATCTCATGAGGTTGGCTAAATTTTTCTTTGGATCCATGTGAAGTTGAAAGTAATTTATGAAAGAATCCACTAACTCATTGAATGAACTAATGGAATTATTGGGTAGGGAAGAGAACCAATCTAAGGTTTCATCTTTAAAATTTCTTGGAAATAATTTTGTGAGCAACCTATCCTTAAGACAAAAGTTGCTATAGAGAGTAGTGTAGGCATTGACATGGTTAGAAGGGTCACCCTTCCCGCCATACTTCTCAAACCTAGGGATCTCTATTCCTTGGGGAAAATGAGAGCGGAGGATGTCAAGGGACAATGGGTTACTACGAAGTAATGGATGGGGAGCCATATTGGCTTTGATTAATGGAAGATATTTGTTGTTGCATATTACTAACAAAATAAAATAGTTGTGTAATGAGAGGGTCACTGTAAGTGCTATGAGGTGGAAGTGAGAGAGGTGAAGGGGTGAGAGTGGTGGAAGGAGAATTGGTAGGAATAGTGATAGTAGGGATAGTGGAAGAGGTGAGAGGGTGGGATGCCACAAGAGAAGTAGGGATGCTAGTGGTGATGGGGAGAGGAGGTACCACACTACTAACCGGTTGCATAGTGGTTGTCAAACTAGGAGGTGTATAGGTCAAGATAGAAGCCACAATTGAGGGGGGAGGAGTAGAAGGTCCTCCATGGAAAGAATTAGGAGTGGGTGAAGGAGATGACTTAGGTGCATGTTTCTCATATATTTCCGCAATCTTCTTCATGAAAATTAAGCCATTATCACTATCGATTAAATGGTGTAGGAGCTCAATGGTAGGAATGGCAGCCCCTAAGATGGGTTCAAAGCTGACTTCATGTTGATAATCAGTGAGATCAACATGAATATGGAAGATATTATCATGTGGGAGATTATTATCACTAGTTGTATCATCTAGGTGCAAGGAATTACTAAGGATAGTTTCTAGGCCTAATGCACCATTGTCAACACCAGGAGTTGAAGTTGGAGGGGTGCTAAGATATACAAAGAGGGTTCTATTATTAGATTCTATGGTTTCATGAAATTATTCTCACAATGGTATTGGCAAGGGAACACTAAATTCTCAGACACAATTCCCTAAGGCAATGTGAGGAATGGTGACAAAAGGTCTTTAACTAGGATTCTGGAACCAAACACAGAGGAGCAAAACTAGGAAGTAGAGAAATAGAAACTACTGGTATATTTTTTATAATTTGATAGAAAACAATGTCAAAGGAATAGGTCACCCAAGATAGTGACTTAGTCCTAGTAGTACTCTTTTTGTAAAATTCCTAAAGTTTTGGCTAATTTTTATGGTCTTTTTGATATTTTAGTGCAAACAAAAATTGAAAATGCAGAACGTTTTATGTTTTCTTATTAAAGATGCAATGCGATGTGCAGATTTAATTTGAATTTTCACTAAATGCACTTTTATTAGTAACCCTAGGATGCAAAAAATGCAAGATTTCAATGCAATGCAAGCTATCTCTAAGATGAAATACAAAAGAAATCAAAAAGTTAGCTAATGGTCTATGGTCGGGTTCACCAAAATGAACTGCCAAAAACACATATATGCTAACAAGGGAAAGAGGATCCCTTTACTAGGCTCCTATAGTTTTTAACCCTAAGAGCACTTGGGTTAGGAATAACACTCTTTCCTCTCTATTGATATGTGTTATGGTGAGGGCTCATTCAAAAAGGGGGAAGGATTTGATGATTGGTTTGTGCTAAGTGTGTGTAATGTGTGGCTAGAACTAAAATTAAAATGAAGCTAATCTAAATGTATGCAAATGTAAATGAAATCAAACTAAGCTAATGCAAAGCTACTCTAGAATGACCTAAATGTATGCTTTCTGGAAAATAATAGAGAGGGACAAAAAGTGTGTACCTGGGAAAGTGATGTGATAGTTGAATGCTCTTAGGATCTCCTGGAAAGTGCCTAAATTGAGCAAAAGGACACTTATGCCAACTAGGGCGACCTAGTCATCCAACCTAGAAATTCTGCCAAAACAGGTTTTTGGGAAATGGGTGCCCAAAAATATAGAAACCCTTTTCTGGACCTAGCAAAAAGGACAAGGTTTCTATTAGGGGAGACACACTCCTCTTGTAGCTTTCTGAGGAATTAGGCTTTGATTTTGTGGGTCCTGGTTGATGTTTCCCTTTTCTGTAGCAACTCATGACAAGAACCCCCGAAGGTGACCTGTAGATTGTCCTTTTGTCCTTCCTAGGGTTTGAGGCTTGGATTTGACTTGAGGAGAATGTTGGTACTTCTTGAAACACTTTCTCCTTCACCTAATCTACATCAAAAGACATGAAAACATATGCAAAGACCCAAAATTGTTGGGGTTAGGAAATAGGGGTTTGCCTAAGTCAAACCCCTTTGCAGATGATTAAACCCAAACGAGATGAAAGAAAAGGAATGTAGGATTGAATGATAGCACAATAAAAATGCTTACCAAAAAATTGTTGATGGTTTGCAACATGCATGAGTAGCTCCAATGGAGATAACCTAAAAACCCTAATTCTTGTATGCTTTCTTGTGAAGTCTTAGTTGCTTGAGGATTGAGAGCACATGAGTCAAAGTGAGCTAGGAGAGTAAAAATGAACCAAGAGAGAGGAAAAATGGAGGTAGAAGCCCTTAATTGTACATGTAAAACCCTAATTTTCCCAAAATGCAACCTAATAGGCCGACCGTAGGGTTTAGGAAGCAAGATTCCCATTGAATCTTGATTAGAATTAGAATTTTATGCTTAAAGGGACTAGGTCTCCCAAAGTGGCCACCTAGTTCACCTAGGAAAATTTTGATGATGGTCAGGAATTAACTTATGTTCAATAAAGTTTATCAGATTTTCCTCCCAAAACACACTTAGGTCAGGACTAATGATGCATTAGAAGGGAAAATTAGCATATAAAAAAGGTTGATTTAAGGGTGATGAGCCTAGATAAATGTGAAAATTCTGCACAACACTTTACAACACTCTGTCTTAAGGCTTAGGAAGGTGTAAGAATGTATTCTTTAGGTGAATTATGTTGAAAGGGTCTTAGAAAAGTGAGGAAATGCATTAAAAAACTTCACAACACCCTAGTAAAACATCATTATGTTATTGATGAATTACAAGCTTACAAAACCGAATTAAGGTAATCAAGGTCAAAATCCAATGGAAAAGGCAATAATGAGTGAAAAAGTGCCAAGGTATACACTTTTTGGTGACACAAAAATAGAAGAAGTGAAAATTGGGACACAAGACAATTCTATAATCATACAATTGGAAGCATCTTTGACCACTAAGGAAAAGCATGAGTTTACAACATTCTTTTTAGAAAGACAACTTAATTTTACATGGTCATATGCTAATATGCCTAGATTGGATCCTAAGCTCATTTTACATCACCTAACATTGTTACAAAATGCCAAACCACATAACAGAAGCTAAGGAAAATGCACCCACAAATTGCACTCTTGGACAAGGTAGAACTAAAGAAACTCCTTGATGTTAGATTCATACACTCTATTAATTATGCAAATTGGATATCAAACCTTGTTCCTGTTAGGTCTCAAAAATGTAGGTTTCAACCATGAGAGGTTGCCAAACTCTCACAATGTTTTTGGCTAACGTACAAGGAAAAATAATGAATTTGAACCTTCTACTCTTCAAGCTCTGCCAAACCCAGGCGAGTGTACCTATACGAATGATGCAGATTTGAACTATGCTTCCTATTTGATCAATCTATCCACAATGAAAATTTGACAATAGAAAGATATGATCCTAATTTGGTATAAATTGTATAAGAATATTAAAGTATAATTCAATATGTTCAGTTAATAGATGTGGAATTCTAAAAGAAAATGTTTAATGAAACTAAATGAATAAAAATAGGTGATACCAGTGCCCTATTGGGTAAAACGGAGTCCAATAAAGACCTAGAAAATGTGACCTATAATGGAAACACTGAAACTATTTGGCACACTGACATGAGTTTATAACTTGTATAAACATGCAAGTAAATAGTTGACAAACTCTACTTGAGATGGATTGACAACCCTAATTCTACGGTTCTTCTTATTAATCCAATTAACACTTCTAAATTACTGTGATTGACTAGAAGGATTTAATCTTTACTTAAAAGAACCAATTAATCACATCACATGAATACAACAAATGTGCATTGACAAACTGAATATATACTTGATATATCAGTTTAAATATCAGAGAAGCATTAAAGTGGAGATAGCCAAATAATTGAATAATTATAACAAACAGTTGATACCAAGATTAGGCTGCAAAATTAGATATCTTCACTGAATTCTTCAAAATTCATACATGCATCATGGTCTTCACAAAGTAAAACATTATGAAATTATCTATCTATCTAACCTCTAATGCTTATTCTTTATCTATCTCCTTCTTTTATTTGTTCCTAGAAAATCCCTCGTGCCTTTTGGTCTTGGTCTCATATTCTCATGAGAGGCAACAAGCTTCAGACCAAAGGTCGTGTCGCTTGATGACAAAAACAAAACACAATAGAAAAACGACAATAATAACTGTTGCAGGAGCAATGACTACTTTACTGCTTTATCGCGCGCCTCCTCCTTCTCTGCTGTGGTAGCACGGTGCACCTATTGTCTTTGCATTTCTACCGCTTTACCACGGGATTTGTCTCTGACTCCAGTGGTACCATGGTGTCCTCTGCCCTTAATGTCATTTCTATCACTCTACTACAAGCTACATTTATGCTCCTTGCAGTATAGCAGTGGTCATTTATTGTCTTCTCTACATATCACTCTACCGCGAGCTACTTGATGAACCTTCACAGTATGGTGGTGTATGCCTTATTGTTTTCAAAAATACCTCTCAACCGTGGTCTACTATTTCCTTTCATGAGGCATTGCGGTTGCTGACTAGCTCTATTATTTCTACCACGCTATCGTAGGCCTTGTTTAGTCCCTTCATGACATGGCAGTTTTGCTCTTCACTTCACCACTGAACTGTGGGATAAGCTCCGACCTTACATGGTGTGACGGTAAAAGGCTATCATGACTATTGCTAATCATGATACTGCGATCCCTTTTGCAAGAGGTCGCAGTAAGGAGGTATGAGGTGGAAACTACAAAGGGTGAATGTTAAGGGAGTGGTACAATGATGAAAGGTAGTTTTGGCCTTGTGAATGTAAATAAGAAGCTTTTTTATGAAAAAGATAGCATGAATCTAGGTTTAAATGGATAAAGGCCTTTAGAGGGTTTTTGAAAATTATGGTTCTAATAGTGGATCTTGTTGGGGATGAGTGATTTTCCAATCATTGCAAGAATCCATAATATCTCTAGGAGAAAACCAAGACATCAAAGGATATGAAAAATGAAAGAGGTGGAAAATGGGGGAGATGGAAATGACCCTATACTACTGTACATGGAAAGAAGATTTTGTTTTCAAGGAGGGAATTCTGGGATTGTTTGTGTACTAGCAAGTCCCAGCCCCTTTTGAATTCCTAAACTACTATGCATGGAAAATAATATTTTAAGAGGTTTGTTAAGAATTGTCCATGCACTAGCAATCCTTAATCCTCTGTTACTCCTTAAGAGAAGAAATTCTTTAGGAACTGCCCATGTACAGACAACTCCTACCCCTCTCTAGACATGTTCTTCAAATAATAAGAATCCTCCCCTCCTTTGCTAATGATCACAAAAGGTTCCAACCACAAAGCTTCAAACTTGCCATGCTTTCCCTTCTCCTGACACCGAGCATTCCACATTAAAACTAGATAATTTTCCTCAAATTTTCGATCTTTGGCCTTTTTATCAAAAATATACTTCATTTGTGATTACAACTTCACATTTTACTTTTGGGCCATTCTCCTTATTTCATCAAGTTCTGCAAGTTGTTACATTATTTCCTCCATTGGTTCAGAAATATCTAAATCCTCTTCTAGAATAAAATTATAGACTGGTAGAAGATTTTGTAGTGGTATCCTGGCTTGTGTTCCATATTCCAGTTTAGATCAAGACTTTCCAATTCCCTTTTTTACTATAATCCTATCTTCCCACACAACCATTCTCAACTTTGAATCCCATGCCCTTTTATTTTTATCTAACATTCTCCTTATTATCCTTAAAATACTTTTATTACTGGATTTTTCCTGACCATTTGCTTGTGGGTGGCATAGGAAATAGAAATGCCATATGTATTGCAGAAACTTCTGAATTCGTCAAATCTAAAACAAATCCCATTATCTGTGATCACTCTTACTAGTGTGCCATATCTAGTTATGATGTTTTCCATTAGAAAATTCATCACCACCTTGCTTGTTGCTTGTTTAGTTGGGATTGCCTCTACCCACTTAGTAAAATAATTTGTAGCTACAAGTATCCATTTATATCCTCCACTTGACATATCCTGTATTTCTCCAATGAAGTCAATTCCCCATTGGTGGAAAGGGGCTTCTACCTACAAAGGTCTAAGCGGTAAGGCTCCTTGATACTTCAATTTCCTTGAGAACTTCTGATAAATCTCACATTTCCTTACATGTGAAAAAGAGTCATTAAAAACTTTAGGCCAGTAATAGCTAGTCCTGAGAATCTTATGTGTAGTGGTTTTGGAAAAATAATGACCTCCACACACCCCTTCATGCATCTCCCTCAAGACATGTTCTACTTATGATTCATCTAGACACAACAGTATAATTTCATCCCTATTCTTCCAAAATAGGTCCCCTTCTATAAATAGATACTTAGATACTTGCAACTTCAAAGTTCTCTTTTAATTATCATTCAACCCCTCAGGGAATTTCATGTGCCTAAGATAACACATTATGTTTGTGTACCAAGGAGTATGTTCAATACTTGCAACTACATCCTCTTCACCCTCTATATTACAGATTTGGTTTGCTTTAATGTTTGTTTCTGCCATTAGCCTGGCCAAACCCTATCCCCTTACTAGCTTGGTAATCTGAATTTCCATATCGAATTCTTGGATTTTATTAATCCATCTGCATCTTTTCCCTGTCACCTCTGTCTATATGAGGACATCTTTCATAGCTGCATGTGGGACATAGGCAATTACTTTAGCTCCAACAAGATAAGGTCTGAAATATTTTGTTTCTTTGACCAATACAAAGGCTTTTTTTTCCATAATATCATATTTCAACTCCGACCCCTACAAAGACTTGCCAAAAAAAGATATAGGTTTCTCATGACATTCATCATTATTTAATAAAATAATAGCTACTATGGTGTGAAATGAAGCAAAAGATAATATTTGAAAAGGCTTGGTAAAATTAGGGGAATTTAGGATGGGAGCTTCTTTGATAGCTCTTTTTATAGATATAAAGTCTTCCATGGCTTCAACAGTCCAATCTATCTTTTCTCCTTTTTTTTCAGTATCTTGGATATAGGTTTAATAATCTCAGCAAAATTTGATACAAATCTCCTAACAAAGTTAATTTGACCAAAAAATGATTGGATTTCTTTGACATTTTTTGGAATGGGGATTCTATCTATGGCTTCTACTCTCTTAGGGTCTATTCTAATCAGATACTTTGATACAATGTGTACCCAAAGTTTACCTTCTATAATAGAAAAATGACACTTTTTAGGATTAAGACTAATACCATATTCCAAAGCCTTGATGAATACCTTCTCCAAGTGCCCCACATGATCTTCTTCTTTTTTGGAATAAGCAGTAAGATCATCTTGGTACACCACCATTATAGCATTAATCAAATCTACAAATTTCGCATCCATGGCCCTTTGAAAAGTGGCCCCTGCATTTGTGAGACCGAATGGCATTCTAACATAAACATATGTCCCCCATGGTGTAGTAAATGTTGTCTTGTATTTCTCAGACTCTTTGACTTTAACTTGATTATATCCAGAAAACCCATCCATCATTGACAATAGCTCACATCTTGTTACTTTGTGCAATATTGCCTCCATATTTGGGAGAGGATAATTATCTTTAAGGGAAGCAACATTCAGATTTCTAAAATCTACACATAATCTTATATCCCCATTTTTATTTCTTATTGGAACTAGGTTTGAGACCCATGTTGAATGTCTAATGGGTTTAATAATACCTCGATCTTTGAGTTTTTCCAGTTCCTCCTGCATCTTAGGTTCCAAATTTTGGTTAATAAGCCTCTACTTTTGTCTGAATGGCTTTGTATTTGGTTTAAGTGGATTCTCATACCAGAAAATATCTTCTCTATATGCCTTGAGATCCTCATAAGACCAAGAAAAAACATGTTTGTATTTTCTCAATAATGCAATCAACATTCCCCTGATGGTTGGACTTATCTTCTTTCTAATATAGACCCTTTTTTGTGCTAACTCAGTTCCTAGATTTATTTCTTCAATATCTTCTCTATTGACCGGTGTCTGCTTCATGAGAGAGCAATCATTCCCATCCTACAGTCTTTCTAGTGCCATAAGCCTTTTGGGGAGCTTGTTGGTTTTAAGCTACAATAATTCCTTCCCAAATATAGTCTAGTTCCATCCACTTCTTTCACAAAAGTATTGAAGTCAATCTCGTGAGCCTCGTACTAATGTATGCAGTGAAGAAACATTAGAAGGTCGATATCATCATTGAAAAATTTCCAACTGTATATGTTGTCAGGAATAGAAGGTCTTGTTTTGAATTCAACCTGAGATATTCCATCCAAGGTGATATCATCTCTTTTCAGGGCTATATTAGATAGAAAATCTACCATTAAGTTTTATGATTTGTCTATCCAATCAATTGAGAAAGCATCAAATAATTCAATTGTGTCCCACACAACATTTATGTATTGTTTCAATCTCTTGTTCTTTGCAGCATATCTTTATCTGATTTGTGAGACAACTAGTTTATAGTCTCCTAGGATAGTTATCAATTCGATCTTGTGCTTGACAACCATATTTAAACCAATCAACAAGGCCTCATATTCTGCCACATTGTTTGTACACTCAAAGGTTAGCAAAAATGAATATTTGAATGTAATACCGTCAAGTGATATAAATACTGCTCCAGCTCCATTTCCTTCTTGGCTGCATGCTCCATCAAAATTCATTTTCCGCACACCCTTTTGATCTTTAGAAACATGCTTATCAATTGGGTTAGTATTTTCTAATTCAGGCTGAGACGGTTCCACTCTAAAGTTCCCTAAATCGACATCACATAAACAATTGAGTTAAACACAATAGACAATATAATTCATCCTTGGTTCTCTATACAACTTGAATTCTTCACCATTGACTAATATTGTGGCATATGATAAATCAAACTGTATATTGCCTCCAACTGTTGTAGTCCATTGTCTTGACAAAAGCATTCCAAACTAAGGAGGTGTGTCAATCATAGTTATATCAATATTATAAGTTGATTGTGGGTAAGTAGCCAATTTCACTTCCACATCTTTCATAATTCCCACCACTGGGACAGGTCTACTATCCATGGCATAACATTTACCACCTTCAACATCTACCCACATAACGATTTTTTTCATCACCCCTACTAGCATGATGTTCATAGAAGCACCTGAATCTATCATACAATTTCTTACCAGCTTGTCATTTATGAGTAGGGTAGTAAAGAATGGATCAATTTGTGGTGGATTTATCAATGCATCACTTAGAAAAACCTCTGGAACTTTCATCTTTTTCTTCTTGTTACTAATTTTAGGAATCTCCTTATTTTCAAGGTTTGTATTTTTATTACCTCCACTAGACATTAATTGAATATAAATTTCCCTATACTATTTAATCCTCATCATTTTAAGTAATGGGATAGACATATTTACCTAGGAAAAAGCTTGCATAAAATCAAAAGAGTCACCTTCTTCTCTGATCATCTTCTTTTGCTCTATTGACTCTCCTTTGTTCTCCTCTTTCTCCTTTTTCTCCCTTTTGTTTGTCTGATCTGAATTTTGTTTGTCCTTGAATTTTTTTTTGTTTTCCTCCTTATGAACATACTTTTGTTCTTTTTTATCAAGCTTTTTATCATCTATCCCTTTGGAAGCTTCCTGGGGTATTTTCTTATCCTTCAAAAATATTCCTCTTGGAACACCTTCATTCTCATTTACTATTCTATTTCTCAACCAGTATTTGCTTTTGGCCTATTCAACTGCTCCAATAGTTAACCTTTTAATTTCTTCCTCAGTTAGTCTTCTTATATTTCATTTATTTGTCTGATATGATGTGCTAGGAGGACATTTTTCCTTATCACTTTCTTCATAATCAAAAAAAAACTTTTTGTTCTATCATATGGACATTATACTTTTGGTGATCAACACCATATTCATACCCTCCTTCTGAAGATGAATATCCCTGCTCAATAGAGTGAAGAGTGTGGGAAGTTAAATAGATATTATGGTCCTCTTCATTGTTGTATTTTGGTATGTCTTTTCCTAGTATCGACTGAGCTACAATACAATGATTTGGAGAATGTGGCAAGTCACAAACTGAGCACCAAGGACTGTTATTTACCATATACACCCCTCTTTTCTTTAAAGGATCGGGTGTCTCTTTGTTCCTAGGCCTATCCATCACTAGATTTCCATCCTTCCAATTTGTATTATACAGAATGTCATGCAACCTTGGCCTTTCATTTTTGTATGTACTTTCCTACCTATTTGGAGGAACATATTGAGGAATTCTAGAATTATCCCTCTTGCCAATCATTCCTGTAGCTTTCCTATTATTTTCAATAGTTAGTGCTATCTTTTGAGCTTCAGAAATATTCTTGGGACACCTGCTCCTAAGCTCATATCCTGTCTTAGAATCAAAATCTTTTAAATAGATACTTAATGCAACAGGATCAACTAATTTGGAACCAAGAGGTATCTTATTATGCAATTTGGAAAACCTCTGGTTGAAGTCATAAGAAGAATCATTCTGACGCTTTTGGATAGCTACCAATTCATGCAGGAAAAAATATCATGCACATTGGTTCCCATACTGCTCAAGGAACTGTTCATAAAACTCCTAAATGGAGTCAATAGAAGCTATTGGCAAACTGTTAAACCAATCTCTAGCATCTTCAATCAATGACATCATAAACAATCTCATTTGCACATCCTCATATTGCATATCCAATTCTTGAATAAATTCATTAAAGCTCCTCAAGTGTTCTTCAGCTGTGAAAGCACTAATTCCTATAAATTTTGGGACAAGGCTTATCCAAATGTTATCCATGGGATAAGGATATATTTGAAATCCAACCAAATCAAATTTTCTGATCATGGATATATATGGTGGAGGATGTGGATTTTGAGGATGTTGGTACTGGTACAATGGATTGTTGTGAGGTGGTGGCACATATTGCTGACCTTGTGGAGGCATGTGTTGTTGCCCATGTGGGAGTATATATTGCTGGTGAGGAGGTGGCTAAGCATTTTGATGTTGTGGTGAAGTATTTGGGGTCTATATTGATTCCTTGATTGGTTTTGTTATGATTTTGGGGGATTTGAAGGTCCTTCACTATTATTCCCCTACCTGTGAGGTGGCACATATTTAGGTAAGTTAGCCATTTGAAAATTGATCTGGGCTTTCTGTGACTTCAATTCTTGAATCTCTTTTACTGCTTGGAGCCTCTGCTCATACTCCATTCTTGTTCTTTCCACTTCTTGTCCTGCATGTTCCAATCATGCATTTATCTCATCCCAAGCCATGTGTTCATAGTTCTCTTTAGAAGATGCTTCATAGCCAAGTCCATCCTGATTCTTTTAGCTTCACATTTGGCTTTAAATTATTCTTCTTTCTCAGGATCCATTTGGTAAAAAGGATTACTCTTTTCCTCAGGAGTGTGAGGTTCTCTAGATGGATTGTTTTTATTTGCCAATGTACCATAGGACTTATATGTCTCAAGGTGTTCTTTTGATGTTTTGTCTTTATTTGTTAGGAACATGTCATCAGACACCTTCTTGCCCTTATCATTCTTATGAGTCCATTTACTTTTGTCATTATTAGGATCCTCCTTATACACAGACCTTCTGCCATGCATGTTGTGAGTAATTTTGATAGTATTAACTCTAGGGTGGTTCCTTTCTGATGTATACTTCACTTTATCAGTTTTAATGCACTTGTTCATTTAGAGTTTCCACTCACTTTCCAAAAGGTGAGAAAATTCTGAAGTTCCTTGTTCCTAGCGAAGTTTTCTGCAAGATATTGACTCTATGATGAAGGATTGGGTTCAGTGTAACTACCCCAGCAGAGTTGCCAAATTATTAGGTCTCAAAAATGCAGGTTTGAACCACGAGAGGTTTCCAAGCTCTCACAACATTTTTGGCTAACATACAAGGTCAAATAATGAATTTGAACCTTCTACTCTTCAGGCTCTGCCAAACCCAGGTGGGTGTACCTATATGAATGATGCAGATTTGAACTATGCTTCCTACATGATCAATCTATCCACAATGGCAATTTGACAATGGAAAGATATGATCCTAATTTGGTATAAATTGTATAAGCAATATTAAAGTGTAATTCAATATGTTCAGTTAACATATGTGGAATTCTAAAAAAATGTTTAATGAAACTAAATGAATAAAAATAGGTGAGACCAATGCCCTGTTGGGTAAAATGAAGTCCAATAAAGACCTAGAAAATGTGACCTATAATGGAAACAAATAAAACTATTTGGCATACTGACATGAGTTTATAACTTGTATAAACATGCAAGTAAATAGTTGACAAAATCTACTTGAGATAGATTGACAACCCTAATTATACGGTTCTTCTTATTAATCCAATTAACACTTCTAAATTACTATGATTGACTAGAAGGATTTAATCTTTACTTGAAAGAACCAATTAATCACATCACACCAATACAACAAATGTTCATTCACAAACTGAATATATACTTGATATATCAATTTAAATAACAAAGAAGCATTAAAGTGGAGACAACTAAATAATTGAATAATTATAGCAAACAGTTGATACCAAGATTAGGCTGCAAAATCAAATATCTTCATTGACTTCTTCAAAATTCATACATACATCATGGTCTTCACAATGTAAAACATTCTGAAATTATCTATCTATCTAACCTCTAACGCTTATTCTTTATCTATCTGCTTCTTTTATATGTTCCTAGAAAATCCCCCATGCCTTTTGGTCTTGGTCTCCTCGTATTCTCACGAGAGGCAACAAGCTTCAGACCAAAGGTCACGTCGCTTGATGATAAAAAACAAAAAATAACAAAAAAACAACAATAATAATTGTTGCAGGAAAAATGGCTACTTTATCGCGTGCCTCCTCCTTCTCTATTGTGGTAGCATGGTGCACTTGTTGTCTTTGCATCCTCTACAACTTTACCTAGGCTCTATCTCTGATTCTAGTGGTACCACAGTGTCCTCTGTGCTTAATGTCATTTCTATCGCTCTACCACAGGCTACATTTCTACTCCCTACGGTATGGTAGTGGCCATTTATTGTCTTCTCTGCATATCACTCTACCGTGGAATGCTTGATGACCCTTCGCGGTATGGCGGTGTTTTCCTTATTGTTTTCAAATATACCGCTCAACTACGGTCTACTATTTCCTTTCATGAGGTATCGTGGTTGCTTCCTGGCTCTATTCTTCCCACCACGCTACCATAGGCCTTGTTCAATCCCTCTGTGGCATGGCAATTTCGCTCTTCACTTCACCGTTGAACTGCAGGCTAAGCTCTAACCTTGCATGGTGTGATAATAAAAGGCTATCATGAGTGTTGCTAACCATGATACCACGAGCCCTTTTGCATGAGGCTGCAATAAGGAGGTATGAGGTGAAAACTACAAAGGGCGAATGTTAAGGCAACGGTACAATGGTAAAAGGTAGTTTTGGCCTTGTGAATGGCAATAAGATTCTTTTTTATGAAAAAGATAGCATGAATCTGGGTTTAAATGGATAAAGGCCTTTAGAATTTTTTTGAAAATTCTAGTTCTAATAGTTCCTATCATGAAAAAGAATGGGTAAATTAGAGTATGCACATATTTTAGAGATCTCAACAAATATTTTCCTAAAGATGATTTCCCTTTACCAAATATTTACATCATAGTAGACCTTATTGCTAGAATTGAAATTTTATCACTTATGGACGAATTCTCGGGCTATAATCAAATAAAATTTCTCCTGAAGACCAACTGAAGACAACCTTCACATGTGCTTGGGGAACTTTATGTTTGAACATTATTCCATTTAGACTTAAAAATGCTAGAGATACATATTAAAGAGCCATGACTATAATTTTCCATGATTATATGCATGTGCTTATGAAGGATTATGTTGATGAATGTCTCTCAAAATATCTAGAGTGAAGTGGTCACCTAGCAGCCTTGGAAAAAAATTTCACCTGACTTGAAAAGTACAAACTCAGGTTAAATCCAAAGAAATGTGTTTTCAAGGTCCAATCAAGAAAGCTCTTAGGATATATTGTCTCTTTCAGAGGAATATAAGATGATCCTCCCAAAGTCAAAGCTATCTTGGACATGCCACTATGAACCAACATCAATCAGTTAGGGACTCTACAATGAATATTGCAATCAATCCACCGATTTATTGCTTAGCTAGCAGACAAGATCCATCCATTTCAACATCTCTTATGAAAAGGAATTCCCTTCAATTGGATAGAAATTTCAAGAAGCATTTGATCAAATCAAGAATTATCTATTGACTCCACTAGTTCTTATGCCTTCGTTTGATTGAAGACATTTGATATTGTATGTGACAACAAATACATCAAAACTAGTGGCATTGTTAGCACAAAATGATAATAATGGAAAAGAAGGAGAAATTTACTACATTAGTTGTACCTTGGTTGGATATGAATTAAACTATAGCCCTATTGAACGAGCATGTCTAGCAATTGTATTTGCAGCCCAAAAATTGATACATTACATGCTGAAGCACAAGACAAAACTGATAGCCAAGATTGATCCTCTAAAATATCTTCTCAACAAAGCAACTCTTACAAGGAGACTAGCTAAGTGGGTTATGATCTTAAGTTAGTATTACATTGAGTACATTGACTGAAAAGCAATAAAAGGATGAGTGGTAGCTAATCAACTCGCAAATACACCAGTAAAGGCTGACCATCCTTTGATATCCAACTTTCTAGATTAATCAATCTTTGTCATAGACTCACCAGCAACATGGAAACTGTATTTCAATGGATCTTACATAAGTCATGATTTAGGAGCTAGTATTTTGTTCATTACACCTCAAGGGGATTCCATTCCTTTAAAGTCATTTTGAATATCCTTTCCATGTACTAATAACATAGTTGAGTATGAAGCATTATTGATAGGTCTTTGAATGCCAATAAATTGGAAAATCAAGGATCTTCAAGTTTATTGTGATTCCCAGTTATTGATCAAGCAAGTTAAAGATGATTATGACACCAAATATGAGAAACTAATGCCCTATAAGAACATGGTTGATAGTTTTAGACTATACTTTGATGATATTACCTTTGAGCAGATATCGAGAATCCAAAACAAAGAAGTTGATGTAATGGCTACAATTGGATCTCTCTTGGACATTCTCCACAATACATCACAATATGAGTTCTTGGTAGAACAATTGTTGGTCCCTGGGTTCGATGTACCTGAAACTGAGCTTGTGTGTGAACTTGTTGGTCTTGAATCTCCCTAGTATAAAGTTATGTATAATTATTTACATGACTAAATTATCCCTCCTAACTTGTCCTCCAACCAACACAAAACCTTTATTCAACAAGCCTCCAAGTCTTACATCATCGAAGATAGCCTTTACCACCATATTTTAGATACCACCCTCCTCTGATGTCTCAACTCAAATGAAGCACAAGCGGCCTTACAAGAGGTTCATCATGGTATATATGAAGCTCACTCTCCTAGTCCTACCCTAGCTAAAAATCTCATGAGGACAGGATATTATTGGTCTACAATGGAACATGATGCCTATCACTTTGTGAAGAAATATCATCTGATAGAGTTTTTAAAAACTGACATTTTTTTGGCTGGTTCCTTAAAAAATTTGGTCATATTTCACCCTTGTGCTTGATGGTTCTATGCTAGGGTTTTAGAGTATGATACCCTTATTTCAAACTTTCCAAAGCTTAAACCCTCATGTTATGTTTCTGCATTGATCCCCTATATCAGGTTGCCAGTTCTCCTAGTTACAACCTATGTCATCTTGCCCATTGTCATTATTGGCCCCTCTACTTAAGCTTGTCAGTCATCGGGTGTTTGTTAAATTTTAAATATTTCATGGTCGGCCTGAAATATTTTTCCTTTTTCAACTTAAGTTTTAAGTCCTAAATATGTTCATTAAGGGGTCATCGCTTGTTACTTAGCCCATGGCCCCTTATTTATAAAAAATGATATATGCACGTGTGTAAAATCTGAGCTAACAGATTTAACGATTAAAATCCAAGCCTTTCATGCACACTGTGTAACATTTAAAAAATGTATTTTGGTTGGGTCGTACAGTGTGCACGATTGTGCCACACGTCCTCCAATTCAAGTGTGACCCAATCCCCACTATCAAAATGGGCTTAGCTAGTGGTACATCCACAACTCTAATGTACCATCTGATCAAATCTAAGTCATAGCACACGTGCCATGCAGATTATTAAATAATGTTACCTAACACTGTGTGTGGTCTGCATGATGGCAACATGTGGATTCTACTAGCGGCATATGAAGACTAGATGGGGCTCACAGGTGATAGATGTGTCTTCTAACTGGGGAAGACACCGTTAGTAAGTGACTTTCCATGTGACAACATGGAATTTTCAAATATCTTTGACTCGATTTGAGTCATCCAAAGGGCCATCTCGGTGATTGATCAATGGCTCACATTCAAAGAATAGAACTAGCCATATGATGGTTGTTTAAACACCACAAATGGTGAGATTTAATGGAATATGCTCTCCAAAGGATATTAGCCTAATCTCCATGTGTGTGAAGAAATATTTCCTAGCAATTATGAAGGATGGTACACCGATTTCAATGTACCTGGGAATTAATGGTGATGAAACAGACCAACGAATAATCACTTGCTCGCTCATGCTACTCTTGGAGCATTGATGATCGACATCATCAGCCTGTTCATAAATATGAATGAATGTTCATCATTTTCATCAAAAAAATTAAGAGTTTGATATTTTCTATGGCTAGTGGTTGCTCTTGTGAAGGTCCTATTTATTGGTGCAAGATGAGTAAGTCGAGTGCTTCTCCATCATCTATGCATAGGTCTACTAGAGTTAATGTTCGAAGATCAAATGATGACATTCCATTACATGAATAGAGTGATCTCCAAGGTGTTCGCAACCTAAATATGGAATGCATGAAGCTCGTCCTAGTGATTACTAGTTGCAACTCTCAGCTAAAAGACCGAGCTGAAATTGTAGAGGAGGCGGTGCATGAAAAAAAGAAGAGGTATACAAAGATCGAGCAGAGATCAAAGTAAAAGTTAAGGTATGGTCATGGTTCTATAGGTAGGATGAGTTCACCCATTAGTGTATTTGATAGCTCCAGTGATAGTGACATAGAGACTGACTCTAGTTATGGCCAATTCCTTATGGCTCTAACTGATATGGTTGGTGTGAACGAAGAGGTCCTCATAGTTTCTCTAATTTCTATGATGTCACTGTTTGGGGTTGCCGATTATAGTGCTGAGAAGTGTGATAATAAGGATGGATTGGTTGTTTCACCTCCTACTATGGTGAAAACAAATAGTGGGCACAAGTACTGTGGCCCTAGTGTTGGTTGTCTCTGGGTGATGGTGATGGTCTGATAGTTTTTGGTGGCAATGTGATGTTGGATCCTTTTGGTTTGACATGGGTATGGACAACAAATCCTTAACAAATTTTGGCAACATATGGAGTGACACTGATTGGTTGTTACAAAATTTTGATTCCCCTATTTGGTAAATGATTACATCTAACCATCTAGGAATTTTGAAATGCAGATGAAATTGTGTTTTGAAGTGAAATTTTGATGAAATGTAACTATAATGAGCTCAATGCTTGTTGTTGTCTTATGATATAAAAGAGATTTCAAGGCTCATTACAAGGGTCAAATTTTTGAATCCAAAAAGGTCTAGGTAGGGTATAGTGAACACATATAATGCAAAATTCCTGATGAATCTACTTGTAAATTGTCTTGGGTAGGGGTTATGTATGAAATAGTCTTAAATATTTTTATGTAAATTACTGATATCGAAATAAATCTACAAAATTAAATTATGTGCTCTCCTCTGTATATTTGTTACAACCTATAAATGAAAATATAAAGCATCATTTTATTTATTTTCAATGGTTCATTTGAATGTATGATTATGTTTCTTTCCTTAACACAAAGAGTTAATCAAATTCTTTGAAGAGAGTCATAGGTCTGTGATAATTTTCTAAGGATTTGGTAAGAAGTAATAATTTAAGTACTATGAGTTTTTGTGATGTAATGCATTACAAAAATGGTCCATTCATTTCAAGGTTAAATGTTTTGTGTATGATAGAGTATTTAATGCTTGCATCCTCTTGCCAAATTTTGATCAGGCACTGACTCATTTGTCAGGGATTCTTGTAATCTAATAAATCAGAAAATACCTAATTATGGATTCAAGCTTGGAATATTACTTAAATCCAAATCTTATTCATTTTGAGATGTAAGTCTCATATATACTAGTGTTCCTAGTAACTTGGTGGTTATTTGTTTGGAGGTTAGCCAAACCTTTGATGAATAATGTCTATTTGCACTTAGTAGGAACAAATCTATGTATAGAAGTGTTCTCAAGGAACTAGATATCACATTAACACAATAAGGAATACCCTCCTTGGTCTCACAGAGCCTAAAGAGTACAAGTAAAGGCCTTAGAATATTTATTCATTTGTTGGTCACTAAATTTTATGGATCTTGAGCATAGAGGTTGGCTATCTTTTAGAGAAATTTAGGGTTCGGCTAGAAAAAACACCAATAGAAATGGCAACTTTGCTAGGGAGAACTCTGAGAAATTTATAAAAAAAATATATCATGTGCAGATGGTAATACCGTAGAGTCAAGCATTTAGTGGGTCTGAATATTTTGTTCAGATATTGAAGGTTTGAGAACCTGGGAAGGCTTTGGTTGCAACAAAATTCTAAGAATTTATGAATGACTCCGCTAGTGGAGACAACCCAAAATGAGATTTACTGATGAAAGGAATTCATATTTATTTGAAATTCAATCCTCTGTAAAGAAGGTGGTGAATTTGGCTTGAAAACCTATTGAAGAAGTATTTATACAATTCCAAGAGCTGCAAATTTTTTTGTTGAGATGAGACGTTGACAACTGTTGCAAGTTTCCAGGTATTCTCATAAATCTAAAGAAAGCATTATTATGTTTGAAAGGAATTTATGAGAAATCTTCAAGACTTGATATGATAAATGGTTCCCTATTAGATGAAATTGCATCAAGAAAGGGAATAGTATTATTTCTTTTCATACTTCTAATTATGTAATGTGTAATTTCTATAATGATTTGAGAAGTATGTTATACTTTTAAATTCTATCTTTGAGAGGATTTCCCTGTGAAATATCAAGTATGCAAGGAAAATGGTTTCTATCATGCCCTCAAAGGGATTTTGTAATTGAAAGGTATATACCATTGGATTTTAGTGGTATTAAAGGTTTTATGAACCTAATTCCTAAAAATGTTAGGAAATAATCTCCCAAATTCATAGGGTAGAGTTCAGAATCAACTTCTAAGCATTTGCATACATTTATGAATTTGATGGGAGATTATGAGGTAAATCATGAGGATATTGTCATGAAGTTTTTTGTTCAATATTTGAAGGATAATGATAGAGATTGGTTCTCATATTCACCAGAATTTTCTATTGCTTCATGGAATCAATTTAAGATAGCCTTTGTAGAACAATTTGGTGAAAGGGTAAATCCAAGCGTGGTAAGAAAAAACTTTATGGAAATCCATAGAAATGAAGATGAGTTGGTCCTTACTTTCAATCTTAGATTTACAAAAGAAATAAGGGATATTCTAGAAAGTATAAAACCAAATGATGCTGAATATTTGGTTGTGTATTTAGGTGCATTTGACAAAATATGAGCTATCTACTAAGAGATAAAGAGCCCACAACACTGTTCCAAGAATATCAAATTGCTGTGGGTATTGAAAATAATTTGAAGTATTCGATGATGAAATGATTCCTTAATAATAATGTTGGTCATTCTAGCACATCTTGTGCAATTGCAGTCAATGAACCAACCAGTGAAGAATCATGCCAAGAAGATATGGCTCCTGTTGTCCCACATTCTCCATCATCGGAGTGTGTTAATCATAGTGATCCCCAAGTGAAATGTCCACAAGTTTGAAGAAGGGTTGATCATGTTTCTCATGCTAGAAGATTTTTTGATATAAGAAGAGGTCAAGGTGAATTTCCTGATGACTTATTCCATAGGTTTATGGATGTGTTATTGAAAATACTAGAAAATGCCAAGCCTAAAGAATCAATATGCATTGATTTATTTTGTGAAATATATTAGTCGGGAACAAGTATGTTGCCAAAGGAATTGAAACCTGGAAATCTAGGAAAAATAGTTGACTAGATAAAATTGACAGAAGGGATTGGGAGTAACCATGCACAACATCAAATGCTTCTAAGGAATAGTGATCCTAATCTTGCTAGGGAAGATAAAGAAATAGTACAAACTAGTGAAGAAAATGAACCAGAATATAATGATTGCAACCAATTCACTAATGATATGTGGGTAGATCATTACCATAGTAATGAGGATGATGACCCATGTTGTGATGAAAGCTATGATGTGTTTGAATCAGGCTCTTGAGAGGTATAGAAGGATGAAGAGCTCGATGAAGTCCAAATGAGTGCACCATCAAGTGATTCGATCAATAGCTATGATTTTAATGTTAGTAATGTGCAGTACTTTGCTAATGATCGAGATATTGACAATATATATTATGATGTCCAGTCTGAGGGGTCTGAGTGTAGTCTTAGTATTGATGAATTCTCATGTTGTGGTGATTGTGATGATATAGAGTCATGTCTCTCCTTTATTGAATATGAATATCCCTACCAAATGAAGGGAGAACACCTTTTAGAACTTTGCAAGGATTCTATGTGTGATGATAGGTTTCAAAAGTTACACTCTCATACTAAAGGGATAGAAGTTTCCCAGACAAAAATGAATGTAATAGAAAACCCTCTTTTTGATGAACCTTCATCTGTGACAGTTGCTAAATATGTGTTCCCTGGTTGGTGTAGGAATAATCCTCTTTTTGAGGATTCTTATTATGCTTTGAATGTATGGTCAGGGTATGACTATGAGCAGTGCATTAACAAGTTTATTGATGAGAATTCTTATGAAGTTTTCACATTTTGTGATACTATCCATGATGAAACTAAAGAGCGAGAGGAGATTAGGGTCCTTGATTTTTTCTCCCAAGAGAATGGTCCTTTTCATGAAAATGACTTACAAGTACTTCAGTCACAAGAAGAATATCACTTTGAGGCTGGGAGTGATGAAGGATATGAGGACAATAGTGTCACTAGTTAGTGTGTAAATGTTGTGTCTAATGGAAAATTCCTAGAGAATGATGTGTGCACTAATAAAAAAAGAACCTTAGAAATTAGTGCCCAAGCTTCATATTTTGATGCACATAAAGATTATAAATTAGCTTTGAGGCTCATCAATGATGAGTGGAAATTTGGATCATGTGTTGGGCAGCCAAATGATGTTGGGTATGATATCAACCAACATGAGTATGTGGTTGATTTTTTTGCTGATGCTCCTCACCTTTTGGGAATCATTATGAATTTGTTTCCACTTAAAAAGAATTACATCTATGTAAAGTAGGGTGAAGACCTTCTTGAATTTGTCTCTTTCCTATCTAATGCTTCAAGAGATTGTGGGCCTAATTTGATGCATAGTGTTCTTAAAAGTTTTAAATGTGATATGTAGAGTGAATATGATTAAGTGGAGTATGGATATTTCCTTTTTCCACTTCAACTTGACAAGCCTAAGGTTGGTAAACAAGGCAGTGGTGAGGCATGTGGGATCATTGGTATCCATCATAATGATGTAGGTTATTAGGAATTGTCTAGTATGAGTACTCATCTAGTGTTGGTATGTGAAAGGAAGGCCCTTGACAAAGAAAATATTTGGCTTCAAAGCTTGGAAACTCTTGATGCACCAGGCTTATAAATTGAGGCTAGTGAAATTGGATGAAATTTTCTAACAGAGGAAACTTTGTATAGTCATGAAGATTTTTTTTATAGGTGTGGTTTGTTTCTTTCCTATTGTGTCTACTTATCTTGTCTAGACAAACTCCTATTTTGGTCTTTTGGGATGGTCTGCTTCTACCAGAGATCCAGATTCTCACCATACCCACCAAGGGTATGCGTCTCCGAGCTGGAGCCACTGATAGAGCTTTTCAAAATTGAATTATTTTGGTTGGTTCCTTAAAAAAATTTGGTGATATTTCACCCTTGTGCTTTATGGTTCTATGCTAGGGTTTTAGGGTCTGATACCCTTGTTTCAAACTTCTAAAGCTTAAACCCTCATGATGTTTCTGTGTTGACCCCCTATATTAGGTTGTCGATTGTCCTAGTTACAACCTATGCCATATTGCCCATTGTCATTACCGAATCCTCTACCTAAGCCCACCAGTCATTAGGTGTTTGTTAAATTTTAAATATTTCATGGTTGGCCTAAAATATTTTTCCTTTTTTGACTTAAGTCTTAAGTCCTAAATATGTTCATTAAGGGGTCATCGCCTATTACCTAGACCATGGCCCCTTCTTTATAACGAACAATATATGCACATGTGGAAAATCTAAGCCATGAAATTTAATGATTAAAATCCAAGCCTTTCATGCACACCATGCAACATTTAAAAAATGTATTTTTGTTGGGTTGTGCGGTGTGTGCAATTATGCCACACATTCTCTAATTCAAGTGGGACCCAATCCCCACTATCGACATGGGCTTAGCTAGTGGTAGATCAATGACTCTAATGTACCGTTTGATCAAATCTGAGTTGTAGCAAGTGTGCTACGTAGAGTATTAAATAATGTTACCTAATGTCATGTGTGGTCCAAGTGATGGTGACACATGGATTCTAATAGCAGCGTATGAGGGTTGGATGGGGTCCGTGGGTGATAGATGTATCTTTCGACTTGGGAAGACACCATTGGTCAGTGAATTTCCATGTGACAACATGGAATTTTCAAATATGTCTAACTCGATCTAAGTTATCCAAAGGGCCATCTCGGCGATTGATCGATAGCTCACATTCAAAGAATAGAACTGGCCATGTGATGGCCATTTCAACACTACAAATGGCAAGCATTAATGATGAATTCTCTTCAGAGGATATCAGCCTAATCTCCATGTGTGTGAAGAACCACTTCTTGGAAATTATGAAAGATGGTACATTGATTTCCATGTACCTAGGAATTAATGGTGATGGAATAGATGCCAGTGAATAATCACTTGCTCACTCATTCTACTCTTGGAGCATTGATGATCAACATCATCAATCTGCTCATAAATTTGAATGAAGGCTCATAATTTTCTTCACACTAATTAGGAGTTTGAGGTTTTATATGGCTGGTGATTTCTCTTTTGAAGGTTCTATTTATTGGTGCAAGATGAGTAGGTCGAGCGCTTCTCCATCCTTTGTACATAAGTCTACTAGAGTTCATGTTTGAAGGTCGGGTGATGACATGCCATTACATGAATAGAATGATCTCCAAGGCACTCCTAGCCTGAAGATGGAATGCACAAAGCACATACAAATGGTTACCAGGTGTAGCTCTCAGCTAAAAGGCCGAGCTATAATTGCAGAGGAGGTACTGTGTGGAAAAGAGAAGAGGTCTACAGAGTTTGATCAGAGATCAAAGGAAAAGTTAAGGTACAATCGTAGTTCTCTGGGTAGGCAAAATTTTCCCATTAAATTCTATAATAGCTCTAGTGGTAGGGACATGGAGACTGAATTTAGTTATGGCCAATTCCTTATGGCTCTAACTGAGATGGCTGGTGTGAACGAAGAGGTCCTCGGATTTTCTCAAATTTATGTGATGGCACCATGTGGGGTTATTGATTCTAGTGTTGAGAAGCATGCTAATAAGGATGAAGGAGTGGTTGTTTCACCTCCTATTGTGAAAAAAAAATGAAGTGGGGGCAAGTATTATGGCCCTGGTGTTGGTTCTGTCTCTAGGTGATGGTGATGGTCTTCTAGTTTTTGGTCACAATGTGATGTTGGATCCTTTTGATTCGACATGGGTATGGACAACAATGCCTTAATGGAATTTTGCAACATGTGGGGTGACACTGACTGGTTGTTACACAAATTTTATTCTCTTGTTTGGTAAATGATTACATCTAATCATTTGGGAATTTTGAAATATGGATCAAATTATGTTTTGAAGTGAAATTTTGATAAAATGTAACTATAATGAGCCTGATGCTTGTTCCTCTCTTATGCTATAAAAAAGGTTTCATGGCTCATTAGAGGGGTCAAATGTTTTAATCTAGAAAGGTCTAGGTAAGGTATAGTGAACACATATAATGTAGAATTCTTGATGAATCTACTTGTAAATTGTCTTGGGTAGGGGTTATGTATGAAATAGTCTTAAATAGTTTTATAAAAATTACTGATATAAAAAAAAATATACAAAATTAAAGTATGTGTTCTCCTGTGTATAGTTGTTACAGATTGTAAATGAAAATTTCAAGCATCATTTCATTTATTTTCAATGGTTCATTTGATTGTATGATTATGTTTCTTTCCTTAACTCAAAGAGTTAATCAAATGCTTTGAAGAGAGTTGTAGGTCTGTGATAATTTTCTAAGCATTTGGTAAGAAGTAATACTTTAATTACTGTGATTTTTTGTGATGTAATTCATTACAAAAATGGTCGATTCATTTCAGGGTTAAATGTTTTATGTTTGAGAGAGTATTTCATGCTTAACTCCTCTTACCTAATATTGATGAGGCACTGACTTATTTGGCAGGGATTCTTGTAATCTAATAAATTAGAAAATAAAGGTTGGAATATTACTTAAATCCAAATCTTATTCATTTTGAGACGTAAGTCTTGTATATACTAGTGTTCCTAGTAACTTGGTGGTTATTTTTTTGAAGATTATCCAAACCTTTGATGAATAATGTCTATTTGCACTTAGTAGGAACAAATCTGTGTATAGAAGTATTCTCAAGGAACTAGATATCACATGAACACAATAAGGAACACCCTCCTTGGTGTCACAAAGCCTAAAGAGTAGGAGTAAAGGCCTTAGAATCTTTACTCATTTGCTGGCCACTAACTTTGATGGTTCTTGAGCATAGAGGTTGGCTACCTTTTAGAGAATTTCTAGGTTCAGTTGGAAAAAACACCAACATCACCAATGTCAGATTCATGAAGATCTTATACAAGTGTCAACTTAGGAATTGAAACATCTCACATCACCATGGCCATTCTCTCAATGGGGACTTGACCTCATACGAAAGATGCATCCCAATTCTACAAATGGACATAAATTTATTATTATTGCTACAAAAACTTTACCAATTGGGTCAAAGCCATCTCGATGACCTACATTACTATAAATAAGATAACCAATTTCATCCTAAATTACATCATATTCCCCTATGGTATCTCGTAGTCCATCATTACATACAATGGACGCCCTTTTGAAAATCAAGATGTGCATGAAATCTATGAAAAATTTCATATCCAAAACCACTTTTCTACCCCATATCACCCCTAGGGTAATGGCCAAGCTGAGGCATCTAATAAGACTATACTTAAAATCTTAAAGAAAACTGTCAATGGAGTTGGTCATGACTGTCACCTCCAACTCAATCCCACTTTATGGGCATATTTTACCAGTGTTTGAACACCTATAGGAGCCACTCCTTATTCCTTTGTCTTTGGATCTAAATAAATAATTCCTATTGAGGCTGAGTTACCATCCCCAAGAGTATCTATGTAAGGATTGATTGATCAAGAAGAATTTCGTGTATCTTGTCTACATGAGCTAGAGTTATTGGATGAAAAGAGACAATATGCTTTGACATAGTTGCAAGCATATCAGAATCACCTTTAACACAACTACAATAGAAAGTTCCAACTTAGAATTTTTGACATTGGTGACCTAGTCCTAAAATAAAATCAGAGAATCAAATAGATCAAGAAAATCCTAGAAAGTTTGAACCTAATTAGTTGGGCTCATATATCATCATAGAAACATATGGATATGGTGCTTACAAAATATCTACTCTTGAACATGAACCATTGACCGATCCCATCAACGACATGCACCTTCGTAAGTACTACACTTAATTCTTAGAGTATCATTTCAAAAAGTCAAAAATTAAAAAAAAATGAAAAATAAAAAAAATGGTCACATTGATGAAAACCTAGCAAACACGTGTCTTGGTGACAACAAAAAAATGGAAAAAATAAAAAAAAATAGTAAAGAGAAATAATTAATCCAAAAGTAAAAACCACTTCGGCGACACTTTGGATAAGTACCATGGTGCAAACCTAGAAAATAGATGCCATGTGTAGTCAATCTATGCTCTTCCATCCTCCGCTAATCCATTCACACACATTATGTATCCATAATAATGTTTCATCATCATTACCATGGCTTTTGAACAACTAATATTTAGTATTTGTTTCCTTCATGACCATCCTTTTCATCTGTTGCTTCCCCTTGCACATAATAAGTTTGTCCTATACCCAACTGGGGGCAAGTCCTTGACTTATTTCTTCGGGGGATCCTACACATTGTATCAACCTTTTAAAACATCAAAATCCAAAAAAAACATCAAAATCCAAAAAAAACATCAAACATCAAAATCTTAAAAAAATCATGAAACATCAAAGTCCAAAAAAAATCGTAAAACATCAAAATCCAAGAAAAACATAAAATGTCAAAATCCAAAAAATCCATAAAACTTCAAAAATCCAAAAACATCAAAATCCAAAAAAAATCGTAAAACATCAAAATCCAAGAAAAACATAAAATGTCAAAATCCAAAAAATCCATAAAACTTCAAAAATCCAAAAACATTAAAAAGTATAAAAAAATCCCAAAAACAAAGTCAGAGTTAGAGTTAGTCTATGTTAGAGTGGTCTAACTACATTGTCTCTACGCATTTTCTATGTAGGCAAGGCTCATCTTCAATGGGCCCCTGAGACATTAGGTCAGTCCTTTTAGGTTAGTCCAAATAAAATCATGACTCAATATTTTTTCAAATAAAACAAGGTCAATTCATGTTGAGCTACGAGGTTGTTGTGTGTATAACATAGGAAATACCATCAATCGATGAGCCCCTGAGGCCCCAAGTCAATCAATAGGGTTTGTCGAGTATGGTCATGTTCTTTGTCGACAATCAATCATCACTCAAACCAAATTTTGAATCAACAGACAAACATAATCAACAAATATTCAATCTTCAATTATTCAATTACCTTATCATCAGTCACTATTAGGTCATTGGTCTTTTATTGAAATGGGGAATCGTGTTATCTATCTCATTCGGTCATATCACTTGTATTTTATCAGGATGCATCCTTCTTGAGATTAGACATTGTCTTTGGTCAATCTAGTCATTCACCTTAATCATGACATCCCTTTTTTGTAGTTAGGTGCTTTATCAACAATGGTCACTTGGTCAAATTTATGAGATGTGTTCTTCATCTTAAACAAGATATGTCTTTCCTAGAATTGAGTGTAGTCACATTGATCAATCATATCAATCAAACTTTATCAAATCAATCAATCTTGTCATTTTGGTCAATTAATCTTTCCTCACACAAGATGCGTCTTTCTTGAAACTAGGCTCAATCGATAATATCAATTAATCAATCTTTTTCAAATTATCAATCACCTTTGATCAAATAATCAATCAATTGGCCATTTTAGTCATCTTGGTCAACCTAATCAACGTAATCAATCAATCTTATCAAAACCACTAGAAAAAACTTTGTTGGTATGTGTTTCTCTTATCTTTTTTGGCTTTGGGTCATGTTACTAGTTACCTTGAGGATGTCCAAAAGGATTTAGAGGGACGATGATGGATCACGACCTCTTCTCTTTTCTTGATGTCTATGGTTTTTCCTGGAAAAAAGATTGGGATAATCTGGTCCTTAGTATGAGCTAGGGAATTTCTTGTCTTTTGACTACTTGTCTCTCACAAATGGTCCCCTTGCACACCTTGGTTTATGTCATACCATGGTTTTTGTGCTCCATTTGTGACAAATTTGATGCCCGATGATGAAAAATATAAAATCATGAAAGTCTATCCTTTGTCATTTCCCATCTAACATTCCCTCTTCCTTTCCTTTTCTATGCTAACATCCATCCCTTCTGTGTTAACATTTCTTCCATCTGCAACTTGACAGAGTCCTGTGACACACAAAATATCCTACATACAAAATCATGTTAGGAAGCATTATAGTAAGAATCACAATCATAGGACATCATCATCATCATATTAAACCACATTTTTCATGAGAAAATATAAAAAACATAGAGATTATAGAATTACCATTTCATCGCATCAGCAAATAACCAATCATGACATTGCATTTTACATTATGATCCATTACATCATATTGCATTAAATTTAATATACATTGCATTGCATTCCATATATATTGCATAGCATTCATAATAGCTCTTTTGGCATATCATATTATACATCACATTTTTAATAGCCTATAGACATAACATTTCATCAACATTAATTACATTCACATATCACATTGCATCATAAAATTAGACCATCTATATTGCATTCACAATCCATACATATCATAAAGGCATAAAAATCCATAACATAATCATAAATTCATAATCATCCATCATATTAAACCATTGCATGATCATATAGAATGCATACATTGCATAAAACCATGAACATCCATAGTATAACACAATCATAAACATAAGGCATCATCACATAAGATTGCATGTCATAAACCACCACAAAAATCATATCATATATTACTCAAAGTATGTGTCATAGGTACAATGTCAAGATGTATCATGTCCATTAAAAATAGAGCTCGTAGGCTCGATAATCAAAATATAGTGTTCATATACAAAATATCAAAAGTCTCCATATGCTCTAGCCCAAGCTTCCTTTCTTTCTTGATCTTGGTGCCTCCTTGTCCTCTCGTCACGGTGAATCTGGAGACCTATTCTCTATAGTCAAACAACTGTCATAGGGTGTGGGCCATCTAGGGGTTGATGTTTCCTCACTCTTTTACCTACTATGAGAATGCCTATTGTGGGTCTTGATGTGTGTCCTACCTTGTGAGCCACTCTCAATCGATGAAAATGTGGCCTTCCTCCTCTCTAGTGGTACCACCCTCTCATACAAGTCTCTGTAATATTGCATAGTCCTACTATAGCTGGCATACTCTTGAGCAATATCCACTACAAATCCACTACATGTAGCTATAAACTCTATCATCCTCTAACTGACCTACTATCGGCTAATGACAGCTAGGTCCCTCTTGACCTTAAGGTTGTATCTCTCTATTATCACTATCCTAAGCTCTGCCTCCATGGCCTATATCCACACCTACAAGGTAGCTATCCTCTACTCTGTTCTACCCTCCTCCACTCCAAAATTTCCCTCCTATAGTCTCTCCTCCTCTCCCATCCCCATGATAATCCTCTCATGGAGGACTCTCTCTATCTCTCCCATCTTTTTATCCTCTACATGCTCCTCCTATCTCTCCTCTACATACTCCTCAACCTCCACCATCTATACCTCTAGAGAAAGCATCTCTACATACTACTCTCCCTCCTCAAATTCCACCTCTACTAATACCCTCACCTCTAGTTGATCCTCCTCCTCCTCCTCTTAGATCAATGATAAATTTCCCACTTCCTATCATACTCCATCCCTCCTCCTCTGATGTTGATCTCCTCCCTGACCTCCCTAACCATTTCCCCATCATATCTTGCTCCTCTGTCTCCTCTCCCTCCACCCCTCCATCCCCCGTGTCCTCTATGACCTCTCAAGCCCTTGCCTCAACATTGTACATGCATTGGTTGTTCTATATATGTAGAGGGTGATGGCCTATGTGTTTTCCACCATGCATCATACTTGGGAGTCATCGCTGCATTTTCATCCCCTCCTCTCTAACCGCACTACACTAGCTATAGAGAATCGATCTCCTTCTTGACTGTGGTCACTGATATTTGTTGTCCCAACAGGTGCACCTCCCTAGACAATTGTGAAAACTCCACTGTACCAACTAGAACACCCTTCTTCTCTCCATTGTCTAACCTACTCTAGAGAATACATCTCAATAATATGTTGGGACTGCACAGTCCTACCTATCAAGTAACTCAGCTGACGACACCATGGAAAGTGGTCATCCTCGCCAACCCATAAATCATAATCCCTGTAGGGCCTCCAAACAAAGCTAACCAATGTTTTGATATCGTGTCTCTAGTACCCAACATCTCCTGCATGTTTCTATGACAAGGCACCCTGATAATTATATACATATGGAGCACTAGCTCCCAACTATCATACTACTGGTGGTCGAAACACTACTATATGCTCCCAAGCCTATCTCATGAGTAATGTGACCCTGCAACTTAGGCTCTATAGCCCTCTATAGGAAATTTTGTGTAGTTAGAAGTATAGCATACCTAATAGACATGGTCTCATCCTTGACCATACCTACTAGCATCTCTCCCCAGCCCACTGAAAACCCATGGCCCTTGCAGTCTAGAATAATAACTCCTGCAATCAATGTGCATAGTACATAGTCATATCTATCATATCTCTTAGCTAGGGTCTCCCACTTGATCTCATACCCCTAAAAACTAAGCTTTGAATCATCATCACAATTATTGTAATTTTTGAGAAATGGTGCCTCAAACGTACTGGTGTTTGGACCTCTACATTGCTAAATAGATAGTTTAATATCACTAGGAAAAAGTAACTATTTTGATTGAAATCTCATTGGCAAGAAATGGTTTGTTACTTAAGTTGATGGGTTCCAATGTTTTCTAACTTAAGTCACAAGTTTCTAGAGTTTCATAACCTCTCAACTTAGTGGCTTTGAGGTTCTCTTTGTTGTTGATGAATTGTGGGTTTTCAGAAAATCGTAACCTCTGAGAGGAGGTTTTGCGATTTGGGTTTTTACCAACTTAGTGAGGGAGCATATCAACGAATCCTATCAAAGGGACTTCATGATATTAAAGGGACCCTAGGTTAAGTCCTTTCGATAGATCGATAAGTCGATGAATGTGGGGACCACTTGGAGTGGTAAAGGGAATGTCGAAGGGACATCTTGATATCAGAGGGAGATGATATACAGTCTCCTCGATAGGGTGATTTATTGATTCTTTCTCATGGGTGTCTTGATGGGACTTGATCACTGTCAAGCCAAAAAATGGTAATTGGTTGGCCAGTTGACTTGGAAGGTGCTGCAAACATCGAAATGAATGGTGATTTCTAAGGGAGTGTGAGTGAAGTCTCTTCGATGGTTTGATATAGTAGACAGTTAGACTGTTTATTGGAGTTCCTCATTGGAAGTTGAACCAAACCATTTCTTTTTGGTTGAGAATGGATGTTATAAAATGTTGAAAGTTTTGTAATGATGCATGAGAGGGAAATCGAATAGGGTTATGCTACTAGATTCTCTCCAGAATGGAACAAGATGTAAATATCCTATAAAGGCTTAGAGCCTATAATTTTATTTGTAACTGTAATTTTGTTATTGAATAATACAATGGTTATTTGGGCTTTTGGAGTGTGGGGATTTTTACTTGAAAGGTTTTTCCCAACATAAATCTTTTGTGTTCATGTTGTCTATTTCATCTTTCATGGTAGTTGGTTCTGCTTGTTGAATCTATTAATGGTGTTGTTGGAATTGGTTTAATTAGCATTAACTTTTCTCAAGGTTCAATGTGGGAAATCAACTATGTTTGATTCTTCTTTGTTGGATAGTAGTACATGTATTTGAGGTAACCTAAGAAAATAAAAGCTACCGAAGGCACTACTGATCTTGGATGTTTCTTTCTAAGATGACCCAAGTTTCCCAACAAGTGGTATCAAAGATTTCTTCTAGGATTTTATTTTTTCTTAAATGTGTAGGTTTGTGATTTTAATGTACTTGAATGTGTGTTTCATGTACTCACATGGATTTTAATGTGGCTTGCATGTGCTTGCATGTTGATGCATGTAAGAATTGTTGGTGTTTCTAGTTTTGGGTATTCCTTTTGTGAAGATTTCTTAGCCTAGAAAGATTGAGGAAGACTAAAGGAATCAACTGATGGATTGATCCTTTAGTGAGTAGAAATTATTTCTCTTTTATTTGAGTACCAAGAGACAACACATAGTATGAAGGATAAGGAAGATGGAGAAACTAGAGCTGGTCATATTGAAATGATGTGACCTGAAGCTCATGAGTTGGAAGTAGTATAATCCTGACACATGGGGTGGAATATTTTTCTTTGTGATTGAGTTGCATCAAAGCTTCCATTTTAGGTATCTATGTGAGAGGCTACCTAGTGATATGAAGAAGCTTGGGTTGTTGTTCAGTCATGGATTAGTGTTCTTATGCTAGGTGTTTTTCCTGGTATTGGAAGGCATATTTTTTCTTTTACCCAATTGCATGAAGGCTATGGAGTTGATCATTAGATAATCTAGAAGCTTTTGTAATAGATTGTTTCTTAGATGCATGTACATGTTAGTGGTTGTAGAGTTGGCTTGAAATGGGCCTGAAGTTCTTGTACCCTTTTTCCTTTTAAGGATATTTTGTACTTGCATGGCTCTATGGTTTTGCAAGTTTTACACAATCAAGAAAAACTTGTGGTTATATGGAGTTGTGATTAAAGCTATTTTCTAGACCTTGGTTTTTTGGGGTGGTACTAGATGAAATAGTTGTAGTTTGGCATACATGATTTCTACATGGTGTGAGAAGCTTTGATTCTTTCTCTGCATGGGAGTTTTGGTAAGTGATTCATCACTCAAAATTTCTATGGTGGTGCTTGTTGGGTTCCTAAACTATGGTGCTCAAGTTGTGTACATGATTGGAAATTGGATTTGAAAATGATTTGATGTTTGTCATGTTGTCTACATGGTTATTCTCTTTAAGATATTAGTGTTTTTGTTTCTATTACGATGATGGGTTTGCATGTTCGATATGATTGATCTTTGAGTTATGTGGTTGGTGGATTAGCTACTCATTGACTATAGTGAGATAACTCAGAAGTGGACTGTCTATATCCGTGAGGTTGATTCAGTGTTAGTGCATACTCGTTAGCTAGCCTTGTCTATGATCACTGGTGCATTGGTGTGGTTGCTTTGAAATGAGAGGATTGAGGGTTTTGAGTACCTTAATATCTAGTTATGGGGATCTATAGCATTTGTATCAGGAAGTAACAGATAGCTTGGGTACACTAGTTTGTCTAAGATTTTGATAGAGATGGTAATTTTTGCTTGGTTTTTGAGATCTTGGTGTTGCTTCGTATTGTTGTTAGATGGATATGTTAATGAGTGCACTTGGAATATTTTCAATATAGCATATGTTTGGTCATGTTCTTGGAAAGCTTGGTATCATGGTTTAATGGGAACTATAGCAGTTATTATGTACTCATTACTAGGTTGTGAATGATCTTCTTTAGTGTTGCAGATTTTATTAGGAGGATCTCTTAGATCTTGTTGCTACATAAGAGCTTTTTTGCATTTGTACATACACTATTTGAATATGTGTAACATCTTGAAGCCATGGAGGACTCTTGTGAGTCTTTGGTTGAGGTGTTGGTGGTGCTTGATAGGTGATGTGGCTTAGATTTTGTTCGCTTTATGTCATGGTATACTCTTGATTGCGCATTAGATTTTTGGCATAATGTTTTACTCTTGAGACCATGTTATGTTCACCTAGAGCATGGGATCTGCTAAGGGGGATGGTAAGATCATGATTTCATGATAACTTCCTAGTTCAGATTATTGGAGCTTTGATAGTGGTTTCGTGATTCTTTGTGTATTGGGTGCATTGGTCATATGCTTGAGAACTTCATGATAGTGTAGTGATGTGTTTTGAGTTTAGTATGAGATGATCATTTGCAGGTGCTCATGGATACATGGAGAATAAGGTGAGGCTGTAATTCTCTTGAGATGGGAAAAGTGTGTTGTGATGGTTACTCTTGGTGAGATTTCAAGAGAAAGTTTGAGGAGCCTACACCTTGGTTGGACCTGAGTTCAAGAGAGACCAAAGAGGAGATTTCTCTTGGAGAAGTCATGAAGAATCGATTACCCTAGAGGAGAATTCCCATTCCCCAATCTTCGTTTGCTTGATATTTTATTATTTGAAAGGTATTTTCCCATTATATCTTTCAAATGTGTTATGTTTGTGCTTTGATTCTCATGGAAATGAGTTGACTGATGGTGTTTGATTATGAGTACTCATTTCAGGATTGCTTTAGCATGTGTCAATATGTTGTATCTTTCATAGATATGGATATTGAGCTCTTTAGTTAGTTCTGAAGGATTCATTTGAAGGATGTTTGGCATGGTTATCTCCTTGTATATTTTTCATGCATTTTTTGAAGGGTTGTTAAGGAGATGGTTTTATGGGATGTTTTCCTGAGATGGGAAACAAAGGAGTTTGATCTTTTCGGAGAAGCTTACATCCATTTAATTACATGTTATATATGTTGTGATTAATATTGGAGGTTGAATGGTTGGGTGTTGTGAAGGATATCTTACTTGACATAGTTGGCTTTTAGAGGTGTTCATAGAAGGATTTTCTATAGGTATATGATTTGCAAATTTTCTCTCTATGGTGTTGGCTATGAAGACTTGTGGTGAGAGTTATTCTGTATAGGTCATTGTTTTATAGGTTTTTCATATCATTTTAGATGATTCCTTGATACTACATGATGTGGTTTACACTTCTATATGATGCTATTGGTAGAATCATTATGCCTTTGATCTTTCAGATTTGGTATTACCCATTCAGTGGGAGTTCCTAGATGTGTTTTGTCTTCTTTGACTGGTTGACACACGGAGCTTGTATTTTTTGTTGATGAGTTGGTTATGGAGAGGCATTAGTTTTTTGATGTTGATACCTTGGAGGTATGTATGATTGGATGGATTAGCACTTATTATGGGTTCTATTTTCAGTCACGTGGGTTGATTAGTTGGATGGAAGTAGTCAGTGTCTTGGTTGTTGTTCTATCTAGTGTTCTATCTTATTTTCTAGAGGATGGCTTCATGATTGTGTTCTAGTCTAGAGCTTTGAAATTTTTTATTACTTTTGTATAGCTTGTGATCATAGTGGAGTGGTAGTAGTGTGTTGAATCCATTGCCATCAGTTAGTTCTAGTGCTAGTGTCTCGGATTAAATTGGTGATTTTTTTCCATGGCTTGTTCCTTTTCTTTGGAGGATGGCTAGAACTATTGGCTAAGATGGTGGACATTATAGATGTTGTTGCAAGTGTCTTAGATGATAAAAAGGATTCATGTGTTAATTGATAGGTAGTGCATTCTTTAGAAAGTGAGAGAATGTTGAGAAATTATGCCTCAAATGTACTAGTGTTTGGGCCTCTACATTATTGAACATACAGTTGAAAATCACTAGGAAAAAGTAACTAGTCTAAACGAAATCTCATTGTTAGGAAATGGTTTGTTACTTTAGTCACTGGGTTCCAATTTTTTATAACTTAAGTCGCGGGGTTCTATAGTTTCATAACCTCCTGACTTAGCAACTTTGAGGTTCATTTTATTGTCAGTGAATCACAAGTTTTCAAAACTTCATAACCTCTGACAAGAGGTTTGGTGTTTCAGTTTTTGGTGACTTAGTGATGGAGCATCTAAAGGAATCCTATTGGAGGGACTTCATGATATCGAAAGGACCTTGGGTTACGTCCCTTTGACAGGACAATAATCTGATGGATGTGAGGACCACTTAGAATGGTAAAATGAATATCTAAGGGACACCCTGATAGTGGAGGGAGAAAATATACATTCTCCTCGATAGGGAGATGTATAAATTCTTGCTTGTGGGTGTTTTGGTGGGACCCGATCGATGTAGATCTAGACAAAGGTAATTGGTTGGCTGGTTGTCTTGGTAGGTGTTGTAGACATCAAAGTGACTTGGTGATTTTCAAGGGAGTGTGAATGAAATCTCTTCGATGGTCTGATATAGCAGACAATTAGACCATTTACTAAAGTTTCTCATTGGATGTTAAACCAAACCATTTCCTATTAGTTGAGAATGAATGTTATAAAAATCTGAACATTCTGCAATGAGGCATGAGAGGGAAAAAAATAGGGTTACTATACCGGATTCTCTCTAGAATGGTACAAGATGTAAATCTCCTATAAAGGCTTAGAGCCTGTAATTGTATTTGTAACTATACTTTTGGTGCTGAATAATACAATGGCAATCTGGGCTTTTGGAGTGTGGGTATTTTTACCTAAACTGGTTTTCCCCACGTAAATCTTGTTTGCTTATGTTGTTTATTTCATATTTCATGGTAGTTGGTTCTATTTGTTGAACCTGTTAATTATGTTGTTGGAATTGGTTTAATTAGCATTAAATTTTCTCTAAGGTTCAATGTAGGAAATGAACTAGCTTTGATTTCACTTTGTGACATAGTAGTATGTGTCTTTGAGGAAATCTAAGAAAATAAAAGCTACCAAAGGCACTACTGATCTTGGATGTTTCTTTCTAAGATGACCAAATTTTCCAACAATAATCGTATAACACTTACAATCCTTGAACATGGTCATATCAAACCTGCTCACCATGAATTGGCAATCACAAGATATTGTACAAATCCTCTAGCATAACTGTCACCTCCCAAGTTGGTAGATGAAAATTGCATGTCTCAAAGTTCCATCGCTCCACCAATACCATCAACATGCCCCCATTTTACCTGATAATGGGCATATAGGTGACATAGAATAACCCAATCTATAAAATTACCTGTATGTCTACATCATCTAGCTGGTCCTACAATACAAATACATTTGGACACAACTCCCACATATAGATAGGAGGTAGAACAACCTATAGTCATCTATTGGTGTAATTAAATGTGGTGTACCTTGTCCGAGGTCATGATTACACCTTAGTTAAGTTTACTTAGCGACCTCATAGGAGGTAGTTGGAGCATTTCCACTTTTGGTGGACTTATCATGTTATTACTTTATCACTTCCACCTTTCGTGGACATATCATGTGATTACCTCTCCACCTTTTGTGGGTGATCCACCATTTGTGGTGATTATCACATTATCACTTTTCCACTTTAGGTGGAGTGATAGCTTTTCGTAGTTGTCTCATGTCATAAGATTATGACACTTGTCATAATCTTATTCCCTTATATGTTCTCACCTTGGCTAAATAACTAAGGGGTCTCCTATGTACATACAATGATCTCATATCATTGAATCATATTGATAAGAATATAATTCATTCTTGTCACATTCTATTCTCTCTTTTTGTGCTTTCCATTTGGTCCAAAGATCTTAGCAGCAATAGCCAATTCTAACATGGTATCAAAGTGGTTTGGGTGCCATTGAAGAGTCTTTTTCTAAAGAGAGATACCAGATTTGGGGAGGTTCCACTTTTTTGCTCTTTAGTACAGGTTCATATTGGAGCTTGTTGGTGCAAATCTAAGTTCACCATTGCACTTGAAAGGTTTGAGAAAGTCAATTTTTCATTTTGTTTCGTCCAAATCGGGCATACGAGGCCAAATGTATGAAGGTTTGAAGCAAAAGAATGGTTGCCATATCTAGAAGGTAGCTGCATTTTTTGAGCATTTTGGGTCAAATCTAACTCTGCCATCACATCTAAAAGGGCCAAACTCTCTAAGATCAACTGTCAATTCATCCAAATCAGAGCAGTTGTCTAGTGAGGCAATTTTTTTTTGCCTAGGGAGCCGTATGCCCCCTAGCACGCGTCATTATGATAGTGGTATGATTTTGAAAAATAAATATTTTATTATTAAAAAAAATATGAATTTTTTTTTTTGAAAAAATTAAAATCTAGGTGATTGAGATTTATATTGTAATTTTTTTGCTTCAAATATTAAAAAAAGGAGGATTTTAATTTCTGTGGAGTATGCAAGTGATAGGGTACTCAATGTACCTTGTACCCACTATAACCACGGTATGCCCTATGGATGCCACGTGGCCATAAGCCATGGCCCTCGCCACCCCCACTTGCATTCATCTACAACCCACTCATAAATCAATGATCACTATTCACGAAACCGGTGGTATAAATAAAACTAGACAAGTCAAATCTCAGACCGACGAAAGACAAAATATTCTAGTTAGTTCAAGAATAATTTGGAAAAGAATTTCAACCTATGATGTTAAAAAAAATGTCAATTTTAAGCTATTGTTTTTCAAAATATTCCAGCGTCGAGAGCATATTCTTCTGCGATGGGCTTGCGAACGTCAAATTTAATCAAATAAAATGATGACATCATCATTGCATTAGCAATGGCATTACCAGGCTAAAAAAAAAATTCCCCCCTCACCATTGGGATTTTTGATTTTTCAATCCAACTTTGAAGCTTCATAACTTTCTCATTTTGACTCCTTTTTTCGAGCAATTTTTATTTATTTGGGCTATCGTTTCACGCTATTTGTAGTGGTGCAATCATTTTCTAGTTTTAGTGCCTGTTTGTTTTCCAAAAAATGCAGATTCTCATAGGTTTTGTTGCTTTTTCCTCATTTTGGGAACTTCAGGAGCTCATATCTTGCTCCTACACTAACATTTTTGGGTGATTTTTTTTTAAAGTGCATAATTTTTTGTGTACTTTCCATTGGTGTAATCAGATCAATGTCATCTGCAGTAAATGTTTCACTTTGAGCTTAAGGCCTAGTTTGGCAATTTGTATGTACCAAGATCAAGACCACTTTGTTGTTTTTTGGCATCTAGCAATTGTAAATGCACTAAGTTTAAAGTGCCAAATCAGATATTGCTTGGGGGATTTCTTGATTGAGTAATTTTTTTTTTGGGGGGGGGTCTCTTGGTGCATTATTTTAATTTGTTTGTTTGTGCTCTCTTGTTTTCATGGATCATTCTAAGGTTCCTTTGCTCACATCATATAATTATTCAACATGGCATCAAAATGCATGGAGTATTCTAGTGATAGGTCACTCTCTATATGTTGAAAATAAGGTACCTAAACCTACAGATGTAGATAAAAAGATAAAATGTATGATTGAACATACCAAAGCTCTTGGATGTCTTCGTAGACTAGTTTTCCAAGATTTGTTGTTTCAAATTGAATCATGTAACAATTCTCATGAAGCTTGGGACAAATTGAAAAAATTATATGGTACTATAGATGAAGTAAGAGGCTATCAAATTGATAATGAATTGATGATCCTTGATCCTAAGAACTTTGACAACATCCAAAACTACATCACTAAGGTTAATGATCTAAGAGATCAATGTAAAGCATGTGGAATTGATAAGAAGGAAATTTAGTTGGTCTACAATACAATGAGAACACTTGGTCCTTATTATGCTTCTTTTGTTTCTAACTTTAATACTCATAGATTGACTATGGGGTCTGCATATACTACACCTTCATTTACATCATTTTTTGAGATGTTGATACATGAGCAACAAAAGCTTATCTCAATGGGTTTCATCAAAACTTCTAAATCTCTGGTATTGTTGGTTAGTCAAGTGAAAGAATCAGAATCAGATAAGAAACAAAATAAAGTAAAGAATAATCCACATTCAAATCAAGCAAAGAAAAATCCTCTTCTAAAGGGGAATCATCTAGGAAGGAGAGGCCTTTTTGTGCATATTTCAAGAAGGATGGACATGGAGAACACTATTTTTATATAAGAAGGATATTGATGAGTTGAAAAATATTCTCAAAAAGAATCACATTGATTTTCCTTCTAGAATGTTTGAATCACCTTTTCCTCCTTCTTCTTCAAAACAATCTAGAAAGGACAAAGGTAAAGCATCTACACCAAAATATAAAAAACAAGCTCTTTGTTCTTTTTCAGGTCTAGGATCAAGGAGATGACTTCTAGATTCAAGAGCATCTCATCATATGGCTTCGTCATAGTCTATATTCTCTTTATTTATTTCAGCCTTGTACTATGTCTCCTATCTTGATGGGAAACAATACATACATGAGTGTAATTGGGAAGGGATCTATTAGTTTTGGGGACAACACTTTTTCAAGATGTTTTGTGTGTTCCTCATTTGATGAACAGTCTTCTTTCCATATATCAGATTACTCATGGTGGAGATGGGAGAAATATGGATTTCACACCTAATTCAGTCATCATTCGAGACTTGGAGAGTAAAGAGATCATTGCTACTGGGGTGGTTGATCATTAATCTCAGTTGTATACCTTTGCAATTTTTTCTTTTGATGATGACATTGTTCCTTCGGCTGTTGATCATATGAACCATGATTCAGAGGAGACATTTGGCTTCTTGAACTTGGGATTTCTCACATCAAATCCATTACTTGAGCCATGCATTATATCTCCTCCAACTACTGTTGCAATTGATGATTCTTGTGTTTCCACAGTTTTGGTTCCTTGTGATTTAGTGCAGCAGGACATACATAGTCTTCTAGATATGGCTACTTTGGATGACTTCTTGATAGGTATTTCAGACTTGTTTGTGGAATCTCATCTTGTATATTTGGGATACATGATTTATAACATTCATCTTCTCTTTGATGAAGATGCTCCTTCTTCAACTGTTGTGAGGGAACACTCTGACCCTCTAGTTCATTCTCTACATGATCATTCTTCGTATTTTGGCATGAGTGTGGATACTTTTGGAAAAAATTTAGGGGAGGCTTCCTTTTCTTCAGAGGGGATATCCTTGTCTTTGGATTGTGTTCTACATTCATATCTACTAGATGTTGTATTTTTCTCTTCAGTAGTGTGGCCTAGAATGCCTATTTGGAGTGTGTCAACTTTCAGCATCAACATGGAGACACTTGAGCATCATCATCAAACACATTTGGACACAACTCCAACATATAAATAGGAGGTAGAACAACCTATAGTTATCAAAAAATCAATCATTTCAATCTCAATCCCTCATTTGACCTATGAGACCTAAGTTGACCAAGTCATTATATCCTTAACTAGTGATAACTTTTCACCAAGAAATTAAATCGCTATCTTGTCAAATGTGTCACAATAATCCTTAATGTCTCACAACTGTAAATGTGCTGATAACTTTTCACATGCATTATTTTGTACAACCCTTGTGTAGGAAAAATTTGATTGCATCATTCTCGGCCACGTATGCGACTCAAAAATTTAGTTGTGTCACACCTTTAGATGCATCACAACGCAAGTGTCCCTACCCTAGCCATAGGAAATTTCATCATAACATGTCACTTATGGCAAACAACTTCTATTTTGTATCACTCATGAATGCAATTGTGTCGCACACCATGTGATGCAATTTCCTACTAAATTAAATCCCTAACTAAATGCATGAAAATCAAGAAAATCACAAAGTGGGTTTCTAGTACTTACCAAGGCTGGTGCTCCCTCAGGCTAGTGGAAGGTGTGGATGCAGTATCCTCTCTGCGCAGTGTCTAGAATAGGAAACATCTCAACTTTTCTCACTTGGAGCTCCTAAGATTTCTCAATTTGGAATGCAAAGATGACCTATTTTCTGAATCAGGGTCCTATTTATAGCCTAAAAATTAAAAGATTTGGGTCCAAACCTGGCATATCGGAGTATGACCAAGCAAATTTAATGCTTCTTTCTTCAAATAATTTGATAAATTCAGTTCTTTCTTGTTCTGTCATAGATTTTACCAAATGTAAAATATTTTCTCTTTCTTCTATTCCAATGTTTATAGACTATGTAGGCTCCACCAGAACTGATGACCATTCATGATAATGCTTTAGAAGGGTGTCAAATCTCCCATCTTTTAGTGTCTCAAAGAGGTTTTCACCGTCCGATGTGTTTTTTATTTTTTTCTTTTCAAGATCTAATGCTGCCATAGAATGGTTTTCACCATTAGATCCATTATTCTTATTTTTATTTTTGCAACTGGAAAATTTGACACCCTCCAGTTGATCCGCGTTGTTATGAGATTTATGGGTAGAAATTGTATCAGGTTCGTCATAACAAAGGAAATTTATGATAGCATCATCATTTGCATAGATGGGTACATTTAGAGGTTCAATGGGTTCCCAGTCGATAAGTTCGGGATGGGCTAAGGGCAAAAAGTCATTGAATTGACTTGGGTCGATGGTTGTAAGGGTTCAGACAATTATGTCATTAGAGTTGTTACTAGGGATGTTGAGGTCAATGATGTTACTCTCCTCAAGATTATCTAGTTCACTCGATGTCTATTCATCCTCACTTGAGTCATTGATATGTTGTGATCCTAATACAAATGATCTAGACCTTGAGCTCTATCCCTCCTCACATGTAGGTGCATATTGTTTTATGAGATCAATTTGGACATTTTTGTAAGATATATCAGAATATAGATCCCTTTCATATTCATTAGAATCTATTTCAAAGCTATCTCTTACCTAAAGGATTCTTTCAACTGCCTTCTTTGTCATTTATTATTTTTCTTCTTCTAAGTAACCCAATCCTATCTTATCCTTTGAATAAAGAGTAACAGGCTGAATTGGTTCTACAATGCCTTCTTTCCTTTTTCCAATAGGTCCCTATCCTTCATAACCCATTTTTTCTAAAATAGCCTTTCCTTTTCCATACTTATCTATCCCGATTTTAATGTTTGTTGATGTCGATGTTTCTTCATCTTTGTACAACCAATCGAGGATAGATTTGTTTTTTGATTCATCCTCTATAGTACTAGCTTTCACAAATCTTTCCTCTAGAACCATGGCAGGTTGTGATGTTTGTTGTTTTATCATTGATGGGTGTCCATATGACCTTGGAGATGGCATCAATTGTGAAAGATTAAGAGACTGCTCAATAGAATATTTTCCCATGCCTTTGTCTGTTAGCTAGACCTGTTCTTGGAATTTCTATGATAGAGAATTTAGAGGATCATTTTTGTCTATTAATGTAGTTTCAACAACACTTGTATCTTAAAATTTCTCCTTTTTCTTTTCCCACTTGGATATAATGTTTGGAGGTTTTTCACCATCTAATGAATTTGAAGTGCATGCTTCCCTATTGTGAGGCACAAAGCTACCTACATTTCATGAATCCACAGACATCCTAAGAGTATATTATAGGTTAAATATGTTTCCAATACCTAGCATGCTATATTTTCTATCATTGGTCCCACTTGAATGGGCACCACAATTAGTCCTTTAGAAGATCTCTCTTCCTCATCATAAGCTTTTATTGTCATTTTTCTTCGAGCATCAATAGCATTATCTGAATACCCTAGTGCAAAGATTAACTTTAAAGTACAAATGTTCAAACCAACTCCCCCATCTATTAGGACTCCTTTAACATGATGCTTGTGGATCAATAATTCAATATGGAGGGCGGTGTTATGTGGATGATTAAGGGACACATCATCCTGTTTAGAGAATGATAAACAATGTGGCATGGTCAAATGTCCCACCATAGCCTGGAATTGACAAACATCTAGGTTGTTGGGTACTGTGGGGGCAACAAGTGCTTGTTCTAAAACTTCCTTATGTGATGGTGATAGTTTAAGGAGTTCAAGTATTGATATTTGTGCTGGTATTTTCTGAAGTTGGTCGACAATGTTGTATTGACCTGGAGGTGGAGTTGTGTTTTTAGGTGCAACTCCCTTTAAAATTACATTGGATTCCCCCTTGTCATAACATTAACTGATTGATATTCTTGTCTTTCTATGATTTTTAAAAAATTTATCTCATAAGTGGCTTGATAGGGTTTATGTTCATGACCTACTTGCTTCTTAATGCTCACAAGATCATTCCCGAAGGTCTTGAGTATACTCTTAATCTCTTGGATTTCTTAGTTTTGGGCTGGAGCAGCAATTTGTTGTGTTGCGGCCTGATAACCTATTGCTAGGATAGTAGGAACATTAGCTAAGGGAGGTAGAGTAGTAGGAGTAGGTGGTTGTATTTCAAGAAACAACAGCATAGGAGGTCTACAAGATATATCTCCATCTTGGATGAGGCAATTCTCAACTCTTATGGAGATATCATAAGCATCAGGGAGCGTGTTCCCACCCATAGATTGGGTCATGACTGAAATCTTATTGTTCAAAGATTTTAAGTAAAAAAAAAAGTGTGAGATGGTAAAGGCCTTACCGTTGTAGGAATTCTAGCCCAAGTTCTCTGAAAACGGTGATTGAAATCCACCAAGTGTTCATGTGGTGCTCTCTGAATTGTGCTCAACTGTTCTAGCAGGGACAAATTATCAAATTTATCAACAAAATCTGGTAAAGACCATTACCTAATGCATCCCATGTTGCAATAGAGTTGGCTGCGAGGCCTCTAAACCATTGTAATTCTTTACCATTGAGAGATGCATCCAAGAGCCTTAACGCGAAATTCTCCTACATGAAATTGTGAACTGAGCATAAGGTAGCCACATCATGAATGTGCTCTATCGGTGTAGTGTGATCCTCTCCTATGAAGTATGGTAGGCTTCTAAGGGTTGCAACTGGAATGTCATCGTGTTGAGTGATATTTAATGGACTGCCTTCATTAAAAGGTGTGAACGGGTGCTACCTTGGCACTGCCATCAGCGGTATCTATGATATTGGAAATGGTACTCTTGGTGATAAAACTAGAGAGCTGAAAATAGGAGGTGTTGATTTTGACCTCACTGGCATCTCAAACAACCTCCTTGTTGTTTTGTCAACTCTTTGTGGCAGGGACAATTGTCAGTATTGGGAAGGTGTAGCATTGGATCTGATTTGTACCTTTCTCATGCGCGGGTTGCACTAGGTTTGCATGCAAAAAATTAGAATTTAGAGTCGCCAGGTATATTGAACAAGCCTCCAAAAGGCTGAGAAACCTATTGCATACACCAAACAACAATTTTTTTAGAAATTAAACTTCTCTAAAACTAATTTTCAGAGGTCCCACCAGGCATGCCCAAAATTGTTAGCAATTAGATATGCACCCCATCAGATTTGCAAAAAAAATTGGACTATCTGTTGCAACATTGAGACCCTTTCTAGATGTGGGTGATCTATAAGGAAAGAGAATCTCTAGAGCAAGCTGGTTCTCCGTATAATGATCCTATTCTAATAATCTTCTTGGGAAAATGATAGAGAGAAAATAAAAACTTAAAACCTATGATTTTGAATTGATTTTTTAATGTTGGATGATAAACTAATGACTATTCTGGATTCTCCTCACAAACACTGCTCAAAAAACCAACAAGACTTTCACAACCTCTCAAGAACAATTCTTACATAAGTACTTTGCATGAAGGTCTGTTCAAAACACAACATCCAACCTGTATACTTGCACTTTTCTGCATCAAACTACAACCTAGGACATAACAAGGACTTCTTAAACTGAAATCACAAGATAAACATCAAACTGTAACTATAAATGGACACAAAATGATAGGTAGGAATGTTGTTTTTATTCACTGTAGGAGTATGCCAAGAATAATCTCCACTGAGTACCAAAAAGTTTCAAGCTAGAAAATGTGTAAGAGAAAAAACCAACTGAACTAGAAAACCCTAAGTTTTCTTCAAAGATATATGTCTCAAACCCTAATCCGAGCTCCTGAAAAAAGCTCAAGGAAAAGGTCTCAAAAACTATGCAACAAGTCAGCATAAAAGTGGAAAGTCACACTTTTTGCATGCATCAACTGTCAGGCTTCTAAAAAAATAAAAAAATTGCTTTTAAAGAAAGAAAAACACCTTATCTCTCCAACTGAAAACTTTGATCTGACCAAGAAGAAAGTCAATGCTTAACTGCTAAAAAATAGAAAGAAAACAAAGCAATTTATAAAGCATTGCTTTTCTTCTGCTTTACATGATGCAGTTTCATAATTATTCCATTTTATAATTAAAGATTAAAAAATCCTTTGCATATAATACCTTATATCTCCTTCACAAGCTTTGATTTTCTATAAAAAATCATAAAATTACAATACTTCTTACATATTTTTATCGTTTTCTCCAAAAACAATAAAAAATAAAATAAACCCTAGGTCTATTCTTAATCCTAAGGCATATTGACCTAATGACCCTTCATGAATTTCATTTGATTTATATCCCTAAGGTAAAACAACTTAATTAATTTTTAAAAAATTAATCAAAAACATGACTAAGGCATGACCATAGAACAAAATGCCTTAGCCTTCACTAGTCGACCATCATAGCATATTATCTCAATACTCATAAATTAAACCATCCACCCTAAAGTCGACCTAGGTACTTGGGAAACCCTAAAGATCAAAACTCCAAACAAGCCCTAGTATTTCGCATCATTTCACCTTGTGTTTTTTGAGAGAAACTCTCTGCAAGAGCTGCTGCCATGAACTAGGGTTTGACATCTTGGAGTGCTTGGAGACTTTGGTTTTTATCTTCAGCTTGGTTGACTCTTCCATGACAGGGAAAAAGGTGGGTTAATTTTTCACATTATGATGGCTTCTCCATTGTTTTGAAAGCTAAAATAGGCCATAAAGGCCGCGGCCTCTCCTCCATTCTTCTCTGATTTTCTTACATAGTCCTTTCTTGTGCTTGCTTAACATTACCTTGGGCACCATGAGAGGACCCTTAGCTTTTATGGGCTCCAATGAGCTAGGCACGACCTGTGAGTTCTTGAACAATGAACACAATAGTAACTTCCTCCTTTCAACACTCGTTCTTTGTATTTTATCTCTCACACTAAAGCTTGCGAGCTTTATCTTCTACAAACAGTTGTTATTTCTTAGACAAATGCAGGCCCATTGATTGGCCCCGCCATGAATTCTTTAAGTTGAAGCTTGTTTTTTTGTGAGATTTTGTGTATCATCTCCTTAACAGGCTACGGCATGTATAGTTGACTGATGATCTCCCAAATGAAGAAAGTCAAACTCCAAGTATACTGTGCTTTGATTCCATTCTCTCATGCAAAAACTCAAAAGTGAATCTCCTTGTTTGATGAAATAGTCACTACAACTCCCCACTAGGCTCGACCCACGCATTTTCAAACACTTCTATTTTAAAAAGTAGAATCCCATGTGGGTATTCTGGAAACTACATTGTTTTATCTTTATTTTTAAAACCCCCATATGGGTGAACTAAGAATACTGGTAAATCTGCATTCCTTGTGAAAACCCCATGTGGGTATCTCTATATATATGAATAAAATATGTTCTTTAGCAAAAATCTGTATGTGGGTTTTTGTCATTTGTGAAGAAAATACCTTTCTAAATGTATTTTTCTTTTTTATGTCAACTCGACCATGGAAACACTGTATAAATTCTAGTTTTTGCAAAAAAACTCCACCTGGGTGTATAATATTATGAGAGCACATATTTATCTTTTGTGCAACTATTGAAGGCCCTCACATGGGTTCATGAGATTCTGAAAATGTATCCTTTGTTTTTATATTTCAATTGTCATCTCCATGTCGTTTCTTCTTTGCACACATAAATCTTCTTGATCTAAACTATAAATTACTTGTTCACCTTGTCTATTACGCACTCCAAACCCTCATTCATATGATGTCCAAAGTATACATGCTGTTTGTTCTGAAGATAATCCTTATGTATATGAATCCTCGAAAACCTGCCTGATAATTGTAAATCTCTTGAAGACATAGTTAGAGTGACAAAAAAATTGACTGATAGAACAACACAGATATTGAAAACAGTAAATTCTAGTGGTCCTCCTATCAAAACAGTGAGGCATTTTTCATTCTCAGCCAAACTCAAATTGACTATTTTTTTAGTCATTTGCTTCACTTAATTAGACAACTGGTGACTGGTCACTATATTGATCTTTGTAATCCTTTATTCTAATGGGAAAATGAGACTCTTCACATCTCACCATGCTTGTTTTCCCTTTAAAGGTATGCTCTTCTACCTGGGACTCTTCATGTATTTACCTATTCTATTTATTCTGGCAACAAACTCTTCATGTATTTACCTGTTGTTGACATAAACCCCATAACTTGCGTTGTTCACTATCATTGTTAAAAGATAGGACACTACTGTTCCAAAATAGAAAATATGAAACAACACTACAAAGTGAACAGTCTTAAAGACAAAAAAACAATATTTAAAACAACAACTCGAAAACATGGCAGATTGATAGTTTCAACTAAAACAAGTTGTCCAATTAGCATTCATTTGCAATTTTCACTTCTATATGTTGATCTGATTGTTATAAATGCATGGTATTTCGATCAGTTGTTCAGTTGTAGAGATCAAAAGAGCATGATGATTGCATCTTCCTTTCTTGGCCCTCTTGTAACATATAAGGGCAGCATGTCGGGCTCTACCCTTGTGGGAGCCCGTTTTTCCCCACATGCTTGGTCTTCAAAAGAGAAACAAATACATGGATTTACCTATACCTGCACAAGGAAACAAACAGTGTTAGCATAAAAAAAATGATATATCATGATCATGTTGATGTTTCTCCTTCAGCTCATGTCTTTGCAGTTTCCTTGATGTTTTAGTGCATGATTAGTAGCATATTACATTATCGTTGATGGTTTATATAGGTATATTCATAGTCAGAGCCTCTGACATCCCTCTCTTCCTTCCTACAGGTCAAGGGAGCTTGAAGGAGACCAATGGTGCACCACTTTTGCATCAGTCATCAATCAATCAGGCAATGATGATTATGTTTGTACTTATGTGATTTTCCCTTATGAATCTTCCATAGTGTAGTGTGTTATTTATGATGCACCGTGACAGTCACATCCATGGCTTGTATAGATATTTGATTTCATTCTTTCTTCTTTTCATTTGGAAAATAAAAAATGCATCTCAATGCAAATTTATACTAGCATTTGTATTCTCGTAATCAAATGACTTATTGTAAATATGAATCACTTTGTGAAATAAATGAAAGCATTAGAAATGTTCTATTGTTTAACGCTCAATCTTGTACTTCATTTGACTATAAAGCATTGAATAGAAAATTCTAAAACTCTGATTCCTCTTTTCAAAGCATAACTGTCACTTAATGAAATAAAATGAAGTGCAACAACACTTCAAACATGTTCAAAAATAACTACATTTTCACTTTTAAATATGACAGTATTTAAGTCAGCTCCACCATTTGAGCTGTAGCCAAAAAATGGTAATAGTAAATTCTGCATTTGACTTGTTAAGGCAGCAACTAGATCTACATTTGGTGTGTTTTGTGGTATTTCAGTTTCATTTGTTCTAGGTGCTTCTTTTAAGTGATTGCCATCAAATTTTTTGGAAAGTTTGGCACTTGATTCAACATGCATTAGGAGATATTTCTCCATGTCTTGCTCTAAGATCTTTTCCATAAATTTATGGAATTTTGGGTCCTATTGCACTGCTTGTATGTCCTCTGTTGTTATTTTTTTGGTTTCATTTTGATGAAGTCCACTCCAAGGATTTTCTTCATCCATAATGTTTGATGTTTTAGTTTCTTTTTGTTTAAATTTATGTCTTTGTGATCTCATCAAAATTGGCATACGAGTGATTGTTACTTTCACTAAACTTTGATCTTCTATGTTTGGATTAGTGTCAATTGGATTTTAACAAAGTCAAATAGAATGACATATTATACTGATGAGACCAAGTTAAAAATCTGATATTGTGTTTCGTTTCGGGATTGTAGGATGTCAAAATCTTGATGAGGAAACTTAACTCAATAATCCAGATTTGTGTTTTTGATAATTGGACAATTTGTAGTTTACAAGATCCGGGTTTTAGTTGAAAGAATTTTGACTTGTAAGAACCTATTTTGTTTCAGGTCTAAGACACTGTCTGGACTGAGAAGATAGTTTTGGTTGACAAAAAATATGTGTTATAGCTGTTAACCAATCTGACTAATATGTTTGGAAGCTCTCTATTTTTTTTTTGTTTTTGGAAGTGCTAAAGAAGAGTTTAGAAGCGCTATGACAGTACTTCAAAGCGTTATTTTGTAGAAAATGCTAAAGCAGAGTTTAGAAGCATTGTAACAGTTGATTGAAGCGCTATTTTTTCGAAGCATTAAAACAAAGTTTAGAAGCATTGTCATAGTTGATTGAAGCATTATTTTGTGTAAGCGCTAAAACAAAGTTCAGAAGCACTGAAACAAAGTGTGTAAGTGCTAATTTTGATTCAGAAGCACTAAAACAAACCTCAGAAGTGCTAAAATAGACCTTGAAAGTGCTACTTTGGATTTCAATGATTTTTTCTAATTTTTTCCTCATGTGGAGAGATTGTTTTTTGGGATTTTTCATCTTGACAAGATATCTCCACTAGTAATTTTTTGATGTTTGAATGATAAGCCTAAAGATTTTGAGTATCTTTATTGCAAAAATTTGATTTGGCTTGGTGGAGTATTCTATCATTAGCTGCAGGATGGAGGACTGATGTATGGGTTGACTACGATTATGATGTTGTGTAAGAGCTCTTCTTTGAAAAAAAATATTGTGAATAAAGAGGCTCTAAGGTGTAATCACCAGTAAAACCCCTAGTGAAATCATGATACCTATGGATGAAAGTTCTATGATGAAGCAATATTTTTCTACTCTGATACAAGAAACGTCTTTTTCTCAAAATATTTTGGTAAGCAAGTGGTCTCTTTGGTTTCTTGATTTTGATGGATTTCCTGACAAACTTTATGGATTTCCGATCTCTAATCATGAATTTTTCTAGGTGATTTTGTTTGACTCTTTTTGATGTTTTTTCGGATGATCTTTACCTGAGTTAATGATTTGAGAACATGACAAGAAATTATAGAATAGTTGTCTTTAATCCTACAATCTAAATAGATAGTCTATGTCCAAGAACCATGAATGGTCCCTATTGATTAGTTTGTTTTAACAAAAATACACTTCAGACATACTCACTCTTAAGGTCAAAAAGGTCATTGTTATACTCAATAGCCCACATCTTAAAATTGTGTTGACTCACACAACCCTGTCACCCCCTAGAGGGCACTCATGTTTTTGTCTTTTCCAGGAGCGTACTCAAAGTTGGATTTCTCATCCCTTGAGCAAATGGTCCTTTGCAATTATATGGTGAGTGTCTTGGGGGAAGATTCTTCCCTCCCCTTGCACTGCGAGTATTACAATGTCTGGTTACTGACTCAACTGGATACTACACTATGGTTCTTAAATAAGGTTTTCGTTCAGAGAGGCAATAGATAAACTCCCTCAGGAGACCTCCCAATATATAAAATAAAGATTTTGGGGATGGTTATCTTTGCACACATCTGAAAAAAATGGGTTTCCCCAAATTTTCTTTTAATTTTATAGTGGGCTGGAAAACTTGGCTTTCGTTGTTCCCACTTAGGTCGTTCCCGTAGGCTGAGTAATTTTTCCCACTATGGCAGGCCTTCTAAAGGATTTAAAAAGCTTAAATTTCATGGAAATAAAGGATCAACCTGGTGTTTTGATCACCCAGTAAAGGGGAGAGCATAAGCCTATTCACCACACAAGCACAATAATCAGTGTTCGATTTTAAAACCCAAAAGATAAATTTTGCTATTCTATGTGAAGATTTTGCTTAACAAAAGTCATGGTGTCAATTTTATCTGATATAGAAAAATGTGTGATGTCTATCCTAGGATTGATAAATTTTAAATCAAGTGACTATTTTAGGATTGATTTTTTTAGTCCAATTGCATCAAAATAAAATTTTGGTCGCGGTCGCGTCGGATCTGGATAAGTAGTTATAGAAGCGCTACAGTTTATATCAAATGCGCTATAGTTAAAATCGCTACAATATTTTGCCGAAGCGCCATATAATTTCCTAGAAGTGCTATATCAGATGTGCTAGAAACGGGTGGTCGATGCATTGAAATAGATCATGGAAGTGCTATAGTTGCCTCCTCAGAAGTGCTAAAATAGTTCTTGAAAGCACTATAGTGTTTGTGGAAGTGTTGAAATAGAGCTCAGAAGCGCTATAGTTTTCCTTGGAAGCGCTATAGTTTTCATCGGAAGAGCCGCAAACGCTCTCGCTCATGCTAAACTAAACATGCCAAAAACCTGTGCGACACTTTTCAGATTTTTTTGTGAAATATGGGGTTAAGCCCCACTATGGGTGCCAAATTGTAAGTGTGAAACAAGTATCAATGTAAATACACTTCTTAATACAACATTATAGCAAGAGAATTAATCAAATTTAATCTAATTGAAATAAAAAGAATCTTGAAAGCATCATATTGCTCTCTATCTCCAAAGATTTATCAAATCATTGTGGCTCTTAGATCGTGTAAGCACTATCACTATTTAAAATGACAATCTGAAGAAGGAGAATGCTGCTAAATGTAGGAAACTAATCCTATATGATGATTACTAAACTTGACATTAATCTGGATAAATGAAAGCTACAAAAAATTGAATGCAACCGTGATTATAAATTCTAAAGCTATGATGTTATTGATGTTATTGCTAAAATGCTTAATGCTTGATGCTTGATGCTTGATGCTTTCCTACAGAGTAAGTTTGCATAAAATTGGGATCCATTTCCTATGGAGAAAGGTTGTATTTATAGATTTCCCAGCAGCAAATTTGCACAGGGGCAGCAAAGTAGAGGCTTGGATTCAATCTGGAGGATTGAATGGTGAAATATTGAGAAGATTTTGGGAATGGTTCCTACCCATGAAAACACCAGGCAAGAGGATACGAAAAATTGATGGAAGAGGATTGAGAGATTGATTTCCAATTTGTCTTCAATTTGTCTCCATAGCTTCTTGTGAATACCAGTTGAATTAATTTAGACATAAATTAGACATATAATATCTAATCTGATTTGTGCAACTTTTGAGTGAAAATAGGAAATAGTTGTACAATGCATTTCCATTGAATATTTGGATTTATTCAATTTAGGAGAGAAGATATTTAATTTAATAAAACAAACTATAGAAGTCTATTTATTAATTAAATAAATATGGAGGAAGTGTGATAATTAAATAAACCAAAATCAGAAACTTGTTTATTTAATTTAGATGATGATGCGATTAAGATAATATAAGAATTTAATAACGATAATTAAATAAATTTGTTTATTTAATTAAGAATAAATAATGTAATAAAGATAGAAGAAATAAAAGGTGAACTTTATAAATAAATTTTTCTATTTATTAAATAGTAGAAGAATTTAGGATAATTAATCAAATAAGTCATATTTAATTAATTAGATTCGTGAGACCAATTTTTAGGTGTATTGTAAGTGTGAATAAGTATGAGTAAATACACTTCTTAATGAAACATTATATCAAATATTCAACAATTAATCTATTAAAACGAGCAGAAACTCGAAAGCATCTCATTGTTTCCTATCTCCAAAGATTTATTAAATTACAGAGGGCTCTCAGATTTGGTAAGCACTAGCGATTGTTAAAATTCCAATCTAGAGAATGGAATGATGCTAAATGAAATGATGTGATGATTGATGATTTCTAATTGAGAAAAAGAAGCTACTGTAATCTATTTTGACATGAAAAGTGATAAATGAAAGCTATAGTAAAACTACTATGCAATCATGATTATGATTCTATGTTGCTATGATTGCTATGATACTAAGATGCTTGATTGCTTGATTTCTTTTCCTATAGAGTAAGATTGCACAAAGTTGGGATCCATTCTTTGTTGTACAAGGCTATATTTATAGATTTCTCGGTAGAACATTTGCACAGGAGCAGTAAAGTAGAGGCTTGGATTCAATCTAGAGGATTGAATGGTGAGAGATTGAGAATATTGAGAAGATTGTGGGAATGGTTCCTACCCATGAAAACATCAAGCGAGATGATAGGAATAATTGATGGAAGAGGATGAAGGATTTTCCTGTAAATTTATCTTCAATTTGTCTCCAAATTTTCATATGAAGATTGAGTCAATTAATTTAGACATAAATTAGACATATAATATCTAATTTTATTTGTCCAACTTTTGAGTGAAAATGGGTATGTGCAAGATCATCATGGAAAAAACAAGCCCTTAAGTGGCAATAAAAAGACAAAAAATCAGAGTTAGACAACTTGACGTAAAAATTTGAATAAGTTATCTATATTATTTAAAAAAAATGTAAAAATTGAATATGTAGAAAATTGAATTTAGTTTCTAAACTACTAGACCATTATTTAAAAAAAAAAAATTATTTGGTGAAAATTTGAAATTTCAATCGAGTAGTATTTAAATTTCAGGGTAAAAATAAGAAGTAGGTGTCTGTCTGACCACCCTAACCACAATAAAATGATAATATTTTTTTATAATATTTTACATATAAGTAGAGGAATCATGTCCCGATGTGATGCATATTTTTTTATAATTTGTTTCCAAGTAAATAATTAATTATGATTTTTTTATTACAACTTATAAAAAATATAAAAGCTCGTTTGTCTAATGACCTTAACTTGGTCAAAAATTAATGAGATTAAATTTTTTATTTTTTAATCCTATAGTATGTGAAGCATAGAATGTGACCCATGTTTCAGATTCAAAAAATGTGATACCATTTGAAAGTTATAGATGTTTTTCAATCAGCCTATGAATCAGGACTTTATTCGTAATTCTAGTAGAAAATGAATAATAATTATTTATTAAATTCAAAGTAAAGAATAATTTATATTGGTAGAAATCTGAGAATCTCCTCTAAAAACCCTTTTCGTTTCATCAATTTTGGGTAAAAAAAAAGTCGTCAACCACATGGACCATCATATGGCTTACATATCGCCATGTTTTGGCCAGTCATGATCCTACACATACCCAAATAGGAAATAGTTGTAGAATGCATTTCCATTGAATATTTGGATTTATTCAATTTAAGAAAGAAGATATTTAATTTAATAAAACAAACTATAGAAGTCTATTTATTAATTTAATAGATATGGAGGAAGTGTGATAATTAAATAAAACAAAGTCAGAAACTTATTTATTTAGTTTAGATGATGATGTGATTAAGATAATAGAAGAATTTAATAATGATAATTAAATAAATTTGTTTATTTAATTAAGAAGAAATAATGTATTAAAGATAGAAGAAATAAAAGGTGAACTATATAAATAAATATTTCTATTTATTTTAATAGTAGAAGAATCTAGGGTAATTAATCAAATAAGTCGTATTTAATTAATTAGATTGTCTAGACTATTTTTAGGTGTATACATTTTGCCCCTCTTTGAAGTGATGTGTTTACACATTGCTTCAAAGAAAATTTTGCTACTGCTGCTAGTATCGACGAAAAAATTTTAGTATGCCCCAGACATTGATTTTTAGGTGATTGATGAATATATGCCCCCTCGGGAGATAAATTTATAATTTTTTTGATTTCTTATTTTTTTTCAGAATTTTTTAATTTTTTTTATGATTCTTTTATGATTTTGTGATGATTTGATGAAAATTCGTTGGTAAAATAATTTATCTCCCGATTAAAAATGTAGAAAGTTTGGCTCTAGATGAATTTGTATTAATCCTCCTTATGTTTGATGATTTTTTATCGTGTCATCCTTTGATTCGATATTGATTGATGATCCTGATAGATTAGAAGATTATTGATCTCATGATAGGTGAGATTCAATGATTGATTGATTGAATGACCTCATGATAGGCAATGATCAATGATAGATTGATGATTGACCTCATGATAGGTGAGGTTCATTGATAGATTGATTGATTGACCTCATGATAGGTGAGGATCAGTAATTGATTGATTGATTGACCTCATGATAGGCGAGGTTCAATGATAGTCGCTCATGAGATTTGATCAAAGTCTCACCAGAGCCGATTAGATTGATAGGCTGATTGATTTTTGATTGATTGATATTATCGCTGATGTGCAATATGTTTTGATCATAGGAGGATTTTAAAGTTCTTTCCAAAGATGTGGGACATGATTCCACATTTGGTGTAGGCTAATATAGATACCATTAGTCGATATGGAAAATCTATAATGTAGATGTAAAACTAATATGAATGCAATCTAATTTAACCATACAAATCTACATATGCAAGCATTGGCATCTTAATAGTACTTTTATTGTGCTTTGCATCATCATAGAGATTTAGAAATGTTTAAAGTGAGTACAAGCATCAATGGTATAATTTATACCATGATGACCTGTGTACGAATTCCATGATTTTTGATATTGCAAGTGAACACAAGCATCGAGGTATAATTAAACCGAGATGACCTGAGCATTTCTTGGATAAACAAATAAGAATCAATCATTTTATTATGTGAATTGAAATGTCATCAATGATAATTTTTAGAGCACGTCTCGCGACAATTCACACATTAATAATGACTAATTCACAAACATAAGACAAAGAAAATACCATTCTTCTTCTTAGCTTCTCTAGTTCAATACATCATTGAGTTGCTCCAAAGAAATAAAAACAATGATCAAAGTACATCTCCAACCTTTGCTTAAAGTATTTCAATCATTATTTAGATTAGATCATCCATCCTGATTTTATGATGTTTTTGTGATTTTCTAAGATTTTGGACCAAACCTAACCTAATGACCTATCCTAGGGGCCTCGAGGGCTGATCAAAGATTAGCTTTGCCTATGTTATACATGCAGAGACCATGTAGTTTGACTGACATAGACTCATGTTTTTGTTTTGACTTTTTGAGATTGATTTTTTTGACTTGCTTTTGGATTTTCTAATGTGATATAGATGTTCGAAGTGTTTCTGATGGTGATTGATGTTCCATGTTGGGTTGTGTTTAGATCATTGTTTTTGTTGCATTTTTCTAAGCTCATTTCCTTTATTTCCCCCAGTGATGTGTGGATGTAGCCTTTAAGCTAGGGTGAGACATGACTATTTGCAATGATATGTACTTGAGATTTTATTGCACCTTTTTCAAATTTTATGATTTTTTTTTGTATTTTTTAGGATATTTAAGATGAAATGAGATGATATGACTGATTGAAGGAATAAGATTCCCCACAATAGGGGTAATGCAACCATGGATAAATTATAGATCAAAATGAAAGATTCACTGCAAAACATGTCACAAAAGCAACATATCACTTGTCAAAAGATGATAATGGTTGATTGATTAAGATGCCAGGAATGATTGATTCTATAAGACATGATGATGATAAGATTGATTATTTTTGATGATTAGTTGAAAAAATATATGAGGATTGGGTAACATTTTTTAGCTATTCTTAAATATGATTTGCATGATAAGATTCAAGGTTACAAAGGGACATGGTGACATGGATTTTGATAGGCTAGGAGATATGGAATGGAAGAAAGAAAGGATAAAAATATTGAATGGGATGATCAAGATCAACTAGATAAGATAAAGACACAAGGCCCAAGTATTTTTCCCCTATTCCTTATCAAGACCAAGGAAAGGAAGAAAGGATGTATTTAGTAAGAATGATGGAATATGGATAAGATGAAAGATATGGTATGGAAGTTATGGATAAAGTGTATAGGATAAGATATATGTTGTTCAAGAAGATCCTTAACCTTTTCAAGATCAAAGGTGGAAATTTAAGAAATGAGCATAGAAAGGATAATGGCAATGAATGATAAGATGGATGAAACTTGTCCCTAAGTGTAGAGTGAAAGAGGAATATGGAATATATGATATGGATGATAGGGAAATGGAGGAAGGACTTAAGCACCAAGTTTCACAACCAAATATCCCTATAATAAACCATGGCAATGGGAATTAGATGCCTAAATGTTGGCAGATTAACAATATGATGGAAGAATTTAAGGACTTATGTAAAGGTTTGGATTAAAGGAGAATGATGGGGGATGAATGTTGGATAATGGATAGGAGGTTGGAAGTCCTATTGATGAATAGATGGAAAGGATGGCAAGATCAACATTGGCACACACCTTGAAGGGTGGTGGAGTGATGGAGGAAAAATGGATTTGGAAGGTGATAGCTTATTAGATGGAAAATTGGAGGAAGCTTTGGATTAGCAAATTTGGATTCCAATTTAGATTTTATTGCTTCTATGAGACTTTTAGGAATCCACATGACTTTTGACTTTGATTTTTTCCTTGTGGGCCTTTGTGGCCTTTGACATTTTTCTTTTTGATTTATGGACCTTTGTGGTCTTTGAGATTTTTTCTTTGTTGGAACTTTGTGGCCTTTTAGAATTTTCTTTTGATTTTGGATCAATTTTTCTTTTATTTTTGCATGTCTCATCAAGGAGACATGTTGATCCTTTGATACATGTGGATTTTGAGATAGAAGCTTTTGATATTTGGCACCCAAATTGCTTCCAAGATCAATGGGAGGGGTGGATTGAGATGAATGATATGGAGGTATTATGGATGAGTTAATGTGGGTAGAATTTTGAAAGGGCATCAAGGATGTTCACCTTTGTTGTTCTTGAGAAATAGGATATGGACCTAGGATAGAGGGAAGGTTTGATGGACTGGGATGAGGACCTAGGATAGATGGTATGTTTGGAGGATTAGGATGAGGACCTAAGATAGATGGTAGCTTTGATGAACTAGGAAACTTAGGTGTATAACCAAGGCCATGGTGATATGGCTTTCTTTGAACAAAAAGGGGTTCTAGGATACCTTGCTCATGAAGGCCTAATCCTTTTCCTTTGTAAGTCATACTTTGGCATATACATTTACCAATGGGATATGTATTATTTATGAAACAAGATACAAGTCCATTTTGGGGAGGATATGATATGGATGAGAGGATAGGTGTTGGAAGTAAACCATAATGGATAAAGGTGGAGGATCCCAATTTATAGGTGTGGGGTTCATGGATAGATTGAATAGGTGTGATAGGATCTTGACATGGGGATGATGGGGTGTTTTGATCCTGACTTGGAAAAGAATTATGAAGTGGTATGAAAGGCATATCTTGATCATGAGAAGGATAAAAATATTCATGGGATGAAAGGGTATCCTTGAATGGAATCATATCTTGATCTTGATGAGGAAGGGAATCATGAGATTTTGTAGAAGCATGTCTTGATCATTAGTTGGTAAGACATCATTAGATAGGATGGAAGAACTATAATGATCTTATGATGAAATAGAATCATGATATGGTATGGATTGATTACATGATGTGGAAGAAGAACCTAGAATGATAATTGTCTCTTGAGATGGAAGGGAATTATTTTGGATGAAAAGTGAAAGGAGGGGATCATCATAAGATTCTTGAGAAATGTGATCTTGATCAAAGATTGGAAGAATTTGTGGAATGTTGATATCATTTGATGGAGTGGAAAGAATATTTTTATCTTGATGTTTAGAGGAGTCTATGCTAGCATGCTTTGGATTGAGATATTGACATGAATCATTGGATGTTGAAGATATGATGAAAGAGGATGATTGGATGGAATTGTTAATTTGAGTGAAATAATCTTGAGGGTTTTTTTGGTTTATGGTGGATGGAGATAAATGCATGACATGACAGGATTGTTCAATATCATTTGTGTTTGAGGACTGAGATTTGGGCTTCTATTTTGATTTGGGCTTCTACTTTGATTTTTTTCAAAAATTCAAAGATATCGAACTTGGATGATGTCATTGTTGGTGGAGAGGGTATCATGTCAAGATTTGTGTCAGAGGAATAAGATCAAATGTTTGGCAGAAAACATATCTATGTGGTTGTTTCCCTTTGCATATCCCAAATTTGTTGTTGAAGGTTTTTCATTTGATGAGCTAAAGCATTCAATTGATCCTCTTCTATTTCGGCCATGGTGGTTTGAGTTTCAATTTCCTGTTATTTGGATTTTTAGTCTTCGTGACCTTATTAAAATGGACATACAAACGTTATTGTTTTCAATAAACTTTTGATCTTAGTTTGGTATAGTGTCAAGGATATTAACTCAAGTCAAATAGAATGATAGATTCTATTGATTAGACTAAGTTGATAAATTTGATGATATGGTTTAGTTTGTTTGATTTAGGATGACTAATCCTAAAACTTAACTTACTAATCAAATTTGTTTTATTGAGACACTTTGGATGGTAGATCTTGGTTTGATTTGAACAAATTCAATTATAAAGTCCAATTTATGCAAGTTTAAGACTTTGTTTTGATTTAGCAAAGTTTATGTTCTGATAAAAATCCAAATTTTGATCTTAACTGTCTGACAGGGGTTTCTAGTAGCTTTATTTTTTCATGTTTTCTTTGCATTCTTCAAGATGATATTATCTGAATTAATGTTTTGAAAACACAACAAGCATTTGTAAAATAATATTTTCTTTAAGACCTAGAGTCTAAACAATAAGTGTATGTTCAAGAATCAAACATGATCCCCCTTGATTTCCACTAGTTTGTTTAACAAAAATACACTTCAAATAGACTCACTCTTAAGGTCATAAAGGTCATCATTATACTCAACAACCCACATCTTAAAGTTGCGTTGACTCAGACAATCGTGTCACCCCCTAGAGGGCACCCATGTTTTTATCATTTCTAGGCGCATACTCAAGGTTAGATTTCTTGATCCCTTGAGAAAATGGTCCTTGGAAATTATATGGTGAGTGTCTTGGGTGCAAATTCTTCCCTCCCCTTGCACTATGAGTATTACAATGTTTGGTTACTGACTCAGCTGGATTCTACACTATGGTTCATAGATAGGGTTTCCGTTTGGAGCAACGTATGATAAACTCCCTTAGGAGACCTCCCAATCTTTAAAACGAATATTCTGGGGATGGTTATCTTGCACACTTCCATCGAGTTGGAATTTCATCAACAACTCACTTTTGATTATAGTGGGTTGGAATCCTTGGCTTTAGGCATTCCCACTTAGGTCATTCCCGTGGAGTGAGTGCTTTTTCCCACTATGATAGGCCTTCTAAAGGATTTAATAAAGTGTGGATTGCACGAAATCAAAGGATGATTCTGGAAATTTGATCACCCAGTTTAAGGGGAGAGCATAGGCCTATCACCATACAAGCACATTAATCAATATTCAAATTTTAAACCCAAAAGACAAATTTTCTATTCAATGTGAAGATTTTGCTTCACAAAAGTCATCGTGTTAATTTTAACTGATATAGAAAAAGGTGTGATGTCTATCCTAGGATTGATAGATTTTAAACCAAATGGCTACCCTAGGATTGATAAGTTTTAAAACAAGTGACTATCCTAGGATTGGTTTATTTTAATCCAAATCCAAAAACTAGTGAGTTTCTAATGTTCTTTTTAACCAACTTTGAAAAAGCTTGTGTAGATGGTTAATTTTAAGCCCAAAGTAATGCTATTTGGTTCTAAATTATGAATGAAAAATAACGTATGATGGGTTATTTTCCCATGAGTGTTTGAAAACACTATTACAATGGATATCAATTTTTTTTTCTTTTACTTCAATGCTCCATGTTCCTCTTAAAACCTGCAATAAATTCTCAAAATTTTAGATGAGATCAAGAAATAAGAAGATATAAGGGTTAGATGAATGATTAAGCATAAAAACCCTAAAATTAGACCAAGTTATAATGTGATTTGAATTTAAATGTAAAATTGAAAATTTTAACTCTACCAAAAGTGAGAAATACCTACACCATTGCATAGCTTATGAAATTTTACACCATTTCAAAAAACAAAGTTTCGAAAAAGACCTCTTTATGACCAAGATATTGTCATTTTACGGTTGACTATAAAAGCGCTAAAACAAACTTCAGAAGCACTAAAACAGACCTCAGAAGTGTTAAAACAGAGTCTGTAAGTGCTACTTTGGATACAGAAGCTCTAAAACAGACCTCAAAAGTGCTAAAACAAAGTGTGTAAGTGCTATTTTGGATACAAAAGCACTAAAAAAGACCTTAGAAGTGCTAAAACAGAGTGTGTAAGCACTACTTTGGATACAGAAGCACTAAAAAAGACCTCAAAAGCACTATAGTTTTCGTCAGAAGTGCCAAAAAATCTCTCGATCGCACTAAAATTCACACTCCAGAATCCTATACGACACTTTTCAAAAAAATTTCTGAAGTATGGGGTTAGAGGCCCCAAGGTGGGCACCAAATTCTAAGTGTGAATAAGTATGAGTAAATACACTTCTTAATGAAACATTATATAAAAGATTCAACAATTAATCTATTAAAAAGAGAAGAAACTTGAAAGCATCTCATTGTTTCCTATCTCCAAAGATTTATTAAATCACAGAGGGCTCTCAAATTTGGTAAGCACTTGTGACTGTTAAAATTCTAATCTAGAGAATGGAATGATGCTAAATGCAATGATGTGATGATTGATGATATCTAATTGATAAAAGGAAGCTACTATAATCTATTCTGACATGAAAAGTGATAAATGAAAGCTATAGTAAAACTACTATGCAGCCATGATTATGATTCTAAATTACTATGATTGCTATGATACTAAGATGCTTGATTGCTTGATTTATTTTCCTACAGAGTAAGATTGCACAAAGTTGGGATCCATTATTTCTTGTACAAGGCTATATTTATAGATTTCTCGGTAGCACATTTGCACAGGGGCAACAAAGTAGAGGCTTGGATTGAATCTGGAGGATTGAATGGTGAGAGATTGAGAAGATTGTGGGAATGGTTCCTACCCATGAAAACATCAATCCAGATGATAGGAAGAATTGATGGAAGAGGATGAAGGAGTTGCTTATAAAATTATTTTCAATTTGTCTCCAAATTTGCCTGTCAAGATTGAGAAAATTAATTTAGACATAAATTAGACATATAATATCTAATTTGATTTGTGAAACTTTTGAGTGAAAATAGGAAATAGCTATAGAATGTATTTCCATTGAATATTTGGATTTATTCAGTTTAGGCAAGAAGATATTTAATTTAATAAAACAAACTATAGAAGTCTATTTATTAATTAAATAGATATGGAGGAAGTGTGATAATTAAATAAAACAAAGTCAGAAACTTGTTTATTTAATTTAGATGATGATGTGATTAAGATAATAGAAGAATTTAATAATGATAATTAAATAAATTTGTTCATTTAATTAAGAATAAATAATGTAATAAAGATAGAAGAAATAAAAGCTGAACTATATGAATAAATATTTCTATTTATTTTAATACTAGAAGAATTTAGGGTAGTTAATCAAATAAGTCATATTTAATTAATTAGATTGTCTAGACCATTTTTAGGTGTATACGGTCCTGTTGTAATTAGTTATCATGAATCTCATCCTAGGCTCACATTCAATGTGTATCTAATTGGGTAGCCCCTTTCAAGGTAGCCACATATGTGAATGATTGGCTGAGGTGTAACCATTGAGAGCTTGGGTGAAGTATCTTCCCAATATCATCCCATAGCTATCGGAAATATCTTCCACTTGAATATTGATGACTTGTTGCACCCTTAGATCTGGTGCCACCTGCATTGGAATCATGTTAAATTCTCCCACCACATGAACCTCAGTCTTATCCAACTAAGTCACCTTCCTTTTAGATGGGGTAGGGGTTACGCCCAATTCCTTGCATACTACAAATGACATGACATTTGTTGAAGCTCCCCTGTCCAATAAGCAGTTTGAAGATTTTTTCCAAACACATGGATGGTCAACAAGAAAGGAGTCTCTAGCCTTCCTTGGAACAAGCTAGTTGAAACATGAATTTGAGCAACTTGAGCTTTATCCTTTTCACCCCCCTTATCGTTTGCTGATATTTGGTTTTGATCCTTAGCTGATTTCTTATATGGACCCTTAGGTGAATGTTGATCTGGTCCTTTTCCCATAATTTATCTAATTACTGGCTCACTAGTGGTTATGTCAAATGTGACCCCTTTCCTTGTTGTATCTTGCAAGGATTTTGAGGGTGTAGTCCAATTTAGTGATAAGAAGAATGTGTCCCTAATGGAGGGTACTCTTAACAATTCAAAAGTAGATAAGCTCACTTCCATCTTCTTTAATTCCTCTCCCACATACTCTCCCATCTGCTCAACATCCACCTCAAATGGATTTCTTTTGGTGAAATCAGATTGTGGTTCTTTGGTGGACTCGGGCTACCTATTCCTATTGAAATATTGAGTAGGCACCTTGGGATAAGATGGGTTATTGCTTGCATTTGGGTCTGGTGGTATGTTGAATTTATTTGGTGGTATGAAAGTTGTAAATGGACCACCATCTTGTCTATTCCTAAAATTATAAGGGGCCAAGAATTGATGAAACATGTGAACCTCTTCCTCTCATTGTTATTCCTCATCCATAGGACAATTACCAATTTAATCAAACATCTGAGATAGAGTTCCTTTGTTACATACCTCATTTGTTTTACCATATTTTTTTATGGAATCCCTCTCTAGTTCATTCTTGTCACTTTGAGGGAAGGGAACCTAATTAAAAACTAAGATGGAATCATAGGGATCCAAAGGCACTATTTCTTTGCATCCTAAATTATTGGTAGTATTTTGCACCTGTACTTGAAAAATGGCAGCAACAATCTGGAACTTCAATCACTCTAGTTTTAAATGTCTACTAGTCTGGTGTATTCTACACTGCCCTAATAAGGCTACCTTATCCAAGTACACTCTACTTGTCGACTTATCTGCACTACTATGAAGGTCAAGTAGTGTTGGCACCCCTCCGTTATTTGGCCGACTATTCAATGTTCGATTTTACCTCTAGGGTTGCCTTCTTTCAAAACTTTCCCCTAAAGTCTGACCTCATTCATAAATTTTTGTAGAGGCTAGGCCCAATTCATGGTTGTCTCTATAGTAGCTGGCTTGGATACTTATTTGAGGAGCTTGTAGCTGATTTTTTTTATTCCTCAAGTGAGTGACTTCAGTGGTTAGATTCTTTACTTTCTCAACTATCTTGTCAATTCATTCTTTATCTAAATTGCTCTACGTTGGTACAAAATTTTGGAGAAAGACAAGGTGTATTATGGACAGATTCTACTAAGCAGCTGAAACTTCAAAGTTCTGTAAGTAAGAAGGTATGTTGGGCTGCTATGGATAAGTCTGCTGATTTGAATTTTGCAGATAACTGGGTATTTATGTATCCTAATTCAATGGGGGCCCTAGATGTGGTACAATGGGTAGCGGTGAAATCTAATTCATTAATGGAGTTTGATTGGCTAAGGAATGACTAATTCCATGAATTTTCCCAAGGTTAGCAGTAGGCCCCAATGAAGGTAGAAGACCAGCCAAGTGTTGTCTAAAATTTGTGCTTTCCTTGACTTCCTCTACATAGCCATCTACCAAATGTGTAGGAGGCTGATGCATTTTCTTAACTAAGCCTGAAGTAAGATTGTCTAAGGCAGCATAATATACTGGTCTTGATGAACCATCATAAACCATGTAGGGTGGTTGCACTCTCATACATGCTTGATGAAATATGTTATTGAAGGAGTTGATTGGATTATTAAGTTCTCTTCTAACAGACATGAACTGCTTGTACAAGTCTATGGGGCTCCCTCCGATTTTAAATTTCTATATAAAGTAGTTCTTCATGAGATCCCACAAGCTAATGATTGATCCAATAGGAAAATAGATATACTAGTAAAATGCTTCCTCACCGAATGAATACGGGAAGAGTCTACAAGCAACATCCTCATGTTGAATCTGTCTATCCTTGAGAGTGGTTTGGAATATTTTGATGTGTTCTTTAGCTATCCTCTAAGGATCATTTGTATACAATTTAGAGTATAAAATTTCTATGTTTTTGGGCATATCATGGTAGTTATTGAAGGAAAATGATGAGGGATTGTTTCCCAACCAAGCCATTTGTGGAGGTGGGGGTGATAATGGTTGAGTTGCATTAATATTTGATTTGGTTGTGACTATCTGGATATAGTTGGTCCATGGAGAAGCAATTGGTCTGAATGAAGGATATGGTGGAGGTGGAGATCAAGTGGGTGGTGCTAATGTTGAAGCTTCCCCTTTCTTGGTTCTTTTAGCTCTGGTAGTGGTCTTTAATTCTTGAAACTCTCCTCTATTTGGTGTAGATTTGGTAACCCTGTAGAATCTCTATGGAGAGAATTACCCTATTTAATCTAGCTTTGTCCAAAGCCCCTCCTTCTAGCGCTAGTTATGTTAATGGTTTTTCTTGCACTTATCAACACAAATAGAACACAAGTGTTTTATCTCTCTTGAAAGGTAATAATCTATAGTCGAGTTTAAAAAAATAACCCAAGGTCTCTCAGATGTCAAGTCATGACAGTGCATAAATAGCTCAATTTAGATGTGTGATTTGTTGGTAATCACAAGGGGCCTTTATGGTTAACAAAGCATGGAAGTTATGGGTATGTGATGAGGTTTCAAAATTATGGAAAGAGGTATACTGTAGCAAAAAATTTAGAACAGTAATCTGAAACTCAATTCAATCGTCATATTTTAACAGTATGGTGAAGTTGGGATCATAAGTTAAAATCAAATTTTAAAAGAAATAGAAAAAAAATTAAGGTTTAGAGAGTTATCTAAATCTAAAAACTATGAATAGTAGTAATAATATCCATTATTATAGTAGATAGACTCCCCAAAACCAAGTTTTTCTTAACCAAAAATAATCTACAGTATCACAAAACCAGTGTCATCTTCTAAGGTTTACTTAAGATTTTTAGACTATGACATGAATACATATTGTGTACACATACATAGTTGAAGTTTAGTATAGTAAATAAATGAGCTCAGACTAGCTTTACACAGTAATCTATTATCAATAGAATACCAAAAGCATGAGCTATAAGTGTATAAAATATTGTAACACATAAACACCATTAAAGTTTTTCACTAACTAACAAGCTAGAAATAAAACTAAATTATAGATAAAATTAACTGAAATAAACATGGAGGCTAAATCATACACACATAAAGAGAAATATAGATAAATCACCAATTATTAATGCTTTCTTATATATATATTTTTTTAGAATGTCTTTTATAACAACTCAATTGTCCCTTGAAAATAAGAGCATGCCCTTATTCATAGCTTTCTAAAACCCAAATGAATGGCCATGATTAATTTACAATGAATGACCCAGATTCATTACAAATTAGGTTTTCACACCACCCAATACAAGTACAATATTTCACATTATGAAATTGGCTACTATTTTTTCTTCTATCCAATTTTGTATTGTAGCTAATTTTGTCTTTTAGCTACTTTTGTCTTGTAGTTGGAAACTATAAATATTGGCAATCTATTAATTTGTTTCTAACAAACTTTTGTTTGATGGCAAATAAAAGAGGAGGGGTTTGTGATTTACTATTCTATCTAGGTCATTCAATTATGTCCTAAAAACCCTAATTGGATTGTTTATCAACCTCACAAGGTGAGTCAATTCATAATTAGGAGGACCTAGAAGGGGTTCTTTTCAGCTTAAAGGGGTTCACCACCAAGAAAATGCTTGGAAAAGACAAATATTGGAAAACACAATGTGATATACAAAATGACCTAAAATAAGCTAAATGAGAGATGCAAATAATGAAAATATGCAACACCAAGTTAGGGTATGTGTACTTAATAATTCTGGAGATGATGTGAGGATTCTGGAAATGTAAAGAAGCTACCAAAATATACCTTGGAGGACTAAGACACCCAAGATGGCATATTAGTCACACTGCTTATTTTTGGGGAATGTACAAAATATTCGGATGTCGGAACCAAATCTAGAATGATATTTGAAAGATATGCTTGGGAGGACTAAGATGCTCAAGGTGGTGTACTAGTCTCGCTCTAAGTTTTTGAAAAGTTTGAATGTGGTCATGAGCTCCAAGGTCTGCACTTGCTTCTTTTCGGATCTCGGGTTCTAAAACTTCCAGATCTGACCTGTAGGTGAGTTTTTGTGAAGATGACAACTCTGCAATGCAACTTTGCAACTTTCACAACTTTGTACTCCAAATGATCTTCAAGTCTTCAACCTAGATCTGCAAAGACAAATAGACAAGATGGGAAAAACTTGTTTATTGTTAGTGAATGGGGGTTTACCTTGGTCAAACCCCTTGTTGGTAATTAAACCTTGAAATGAAATAGAAATAATGAAGGAGATGGTGAATGAACAAAATGAAATGTTACAACTCACCAAAACCATGTAAAGTCTACAAACTTGTGGAAAATGGTTGCAATGGATATGGATCTTGAAATGCTTGATAGATCTCAAATTTCTTGCTTTCTTGTATCAAAACACTACATCACAAATGTGAGAACAACACACATGATGAAAGAATAGCCTTTAATATGATGCTTGAGTCTTGATGATCCGCTCTTGAATTCTCTAGAGAACTCAATTTAGTATTATAAATGCTCTCACAAAAGACTTGGATTGCTTAGGTATGAAAATGAATGAATGAACCTTGTATTTATACTTATCTATGCTTAATATCCCTAAATTATATCACACCAAGCTGGCATATGAATTCATTAAATGGAGGCTAAATCCTTTCATAATTTGAATTTAAATCCAAAAATGACTCAAGGAGGACTAAGATGCACTAGGTGGCATCTTATTTCCAAGTTATGAAACTTGGGGCATAGACACCGAAAAGGGTCCCAATTAAGATGCCTCAAAATTAGGGTCTCAAGACCTTTGGGGGACAAAGACGCCCTTAGTGGCATTTTAGTCCCAACCCAAAAATCAGAGACACATAATGAGATTATTAGATTATCATTTATGCATTGGAGAATGTCGAGATTAGCCAAAAAAATATGTAATTCATAGGGCTTGTGGATGCAAAATAGGACCAATTAAGCCATAAAGAAGGATAAATAAAGAAAGGCTGGCCCAAGAAAGTGTGGAAATGCAAGGGTATGCATTTTACTACACTAGAATCATGTTTCTGACACAATAGATTCTTCTTTTGATTATACTATCAGCATGGGTGAAGATTGTGCTATAAAATCCAAGGATCTTCCTAACAAATAATCATTGATTGACCTTGCATCTTCTTGCGGAACGCCTACCTAATGGGTTTGTAATGCAACTTTTGGGCTAGTATCTCAGCCTTAGTGAATAATTCTAAAATACCATCACACTCAAATAAGTACTCAATTACCTTTGAATTAATAGTCTACAAATTTGGTAATGCCTTCTCAAGAACCTCCCTTCAGAAATCGAAGGTGTACAACCATGCTTTTGATAGATCATGTTGATCATTGGGAAGACCTAATCCTTCTCTAATACCTCTGCAGATAAATTTTGAATGCAATGTGGTTTCAAGAATGACATAGCATATGTCCGCAAAAAAATTTTGTAGACATCTATTTCTTTCTCAAATTTATTCTTCAAACCAAGAAAAGTATTATGAATTTCAACCAAATAATTTGTTTCCTTGACACCCATTTCTATCATCTTCTTGAACCAATCCAAGATGGACCTATTTCATGTCTTCATTCTTTCCATCTTGTCGATTTGCTCTCTGGATAGCATTACAGGTGGAGTTGATCTCATTGGAGCCTCTTCTCCAATTATGGCCCATTACTAAACAAATGTGGCTAACTCTGTCACATATGCTTTCAACTCTTCTTGTGTAGCCTGATCTTTATCCATTTGCTATAGGATGGTAGTGACAAACCCTTGGAAATCATTTATCTTCTTTTCTTTGGAAGCAGGACCCAGGTTGATTGTTCTTACCTAATAATCCTTGGCCTAAAGGGTTCTTGCATCCTTATTAGTCATTAGAGTTGCCACCTGCAATATACAATATCTCAATGTGTCTATAGTGATGTGAGATTTGACCTTGGGTTACTTATTCTCTTGCATCTTGACTTGTGCTTGAGATAATATGGCCTCCAAGCAAGCCTTGGGATCTAGCAGTACTAGGGATTTTCTCTTCAGTTGTTGCTCCAACCATGAGGGGATCTTTATTTCTCGATCAAGGGATGTAGTGTTGAATTCATTATCCTCTTGATCCTTTTGAGGCTCCTCCCTTTCATGCCTAGGAGCATCCTCGATATTCTATTCTTCTTCATCCTTCCCCTCTTCCATTATTGCTTTCCCTTTATTAGGTTTAGGTTGTGCTCCTTGGGAAGATTCTATACTTCTCTATTCGACATCCTCTTCCTGTGCTGACTCATCTTTCTTTCCATCATCAGTTTTCTTCTCTTTACCTTTCTCTTCTTTTAGAGGTACTTCTTTATCTTGTTGAACCTTCTCTTGGCTGGCTTCTAGAAGTTCATCTTTTCCAACACTTTCTTCTTGTGCCACATTAACCTCTGTGTCACCCATTTATTCTACAGGGTTGTGCCCCTTTGGACCTGCCTCTTCATCACCATGCCCTTTATATTGCTCATCATCGAGCCCCTTATATGAAGTTTCCATATTATAATATTTGTCAAACCTGTTCATATCCCTATCCTTGGGTGTTTGTTGGAAATCTTCATCAGAAGCAACCTTGTCTAGATCAATATTTCTCAAACCATCATCAATATGCTCATGGTAGTCATCGTGGTCTGATTCTTCAGGCTCCTCAGTGATATCAGTTGTTTCTTTGAGCTGCCCCTCACTTCTTCTCTCCATATTCTCATAGATTTGCATTATTTCCTCTATTTTTGGTGGCTCGGTAGGAGGTGGAGGGATAGGTACTAAAGAAAAAATTTTAAGCCATGAATATTTTATCTTTAGTAGTTAAAATGATTTTAGGTATGTGTTGCAGATAAGCGAAAAAGGTCTTAGGCAATGAGATAGGTGTCACAAGAATAACATGCATAGAAGGCGATAGGGTAGAGAAAGTCGATAATAGAGGTGGGAGCGAGGGAGAGGATAGGGGACATGTGGTTTAGGAGGAGGAATCAACCATGACCATGGGAGTGGTTGGGGAAGCGGAGGTGAGGTGAACAAAGATATCTATAGCGGGCAGAGATGATATAGAAAATGATGATGGAATTGAAGGAGATGGTGCAGCGGTGACAGTCAAGAGTGGGGAAGTGGCATGTGGAGTTGATAGTGGTTGGGCCTCCTCCTCTAGAGGTGAGGACTCTTCCTCTTGAATGTTAGGCATCTCAAGAATGAAGGTTCCTATTATCTTGGCCTTTTTGGGTGGTATTTGCCCCTCTATTGTCTTTCTTGTGTATACCTTTTGCTTGGGTTGTTCCTCTAGCACATCCTTTCTCTTTTTAGAGATTGGGTGATGGGTGGAGACTTAGGGGCCTCCTCTAAGGAACCTAAAATGATGCCACTTTCAGTCTCACTTTCAATATCATCTTCTAGTTCTCCATATGTCAACTCAACACCCTATTTTCGTAATTGAGCCACATGTTCATCCAACCATTTCTTGGTTCGTTGTTGTATTGGGCACGTGAGTGTATCGAAATATGTGATCTCAGGCTCAGTGCAGTCAATTACTGGTATTGGAACTTTACCAATAGCATTATATGCTTCATAAATAATATTTTCATCCTCAAGCACCTAGTTAGGAACCGAAAATAGATCAATTTGGATTTTACAAACTTTATTGTCATTCTCATGTAATGTTACTTTCAGACCTTGAGGTCATCATAACAATTTTCCTAGAAGTCTTCAATGTGGGACCTGTAGGTGTGTTTCCTTCCAACTTTCTTTCTCAATTTTCCTAGAGGGTCCAACCCTCCTTGCTCTGTATGTAATTCCAAGTTGTATTCTGTAATTTCATTTTTTGAATATTCTATGCAAGGGGCGACATGTTATGAATACACTACTTGACCAAAAATAATAGGGTACAAGACCCTAGCATGATAATTCTCTTGTAGTAAGGAATGGGTAGTTTGCAACTGTCTGATGAGCTCTAACAAGATTATTCTATTACTTGTGTACCTTGGTAAATGGTATGGAAACCCCAAGAATCATTCAGCTCTTATATAAGTAAATCTAGGGAATTGGATAAACCAATACTCACCTATAATCCTTCTTATATTTCTCACATTCAATTTTGTCAAAGGATTCATCTAGCATGTGGTAAATGAGATTAGAGTTGACTTCATGATTTGGGTAACTTATTGGGGTGATGCGAGAAAGGATGAGGTGGAATCCAAAGATGAGGATCTCATCAAATGTTGAAGCTGCTAAGAACATCTTGGGATGGACGACATCCCACAAGTTTAATTTCACATGGGGAAACTTACATCAATCTTCTAACTTAGAGTTTTCATTTCCCATTCAAGAGGTTAAGCATGGTAATGATGATGGAATTAATACTTATGTCATCAAGGCTCGACATTAAGTACACATAGAAAGTGTGAGGGAAGTAGCCACCAGGCATAGTGTCTTCCATGTATCATTGTTTAGAATGTTTGAGGTCGAACAACTTTTTATCTAGGGTGACTTGTAGGAAAGAACCCGCAAAGCCTTTAGGAATTTGGTTTTGGAGGTGGAAACTATTAGTCAGAAGGTAGTCAATTTTTTTTCATTATAGAATGACTTGGGCTATATGGTTCCCCGCCAATAGCATCTCGCAAGGGAAACTCTACACGGGTTTAAAGACTTAGTAATTTCATAAATTTGACTCATGTCAGTGGTAAGTACAAGGGTGTGAGGCATCAACAGGGAAGTCATTAGGGTTTCATCATTAAAAGATAGCTTAGGCTTGATGTCTTCCCACCAGTGGAAGTCTGCACGGAGGAATATGCAAGGGTTTTTAATTTCAAGTGTATTATTTTAAAACTCCAGCATATCAATGACCCTAAGACTTGTTTGCAGGAATGAGGGATGCGAGGGCCATAGACACTCATGCCATTTTGAAAGGTGTCTTAAAGATGACCATCAACAAACAAGAACCCGTAATTCTCTCACACATTTTTTTTAAAGTTTCAAGGTTTATTGATTGTTGAAAAACTAGGGCTTGGAATCTCAATTGCAATAGTGTTTGTTCAGCTACAAGTTTTATTGAATGTAGTCAGGGTGTTACTGATTTCTACTTAGATGAGTTTGATCAAACCCTTCTCTGTGTCTAACCACCTAAATAGTCCTTAGACATTTTTGTTTCAAATCCTAGGCATTCGACAAACTCAAGAAACATAGAAATATGAAAGGGGAAATGAAGTCTACCTACTATTGTGTGGATGGAGGAGGACAATCAATGATTCACTCACTCAATCCACTTGCACATGCAACATCTCAACAAGATCTCTAAGTTTTAATGCACAAGATGTGAAAATGAAAGGTTGACCCTATATTTATAAGCCTCTTTTCTATCAATGAGGGAATTTAATGCAGACTTTAAAAAAATGCACACTAGTACAAAACGTGAAAAAATGAAGAGCAAGAGTCATCGATGTGATGATAATGTGGAGAAATGAGGGTTGGATATTGTATAGGATGGTGCCACAAGGATGGCATCTCATAGACGACAAACTGCAAGGAGATTCTCGTGGACAAAAAAAGGAGGTGTAGATTTTGCACTGCAGAAACCCGCAACTATATTCCCACAACTCCCCTAAAACTTCATGAAACTTGGTCAATTGGTTAGGCATCATGGGATTTATCATTTTGAAGGACTCTTAGTTAATTAGGTCCAAAACAAGGCACAAAAGCGAAGCGAGTAGAAACTAAACCAACGAAAGGTAAAATAGAAATAGGGGTTCCTCGGACTAAGTGGGGCATGTGTGTAGACGGCACAACAAGTATCCCTTTTTGACACTTAAGTTTGGAATAATTAATAATAAAATGAGCTTAACTATACCTTAATTTATTTTTGTAATGTGTTTTACATACTCAGATTAAGTTTAGGGCCCTTTTTAATTAAATGGACTTAATTGTGCCTTGTTTTTTATGTTGTAAGGTGTAACTTTACACTTTCACATTAATCTAAGGATTTATTAATTGATTGAGGTTAATTTTCTTTAATTGGAACCTTTAATTCAAATCCAAGCTTAATTAATTGCAAATTTTGAGGGATAGAACCTGACATTCATAAATTCCATAAGAAAACACTTAACTTTGGAAGATGTGTTTCCTAGGAAAGTGACCTAGGATCCATTTGCAATAGGGTGAATGGGTCTTCACTTAGTCCTCTGACCCTGATTTTGCATAATGTTGAACATTTTTTGATGTGTGTCCTAGGTAAGTGGCCTAGGACCCATTCGCCTTATGGTAAATGGGTCCTCACTTAGACCTAGGACCCCTCTTTGGAATATGTTTTTGGTTTTAATTTAATGATTTCAAATCTATAATTCAATGTCGACATGTGATATTTGAATTAAGAGAATTAATCTTAAGATAGGTATAAATACAAGGTTATTTCACTATGTTCATCCTAGATTTTCAAGTGTTCAAGTCCTAATAAAAAACTTATGATCAAGAGAGCATTCAAGAGAAATTTCTAAGGCACTCAAAGGTAGAACTTTTGAAGATTATTGCAACAATCAAGATTCCATTTTCATGTCAAAGATGTATTATATCATGCATGTTGTTTGAGCTCATATGTTGATGTAGTGTTCATGATCAATTCAAGCATATTAAAAGGAATTATTTCACATCAAGTTTCATGATCAAGATCTACATTTATTAAGGCCACTTCATGCAAATTTATAGATTTGTACTCCAAGGTTTCAATTGAGGTTTGGTGAGTTATTACATGTTGTTGTTCGTTCATCATTCCTTCATGCTTTTATTCATTTCAAGGTTTAATTACCAAAACGGGGTTTGACCAAGGAAAACCCCAATTTCCTAACAAAACAATATTTTTCTCTCTTTGATGTGTGATTGCAGATTTTAGGTTGAAGATCAAATGAAGAGAAAAATTGAAGAAATTTGTAAAGTTGTCAAAGTTGTAAGAAAATATGTCAAAACATGAAAACTATTCCATAGGGTTTATTTTTGACTTTCTAACAATGACCAACCAAAATTTGGGATTGCAGACTAAGTAGAACATAACCCAAAAACTAGTTTTCAAGAGCCCTTAGTGAATTTTGAGAAAGCATCTTTGGTGATAGGTACACAACATTTTACCCTTTCTAGATCTGCATTTTGATAGTTAGTTTTGTTAGCTTTCATATATGTCTTCTATAATATAAATTTAAAATGAAATTGGAAAAATAGGTGCATCATACTTGTTTCAATTTGACAAAACCTATCTTTTCTATATTTCATTATGGTGAACCCGACCTTTTGAACTTGTGTTTGATCCTTGCATTTTTTAATTTTGGGAGTCCTTTTTCATCCTAGGTTTAGATCTTGCATCCATTTACATTTTTTTGCATTGAATTAGGTCTCATTTAGGGTGTCTTATTTTTGCATTTCTCTTAAGGTTTTAGGATTACACATTTTGCATTATTTAAATATGAAAAATACCCAAAAACCAGTCATCTTGCATATCATATGCATTATATCAACTTTCATTTGAAAATAGAAACAAAAATTACATAACAAAATAAGTATTCTAGGTTATCATTTTTTCATAATTTGCACTTGCATTCCACATTGAATTCATAGAAAATTGACACTAAAACTTGTTGTAACAAACTAGAATTTGAAAACCACTGAAAATAACTTAAAAATATGTAAAAATTTATTTCAAAACCCTCATCTAGGACCCATTCACCCTAGGGAAAATGAATCCCTAATCAGATCATGTTTTGATTTTCTAGGCATTAAAATATTCATTTTTGTATTTTTCTTTGTTACTATCAGATAATTGTTAATTGTTTGTAGAGTTTTGGTTTCATTAATTTGATCATATTTATCTTAATTTGATAAAGTTGGTGCATTGTGTGATTTCAAAATTGAAAATTTACAAGACTTAATTTTTATATTTTTGCATAGTGTAATCAATAAATTACCTTGTTTATAATCTAAAAATTGCATTGCATTCTAGATCATTACATTGCACTTTACCCTCTTTCCATTTTGGGTTTCCATTGAGTTTGTAAAACTTTTATGAGCTATACAACTTGGTGCTCTATTAGCAATACTATTGTGAGACTTAGTTCAAGACTCGTGTTATCTTGTGATACACCATTTGTCATGGATCTTAGGATTTTTAACTCTCTTTCTAATAGTGTTGATAATGAACCCCCTATGGATCATAGCATGCATACCTCATTTCCAATCACTTCCTTGCCTATAACATATGTGCATGATGTTGTTCATGTCCTGCAAGAAACATAAAAAGAATGGATGAAGGCCTAGAAAAGTTACAAGACTTTGTGCTTTCTGAAAAAATGGATATTAGTAACATTTCTACTTTACAAAATCTAAGGAAAATACTTAAAACTGAACACAAAATATAATTTTTTTGTAGCCTCAATTGCTTCCTTTGTGAGAACTTCAAAAATCAAAAGGATGATAGCATGCATGCCTTAGTCAACTTTATTGAACCTAAACCTTGCAAGGACTCAACAAAAATTTCCCTTGATATTGCTTTCTCATAGAAAACATAATCAAAACATGCACTAGAGGGTCCTCTTTACATAGCTCGAAGAATCAATGACAAGCCTACTAATGGGATATTAATTGGTCCCCTATGTGGAGAGAATGTGATTACTGAAGAAATCCTATTTGTGCATAAACTTTCTCAAGATACATATGGAAAATTGAAAGAAGGGATCAAAATGCATAATGGTTTTTATTTTCCTATGATGGGCTCGATAAATCTCCCTCTAAAAGTTAGATAAAAAAAAAATGTAAATGTCGCATTCACATTCATCTTGTCATCAGACCAATTTTATGTGAAGTTAGGCTATCCATGGCTTTGCTCCATGAATTTCATCTTATCAGTTATGCATAAGTGTTTAAAGTTTCCCTTTGGCAATCATATCTTTACTCTACATCATAGTGGCTTTAATCTTGTGTCTTCCTATGGGAAATTTTCATTGCATTTATTTTGGATCGAGCCTATTGAACTTATTAGACCTCATGAGGACTAATTTTTTAAAGCATCTCAAAAGTTTAAGGAAAAGTGTATAGAAAAATTATCCCTTAGAAACATGCCTCAACCCATGATTGAGCCACCTATCCTTGATGAATAAATTATTGATCCAAAATCCCTTCCAAAAATCCAAAAGTATCCTACCATTTCATATAAGAGACCATGAGATGTAATAAAAATAATCTTATTGTGCCTCCTAAAATCAAACAAGTTTACAATTCCAAAGAGAAAGTGGTTGAAAAACCTCCCATAGTTCTTTCCATTCCTCCCTTAAGGGAACAAAATAAACATATGGTTGACTAACCCGCTCCCACATAAACACAGATTGATAACATATTGAGAAGAAATCAAAATGCTAGAGATAATAGGGGTAGACATCATTTTATTTATCGTATGTTAAAAAACTAAAGAATAAAGGAGAAACATAGAAAATAAAAATCCTAACTTATCTCCTACAAGGCATGATGTCTCTTTTCCCTTTCCACAACAAAAATAAGAACCTTCCAAAGACATTATCATTTGACCTCCTATTGTGATTAATATCGATGATGACAGTAAAATTGCAAAGAATGATAAACAAGTGCATAATGAGTTGAATTCATTGTTCTCCTCTTTTATGAGATTAGATTGCAATTCTCCTAAAAAGAGTGTTGAACTTGGTGCATGTCCTAGTTCAACACTTGACATTACATCCCTTTGGCTAGTTGTCCACCTTCTGTATATATTGATTGAGATTGGGATGCAAATGAATTCTTATAGGTTGACTCACATGTGCCTTACTATTAGTTTGCTTTGTTTTCTTTTTCATGTTCCTTTATGTGATTTCATGAGCGTACTGCGGTCCTCTATAGTATTCTATTTGATGTATATATCTCTCTTTTTGTGCATGCCTCTATATCGACCTACATTCTTCTCTATGTCATATACACTTTATCTTTTCTTTGTCTTGTGTTTTCCTTTTGGGGATGACGCAAGGCATTGAGACATTTAGGTCTCTTCTATGTTCACCCAAAATATTTTTTCTTGTTTTTCACTCTCTTTGTGCCATTCTTCCCATTCTATGAGTATTTGGGGGATGATGACATTATTGAGGTCTATAATCACATTGTAGCAAAGATATACTGACCTCGAGTCCATAGATCCCTTATGTATTTTTGGGGCAACCCCTCCTTACTTTTTCATGATGTAGCTTTATTTCAGAAACATATGAGTTGGCATAGGGATTTCTGAGGAAGCTCTCATGTCTTATGATTGAAAATTGGCTACTTTAAAGAAATTTCTCACAAAAATGGTGTTAGCAACCACTTTAAAGTGGGGGAATACATTGATAATATCTTTTGACATTTCTCATGTTTCATGGTGCATTTTTATTTTTTCTTGTGATGCATCTTTTTCTTTGTGGTGTCATTAGGTTTGGTTTCCTCCAAGAGTATAATATTTCTTAGCATACAACTTTCCTCTTAGTAGTGATGTGATGCACTACATTCCCTAAGTTGTGAAACTTTTACTCTTGACTTGTCCTATTTTGGAGACATTATGCACAATGTTCCCTAAGAAGAAGAACTTACACAAACTAAGAAAATTTTCTTTGAACAAAAACCTTTTACTAGAATTATTGTTCATAAGTGTTAGAATAACACAATTGTTTAGCCTTATGAAGCTCGAAACCCTAAAATTTAAGGCTACCAACCATAATGCACCTTTATTTCTAGTGGATCCTTTCCTTGTTCATAGGTGTTTAGAATAACATAGCTTGCTAAGCCCTATGAATATTGAACTCTAAATTCAAGGCCACCTAGTATAACACACCTTGCTTTCCTATGGAGCCTTGCCTAGCATTGTGGTGCATTATTGAAGTTATTAGGAGGATAGATTCGATATGGTATGGGAGCCTGATATGATTCTCTCATTTGCCACCCTTTTGGGATACTCACCTAGTGGACAATTTGAGGTTCCACTAGCCCAGAGCGAGTGTAAAAAAATAGAAAATTAATGACTTAGATGTGTTCCACATCACATTGCACGGTCTAGGCTTGATCTTCCCAATCTTTGATGTTGTATTATTGTGTATCTTTGTCATTGTTGCATACATAAGTGCCTTGAATGTCTCCTTTAGTGTGAGTTTGGCATGGGGTCATCCTCTCACTAAAGTGGGGACAAAATATAGTGTAAGAAAAAGTATCCCTTTTTTCACACTTAATTTGGGAATAAATCATAATAAAATGAGCTTAATTATGACTTAATTTAGTGTTGTAATATATTTTACATATTCACATTAAGTTTAGGAACCTTTTTAATTAAATGGACTTAATTATGCCTTATTTTTATGTTCTAAAGTGTACATTTACACTTTCATATTAATCTAGGGATTTATTAATTGATTCAAGTTAATTTTTCTTAATTGGTGGGCCTTTAATTCAAATCCAAGGCTAATTAATTGCCAATTCCAAGGGATGAAACCCAAAATTCATAAATTCCATTACACAACACTTAAATTTGGAAGATGTGTGTCATAGGACTCATTCACCATAGGGTGAATGAGTCCTCACTTAGTCCTATGACCCCAATTTTATATAATGTTTAACATTGTCCAATGTGTGTCCTAGTAAGTGGCCTAGGACCCATTCGCCCTATGGTGAATGGGTCCTCACTTAGACCTAGTACCACCCTTTGGAATATGTTTTTGGTGGTATTTTAATGATTTCAAATCTATAATTCAATGTCATCTTGTGATACTTGAATTTCATGAATTAATCTTAACATATAAATACAAGGTTATTTCACTATGTTCATCCTAGATTTTCAAGTGTTCAAGTCCTAATAGAAAAATTATGATCAAGAGAGCATTCAAGAGAAAATTTATAAGGCACTCAAGGGAAAAATTATTGAAGATTATTGCAACAATCAAGATTCCATTGTCATGTCAAAGATGTATTACATCATGCATGTTGTTTGATCTCATATGTTGATGTAGTGTTCAAAATAAATTCAAGCATATTCAATGGCATTGTTTCACACCAAGTTTCATGATTAAGATCTACATTCATTAAGGCCACTTCATGCAAGTTTATATATTTTTACTCCAAGGTTTCAATTGAGGTTTGGTGAGTTGTTACATGTTGTTACTTCATCATTACTTCATACTTTTATTCATTTCAAAGTTTAATTACCAAAATGGGGTTTGACCAAGGAAAATCCCCATTCCCTAACAAAACAACATTTTTCTCTCTTTGATGTGTGATTGAAAATTTTAGGTTCAAGATCAATTGAAAAGAAAAATTGAAGAAATTTGCAAACTTGTCAAAGTTGCAAGAAAAGTTGTCAAATCATGGAAATTCTTCAACATGTTTTATTTCCAACTTTTTGATTCTGACCAACTAGAATCTAGGAGTGGAGACTAAGCACAATAGAACCCAAAAACTGGTTTCCAAGAGCCCTAGCTAGGACCCATTCACAATAGGGTGAATGAGTCCTTAGTGAGGTCTAAAAAACCATGTTCAGTGAAAGGTACACATCATTTTACCCTTTCCAGATTTGCATTTTGATAGTTAGTTCTATTAGGTTTCATCAAATATGTCTTTATAATAGAAATTTTGAATGAAATTGGAAAAATAGGTGCATTATACTTGTTTCATTTTCATAAAACCTAATTTTTCTCTATTTCATTATGGTTAACTTGACCTTTTGAACTTGAGTTTGATCCTTGCATTTTCTGATTTTGGGAGTCCTTTTTCATCCTAGATTTAGACCTTGCATTCAATTTCATTTTTTTGTATTGAATTAGGTCTCATTTAGGGTGTCTTGTTTTTTCATTTCATTTAAGTTTTTATGATTGCATATTTTGTATTCTTTAAATCTGAAAAATACAAAAAAAATAGTCATCTTGCATATCATATACATTATATCAACTTGCATCTGAAAATAAAAACAAAAATTTCATATCAAATTAGGTATTCTATGTTATCATTTTCTCATAATGTGCACTTGAATTCGACATTGAATTCATGGAAAACTAAAACTAAAATTTGTTGTAACAAACCAGAATTTGAAAACCACTAAAAGGCACTTAAAAATATGCAAAAATCTGTTTCAAAACCATCATCTAGGACCCATTAACCCTAGGGCAAATGAGTCCTTGATCAGGTCATATTCTAATTTTCTAGGCATTAAAATATTCATTTATGCATTTATGTTTGTTGCTTTCAGATATCTGTTATTGTTTGCAGAGATTTTGTTTCATTAATTTGATCATATTTAGCTTAATTTGATAAAGTTAGTGAATTTTGTGATTTCAAAATTGTATTTACAAGACTTCATTTACAACAATACATTCTAGATCATTACATTTCACTTTACCCTCTTTCCATTTTAGGTTGGCATTGAGTTTGTAAAACTTTTATGAGCTTTACAACTTGGTGTCCTATTAGAAATACTATTGTGAGATGTAGTTAGAGACTAATGTCACCCTGTGATACACTATTCACCATGGATCTTGGGTTTTATAATTCTCTTTCTAATAATTTTGATAATCAACCCCTTATAAATCATAAGATGCATACCTCATTTCCAATGACTCCCTTGCCTAGAACCAATGTGCATGATGTTGTTCATGTCCTACAAGAAAACATAAAAAGAATGGATGAAGACCTAGAAAAGTTAAAAGAATTTTTTCTTGCCAAAAACATGGACATTAGTATTGTTTCTACTTTACAAATTCTAAGGAAAATTCTCAAAACTGAACATAGAATACAATTTTTTTGTACCCTCGGTTGCTTCCTTCGTGAGAACTTAAACAATCAAAAGAATGATAACATACATTCCTCGGTCAACATTATTGAAGCTAAACCTTGTAAGGAATCTTGACCAAAATGCACCTTGATATTGCTTTCTCACAAAAAAGACATAATCAAGCATGACCCTTGATATTGTTAAAAAATATAGAGCATTAACAATCTCCCCAAATAAGAAAACTAAACTAAAAAATGTGTTTGAATGGCCAAAAAATAGGCTTATGAAGTTGAGCCAAAAATCTAGTGCCAATGGTTAGGGGTCAAATGGTAGGGGTAAAATTTTCTAATGTCAAAATGAAATTACAACCAAATTTATTAAAAATTCACCAACTTTATTTAAGGGTCCTTTAGAAATTAGTGAAACCCTAGATAAAATTAACTATAGTTAAAAATAACTACAACTAAATTTACTAAGATAAATTTAGAAAAAATGCTAAAAAAGGTGAAGCTACCAAAGAGCCTCTAAAGGGGGTTATGTGACCTACTACACATGTCTAGGGTACACCCTTTGAAAAAATCAACTTTTTAATTTTATTTTTCAAAAAAAACTTTTATTCGTTCAAATTTTTTAATATTTTTTTTGTATAAAAATAATAAAAAAGCCGACGTTTTTTATAAAATAATACTTTGCACAAGTATTCATATGGCCAAAAAATCATGATAGCTCTAGGTTATGTGCTAAAAAATTAGTGATATCATAATCAATTTTAAGGTTTTTGAAATGTTGGACCACAATGGTGAGCTTTATTTGGCTCCAAGATGCATTATATAAAAGTGACCTAAAACGCCCTTTGATTTGACAAGTTGCTTAAAATTTTATAACTTTGATAACATATTTAAGTCAAACACTTTAACCTCACAACCAAATAGATCCTACAAAATAATGATAAGCCTTCTACAAGAGATTTCAAATAAGACAAAAATATGCAATATTTTCAAACAATATGTGTGAATCCAAAAAGCATATAATTACATTTGATCCCCTTGAATATATAGAAAAGGGGTGAGAAGAGAAGGTAGGTGTGGACTCTAACCTCCTCCATGAGTGTAGGACATGTTCTCATGATGTGTCAAGTGCATGAGACAAGTGTAATAAAGGTGGCATACACACATGAGATATGTATCTCAAATGATGAGTGTTGATTCCAAAAATTGATAAGGTAACAACCTTTATGGGAAACTCAGTTAAAGGGGGAACCTATTGCGCTAAACTGAGTGACCTCCAAGTTTCTAAAGAAGTTGTCTTCTTTTGTAATTGGGGGATTGAAAAGGGTATAAGGAAATGAATGTAAAATTAAATCTAATCTAAGGTGATGCGCCAAGAAGTAGATATGGGCACGATAAACCTATTTGTTAGATATGATTTAAGGGTTGTTCAACAATATAATATGCCCCAAAATGACATAAATCAAAAATGGAAAACTAAAGATCTCAATCAATGATATAAAATAACTTCCATACATTTACTGAAAAGAAGATTCAAAGACATGGTTTGAATCAGTAAGATTATATTGAAATTATAGAAGTTTGCGAATAAATTACTCAATACAATTATGGCACAATATAAAGCTTTATCAAATAGCCAAGAAATAGAAAGGCTGAACAATGACACAATCTATGAATCTTATACAATAAGCTAAAACAATAGAAGAGGCCTAGTGTCTTTCCATAAATTTCTCTGTAAGTTCTGAACCCTTTCTTCGAAACAAGTAGTACATATAAGGAAAAATCCCACTGCCTAGTGGGCTAGTAACATAAAAGATCCCCAATCATAAACAATGATGCACACAACAATGATTTCCTAGACCGTTGTAATCGAAAAAGATTAGAGCCATGAATTTGGTCGCCCTCAAGCCAAATGCATCCCCTATGAATGATGGTAGTGAACCTAGCAAAACAAAGTGTCAACATGTGTCACTCACTCACGACGACAATTAGAATATGTGGCAGTCATGGTGAGGTTGTTGCTTGCTCACTACTCTTGTACGATGAAGTCATCAGAAGATCCACGTGGAAATATATCGAGGCCCACACTTCATTCCTCTCTCTGTGATGAAAGCCTGTGTAGTGAAGACATGTGGGTACTCCTTACAAATGGCACTGTTGGTGGGGGCCTCCAAGAAATGTAGGCAGACCGATGCTACGTCGTACGTGATCGGAACCTAATAGGGAAGAGAAGGGAAGAAGTCTTTGAAGGGTGTGAATTTGTGACATGTAGAAGCATGGTGGGAGACATTGGAAGAGAGAAGGAAAAATTCCTGCAAAGAACGCCTAGTGGACACATGGTAGCAGTCAGATGAAGATTTTACAAAAAGAGCCTGATGATTTTCAACAAATGGGGCATGGGCTAGTACTAAGAAAAACTAAAAATCACCCGAAGGGAGTGTTGGCCTCCTACAGTGATCTCAATAACTAATCTTTTACAACCATGATTTAGAGATTGGACATCTAACTTGAATAGCCATTTTAACCACCATGAAGGTACATTTAAATTGTCAACCCAAGGATGTGAACTTGAAATGGGTCAGCACAGTATGTGGACTAGGAACTTCAAAGTAGTCATCTTCATTCTACAACTAAGAAACACTAATGCTGAAGGTAAATTGCATGGAAGGAATATAAAGCAAATGTTGAAGAAAACTCAAACTGAACATGCATAATAAAAATGAAAATCTGAGTAGCAAACATCAAACTACTCTGCCTACTTTGGCTGCAGGAATAGTCACATAATACAATTCTAGTGGTTGCAGGAACAGTTAGTGCCAGATTCTTAAATAAGGACTAAATAAAAAATAATACTAATTTAAATAAACTAAAGGAATGGATTACTCACCAAGTGGCCCCCCTTGGATGAGTATCCTCTAAGACTAATGCAAACTTTAGATACTCAACTTAGAATCTTATTTCATTCATTGGAAAGTACAAAATACAAAAGAGTGTGTTTCATTATTAGATTGTACAATAGCTTGGCGATCAACAACCCCTTGAGAAGGAGGATCCAACCTTATTTATCAACTAAACAAGGCAGTCAACTCCCACTAACTGAAAGGACACCATTTAGGGAAAGCAGAAACGAGAGTGGCAAAGCGGTTACACATGCAGGGGAATCTGTTCAGACATGCATGCCCAAACATGGACTCGACCACTATAGTAATGCCCACATTTCTCAATATCATTAAAGATCAACATAAGGCAATTACATGTGGTTGTCATAGGAATCTCCAACCATCGTCCTCAATTGACCTTCGTGCATTTCCTCTCCATGATCAATTGGCGGCTACATTTCTCAACTTAGCTTTCTCAATCATATATGCATGGCAATGTCAGTATCCATAATAATTTCATAACTATAATCACCTTTAAATAAAATTCATTAACCACATGCAAGATTAATATAGATAGTCCACATAATAGGTAAATATCATTAAACTAGCAAAAATGGAATTAAACCCAAATGTCTTATGGTTTGAGAGAAATTATATAAAAGTGTCAGCATACAATATCAAAGTGCATGGTAACTTTAGAAAATATACTATAGATTCTACCCATAACTAGCCCAAAAACTAGACTCATCACTCCCTACAACCTAATGTTTTTTTGGTCCTCTAGCAGGGGAAGAGTTATGCTTTTGCTTGGTCAAGGCTCTGAAATTTGCAACTGATAGCTATCCAACATCAATGTTGCTTGTGGATGAATCAGGGTTCCAGTAGAATCATCCCAACCTATCAAGTCCCCTCCGTCTTTGACGTTCCTCAATAATGCCATACTAGAAGAATCTAAAATTTGGTACAGGCCACATGAGGATAGGTGGCTAAAAATTTAGGGGAAGCCAATCTCGCCCCTTTTCTCTACCAATCTGAATGTACCTTTCAATTCTTTCTATTGTAGAAACATAGTTGTGGATGGAATGTGGTTCAGCTTGCTTCAGCTCATCAATTAATGTATTCCATCTCTGGGATAGGTATCTTCTCATAGTGTCCTCTTTTTTTGTTGTTTTCACCTCATACTCACTATAGACTACCTCAATCCAAGGCATAATCCTATTACCATAACTTGGTCTGAAAACCATCTTATTCCATTCGGTGTAAATGCCTTTGGGGTTCCCTGATTCAGCTCTGATGGCTAAGGGAAAATTGGATTCCTTTCCCTTATAAGAATTATATTGTTCTCCCTAGATAATCTCATTTTGAACCCAAGACATGAATGCTCTTAATTGGATGTCCCCCACATACAACAGTGGGTTTCAGTCTTGGTGTTTAGTTATAGAAAAATTGTGTAAATAAAATTCACATAGTAAATTTTTCATCTCAGGGGAGGCAATTTTGTAAGCATTGAAAAATTCTGCAGGAGTTTCAATGGAGGGGTTCAAACCTAATATAATTCTTGACAACTTGAAGGAGAGATACTTCTCTTTTAGGTGAAGAGCATAAACCCTTGGAGGGGTTTTGCATTCCAGGATTTGTGGCACCAAGGTTGCAATGTTTCTTACCCTCTCCTTCAAAAAGACAATCTCTTCATTCTTTTCTTCAATAATCTCATCCCTATCTTGGATTTCCTTTTTCAATCTTTTCTTTTCCTTTTTCCATTCCTCCTCTCTTCTTTGTATCTCTTTCCACAAATTCAAAATTGTTGCATGTACTAAAAAATCAGGAGGGTTATGGATTCCTACCAGGATTTTTGTGGACGACTGCTCCCCATATATAACTATCTACATAGATTCAGGATGTCCCACCGGTTCAGGCTATAGAGGTACATTTTCTCTTTCTTCCTCTTGGTGCAGGGCCTCTTCTTCTCATTCTTGCAGTTGTCGTAGGAAATCTTGATATATTTCCTCATTTTTTTGTAGGAAATTATGACTTTGGTCTTGTTGTAGGAACTCTTTACTTCATGTTTTTGAGTCTCAACTTCTTCTACATGGGCAACAAGATCCACCAAGGTCAATTTTGTTGCCTGATCAAATATATTTTCTTCTTTGGCATTTTCCTAATCCATTGGAGCTTCAGTGCTTTCACACGATGTCCCACCAAGCTCAGGGTTTTTTTGCGAAATCATATGAATAGCCATTTTTGTTTTATTGAGAGGGCTCCTATGTTTTTCTTTGGCTACAAGATAAATATTTCCAACCTTTCTTTTCTTA